>CM056378.1:115075288-115216637 GCA_029718625.1 Synaphobranchus kaupii
GACAGATGGGTGCATCACTATAGGGGGCCGGAGGGGGATCAGGGCCGTGGGTTATGGTGTCAATCTCAGAGTGACCCCCAGGGTTAGTGGGGTGATATTATGTAGTGACAGCATGGAGGTGTCCCGTCTAAGCCTCTTTTAAATGACAGCCCCAACTAATAGGAGAGGGCAATCACATTAGATTGATTTGTTCCTCGCTCTTTCTCTCTTTGTTTTAAAGTAGAATTTAGTAATCCTGAGCTGAGTGTGGAAAGACTACTGGGATAAAAGACAGCATGTTAAAGTCACCAAGCCAAGCTTGAGTCACCGCCGTTGGTCGTAAATGCTGGGTTTTTGAGTTGCGCAAGCACACACACACACGCGCGCGCGTGCTCGTACACACATGCACCCACACGTGCACGCACAGGACTCTCCACCTCAGGTTATTGACACAAGTCATTCTTATCAGGCAGGAGCTTATCAACAGTGAACAGACACAGAGTTATAATACCCTACATCAACAACAAACCACACACACACACACTCCTGTAGCCTCATGAGGTGAGCATCAACCAAGCAAGTGAATCATATTAACGCTGTACTTCTTTGTGTGTTTTAGCTGTAACACCCTTACGTAGGGTGTTACAGCTAAAACAAATTGGTGAATTAAAGAGCCTATAGCTGCTCCAGAGGATGTTTCAGTGAAATCATACACTGCCTGGCCAAAAAAAAAAGTCGCTGTTGTACCCGTCATGCATAGTGCCCACTATACAAGCCTCTGGAGGCAGTGTTATGATCTGGGGTTGCTTCAATTGGTCAGGTCTAGGCTCAGCAATGTTATGCAGCAATTAAATTAAGTCAGCTGAGTACCTGAATGTACTGAATGACCAGGATATCCCTTCAATGGGCATATTCCAGGACGAAAATGCCAAGATTCATCGGGCTCAAATTGCGAAAGAGTGGTTCAGGGAGCATGAGGAATCATTTTCACACGTGAATTGGCGACCAGAGTCCTGACCTTAACCCCATTGAAAGTCTTTGGGATGTGCTGGAGAAGACTTTACGGAGTGGTTCGACTTTCTCGTCGTCAATACAAGATCTCGGCCAAAAATGAATGCAACTCTGGACAGAAATAAATGTTGTGACGTTGCATAAGATGTGAGAATGCGCGCCATAATCAAAGCTAAAGACGGTCCAATGAAATATTAGAGTGTGCGACTTTCTTTTTGGCCAGGCAGTGTATAATAAATATTGATGTTTCAAGTAGTGTGGACAGTGACACAAAATGTGCCAGTTTGTCTTGATGTTGCCAAAAAGTGTGACACTATTGAGGACAACACATGAACTGTCCCTCTAAGGGAAGTAATGGACTGTTTGATGCTGCAACTGCGCAGTTGTGTCAGGCATTCCTTGATGATAGGACAGTCGAACTGATTTTCCCCCGACTGTTTAGTAATATTTGGGCTGCACTTGTTGATGGTTTCCAATAGAACAGATAGCTTTGTTCCCTGAGAGTAAGAGCTAAGGAATCCCTGATCTAAACTACAGACCAGATTCTAGATACCCATTTGAACCCGCCCCCCACCCCCATATTAAAATACTCCAGATTCCAAAGACCTTCACTGTACTTTAATTCAATTATTTCACTGAATGCTCTCTCCAGTAGTCCTCCATAAGTGTAGAGAGAGGCGCAAGCCACAGGCTTTTTATCGGGAGTCCCCAGAATCCTTGTTTCCACCCTTGTGGTCGGTACTCTCAGATCTTTCAACAAGTGTTACCAGGGCTTCGCGTTTTTATCATGAAAATGCGTCTAGGATTCTCATGCGGTCGCACAATGCCTAAACAAGCGGGTATGTCTAATTCAATTAAGTACACAAGGCTGTGCCAAGTCTTCCTGCGCCAGTGTGACAGTGGTAATGAGCCAGTTCTTTGAGGGAGGAGAAGGGAGCGGGGGGTTCCCTAATTCTTGGCTCTTTACAGCACCCAGCACTCAGGAAAGAGAAAGGCTTTGATATGCTGAAAATATCTAGGCAACATTCAGTTAGTCCCTTTTAAATGGCATTTTTCACATTCTTGTTCAACTGTACAAATGGACTTCAAGAGGGACACAAACAGGCATTATGCGGGTAAAATCTCAGCCGTTTCCACTGATACATTCATCGCACACAAAGGCACATCACTCTCCACTGACAGTAACACAGACGATGAGGATGGCGTGAGCTACCTTTGAAGCCGTGCCCTGCACTGAAATGGGTTTTGGAGGTTAATGTCTGTCCGTCTCTCTGGCTATCTATCCTTCTCCTATGTATGGTTATCATGATGCAACTACTGTGAAATAAAATGTTGCTGTAAATTCATGTAAGTTTGTATAGTGGAATTTGCATCTCATTGAGAATGAGGACCTTTTTACAATGAGAATTTATACATTTCATGTATTTTATCAATTGAACCTATAGGAGCATCCTTTTTTATCATTTCTACTGGAAACAAAATTTCATAGTTAAGGTCTACACTGAAAAACTACTTCCTTTCTGATGCCCAAGCAAGTGTAGAAAGCATTCAATTAGTTCCAAAGAAGGTCTTATTGTCTAGTTCAAACTTGACGAACATACTTTTTTATTCATTGATACTGAAATTGGGCAATTGCAATTACAACTCAGTTCACTTACAACTGATTTAAAGTGAGTTTCCTTGTTTTCTCAGGAGTTTTTGCAAGTGAGATGTCTTTCTTTCACACAAGTTTTCTTGTTTAGCCTGAAACAGTGTTTGTGATGAAGGCGCTACTTAACAACAAGAACAACACGACGGAAGAATGTACAAAATCAGTGAACGTGTAGAATAAGAAAAGAGGTAAACAGCCATGCCAGGAAGGAGGAGTCACAAAGCTAAAGAAGATTTTACACATTCTCACATTTTCAATACTTTAACTTTAGCTATTTAACATCTCAGATCTCTAAAGCCTATAGTATCAATGAACCCCACAGAAAGGACCCCCACTGATTTGTTAGAACCGAGATTCCCAACGTTGACAAAAACAAAAAAAAAAGAACTCTTAAAACATTTGACTTTCTCACAGAAACAGCTTGCTAAATGGCATTTCTGTAATGGACTCCTGCTAGGGTTCATATGTGTTGTATACCCACGTTGCACAAAGTTGTGTCAATACCATTAACATGACAATGCCGAAAAAGAAAAGGACAGAAAAGGTTTTTTTGAATAAAAAAAAAAATCCAAAACTATAGAATTCTTTGTTTTCTCGGGAGAGAGGGAAAAAAAAAAAAAAGAGATGAAATCAAAGACATTGATGGCCATTTTTTTTTTTCTACCCAAAAGTGCCGAATGAATGTCTTATTTACATGCCAATGGGGACGGGACTTTGGTTTTAAAGGATGGGAAAAGCGGGCCCTCTGTTGTGGTGGGTGCTGGTAGCGGGGGCCGCGTAGGAGCGCGATGCCTCCCTGCCAGGCCCCGGTTAACAAGGCGCTGGCTGAATTAGAGAAAGGCAATGAGTTTTTAATTGGTGACACATTATATTTATCAACCTGACAGTGGAGTCCTGCACTATGCCCTCTCTTGTTGTGTGCCTCAGTGGACAATACTTCCCCCTCGGTGCCCCGAATGATACCGCTATACCCCACGCCCACCCCCCCACCCCCGTCCGACGAGGTCTCTTGCGTGTGAAAAAAAAAGAATAAAAACATAATAATCAAGCATCAAACTGAATGATAACATTGAATTATTCATAAGGGGTGGTGGTGGTGGTGTCCTTAAAGTGCTGGATAAATCAAGCCCCCCCCACCCCCATCGCCATTTAACAAAGGGTGCTCTTTGTTCCGAGCCGGATCACTGCAAGACCGCGAGGCAGTTTAAACGTTCTCATAAAGGAAAGTCCTTTTCAGGTCCATTTAGCCGTCCCGACAGAGCTCTGTTTCATGTAAGGAAAAGTTATTAACAAGTGTTTAATATTTGTATGGGGAAGCTTAGTCATTCTTCCTGCATGGCGTCTGCTCCTTGGCACGGCAATGCAAGGTTGTTCCTTGACGAAAAACGTTCCCTGGTTATTCAGCATAAATTCTAAAGGATCATCCTCGTGTTTCTTTTTAAATAACCATTCCTTCTCCGCTTTCACTTTCATTTAGTCACAATGGTAAATATTCATGATTTCAGTTCTTTATTTCTCTCAGGCTAAACCCCAAGGGCACACATTTACTTTTCTTTTTTTCATGATTGTGTGCGTCAAGACCTTATCTAACAAATAGACTTAAAGACTTTGCTTCATTGCGTCATTAGGAGTATTTTTCAGAGTGTGTCAAGTGATGAAACGAAAAAAAGGTTTTCCGACTGAATACAACAAATGACTATCGTTACAAAAACTTAGTCACAAGAAGCAGATGACATAATTAAGATGACTATTAAGTTTTTCACAAGAATGTTTTTGCACAATTTAAATTAAACATACACTTTGGTGAAGTGGCAGTGTGTTGGAATCCTTTTGACTGCTGGATTAACCAGGGGTTTGGGGGGAGGGGGGTAGACGGGGGCAAGGTCTGGCTCTTTATAATGGGGGGGGGGGGGACAGACAAAAGGGCAAGAGAAGAAGACCTAATGAAATATTTAAGGTTTTGAGTTAAAGAAAACAAAGAGTTTACAGAGTCTTTCCATTGTGCTGGGGTCTGACGGTACTGAGGCCAGACTGCGGGACGGAGGCAGCAGGCCGCATGCAGGAGACATGGGGCCGGCCCATATTGAGCAAGGGCCTCGCGGGCCTTGGTCACAGCTGTGTCACTGCACTCCCAGCCGAGCCACCAGCGCCCTTCCATTGTGCGCCATTGTGAACGGCTCCAAGCACCAGTTTTACACAGGGCTGATTCACTTAAAGCAGCACCCCCCCCCCCCTACACTCCTGCTACTTAGTGCTCCCTCTGTTCCAACACGCCTTTCTTTCTTTCACTCTCTTCTGCCATCTTGTTTAGTTGTTTTGATACTTTTAAATGGTGCCTATGTGGTGGATTCTTACGCCTCTGAGTAGAATAATACCTCTAACACGCAAGAGTGGGCCAACAGATATTTCTGTCCCATTTCTGGCTAAGCAATCTGCTAAATAATCTGCGCCCACCTACTTCACAGAATACACCAATTTTAAATCACAAGGACGGTATTTACTTACTTAATGGTTAATTGTACAGAGAGTGAGAAAGATTATCTGTGGAAAATTTCACTCTCTCAATATTAAAAAAAAAACAAACACAAGTCCAGAAACCTTTATTGTTCTCATCAGCCGTTTGACAATACCTTGTTAGTGACAAGTGGACTGCTAGTCTGCCAAGTTGACTCAGTAGCTAATCAATCACAAGACACGCCTGTCTGCTTTTTGTATGTCCCATTGTGGCGTTCAAATAGCTTTGTGTGTTGCTTTGAGTTAATGGTGTTAAGGGAACCAGGTGCAGCAGGTTTGACAGACTAACTGTTATGTGAAATTTGTGTTTGGTGACTTTTACAGTCACTAGAAAAATATTCTCCATTAGTCACTAGACCAATTGAGCAAATCAGCATCTTGCGGCTGGCTATTGCATGTTCCTTATCGTCCTGAACTGTGAGTCAGCGCACACAAACCTCCCCAATACCTGGATGTAACCCCCCCAGGAGTAGCTACTGGGGAGGGCTACAAAGTACTGCCACAGACCTTCACAATCTCTGCCATCACAACTGCTTGCATCGCGAAATGTAGGTATTTGGCACGATCCATGCATTTACCCCTCCAACAAGGCTGCATTTTAGTTTAGCAGACAGCGCACAGCAGGGCCGGATCTAGGGGGGGGCCAGAGGGGGCCGTGCCCCCCCAAATTTTTGCTGTGCTCCCTCAACACTTTGACCATTGAATTAAAATAATCAATTGCTTTGATCGATCCCTAGAAAAAATTTTAAAAAGTTTTTTTTTTTTTTTTTAACCGATATTTTGCCTTCTTTCTCAGTTCAGGAGACTTATGGAATCATAATGTTCTATTCAAAATATCAAAAAAAACAACTTGGCAATGTATTTCTGATTGGTTGGTTTGGCAGTTTAAAACTGGGAGACGGACTGATCTGCTGTCACTCTCTACATTTGTCGGTGTTTGTCTGTCACTTGAAGAGGTTAACGTTTGCCCACAGCAAAAATAAATAAAAATAATATAGGTCTAAAAGTTATTCTGTTTAAAAGTTTATAATTAAGCCTGTGTATTTTGAGTCTTGTCTTGTTGTTTCATTTTAGTGGTTTAGTGTTATTACTGTCTGAGGCGCTTAGGTGGTTTTACGCAACGTTAGCTAGCTAGCTACAGTACTAGTTTACGTTAGACTAGCTAACCTAGCTAGGTAACGTTAACTGTTAGCTAGCTAATTGTCACCGTTATAGCTAAAGCTAACTAACGGTTAGGTCGCTAATGTGTTTTTCTTTCTTTTCTTATTCTCTGTGCTCCATGGTTCTTCTTTCCTTTTGGTGACAGTTACCCTACTTGCTTATATGGTATTAGCCTAAATCATTATGCATCGATTTTTGATTACTAAACCAAAGCACAGTAATGTTAACACAAATGCAGCTCTAGTTGTACATACCGGTAGTTCAGAATCTTCATGCTCAGTATCGGATCCTGTGCCCGGTCCCAGTTCAGAAGAAAAGGCAGTCAGGGGTGCTTCCGTGGATCTCGGCCACGATTTAAATGATAACACACCATCTCAGCCAGTTCTAAATGTATTTCCCAAACATGAGTTTGGCAAAAAGACTCGTTCTTTCAACCCAAGCTGGTATCAGTCACGATCATGGCTAGAATATTCAGTGAAACTAGATGCATGTTTCTGCTTCCCCTGTCGCAAGTTTTCAAGCACAAATGACAGAGATCTAGTTTTTACAGAGAAGGGGTTTATTAACTGGAAAACGGCATTAGAAAAGGACAGGGGATTATATGGGCATGCATCTAGCCATAGCCATTTGAATGCTGCATGATCATGGACAGAACTGAACACGAGAGTGGAAACTGGTAACACTATATCATGTCTCTTGGGAAAATCACAGGTTGAGAAAAACCGATACTACATCAGAAGCGCAAGGCTGTTCCTGAAATTGTTTGAGTACACTCTGGCTAAGGATTCCAAACTTGCTGAAATAGCAAAAAACATCCCTCAGAATGCAAAGTACACATCAAAAGGCATTCAAAATGAGATAATTAACACTCTAGCCAGTATGGTGTTGCATGAGGTGAAAAGAAAATATGATAATGCAGATACAGTAGGGTTCTGCATCAAATGTGATGGAACCAGGGACAGGTGCAATGTTGAGAATCTTTCACTTGTGATTCGGTTTGTCTGTAATTCGGTTCCTGAGGAGCATTTGATTGGTTTACTGGACTTGAGTGGGTTGGATGCAGAATATATAACAACAGAAATGCTCAAACACCTGTCCAGTGAAGGTTACAGTGCTGATAATATAATCAGCCAATGTTATGATGGCACATCAGTCATGAGTGGGATCAGGGGTGGGGTTCAAGCATTGTTGCAACAGAAGCTTGGCAGGCTCATTCCTTATGTACATTGCTACAACCATCAGCTGCACCTAGCAGTGGTGCATGCCATTCAGGAAGAGCCATGAGCCAAAACATTCTTTGAACTCTCCGGCTCACTACATTCCTTCGTTCGCCATCATTATGTAGCCCAGAACTATAATGCACCCTCTCTTAAAAGGTTACTCGAGATACGGTGGACCAGTTATTATGATGTAACAAAATGTATGGTAGACAATGAGGATGCCATCTTGAACATTTTGTCAGCGATTTCTGAAGATAGTGTGGCAGCAATGGCTTTATGCACAGAGGCATCAGGGCTCCTAGTACAACTCTGGAAGCATCATTTTTTTGAAATTGGTAAATTCCTCATCAAAATTTTTGGTGTCTCGAAGCCAGCAAATTCTATTCTGCAGGCTAAGGCTGTGGATCTTTGCAGTGCTGCGGAGGTTATCAGTGCCTCACTGCAAGCTTTAAAAGATATCCGAGAAGAGTCCGATTCCTCCAACACTCCCAGCCAGTCTTTGAGAAGAGCCCTCCTAAACATCTTGGACAGAGCTATTGCAGAGATTGAGGACAGGTTTTCGCGGAGAAATATTGACCTGATGAGGGCAGTAAGCTGTCTTGTTCCCCAGTCTACGTCTTTTCTAGAGTTGACCCTATTGAAACCGCTGAAGCTACTTGCCGGTACTGATGCAACAACCAATAGTCTGAAAAATGAAATTGATGTGGCAAAATCCATGTTGCTCAAGAAGTTCTCCACTGACGCGGACCTGTCAACAGTGTGTCGACATATACAGGGCTATAAGGAAGCCTTTCCAGAGCTACATGCAGTGTATGCAACTGCACTGGTGATTGGAGTATCCTCAGCATCATGTGAGAGTTCTTTCCCCACTCTGACACGTGTCCTAACACCCTTCCGCCGCACAATTCTGCATGAGATAAAAAGGAATTTGGTGATTCTGGCACATGAAAAATGAATAACCAAGAGTATTGATTTGGATGAGTTTGTTAGGGCTTTTATGAAAACAAACAGAAGACTCATGCTTTGAGGCAATTACTTTGTGTTTTGCAGTGGGAATAGCTAGGCCTTCTTTTTTCTTTTAACCATATTGTTAGAAATCTCCAACAGTTTTAAGAGAAACCATAGCCTACAAATCTTCTTCTTTTTTTTTACATTTGCTTTGTTTGTAAAGTGCTTGCTGCTTTATTTCTTGAAAACAGTCCTGAGATTCGGTGTAGTGGTAGTTCAGCGTAATCACTGAATGGGTGATGTAGGCAACTGTAAGCTCCATGTTTGGGACAAAGACTTTTTTTTTTTCTTGATTTAGCTAAAGAGCACACTCAGCTTTTATTTAAAGGGATAACCTTATTTCACTTTGGTACAACATAATTAATTTTGTGGAGCTTACCCCATTTTATTTGCATAAAGCAGCTGTCATTTGCCAATAGTTAGCTCTGCTGTTAGCCTTCTACTTTTGCATAACATGTAAGACTGTTGTTATACTTCAAATATTATGTTAGGCTATTATAGAAAAGTGAGTTAAATGATTTAATATTCCAACAATAGGAATGTCAGTGCCAAAAAACAGTATTGTCTGCCAAGTTTCCTTCTTTTTTTGTTGCAGAGCTGCAAACTGTGCTAACTTCATTTTTATCTGAATACAAACACGCATAATTAGGCCTCAAGAAATACAAATAGTGGCCTCTCTGAACACCCCTACACACATAACATAACATAACATAACAAGGAAAGATGAGAACAGGTCATTCAGCCCAACAATGCTTGTCTATTCTTACCTCTAAACTGTACTAATAGTGTCTAACATTGAATCAAGCCGGGCCTTGAACACCCCCAGTGTTTCTGCCTCCACCACATGTTCAGGCAAGCTATTCCACGTATTGACCACTCTCTGTGTGAAAAAATATTTCCTAGTGTCTGTGAGAAATGTATTCTTTGCCAGTTTCCATTTATGCCCCCTCGTTCTGCTAACCGAGCTCAACTTGAATAATTTCCTGTAGTTCACTTTGTTGATCCCTTTAATAAATTAATCAAATCCCCCCTAAGTCTCCTTTTACTAAGCTTGAAAAGTCCTAGCATTTCAAGCCTTTCCTCATAAAACTTATCTTTTATACCCGGGATCAATCTGGTTGCCCTTCTTTGGACCTTTTCCAGCGCCTCTATATCTTTCTTGCAGTAAGGCAGACAGTACTCTAAGTGTGGTCTGACAAGGGCATTGTATAGTGTGAGTATGATCTCCTTAGATTTATACTCAATACTCCTGGCTATGTATCCCAGCATCCTGTTAGCTTTTTTTTACCGCTACAGCACATTGACCAGACCCTGATAGGCTTTGATCGACTATTACTCCCAAAGTCTTTTTCTGCATGTGCACATTCTAGTTTTGTACCCCGCATAAAGTAATCCTGCCCTATGTTTTTATTCCCCACATGTAGAACTTTACATATAGTTATATTGAATTTAATTTGCCAGGTTTCTGCCCACTTCTGGAATTTGTTTAAATCTTCTTGGATTACCTTAGTAGCTTCCAGACAGTTGGCTAAACCTTCCAGTTTTGTATCATCCGCAAATTTAACTAATGTACTTTCAATATCCGCATCTAGGTCATTTATGTAAATGAGGAAGAGCAGTGGACCCAGAACCGAACCCTGTGGAACTCCACTTCCCACTTTACCCTGCTCAGATAAGATCCCTCCTACTACTACCCTTTGTGTTCTATCCCGTAACCAGTTCCAAACCCACTCTGAAATGCATTTGGAAGTCTAAGTATATAATATCATAGGCCTTGCTTCCATCTAGACACACGTGCGTGTGGTTGCAAGGATACACACACACACACACACACACACACACACACACACACACACACACACACACACACACACACACACACACACACACACACACACACACACACACACACACACACACACACACACACACACACACACACACACATATATGCAAACGAGGAGAAAAAGCCTGGGAACTGTATGGCACACACAGTGCCCTAAATAAAAAGGTGCCCCCCCTAAATTTCTGTCTGCCCCCCCAATCACAGCAGTCTAGAACCGGGGCTGGCGCACAGTACGGTATATGCTTTGCGTAATTTCATCGAGTACATAGTACATCAAGAATCAGTCACTTATAAATATTTTAACTGCCCCGTTTCTGATAACCACAGTGCATCTTGTCCAAACTTTCAGGGACAAGGTTTACTAAGCTCTAGGCAGCATAGGTCTTCACCACTTCACCACTAAATGCACACTTCTGCCCCTTTCTTTTTCAAAATAGTGATATTCATGGTGTATAATCATGGATAGTGAACATATTTTGCACTAGTTTGTTGCAATAAGCACTCCTTTAGGAAAAAACATCTTTGCCTGTGAGATATCCTGAATTCTAGGCCACCTTTTTCTATTATTGCTTCTGCTGTTCCACTACAACAGATATGTACTTTTACATCATTCCTGTGTCTTCCTTTTCTCAGAAAGTGTTTTTAAAGCTCAATTGTCATTGGATACAGTCAGTATAAGTATTTCAGGCCCCTTTGGAATTTGTTTTTTAATGGGACAACTTCATTAGTGATGTACATTAAAATACATTGAAGAGTACTTGCTAACATACGTATACTGAAAGTATGTTCAGTGAATTCATTTTAATTGTTTATTCTTTAGAGGACATACTGCATGTGCTGATTTAATGGCCTGAAGATGCATAATTTTAAGTGTGATGTTGTGTCCTGTGATCTTGTAGCCTGATTGGTCTTCACAGATATTCTATGTTGTGTATTGAGGACACAACCTGCCTGCGAATTACTGAATTTCAGATTACTTGTGATTCACTATGAATGCAATTCTGTTTGCATTTCAGACAGTATTTAAACAGTATTTTCTAATTTCTGGTCATTTAATAACTAAATTGTTACTTGCACCTGAGCACCGATTTATTTTGTGGCTAATTAATTTTGGTCTGTGTGTGAGTGACTGGCTTTCATTGAGTTAATTGCCATGCACCTGTGTCTAGTGGCAGGCATTGTTTTCTGCTGTTTAACCACAAGCTTGTAAAAAAGGTCAGGGGTCATCCATATTGTATCAGAGAAGAGTGTTCATGAGGCTGTGTCCTCTACCTATTCTTTGAGTGAGTGAGCCCATGTGTGGATGCGTGATGTGTGTGGGTAAAGACTAATTTGGCCAAGTAAAAATACATATAGCATTTTTCCATAATGCCATTTCAATATGATATCCACTGGTTCAACACTCCTGGCAAAGTACTGTGAGAACTTTATTCTTTAAAATAATTAACTTTCACATCATTCCTTGAGTACAAGGCAAGCAAGTAAATTTATTAAATAATTTGTTAACCAGAAGCGTCACAATTTTAGTGGATTTAATGTCACCATTTTGCAAATAGTCTCCCAGATGACAAAATTTCCCTGTCAGCCGTGGTTTTTGACTGTTTGATTACACATGAAAATGAGGTGTGATGGATATTTAGTGCTGTATTGAGTTCTTTGAACAAACAGTAGTGTATTAAATATGTAAGCTATAACCTTATAGCATTTGTGGTGCATATAAATTAACATGACAGTTAAAGGTTGTGGTGCCATTTAGCATGATGCTTTCACATTTTCAAATTTGAACCCATTTTGTTATTGCTGTGCTATTCAAGAGTCTGAGGCCACATCTCTGCTACAGTAGTGCTTGCATCGTATCCTGTTTCACCATCTTATAGGTCCCTTATTTATACAGTTCATATGATGCTGTTGACATTTTAAAAGGTATAATTTATCTATGCTGGTGTTACACCGGCAGGAAGACATGCAGTTACGTTAAAGAATACAAGTACAGAATACACTTCATTTAAAGTTACAATTTCTAGTTAGTTATGATTTATAACAAGCAGTTATAGTTCCAGTAATTTAGAAAAGGTTACATGTGCATTACATTATATGTGCAGTGGCAAGGCTATTAGGGTTATAACAATTCATCAAATTTAATTGACTATAAATATCGATTTTACCTCCAACACATTGATTAGTAGTTGTGATCATTAAAGATTCCAATCACCTCCCCAAAATACGTATCAATGCAGGGTGTTGTTGAGCTCCTTGCTGAAATAATTAGACTAGCACAGCTGCTAAACGTTTTTTTATTAATGTGCATTTACTGTGCGGCACTGTAATTTACCAATGTGAGAATCCCAGGGCCCTCCAGAAGTGGCTACAAATTTTACCCACAAAACCCAATCATAATAGTCGCAGCGGTCACCCTTTTGTGTTGCTGCCTTGTACAAATGAGCTCTCAGACTGGGCGTGTTAGCTAATGAAGGCTATTAAAACGATTTGATGGAAATGTGTGGAGTGTGCTGGAGGTAGTTCAGTGAGAGGCTGCAGAGCTCTGTTTTCAGGGGCCTTCTGCAATTAGCGGGAAGTTGAGGTTCAGAGAGCACGCACGGTTTCGTTTGGCCTCGTCTCTCTGGTGAATGGAACATAGGGAACCGCAAAAGAAAAAAACCCAATTACTTCCAAAAGTTTTGATTTCTGTGTTCCTTCAAGTATAATTAGACAGAAACTCCACAATACCTCCCTTAAGTACCCATTGGTTTATTTATTCATTTATTTTTATTTTTTAATTAATTAAATATTTTATTTATTCAATTACTTATTTATTCATATCAGTAGGCCCTGCCATGTGTGAACACGTGTAGAATATTAGGATAGCCATTTAGAGGCACATCGGGCTCTGTCCTTTTCAGACCCCCAGTGTCTGCTCTGTAACTCAGAGTCTGTTTTGGAACGAGTGAGTGAGTCAAGTCCCGCCATTTCCATTGTTTATTGGTGGGACTTCCCATTTTTATGCAGCTTGGCTGAACCACTGCTCAACACAAACAATACTGGCAAGCATGCCGTTGAGCGATGATGGCCTACGACGGAATCGCTTTATCGATCATCTTCATCTGCATCCACTGTAGAATCATTTTCCCCCCAGCACTTCCACGCCTTGACAAGTGCTCTGAAAGGTGTTTCTCCGCCCGTCTAGCTTTGAAAGCACGCACAATGCCCGTGCTTCCTTTGACAGAAAACGAGGAAATTAATCTGTATATATTATGTCCTTGTTCTTAATACAATGTCTGCTCTAGTAAATACACGGATGTAATGAGGAGAATAACCCTCCCTCGATGTTCTGTAGTACAAGCAAACTCACGAACATGATCTTGCAATGCGGCGGAATCTCCGTTCTGAGACGCGGGTGCGAACGGTGATTGAGTTCAGTCTCCACCACGTACCAAATGTAACAAAATGTAACAATTATAAGCGGGGGCCTGTGGCTATTTGATGGATGAATTCTAAGCACATTCCCGCCTATACCCACCTCACCCATCTCCACAGCCCGCTGGAGATGAGAAACTCTGTGAAGAAAAGGTTCCAAAAGGCTCCTCCGTGTCTCCATAGAGGAACGTTATCTACACTCACAAAAGAAAGGGTTCCAAAAAGGCACCTCTGTGTCTCCATAGAGGAACTTTATCTACATTCTCAGAAGAAAGGGTTCCAGAAGGCTCCTCCGTGTCTCCATAGAGGAACCTTATACACTCTCAGAAGGGTTCCAAAAGGCTCCTCCGTGTCTCCATAAAGGAACTCTATCTAGTTCAAGGGTTCTTTGTTGGACAAAAAATGGTTCAATCTCAGAGCAATTTTCACACCTACCATACTGGGTTCCACAAAGAACTAAAAAGGGTTCCCCTACGGAGACAAACCAAAGAACCCTTTTTCCCCCCCCAGTCTTCACCACCTCAACAAATATAACCATTAGCGCGGACCTGTGGCTATTTGATGGATGAATTCCAGGCGTGTACCCACCTCACCCACTCCTCGGCCTGCTGCAGCACGGAGCAGAGGGAGCCCCTGGGAGACATTGAGCCCTACATGTGCGACAGCTGCATGGGGCAGGGATGCGAAGGCTCCCTGTGAGTAATGTTAATAACTCACAAGTGGCAGGAGCTGGTGGCCACCGCACTCCTTCCAGGCAGTCCAAGGAGACATTCTTTTTCTAATGCACAGCAAATGGATTAACTCTCAAAACAGCTGAGGGTTAATGTCAGAGGGGAGACCACAGGGAACCCCAGCTCTACTCTTATCCCCCCCCAAAAGTATCTATATCCACAGTAAAACGAGTCCTATATCGACATAACCTGAAAGGCTGCTCAGCAAGGAAGAAGCCACTACTCTAAAACCGCCATAAAAAAGCCAGACTACTGCTTGCAACTGCACATGGGGACAAAGATCTTACGTACTTTTCGGAGAAATGTCCTTTGGTCTGATGAAACAAAAAATTGAACTGTTTGGCCATAATGACCATCGTTATGTTTGGAGGAAAAAGGGTGAGGCTTGCAAGCCGAAGAACACCATCCCAACCGTGAAGCACGGGGGTGGCAGCATCATGTTGTGAGGGTGCTTTGCTGCAGGAGGGACTGGTGCACTTCATAAAATAGATGGCATCATGAGGAAGGAAAATTATGTGGATATATTGAAGCAACATCTCAAGACATCAGCCAGAAAGTTAAAGCTTGGTCGCAAATGGCTCTTCCAAATGGACAATGGCCCAAAGCATACTTCCAAAGTTGTGGCAAAATGGCTTAAGGACAACAAGGAGCAAGGAGCGAGCAAGGAGGCCTACAAACCTGACTCAGTTACACCAGTTCTGTCAGGAGGAATGGGCCAAAATTCCAGCAACTTATTGTGAGAAGCTTGTGGAAGGCTACCCGAAACGTTTGACCCAAGTTAAACAATTTAAAGGCAATGCTACCAAATACTAACCGAGTGTATGTAAACTTCTGACCCACTGGGAATATGAGGAAAGAAATAAAAGCTGAAATAAATCATTCTCTCTACTATTATTCTGAAATTTCACATTCTTAAAATAAGGTTGTGATCCTAACTGACCTAAGACAGGGAATGTTTACTAGGATTAAATGTCAGGAATTGTGAAAAACTGAGTTTAAATGGATTTGACTCAGGTGTATGTAAACTTTCGACTTCAACTGTATATGACCCCATCCCAAAACACTGTAGGGCTACTGTAAATGTGTATGGAATTTTAATAACACATTTACTAATGTTTATATTGGACTAAACAGCAGCAACGAATGCATGATTTCAGGGAGAAATAAATGCATTGCTTCTACTAGCCCTCAGTTTATGTGTATTTATAGGGTGGCTAGAAAAGGCTACCATTATGGGAGAAATGGACAGTGGTGGTCTAACCAGTTATTACAAATTTCTAAAAAAGAAAGAAATAGTCTTGGGAAAAATATAAGACTAAGAAAACTGGATAAGCGCTCTGAAAATACATCCCCAGTAAGCCATGCTAAAGGATTCATACTAAAGAAATACAAAGCATCGGTTAATGCTCTGCAGATTATAAATGGCATTCATGTCTGTGAGTAGGCTTACTCTTTATGGTAGAAGCGGTAGAAACAAGGTCTTACCACACCATGGGTGACGGACAAGTTTGTAAAAGTAAAACATGGGAGATGTTACAACGCAGATATACTGAAAGGCGCTCAACGTCTTCGAAACCTTGCTCTCCCGTCAAAGACATTAATCTACTAGGAAGAGTGGGATACCCTTCTTTTGGTTAAGGAGTGCAGTGAGCTATGGTGTCGAAGCTGACCTTAACATGGCATTGCAGCTAACTCACTTGCCAGGGACGCTTTTTTTATTTTTAAAAGCACCTTTCAGCGTGTGCACGCAAGGCGGCGGGGCCAGAGGCCGACACGCGGACCTGAGTCCTGGCCGGCGACCAGCAACCGGAGCAGCTCTGGCAGTGAGACCGTGAGAATCGGGGGGGCGACACCCAAATGTCATCACAGCTGCAAAAGTGCTGAGCATAAAGGCCTAATTACAGAAGTATGTACCCCGAGGCCTCCCCACAATGAAAACAGAGGCGCATTTTACTCGCGGCTGCCAGTGGGACTGCAGCGCAGCTCGTCCTGCGTTATGTTGCGTGGGATTATTCTGAGACAGGAACTCCACAGCTGCTGCCAGACATCGGTGCACGCGTGTGTGTGGGTGGGGATAACTTATTACAAAGTGTCAATCAGCATGAGGAAAAGTGGATTATGTTATTAAAAATAATTGAAGTAACTGAATACCCTGGTGCTAAAATTACTGAAGTCACAAAATGTCTATCAAATCCGAAAATATAATTGATCCATAAAATCAGCCATTAAAGGTTTTGCTGTTTTTATGCATTGCTTGGGCACCTTTTCTGTTAACAATATTTATAGGGTGGACTTAGCTAAACAAATACATGTTTCTATGCTCAACTTGAATTGTCTAAAAATGTGACTTCAGTACTTTTAGCACCAGGGTCTTCAATTATTTTTAAAAATATTATTACTATTATTAGTAGTAGTCGTAGTGTCATTATTATTATGCTGAAATAATAATACTTAAATACTTTAAACGTGTTGTTATATCATTTTTTAATTAATATGACTTGTTCAGCATAACTTCTTATCCTTATTATTACTAGATCACGAGCCATTTAAGCAAGGGCGTCACTTTGTTTTGAAAAGTGGTGGGGACACTTTTTTCAGATTAAAACAAACAACTTGCAGATACGTTTCTTGTATTGACCAAAACACGTTCTATTCCATAACTACTATATTACAATAGCCTAAATGTCGTCCTTATGACGCTCCCATTTTCCACCACATTCTATTAACATAATAAGCACTGCAAACCTAGAAGAGTTGTTTTACCAATGAAACTTAAATATAACGGATTAGCATGTCAAGAACAGAATTACCAGAATGAGCAAATAATTACATTTTACGCTATTCTGGAGAGCTTTTCATGCGGAGAATATGGTGTTATGAGAATTAATGTAGCCTACTGGAGTTTTAAAATAGTTGCTTTGAACGTTCTGAACATCTTGAATTATGACTTGAATTTCCTTTCAATGTAAAACGTAATTTCTTGAAGACAGTTGATATGTGGTGCAAATAATTATTTCGGAGAGACTAATGATCGCATTTCGCAACAGTATATCTAGATAAACTGATTGTTGCCAAGGTACAAAGTCATTCAAAACGAGGCAACTACTTAGCTTACCATTTGATATGTTTGCCATGGTTAAATTAGCTCAACAAGTTTGAAGTTTATCTTCCTTGTATGTCTTCAACTGACGTAGTTGCTGATGTTTGGATTCGCCTGAAGCGTTATTTTTAAAGGGGGGAAATTAAACATAATTTGTATAGTTGATATAAAAACGTGCTTAATCACCAAACATTCCGGACTTTTTGTCGAACATAACTCAGAAAATGCCTGCAAATATGTTTGGTTGATAAATGCAGACGTGACTTTCTAAGGATATACGGTTTTTTAACATGTTGTGTGGTGTGTGTAGGGTAGGCTATGTGCTTCCAGCGAAATCCCATGAATATAGCCTGAATTACTTTCTTTATAGTCCGATTACGCGATTGCATTCCCGTACCAATATAAAGAAAATCGCATGGTCGGTTTAATTCGGCATCAGTTTCCGATATTTCCCTCTCGTTTACATCAAAACCACAACAATGGTGACACGCGCATGGGCACGCGCTGTTGGGGTATCTCTCTCTCTCGCTCTCTCGCTCTCTCTCTCTCTCTCTCTCTCTCTCTCTCTCTCTCTCTCTCTCTCTCTCTGTTCAGCAACTGTTTGATTAATATTAAATACTTTTAGAGTGGGTTTAGATGGGTGGAAGTTTATAATATATAAACTATTCTTTTATTCTATTTTAATACATTTGTACACATCACGATTTAAAACATGCTTTCTTTAACGTAGCAACTATTAAAATATGCAGTTATAATCTATAATTCACCTGGTGCATAGCCTTTTTTTGTTGACAGTTAATGTGACAGATTTAATCATTCCAGAGGACTCGATTCTATTTAAAAGTGGAGCATATGGGACAAACATTTAAATAAAGCAGATTCCATCCTGTGCACAGCTACTAGTCACTATATGCTTTTTCTGTACGGATGCAGACCTGGGAATAGTAAATTTTAGTTGCAACTGCATGAAATTTACTATTATTTTATTTTACTCACAATGATCAAAGCTAAGAGTGCACCCTTGGTGGGTTCCATACCTTTGTTGTATACCAACAAGATCAAAATCTTTTGAATGTTATGAAAAAAAATTTTCCTTAACATAGTTGCTAGGAACTGATAAGATTGCAGTTTTGTTAAACATAATTGCGATAGACCATAGCAACAACAACAATAAACATTTCATGTATATACAATAGCCACTTTTAATTTGCTAATTTGCCATATTTTGTCATGTATAAATAATTAAATTGTATGAAAAGCATAGCAAATTTCATCAAACTTGGTGCAAAAAGGCATGAGAGCTGGTTTTTCTAAAAAACAAATAATATAATAATGGCACAGAAATAACAAGGCAGGTTGGGGTAAATCCCCAGTGAGAAAAAGTTGGAATCTAGACATCTAGAGGGGTGGAAATCTAGGTTGAGAGACGATTTGATACATTTTGGCATAACCAAACTCGGTTAACCCCAGCTCAGGTTTTATCCAGATATAGCCTGGCTACGTCCTAAACTGTCACATTTCAACCAAATGTAGCTCAGGTTTTACCCAGATATAGCCTGGCTACACCCTAAACTGTCACATTTCAACCAAATGTAGCCAGGTTTTCACCTGAATGCCTAGACTGCGTTTCACCGACTTTTCAACACAAAAATTATCATTGGGTTCTGTCACATTGTACTACATAAGGCAAATCTGTATGTTTGAAATTTCTTTAACCAAAAAAAAAAAAAAAAAAAAAAAAAACACTTTGAAGGCCTATATAGGCAATAATTTAGGCAAGCTTCACAGATTTGCAACGGATAGCCAAGGCTTGCTCAGGTAGCCACCCTAGCACAGGTAACCCAGGAAATGTGTGCTTTTTATTTATTTATTTTTTAAATACAACACCCTAAAATTCAATAGCTAGGCTTCCCAAACACTCTTACTACTACCACCTCCATTGGTCCATTAAATCTCAAATTAACGCTGAAATTAAATCTCAAATTAAATCTCAAATTAAATCTCAAATTAAATCTCAAATTAAATCTCAAATTAAAGCTCAAATTAAAGCTCAAATTAAAGCTCAAATTAACGCTCAAATTAACGCTCAAATTAACGCTCAAATTAACACTCAAAGCACCTGCTGCCATGCGGCATGTGGCAAAAGCCAGGAACATCAGAAATTAAGGAGGCAAAACGCAAGTTCCTGCCTCTTTTAATCTCAACAGGAAGGGTGTAGTCACTTCTTGATTGGACAAGAGAAGAATGCACAACGGCTGCCCTCAATGACTAATTAACAGCCAGTCTCAAAGACACTGATCAACAGCTGATCCACATAAGCCTACAATCAACTAGCCTACTCTCGTCTAAGGAATCTCAAACTGAGCGAATACGAAATCGAGAAGAAATATCGAACTAAGCGAAAACGAAACACACTGAAGAAAACTAACTAGGGAGCACCATAGAATATGGGTGCTTGCTACACCACTGCTCTCTGGATCTTACTCTCTTCCTGAACTTTCTGTTCTGTTCTAGGACCAGTTTTCACATTTTGCAGCTGAGGGTATTTTAGTTTATGAACATAATATCAACATTTGTGATTTCCATCAACATAAGTGAGATATTCACTTAAGCCCAAACTTACATGGGGTTCTAATGCAAATGGGTAAATCACATTTTTAAGGTAAATAACTAAATATATTGATATATATATTTATTTTTTTATATTATCATATTTCTATATAATATTATTTTTATGATTTAACCAAGATATAAAATTTTACTCCTGGAGAGAGCATGTGTGTTTGTGTGTGTGTGTGTGTGTGTGTGTGTGTGTGTGTGTGTATGTGTGTGTATGTGCGTTTGTGTGTGTGTGTGTGTGTGTGTGTGTGTGTGTGTGCGGGCATGTGTGGAGGTATGTGTGTGCGTGTGTGCATGTGCGTATGTGTGTTTGTGTCTGTGTGTGTGTGTGTGTGTGTGTGTGTGTGTATGTGAGATTGTGTGTGCAGTTGGGTGAGTGACAGAAAAGGCTGAAGAGTTGCAGGAGGAAGAGATTGTGGCCAGGGTGGGATGGGGTGGGGTGGGGTGGGGCGGGGATGGTGCGGGCGGTGTGTGAGAGGGAACAAGAGACTGTACTTGCTCCTTTCAAGGTGTGTTATTTGTTCAAGGCTGTCCAAACATTTACAGAGCGCTGGCAGCCCAGGAATGCGCAGGCAGGGCCGAGCCTGAGAGCCGCGACCGTGGGAAACCGCTGCTCTCCGCAACCTCTGCAAGCTCCTTCCCCTCGGGCAGACTGTCAATACAGCCGCTGCCAGAGATGTGTGGCCTGATAGCGGCCGCACCCGTCAGCGCCCGCACAGAGACGCACGCTGCCCACGCTCGTCTGCAGACTCGCACACGCCTCGCACAGGGGCCGTGCGCACACACGCGCACGCACACGTTTCCCCTGCACGCGCGCGCACACACACGCTGCCCACGCTCGTCTGCAGACTCGCACACGCCTCGCGCAGGAGCCGTGCACACACACGCACACGCACACGTTTCCCCTGCGCGCGCGCGCACACACGCGCTGCCCACGCTCGTCTGCAGACTCGCACACGCCTCACGCAGGGGCCGTGCACACACACGCGCACGCACACGTTTCCCCTGCGCGCGCGCGCACACACGCGCTGCCCACGCTCGTCTGCAGACTCGCACACGCCTCGCACGAGGTCGTGCGTGTGCTCACATTTCTCCTGCACACACATACACACACACACATGCACAGAAACAAGCCAACAAACACACATACAGAGGTACACATTAATCCTTTGATGCCAGAGCAAGTTGCACATTACACATCTTATAATTTCCAGCTCCAGTACAATAACTCACAGATGTATTTACCAATGTAAATACACTCAGAGAGTTCATACAATAAAGAGTACACACACAACCCTACAGTGTGTGTTAACCCATGCATGCTGCACACAGCAGGCATGTGGGGGTGTTGTTAAACAGTACCCTTTTTCCTGCTTTAAGCACCTGCCCATCAAAAGGTCTCTCCACAGCCCCAGCACACATTTGCACAGACTCAAGCTGTAGACAGGACAGTCCAGGGGGTTTATTCCGCAAAGCAGGATTACTGAGTTAGCTGGATAACTGCACTGAGCAAAATCTTGGAACAGCTCTTTTTACTTCAGTAAATGTTCCAGATTTGGGAGGAATCCGGAATTTACTCAGTGCAGTTATCAAGCTAACTCAGTAATCCTGCTTTGTGGAATACCCCCCAGAGCTGTGTCTGAATCAACGCCCTTCCATACTATTGAATATACTTGTTGAGTACACTGGATAAGAAAGTTGTTAAGTAGGTGAAATGTTCTCTAAACATAGTGTATTTTAAATACCCGGATGATATACTAATTTCCGGTTGTCGCTTATAATAGTATGGAGGATCTTAATAAACGCACGCATACTAAACAGCCACCTCAAAAAGAATGACAAAGTGGCACATGCTTTATATGCAGGAAGAAAATTAAATAAATGAGGGCTCAATAAAATGGCCAACATCAAAGGAAACATTTAGTTGCGCTGGTTAAAACTAGTAGTAGAACTTTATTATACCCAAAAAAGGAAATTGCTTTGACACGGGCATAATCACTAGCAACAGACACACACAGCAAAACTCAGGCAAGACAAACATAACTCAAATATAATGTACAAAGACATATCCATGTTTACTTCCTCCTAGAGGTAAAATAAGACACTAGATATTAGCCATTAGACAGTCTGGCCAGGCAGATAACCATTAATATCATTCCACAGTCTCATTGCACTGGGCACAAATGGCCATTTGTAGTAGATGTTTCCGGCAAAATAAATGTATTATTAAAGCTTCTATGTTTTATCAATGCATTGTGGAGAGGATGGTTTGTATTATCGAAGATACTCCAAAGTTTTCCCATGGCTAAGTTAAAACCAGTTTAATTTTTACAGCACACCTTGACTTTTTTCATGACATTTTTTAATTCCATTGTATATTTCTGAAGGTGCCACAACAGAGAACATGCATGGTACAATGTGCTGAGCTCAGGGAAGATCTCTGCCCATGTGAAAATATCAAAATTCACGTGCCATGATGACGCGAGCTCATTATGACAATGCTAATAGCTGCGTTTGCCTGTGTTTTGTGTGTCGCGCACTAGGAACACTGGGTGTGGTGTAAAGACTGTGGCTGACAGTGAATAGAGACTGATCGTTGTAGAAAGGGACAGACACTTTCACACCGCGCTGAGTGTGGGAGGGTTCATAATTATGACCAATTAAGGCCTTACAGTGAAAGAAAAAAAATGTACCCAATGAGTGATTCAGACAATCAGAAGGAGCAAATATTATAATTGCTGTTATATTATGGTTTTCATTTTAGCTCTGACCATTGTGAAATTAAAAATGGCTTAAGTATAGCCTAATCATGAAAATAACCTGAGGAAAATAAAGCAATGAGGTCGAGGGAATTCATGCAGCTGTGTGTAGTCACACAAGGGTTAATATGTCATAGGTACACACCGATATTGTGTTAAACTGTCTGCTCGGGAGTTGTATAGACACGCATATTTTCATGCTGTAGCTCTGTAACTTTGGACTGTGTTCCATTTAACCACGTTATTGTCCTTTGGTGGAGCGATAGCTTTGTAAAAGTATTCCAGCATTTTCTATGAATTGCAGCATCCTGAAGTCGTTGAAAAGACATGTGACGAGAGAAATTCCCTTAACCCTTTCCAAAGCTGAGGGGCCAAGTACATTTAATGGACTGTGGAGAGAGAAAAATACAAGAGAAAAGAGGACAAAGCGTACTTTGGCTAGGTTGAGTAGTGGCCCGTGTCCTTTGTAAAAAAAAAACAGACCAAACCAGGAAGCAGTATTCTGTTGCAGGCCAGTGCTTTGTGAGTAGAGAGAGAGAGATAGGAGAGAGAGAGAGAGAGAGAGAGAGAGAGAGAGAGAGAGATAGGAGAGAGAGAGAGATAGGAGAGAGAGAGATAGGAGAGAGAGAGAGAGAGAGAGAGAGAGAGAGAGAGAGAGAGAGAGAGAGAGGCATAAGAACAATTTATGAGATTAGGGTGTGACTTGAGGACATCATCAGTCTGCCCTTACTACTGCATACTATTTGTTCCTTTTATCTGTCTTGAGTTTCACCCCAGTGCTGTGGGGCGCAGATTGCATCAATCCCACGAGCCTCTACCAGGAGATAAACATGTGATTTTCCTGCCTGATATGCTTCTATATAAACGTTGTGATCTTTGGCGGTTACTTGAGTTAAAAGTCTGTTTGACGAAGCAAATAAAATGACATCACTCAGATGTCAGATGCGCACCACATAACATAACAAATACATGGATAAAAATGACTACCAGGTTAATGATGACAGGTAGCTTGAGGCAAGCTGTCACCGCCAGATTAGACTGCTTGGAGTGAACAAGTTCACTCATGTTGTCAGTTTCAAGTGCTCAGAACCAAAGTGCCCTTTTAAAAGCGGTAATGTCGTTAACGCGATTAAAAGTCTTGCATGACTGGCTGGTGTAATGTTTTCTGCGTGTCTCAATTTAGCCATTAATACTGCATGTTGTTTTATCTATTACATGTAAAAATGTCAAAGGAAACAGCTTATACTATAGCCCATAATATCCAAACTAGGCTTTTCTGCAATTTATTTGAATCATATTCAACAATTTTGTTGATCATTTCTGACAATTGTTGATCTAGCAGTCCAGTCATTTTCTTATCGATTGAACTAAAAATACCTACAATCTCTTTAGTGACGCTAAGTTTTAGATCAGATCGATGTAGATTGGACTCTATATGGAAGGCCTATAAGAATATGAACTTGTGTGAGAACAGATCGTTTTTGACATAGGCGTAGCTTTCATTTCATCTTTGAGGGAGACACACTGCTGGACCACCTAGACTCTAAGATCAAGTCTCACAAGCATACCACCTAGTCTAGCAATTAATTCACATGAAAATATGTGGGGGTGACAGGTGGGGGGGATTACACACACAGACGGGTGGAAGAGGATGTACCGGCGAATGGGGGGTGGGGGGGCGGGGGTTGAGAGCGTGCCTGCGGACCCCCTACAGTACCTTTGCAGCCCTCTGGGGGTTTGTGGACCCCCTGTTGACAACCCAGACCCCAAAACTACGCGCATGGTTTTTTGGACAGTGATTCATTGGTGATCTCTGATGCTTGTACAGCACTGCTCTATTCTCTGTGATTCAGACACCTGCCAGGCCCGGCTCCGCTGGGGGGGTTGGGGGGGGGGGTCACGTTACAGCGATGAGGCAAGATTCGTCCAATCCCCGTCTGTGAGAACCGCACGAGAACGTGGTGGGAACTCTCCTCCCCTCTGTGTCTTCCACGCACTCTCTCTTACCTGAGACCCATAGTCACCTGAGGGCGGGGCCACACATCAAGCCTACAGTTAATCAATTCAAAAAAAAAAGTAACAGGTGAGTTTCAGGAGTCTGGTTTGAATTGCGTTTATTCTTTTTTATTTTCCTCATTTTGTCTTTCATTTGTGCCCCCTCCCCTCCCCTCCCTCACGGTGGAAAACCTTGGCAGTACTGAAAGAAATGAGAGAAGGAAAACAAAGCCCAACTGTGGGAACTCTTTCTTCCCTTTTCTTCCCAGCTGCTCGAGTGCTGGCGGTGGTTTCGCTCTCATTAACCCTGCGTGTGCTGATCCCGTGCCCCTCTGCCACAGGTACTGCACATGTATAGGATTTTATTGCCAGCTTTTTCTTTTCTTTTTTTATCATTAACT
The DNA here is from genome assembly GCA_029718625.1 of Synaphobranchus kaupii. NCBI lineage: Eukaryota > Metazoa > Chordata > Actinopteri > Anguilliformes > Synaphobranchidae > Synaphobranchus > Synaphobranchus kaupii. The sequence continues at coordinate 115,100,698 of CM056378.1, forward strand.
GCATTTATGGGCCCAATTGTTGTTGGCAAACAGCATAGGAAGCTTTTGTTCCTGGCAACCTGGGAGCTTGTTTCGGATAAAAGGAATCCCGTGCATCCCCTGTTCTTAATGTGATTCATCCACAGCTGAATAAATGGCAAGGTCCATGAAAGCCAAAAGCAACGGTATTCACTGATGGATTTTTTTAATATAAAGAAACACGCACACGCACACACACACACACACATATAGACACACATACACAAGAGCATTCTTATGAAAACATTTATTTTGTCAATACAATTCTGACCTTGTTTTAAGGGTAATTTAGCGCACAATTCAGTAGATTTGTTGAGTTATTTCATAAAACCTTTTTTCGAAATATAGCTATATTTTAATTATGATATTATGAAGTTTTTGTTTCACCTTAAGTTTATCCAGGCTTGTGTTATGCCAAATATCGCCCCCTACAGTGCAAAAACAACATTACAATATAAAACTGCAGTTGTTAGCAATCTGCATTTGATGATGTCACAATATAGAATTCTCATGTCAGTGGCCGTGTCCGAATCAGCACTCTTCCACACTGTTGAGTAGCCTTGAGTAGCGGGATAGGGTGAGAAAGTGGTAGAGTATACAAACATTTTTCAAATTGCAGTATACTTCAAACACCCGGATGACACACTTACTTCCAGGGCTTCGTTGAGTACATTCGGGAGCACATTTTTCAAGAAGTACACAAACATTTTGGTCACATAAACATGACGTGAAGCTTCGTTTTAAAAAAATGAGGCGCAGCTTCGCTGACGTTTTCCTTCAAATACAACAAAATCAACACGTGACATGAGAGCGCAAGGGTGGGGTGCAGGGTTGCCAGATCTTGTAAGACTTTCCAGCCAAATGGCGACTCAAAACTAGCCCAAATTATAGGATATTTTTAACCAAAACCAACGTATTTTAAATAGAAATCATCATGTTTTAACTTTTTTAAATAAGTGCGTGCTTTGCGACTTTTCATTTTTACCCGTGACTGCACTTTGAAAGTATCCAAATTTAGCTGTAAAACCGCGGACATGGCAACACTGGTGGGATGTCTTATGACCTGCTTACGACACTTCCACAGTGCGGTTGGAAAATAGTATGGCACATATTTTCCGCGGACTAATAAACAGTGCACATTAAACAGCACACTTCTGCCAGTCCACTGTACGCAGGAGACAGGGCGCAGTAGATAGGGCTCTGATTTGGACACAGCCAGTGTTTCACAATTCTTTTGAACTGAATAAAATCAAATCAGGTCAAACCACTGTGTGCGCATGTCACACAGTTATCCTCTTTGTGCACACGTCCGTGGTCAGGCTTGTATACTTTAATTCAGGGGTTTTCAAACTCGGTCCTCTGGGACCACTGTGTATGCTGGTTTTCGTTCCAACCACAATTGCAATCCCAAAATTCTAACAAGCTGTTAATTTTTCCTTAATTAGTTGATTTTCATGTTTAGAGGGATTAGCCTATTTACCCTCTTATGCCACATCATGTCGGAAATAGCTAAGCATGCCATGAAGAATAAAATTCCCATGTTCCTACTGTGCTTTATTGGGCTATATTGCAAATAGGTAACATTTTTTTTTAACTGATCAAATTAAAGACTGGGGTGAATCAATTGGCTCCTAATTAGGTAGTTGAACACGTGTGTTTTTAAGTTCCCTCATCATTTGTTTCTTAAATGTATTAACACAATGCAGGTTTGGCTCGTTATCATTCTCTTTGTCTTTTCTTCATTATTTATCAAATGGTTCTTTTTGGTGGCCATGTGTCCACAATTTCACCAATTAGGAGCATATTGATTCACCTCAGTCTTTAATTTTAATCAGTTAAAAAATGTTTTTTTTGCCCCTCTTTTTGTAATTATTTGCAATATAGCACAATAAACAATGAGAATATTGGACTTTTATTATTCATGACATGCATAGCTATTGCTAACATAATGTGGCTTAAGAAGGTAAATAATCCCTCTAAATATGACAAACACCTAATTAAGAACAATTGACAGCTTGTTAAAATTCCGGGATTGCAATTGTGGTTGGAACGAAAACCAGCATACACAGTGGTCCCCGAGGACCGAGTTTGGGAACCACTGCTTTAATTCTTAAGAGGCCACATGCGGATAGTTTCCTAACATAAGCCTGTATCTTTATAATAGCTTGCACCTTTTTTCCTGTGATAATTTTTCATGTGATCAGCAAACCTCATCTATATCATCTCTCATCTATTTCAGGATATTCTAGTGTTACTGTTGATTAACAATTGTGTGACACACATCACACACATAGCTACACATCACACACAAAAGTCTGATTCACAATGTCTTTCAGATCCTGCTTAACCTCTGGTTTGCTCTACAGCAGCCTCTGGATTCATCCAATTGTCAACCTATCTCACAGATGTATTCTCTCAAATTGTGCTCATATGTTACTTTATGTTGCCATTTTATGGCTTTCGTGTGTGTGAAGGCTTGTTTATTTCAGTGCATAATTAGCTCTTGGCCATAGGTGGATGCTAAATGCTAACTACAAAGCTGTTGTTTTTTTATGTGGTGCGTTAATATGGATTTTGCATTCCCTCTTTATATCTGCTGACTATAGCCTCACAGGTTAGTGAGTATCAGACAGGACTTAGGGATGAGCTTTTTAAAAAAATAAAAAATAAATACAAGCTGTCAAATAAAAAAAAATCACACTTTCCACGTAAAACTTTGAATGGCAGACACTGGATTTGTTAACTTTGTGTGCAACATGTGGCCTCCATAGTTCCATAATATTGTTGTCCTTTCTTTAATAGTTTGGAATAGAACCGCTTATTTGGACCATATGACCATCATGAAGGAGCAGTAATAGAAGCTCTTCTGTGTTTCCAGACTAAGGCCAGACTCTGTATCTATATGGTATATCAGTCTGACTGCCTTTTGGGTGAAAACAAAAAAATACCCAGGGGGGTCTCTCTTATGATCTCTGGAGTGTCTCAGGATAAGTCTAACAGGCATGTGGCTTGACCTGTTTTAAAGAAAGTGATTCTTAAAGTGATTCTGAGGCAATCTGTTGTAGCCTACACAATGCATTCCCCATTACTGGAGCAAGTAGTTACTGGCATAGAGGCCTACCCATGTGTGTCAGAGCAAGAGGCATTGGTGAATATTTAGCTAGCTGACTGACTGATTGATTGACTGTGTATGTGAGTGAGTGAGTGAGTCAGTGAATCAGTCAGTGAGTCAGTGAGTGAGTCAGTGAGTCAGTGAATGGGCATGTGTCGGCATGTGTGTGTGTGTGTGTGTGTGTGTCTGTGTGTGTGTGTGTCTGTGTCTGTGTCTGTGTTGGTATTGGTGCAAGTGTGTCTGTTTTTCTCTGTCCCTGTGAGTGTATGTGTTTGTCTGGTGAGGTGAATGGGGCAGGGGAGGAAGGACTGTTTGTTTGTTTGTTTGTTACGGGGGTCTAACGAGGCGGCTGTCCCGGCCTGCTCTCCTGAAAGAAACCTTAGAAACTGGGAGGTTTGAATAAAATGGCACCTCAGTGTGAAAGGAGTTTTGCACCGTTTTATCACTGACTCCATCAACGTGTTTACACTCAGTTACCACCGGCCAGTAAAAGTGGGGGGTGGGGCTTGTGTCTGAAGTGCTCCTTATTCAAATCAACTTCCCTGTTATTAAGACCCAGAGGCACCTGAGGGGTATCCCACAAAGCAGGGTTACTAAATTACTAATCTCTTTTTACTTGTCTCCATGTTCCAGATTTTGGAGGGTTCTGGGTTTTACTCAGTAACTCAGTAATCCTGCTTTGTGGAATACCCCCCAGTTCATAGACCACAGAGACGATTTTGGTTTAATTAAAGTGAATTTTTCATCACAATATTTGTTCATTTTAATAATATGCACACATGCACACGCACACACACACAAATGCAAACACACACACAGACAGACCTTTGTGTCAACCACAATGTGTGCAGCTTGAAAACGGGTCATAAAAAAGCTGGAAAAAAGTGTCTTCCTGGTTTCTGCACCCACATGCATTATTTTGTCTGCCTGGGGTGTAAGAGACAGGTGCCAATGAGGAGCCTTCCTGAACCGGATGTCTGCTGCTTTTTTTTCCTGATTCGTTTCACAGGAGTCGCAGCCGTGGGTTAGCACCAGTGTGGAACGCGCAGAATAAATACCTGGCCGCATTATTCGCTGTACCTTTAAGAAGGCTCGGGGATTAACTGCTGTCTCGAGTTAACAGCCTTACCATACAGCTCAAGCCCCGGAGGACAGCGATGTTATTCACACAGATCGGTCAGACCTGAGAGAGCTGGTGGACCAGCTTCACCAGTCTTCACCTGTCCCAGCCCTGCCCAGACTAGCCGGCTGGTCTATAATGGACACACACCCCCCCCCTCCCCCCCTCTCAAGATGATTTACACGGGTTATCTCTTCAGCAATACAAATCTTCCCCAAATCTTCTGCATTTTCAAAACATCTCAATAAGATGTGGGCTCTATTTTGTATGTCACATAATGTATGTAGAATAATATAGTAGAATATAAAACATTATCAATGCCTTTTCAGAATTTATCCACAGAAAATGTATGTCCACACATAGGTTTTCTTGTGCTTCTCATCCAGAATGCCTGATAAACCACCTTGTGGGCAAGCTAAACTGACTTTTCCCTCCGTTTTATTTGTAAGGTATCACAGAAGTTTGCGTTCAGGGTTCAACGCGTTTGAGAAGCAGATGGGTTCAACATGGCGCATACAAATTCATTCTGACGGCACATTTATGGGTGGAATCACTGCTGTTACTCTGAACCATATTTCTGACGCACATTTTGCTGGTTTTGATCACATGACCATTATTGCGGCGCAGATACGAGAGCGTGATGTGAAGACGCTATTTACTTGAGTGGATAAACTTAATAACACCACTTCGCAGCTCGGTTCAAACAGGAGCGTTCACACCCCGGGAGCGACCGCTTCTTCTCTCTTTCCCATTCCAGCTTACGAGAGGCAGACGCGACAGACAGATAGCGGTAGTGTGGCGAGGGACATGCTAATTGCTTGTGGTGTGAAGACGTCCATTAGCACCACCAAGGCACATGGCGCTGGAGTTAATCATTATCTGGGGTCTTCACATTCGCTCAGTGTTTACATCCCACTGTGCACTAATATAAGGGCCCAGTGGTAGCAAGAGGCCTGTATTCTGTGAACCAGTTTGTGGGTTGGGATGTTGAGACATGAATGTGGACTTAATGTGCATCTTGCTAATGTTTCCGCAGGCCAAAGGTGGTCTCTATGTTTGCTGTACAAATAGGGTGATTTTGGGTTTTCATGGAGAATACAGTATGTATTTCCAGATCATTGTTGTTTTATTAGATCAAGATCGATTTTAAATATGAGCAAAATCCAATGGGCTCAATGTCATCTGTCAATGCAATGTTCTTGTGTTTTCATTTACATTATTATTTCTACAGATATGCTGTATATTATTGAACATATACACATATAAAAGCAAGCTGTACTGAAACCTTCATATTTTGAACACAAAGGTTAATTTTCAAGATGAGCAAATGTTTTCCTATACTTTAAAAGAACAATTTTAACAATTTAAGCTGAAATTTTACAGAAAAACAGATTGATGGCACACTTCCTTACAGTGGTCACAGAGCAGGAACAAAGAACAGGATAAAAAAATAGTGAAGCAATACTAAGGACTTTACAGCTCCTCTCAATAAACATTTTACATTAGCCTTTTTCTCTTTATCCTCCCATCCTAGCTCTCTTTCTCTCTCTCTCTCACTCTCTTCCTTTCTCCCCTTTTCACCCTCCTGTTCTGCAGGGAAGGAAGTGAACCGTTGCTGTGGCACAAAAGCTACCTGCGCAATAAAGTGAGAAACAAATAAAAGTAAAGGAAGAGGAGAAAGCGAAGAGAGAGAGAGTGGGTGGAGAGGAAGAACCAGAGGGGAGATAGTTTTACTGCTTCATGCTAATTACAGGAATTAAAAAGAGTCCATTTTTCCCTGGGGGCGGCTATAAAATGTAAGGTTTTGGCCGGAGGCATGCACTCAGCTATAAAATAAAAGCCTTTTGCTTGACAATGGAAGTGCACCAAGGGCTAATACATTCTGAGCACAAAACACCTTTTAGTATTTTTCTCACACACAAATACGGTGTGAGGGACATCACATGTGAAGTGACAACATAAATACTGAAACCAAACTTAGCGTGCCTGTAAACAGTTCCGCTTTTATTTTCCTTCTCAAAGGACGTTTTATTGCGCACAAGACCATAGAATTTAATATTGTTTATATACAGTGCCCAGCACAATTACTGGCACCCCTGGTAAAGATGAGTAAAAAGGGTTATAAAAAAAATTCACCGTTTGGTGAATTAGCTTAATCTCACACTGAAAAAATGAGAAACATCCAACCTTTAATTGAAGTAAATTTATTCTGAGAAAAAAAAATCCCTCATCAAGAAATAATTATTTTTAACAAAATCACGTGCCACAATTATTGGCACCCCTGCATTTAATACTTTGTATAACCTCCCTTTGCCAATAAAACAGCACTGAGTCTTCTTCTCTTCTTCCGTAACATCTAATAAGGTTGGAGAATACAGAGCAAGGAATCTGAGACCATTCCTCTTTACAGAATCTCTCCAGATCATCCAGAGTTCTAGTTCCTCTCTTGTGCACTTTCCTCTTCAGCTCAGCCTACAGATTTTCAATGGGGTTTAGGTCAGGGGACTGAGATGGCCATGGCAGAAGCTTGATTTTGTGTTCAAGTTAAACATTTTTGTGTTGATTTGGACGTATGTTTTGGATCATTGTCCTGCTGGAAGATCCAACGACGACCCAGTTTTAGTTCCTGGCAGAGGCAGCCAGATTCAGATTTAAAATTTCCTGGTATTTCATGGAGTTCATGATGCCATGTACCCTAACAAGGTTCCCAGGGCTTTTGGAGGAAAAACAGCCCCACAACATCACGGAACCTCCACCATACTTAACAGTGGGGATCAGGTTATTTTCGGTATAGCCATCCTTTTTTTTTACGCCAAACCCACCTTGAGTGTTGGTTGCCGAAAAGTAAAATTTTCGTTTCATCTGACCATAGAACACGGTTCCAGTCAAAGTTCCAGTAGCGTTTAGCAAACTCCAGGCGCTTACATTTGTGGTGAAATGACAGGAAAGGCTTTTTTCTGGCATGCCTTCCAAATAATTTGTTGGCATGGAGGTGACATCTAATGGTAGTTTTGGAGACTTGATGACCCCAAGATGCTACTTTCCTCTGTAATTCTCCAACAGTGATCCTTGGGGATTTTTTTGCCTCTCTTACCATCCTCCTCACTGTGCGTGGGGGCAAAATAAACTTGGGTGCTCTTTCAGGCAAGTTTGTAGCTGGCAACATTTACGTTCCGAACATAGAATCGTAAATTACAACTGCGTTCGTTGGAGACGGCAGTAACGATGAGCCAGATACATGCTTCCTAGCAGATGCTTTTAATCAAAGCGACGTACAGTATATGAATGCATAGCCTACATTATGAAGCAGCGGACGATGTTGGGGAGCTGAGGATTTCAAAAGTGTTCATTTAATCGTTATAACACTACTCAATTACTGTTACCATATAGAACAATGTTGCTGAAAACGTTATTTTCATTTTATCTTTGCTTGACATTTTTCGCCTGTTTCTTGCCTGTGCTATACAATCTCTGCCTCAACGGAGGGGAGGGGTGGGGTTTAGAACGGAGGACAAGACTTTTTTGATTGTAAACACAGGACTACAGCCAGGCAAAAAATCCTGCATAGAGCACCTTTAAAAATAATTATTTTTTGATGTGGGATTTTTTTCTCTGAATAAATTTACTTCAATGAAAGGTTGGATTTAACTTTTTCAGTGTGAGATTAAGCTAATTCACCAAATGGTGCATTTTTTATAACACTTTACTCATCTTTACCAGGGGTGCCAATAATTGTGGAGGGTACTGTATATGAAAATTGACTGACAGACATAACATGCTCAGGCACTTAGCCGTAATCAGTAAAATAGTACAGAAAGTAATAAACTCTTGCGCCTTCATGAAAAATATTCCCATCATGGTATGCTATGCTCCACCAATATGACTTCTTAAAATTGATTGGTAGTTCTAATACATAATATACTGCAAGCAGAAGTTCATAGAACATGTATCTTTCTATACTGTGCATATACCTTATGAATAATGTTCCTGGAACCTCTGTTCTGTTAGCCCAAAACTGAACAATTGTCTCATGCAAAAAAGTGACAATTCCTCATACAGATTGAGAGCAGCGCTAGATCACAGGCCTTTCTCACTTTGAGTCTTGCTTGATTGCGGAACGTCCTCTTTATTCTCCCTCTCTTTTTGTCATTTTAAAGTCTTTCTGGGTCCTGCGGTTTTGCCATTTTTAGCTCAGACTTTAATCTCTGTGTCAGTGTTTTGTTCTCCTACCTCCTGCTGTAGCTCGAGCAGTAAGACAAAGCGCTGTTTACACTAATGGCCCACTAGGCCTTTCAGTGCAGAAACAAACAGCGCAGGGGGATGTGAATAGAATTTAGCATTCTGACATTTTTCCATATGTTCTCAAAACCAATATTGACCCAGCACCCCTGCGTGGCCAGCCTTAGCCCAGAGAGCCCCGATGGACAAATCAAGCCGAGGCGGCCGGAACCGCAGGCGGCCGGCCAAGGGGAGAGAGCGACATTGTCCTGCCCGGGATGGGGCCTCTCCTCTGGGGCCGACAGAGTGGCCACCGCCCCGGGCTCAAGCTGTCAGACACAAGCGAGGCCTGTGAAAGGCCTGCCGCCGCCCCGCCCCGCTCTAATGGCGCTGTCTGAGAGGGCCGATTGTGCCTGTCCCCCGGAACCTGCTGGTGCGCGGTGCGGACGGCGGGGGAGGCTCGCATGCGCGGCTCAAGCCCCCGTGGCGGCCCGACGCTTCTCAAAGGCCACATTACAATCAATTAAGCCCTAATGACCGGGACTCGGACTTGTAACCTGCGGCTTGGGCTTGGTATTTAGCGGAATCCTGGCGGCGCGGCTCGGACATCAATAGCCTCTGAAATAGCTCCAGCTCTGGGGTCGAGGTTTTGAAAAGGCGGCAGGGGCCCATGCCTGAGTCTTCCTTCCAGTCTCTCTTCCAATTGTCTTTTCAAAAGACGCTGCATTTGTTGCATTTCATGCTTCACCACATCAACGCTTGCCAAACATGCTTCTTTTTGGTGACGGAAATCCCTGCAGCCTCTCCCAGTTCTTTCCAGAAGCTCATTTGCATCGTACCAGGTAATTACAGGGGTTTGTTTTGCACGGTGTTTTGACGGACGGCGGTGACGGAATCGGGGTCATGCGGAGAGAGAGTCAACTGTTACACCTGGGCGTCACGCCCCCAGAGCCTTAATGACCCTTCCCAGCAGCCCCCTCTGTGGCTCTGCCTCCGTAGGGGGGTCTGGTTCTCAATAGAGGGGGTGAAAGAAGGTGCAGTGCGGCTGGAGGCCGGGGACAGAGTTCAGCCTTTGGGGCGTCTCACCTGTGGAGCCCCATTCTCTGAAGCACAGGCACCTTCCTGAGCAGGACAGACCAGCCCAGAGGGAGGGGGCTTTGTGGGTAAACATTTTGGGCAGGGGGGGCCAGTTTGGTTAGTGGTCTAACAGCAGGCCTTCAGTGTCACACTGGGGAGCTTATTACAGAGACAGTGCTCTCTAGACAACCCCCACATTCACACACAACTATACTCACACACACAGACAGACATACATAAACTCACACATACACACACGCAATCAAGTCTGTGTATATATATATAAATCTGAGGGTGTATAAATGTCCACAACCAGTATTACTGTCTAATGGGTGTGTGTGTGGGGGGGGGGAGGGGGGGGGGGGCTTGATAGTAGCACAGGTCTGTCTGCACTGTGTATTTCAGGCACGGTGCCAGCAACATGACCTTATAATTCTGATCAAAACAAAAATCTGTCACCCTGCCCAAACTCTCATGAATAATTCAATTTAATTATATTATACAGTCATAGATACAAAGACATGATAGTCAACATGGATCTAATGAGGTCCGTATTCATTACAGTGTGACTTATGCTATTGGTTTGCGCACACATGCCCAACGCTCTGTTCGTACCACAATGCTGGGTGGGGCAGAGTGAGGCATTGTGGGAGCAGTACTGGGCCATTTCAGACAGTAATAATAAGCTCATCGGGGTATTCTCATTATTGAGTCCACAGGGGAGAGGCAGTCGAATTGTACAGAGGGGATCTTTAATAAACTGGGGCCCGCAGAAATACTCAACCGCCCTCAACCGCCGCTAACCCTCACCTCAGCAACGCACATTCAGACAGTATGAGTTCACTTCCCATGGTCTCTTCTCTCCCCATCCCACCCCTGCCCTCTCAATACTATATCTCACGGCATGTGATATTTCAAACAGTGGATGCGTAAAAATAGGTGGGGAGAACTTATTTCAAGGTTCACAACATTTATATGGGATTGGACTTCTCCCAGACCGCAGTAGGGGGACGGATCCTCTTCTCAGCATGTCGCTAGCCTGATTAAATATGAGAACGGTGAGAGAAAGAACAATATCGCTCTGTCTGCTGCCGTCATGCTTAACACGTGATGCTTCACTGACGGCTAAGAGTATAGAAGAATAGGCTTCCTACAACAGGGATTCAGAATGGATGCTTGCTTATCCTGAAAACCTCTGATGATTCATAGGTCCACCTAAGTTTACGTCCTCGTTCCCCGGGTGAGACAATATTAAAACCCCTTTGATGAGTAGGTTTTTTGGAATCCTTTTTTTTGGAGTTCTAGAATGTCTTCTAGAACTCCATTTTGTTTTCACTTACCAGTAGTAACTGTTACATCAGCATTAGAATGTTCAGTTAAGAACATTCTAATCACATATTTGTGATCTTACGCCTTAAGTCTGAATGTACCCACCAAAAAGGTAGCTTAAATTTATTTTGTCAACATTCAGCTCTATCATTCATTCAGTCATCCACCATGTATCAAAATATGTGATATATTAGTTGTTCAAAACAAGGGTCCCTACTAAACAGATACATACTGTATATGATCAGTCACTTTTCAAATAGCTTTCCATTAGAATGCATTCATTCATGTCACAAAACAACTTCTACATTTGGCACTCACACACACTTTCGATCATTTGTTTTTCTAGATAGATCTGAAACCATAGTAGGTAATAGCTGCAGTTATCTCATTGGACACTGCACAAATGTCAAAATAGATAGGACATTTTCATTAGTGGAATTCTCTGTGGGTTCTAAGTACACTGAATACATTTGTAGATACATTTAAAAGGAGGTCAGATAAATCTCTGTAAATAGCCTAAATACCCAAACTTTTAAGGTCAGCTCTTGATAATTTATTTCCCCAAATATTGTATCCTTTTAAAAAGCCACAGACTGAGACTGTGCTTTTATTAAATGACTCTTTCAGTGAGAAGAGAAAAAGAAAACTACGAGCAGCCCAGGGCCTGCACATGTGAGCAGCTGAGGAACGGATAACATGCATGAGATAATCAGGTGATCTGCCTGTGGTTTCCCATTCACTCGCATAATGGCTGATTGTGGACACCATTTTAAAAGCCACCACAATGAGTAACTTACTTTTAATTAATATAATGCTAATGAGAGCGATTACACTGTTGTCTGATATGTTTATAATTACCTCCTCGACACAATTCACATCCAAATAGATAAAATAAAAAAGTGTTCCATTTGCTCTTTGTGGTGTTCCCACTCCCGATATGCACACTGGAACTCTTTCAAACTTCCGAGGGAAAACTGTTCCCAAATATTTCCCACCTCCAGGTGCATAATTGTCAGCTGCCTCCGGCTAGAGGAGCCTTGCAGTTGAGCAGCCGGCAGCCGCTGGTCGCGCGTCTATAGTCCGTCTGCCTAATCACAGGCAGCGGCGCGAGAGCTTGCAGTGCGCTGTGAGATTTCTATGACATCATCGGAATCTTTGCAGGAAGAGCTCTGGAGCTGTTTACTGTCTGGCAGGTGCTTCTTTTCTTCTCATTCTTTTCCGCTGCTCTCCAGTTCTCTCTCGCTCTCTCTCTTCCCCTACCTCTCTTTCTTTCTCACTCACACACACGATAGGTGATTCTGAGTGTACTGTAAACACCGTGATAAATCCATGCCTTTACCACTCAGAAAAAAAATGTTTAATGGAAATTCTGGAATTGCATGAAAGGCAGGGAGTTCACTCAATGCACATGAGCACTCAATATACAATCTTGCAGCCATACAGCAGGCTTCTAAGCCCTTTGGGGTTTTAATCTTCTCTTCTTGTCAGAATTTCACAATACCTCTCCTCTCTCTCTCTCTCTCATACACACACACACACACACACACACATTCATATAGCATATACAGTACGTACACATACATTACATCGTCACACCATTGTTCTTGTGAATTGAAATGGCAAAGAAACCATAAAGAGGGTAACTTTCTCTAACTTTTAGAGAGGCACAGACTGCACGGTCCAGACTGAGGCTGCAGGACTTGTCAGAAAAGCCCTCCCATTGTAGTGTGAATGGTTCCACCTCAATGCAAAGTCTTCCGTGCTCTCGAGCGCAAAAAGGGGGAATTGACCCCACTGCCTGCCTTAATTTAGTTTCCATTCATCTAAGCTTCACCAAAGTCTTAGTGGGAGTGTTGTCATTTGTAAGCATTTGTGAAAAGATTTCTAATTTGAATGGAGAACACAACACCATTCCTACATTGCCAGCAACAAGCAAAGACCACCGGTCAACCAGTTAACTCTTAATGTTTACTTGGATTTTAGAGATGGTTCCTTGTACAGATGATAAAGGGCTTAAAATCAGCATGTATGTTCATTGGAATTAACCCTTTAAAGAGCATGAGATGTACATTATGTCCTTGTGCCACATTGTTGTGAAACAGAACCAGTGCTCTGAGGATCTGACCATCCCCACGGTGACGCAGAGGGTGTCCGGTCTACGCACTGTCTGACCCTGTGACTCACAACAGGCTTAGAGTTCAGGGGAAACCCCCCAGAAAAGTCCCACGCTACACTATTACAGACACCTCATACCTTGGCCATCCTGCCTCAACTCGCGGACAGCGAGGGGAAAAAAGGAGACAGATGGACAGATAGAGAATGGTGCCGTGGAGGAGAGTTGGCTGGGGAGGGAGGGGTGTTAGTTTAGGAAGAGAGACGGAGTGAGAAACAGAGAAATAAAGTGAGAGTGACAGTGAGAGATGGCTCAGTGTGTTTGTGTGATTCATGATCAATTCCTCACTCACAGCACTGCAGGCTGTGTGCCACCCAGACAGGCACGCAGCCTGAACGCTCTCTAAGCTTGGAGTTAATTGGTCTGTTTTTCTCACTCCGCCCACAGTGAGGACATCCATTGATGTAAAGACCGAGGGATTTTGGAACTGAGGATGGCTATGGTCTGCTCGCATGCAATGTGTGTGCGTGTGTGTGTGTGTGTGTGTGTGTGTTTTTGTAAGGATTTTTTTGTAGAGGAACTGGTACTGTTTGAGCACACATGATGTTTAAATATAAACAGTGCAACAAACATGCATTTCTGTACTGTGTATTGGGTTGTTTTACTGCAAGGAGGTATTGGTATTGTACTGTACAGAGAGACTGAGAAATCGATACAACTACAAATAACTTAAATTTGATCTAAATTTAACTGGTGTGTTGGAACTGTGTTCAGATGATACAGACATGGCATATCTATTCAATATCCTGCACTTCCCATATTTGGGCAGTTTTAAACCACTTTCCACATGGAGAGAGGTAAATATGAGTGGTGAACGAGGGGTATTTTACCTCCCGGTTGACACTGATTGAATGGACACAGGGTGTGCCGCTTGTGGAAATTCAACAAAACCGCCATTGTTTTAACAGCACCGCGGTACCCAAGAATGGAGAGCAAAAGTACCTCTCAGTTTGCTCTGCGGTGTGTGTGTGTGTGTGTGTGTGTGTGTCAGGTAAAAGCCGAGCCTGGCCGCGCTGTACACCCATTGTTCCGCTGTCACTGATAACCCCCGGTGACCCATCAAGAGGAGGGTCAATCCCCCGTGCAAGCTAGATCCTTGCCTGGGCCTTTGTCTGTGCATCACTGATTAACTCGAACTTCCACCATCGGACAACACTTAGACCGGCGGCTCCCGGTATGTTTAACTTTGAGCAAACAGTGCGCTGCCCTTCAAAAGCCCATAATGGCAGGCGAGTTCCTTCTGAGAATCGGGAAGACGCTTTGCGGGGTTCCCCTGGACACGGGCGTCCATGAAGGATCAGTTATTTCCTATTGTTTCCTATGAATATAATGGTATAGTAGCCCGCAGGGAGACGCTCATTGTACTTTCAGAAACGAATGATTAAAAAAAGTGCTTAAAAAGATACAAACGCTTGTCACTGGGGTGGTACCCTATAGGTACATAAAATTGTACCCCTAGCCAGCAATACATAATTAAACTGTACCTGTTTTGCTTGTAAAAAGCTAATTATTAGTACCCAAATATAACATTATCGTAATATCAGGGTATATTTGGGAATTCTTTCCCCTTAAAGAGCAAAAACATACCTCGAAGCTGTACTTTATTTCTGAGAGTGTGGGGTGGCATTGCAGGGCTTCTTCAGAGAGGTTGTAGTCAATCCTGAGCTGATGATAGTAGTGAGCCTGAGCTAGAAGCAGCATGTGGCTGAAGAGAGGATGGTCAATCTGCTATGTTTCCATCTGGCTGTTACAGAAATTTCCAAATTTACCTTTGATCACTCTGATTTTTGTATGAAATGCCATTCTGGAAAGGTGTTTTGCTGGGAATTATAGAATAACATTATTTCAGTAAGTCCCATTCATTGCAGTGAGCCATGACTTTAATGGTCATTAATATGTGAGAATGGGTTTTATGTTTCAAATATGCCTCAAAGCACATTTTAGACTTGGGCAATGTCTAGCAGAAAGAGTGTTCTTTATAATTTTCACAAAAATCTTACTTAATTGTCATGTGTACAAAGGTTGTTTCCATTAGTTCCCACCGACATTGGGAACAGACACTCAAAAGCCACTTAAATTCCCACTAATCCAAATGTACACACATAGTATGTTCAGAGCCTCCACTGCAAGCACTCTTTAGGCGTTGCCAGTTAAAACAGGCTAATGCTAGTGAAGTTAGCCTCAAACTGGTTCAGGGCGATAACTATGAGACAGCAGGACTTGTTTGGACTGTTTGATCACTGCTCTCTCACTGCACTCTCAGAAGAAAGGGTTCCAAAAGGCTCCTCTGTGTCTCTACAGATGAACCCTATCTAGTTCAAGGGGTCTTTGTCAGGCAATATGGTTCAATCTGGGAGCCTTCACACCATAAAGTACTAAAATGGTTCCCCTATGACGACAAGCCAAATAACCCTTTTTTTTCTGAGAGTGTATAGTGTAGGTACCTTGGCCACCGTGGATCACAGGAGGGTCTGCATGTAAAATACTGTACAGAGATTTATTAGATCACATTTCTTTCGGCAGCAATAAGCAGAGGTGTTGTAGTGGGGGGAAATAGTGTTCAAGGCCCCAAGGCAGGGGGCTGAAAACGCCTGGACTAAAATGTTTGTTTTGGGAAGGGGGCCCACAGAGACTGCATTTGCACAGGGCCCAGAATTTTGTGCTAAACCCCAGGCAATAAAGAAGAGCACTCTGACATCGTACTGACTGGTCACCTGACATCAAGGCCTCTCTTTGTGTTCTTCAGGGTGATGGCCCGGGCCCTCATTTTCCGTGTGACATGCCTGTCTCTCCTGGTCACCCTGTCTGGTTCTGGGGGGCAGCCGATTTGTCACGCTGCATTTTCTTGGCCCTTAAGGGTCAGACAGCAACCACAGACAGGAGGAGACAGTCCCTCATCACAAGGGTCAAGGGTCAAAGAGCATCCAGAGTAACCCCCCCCCCCACACACACACACACCCTTTCTCAAATCTTACTGATTAATTGTGCAGCATTCTTGCTATGTTCCATAGGGGCCCATCACTTTTCGTCGTGTCCACAGGCAATACCCGCAACCATTTTTTAGCCCGCCCTTATTTAATTGGTCTTGTCTACGGCTAATCAGCAGGCTTAAAGGTCGAACAAGGAAGAGTTACTCTAAAGCAGCCTAAGCCAGATTCTAAAAATAATCCTGAGGCCTTGCCCTATCCACGGCCATTAAGAAACCTTTGATGTTTTTCTCAGAGTGACTCACCGCATGGGAACAGAAGCCAGAGAACCGAGGCCTATTTCTGCAGCCGTGAGTGAGTATCCTACGGAGGAAGAGGAGTTGACCTGAGGAAGATACACACTCATGGAGGCTGAAGAGAAGGCTCTGGGTCGGGGTTAGTCAGCATCAGGTCCCCCAAGCCCCTGAGGTGTACTTCATGACGTGGGGACCACTGTGTATAAACAACCACAGAGCTGGAGAATACGAGAATGGTGAAGGAGCCTTAGATACATTTCCACAACACTCCTGCCTCACTCCCACTATTTTGCTTCTTGGTTTATGAGAGAAGTGTGACCAGACTATCCACACTTTTACTTTCTATAATATTCTGCCTTTTTCAGTCACTATATCTTCTTAGAGAAGCTTCTCCCTTCAAAGTGTAACCAAAGTTTGCAACAACAAAAAAATCTGTCTCATAAATCTTGCCACGTTGATTTGTCTGCATACTGAAAAGTAACAAAAGATCTGGCTGACGAGTTTTAATGTTCTTCTACTGGTGAACAAAAGTTATTCGAGAGACTACCACGCACCAGTCTATGCCACGCACCAAAAAACAGTTTCAAGAGCTTGTACGCCATCTTGTGGTCAAGTGCGCTAAAGCAAGTGAAAATTTTGGCGGGATGGTGATTTTTGACATTTTGCTCCTCGAAGTTTTTGGAATGTAAACAACGCATGGATATTGTAGGCTACTCATAGAACAAAAACTGCGAAGACGAGTAGCCTGTAGTAATATGATAACACATAGACACATTAGGTTTTCCAAGGACACATTTCCGAGGACATGTTCGACAGCGTATGTCATGTAGACGTGTATAAATGGTCATTATACTTTTTCATTCATTTATTTGGTAGTTTTCTGAATATAGGATACTTTTTATAATGCTGTTTTAGTATTCTACGTACACGTAGACTACACGTGAAGATGCAAAGCAACCCATATAATCTGTTTTATTTCTTAGATATAATCTCAGCTATAATCCACATACCTATTCTCTAAATTAAAGACACCGCGACGAGTTTGACGAGGTGAAGACAACAGGGACAAGGTAGTCTTTGTGTGTCAGGCGATAGAACATGTCGGAGTGAGTGAGCCTAGAGCGTACCCAGTGAATCCTTCCATTGTCTAAATGCGTTAATCACTGTCTGGTGGCACCTAGCTCCGAGGGAAATGTACGCGCACATGTGGGGTCATATGGGAGATTAAAGAAACTAGTTCTTGAATTCGTCTCGAATTGGTTCTCTAAAAAAAACGAATATTCCTACAAATGTATCAAAATTAATTAATTGTATCTTGGGAACCGAACGTTGTTTGGGAAAACTGGTTGTGTTATTTGCGTTTATAGTAACCTATAGCCTACTCCAAATAGTTTATGGCGCTAGTAGACCTATGAATGTATTTTGCTGCTCTGTGGTGAAATCGCATTCCACTTTAACGTAGTCAATGCTTTTATTCTTGTCTGATTCCAACAAACCTGGCCCCAACTGTTCAGGTAAAATAAAAACACACTTCCTCAAGCAAGCTGTCGCATTTACTTTTACAGCATAGCGAGGTAAAGGCATATCTTTTTTTATTCATATATTATTTGTAACCCATGTCATGTTGTTGGACTGAAAAACAGTGAATCAAAAACAAATGACAATTGGAATAATGTCAATGAAAATATCAATCAAAAGTATTGTGCAATCATTTAAAAGGACTGTGACTGACACATGAATTCCAATAATGGGACGCAGTAGGCTAGGTAAAGAATTTAGGTCAGGTTTCCCAGACGATAGACATTACAATTGTTACTAATCTATAGGTCCATTTGTGTTTTCTAAAAGTAACTCTCATTCACTGTACATGGAAATAGCGCTAGAGAGAGGTTATACGTGCTCACGTCGCATTTTGTTAACACAAAGAGTTTTTTATTTTATTTTACTGTATCTACTGAGAGAGCATTAAGTGCATAATGCCTTGGCATTATTGCATCTAAAACGGGCGTCCAGCTGTTGATTAGCAGCACACTCCATGCTCATAATTTGTACTGGATTGCAACAGAGCCCCTGCATGCCCGTGCCACCTGTCTGATAGAAAGAGGTGCCACCTGCTACATGCGTCTACAGTCTATCAGCGAATGCCAACACATGCAAATCCCCTCTGTGTGAGCCTGTGCTGCTCTGTCTGCCTCTAATTGTTTCTGTTTTCAGGGATTTGTTTAATCGACACTGAATTGCGGGAGCTAACGCTGCATGACAATTAGGAACTCAGTGTTACATTAGCTACTGTTAAATCACCCCCCGAAACTGATTCTGATCTTAAGCCCAACGGCTGCCTCTGTGCCTCATGAGAGATTAATCCTGTTGGCGAAACATTGATCCCACCAGCACACAGACCTCCTGCCACAGAGAGGCACCAGTCATACAGAGAAGGCCCCGTCTCTCTTCAGAAAAGCCAACTGAATTGATAGGACTTATTGGGCATGCTGCCCAGCTCATGCTAAATTAATTATATAGGCAGTTTTCCCACAATTAGCCATTGTGGGGGAAAATCAGGCGAATAATGCACATGAATAGCAAATCCGGTGGATGCAAAAGAGTTCAGTGTGTGCATGCAAGCTAAACGCTAAACAACAGTACCATCTGCAAAGACCTTAAGCCAATTCTGTGTTAAGTAAATGCATCTAAAGGCCCTAGCAGGTTCTATTTTTTGCACAAGGTATATGGATTTCCCCCCTGAAAAGATGCGTGCGCTGTTTTCCCAAACAATTATAGCTAATCTTCCTATTGAAACAAAACCATTCATGAGGACCCTTTTGCTACCATTCAGACATGCAATGCATCGCAGGCCTGTTAATTACAATTAATTCAAAATAAATTAGAGCATGTCGAAAACATCACAGTTTTAACAGTCTTTTTTTGTATTGTTTCTGTGTATTAGCACATTAGTATCTCTAATACTGGCAGTAACTCATCACGAACATTGTATGTGCTGACTTCATTCCTATGAGGAAAAAGACATACTGTATTTCCTCTATCATATCTCAATATTTAGCACTCCCCACCACCTACTGTGCATCAAATGGGTTGAATGGTATATTTAGGCTTTTGAAATATTGTGCCCCTGGACATTTCATACATCAATAGATGAAGGTATTCGGTGAAATATATTTTAGGTGTACTTTATTTTATATATTTGTTATATATTTATTTTTTTTATTAAATATGGTTTGCCAATTACTTATTTAATATATTGTCAAATGCATTACCTATCCTAAGCTAAAACTTTTCCAGAATTATTTTCACAAATTATTCTATAGATGTGTTCATTTTTTTCACAGCAATGAGACTCCAAAAAGGGCACTTATGGGAGACAAACCCTCTGTGGAACACAGTTTAAGGTTTCTGTGAATAATGGGCTAATTATCTGATATGTTATCTTAATTACAGAACAATGGATTTGTTCGTATAGTGAGGGGAATTGTCCTGTACTACCATTATCCACATAAAGTAATCTTGATTACTGTAAACAGGGCCCTATCTTGCTATAGACAAAGACAAAAGCTCCTAGTTAATAAAGTGCTTTATAAAAGATGACAAAACAGATAATCGAAAAAAAAAATTTCAACACTAGATTGCCTACAGTCTCTTACATTAGACTATTTACATTGTGTGTGAATTACTATTACTATTACTATTACTATTTCAATGGTGTGAATAGTTTTGAATCAGGTATCTGAAGATTACTACACTTCCACAAGTGACCACGAGAGGGCACTATTTGCACTGCTGGACTCAAACAGACAAAAACTTCTAATATAGTTTTAGATATTCTTATCTAATCACAACCTTTCATTCACAATAAATATTAACCGTCCAGTACTATAATGTCCAAATAAATAATGAAGACAAAAAGAAAGGTTCTCTATTGAAGGAAGACATGCCATTTTTTCCCATTTTATTAGAATGATAGTGTGTGTATACTCCTATTACTTCAACACCAGCAAAATCACAGAGAGACAGAATGGGAAGTACTTGCACATCAGCACCACATTTCAGTAATCTTGAGGCAGCATGAGAAACCATGTTAACACTCACCATTAGAATGGAACTGTATGTACTGGCACAGAACCTCAGCAAGCTTTCCAGGGAACCTGAGCCAACAGGTGCTACAGGTCATCTCATGACATCATAAGAGCACCAGCAGGTCATGTGACACCCGCCACGGGCAGCCCTCCCCTTGTGACACCTCGTGCCGTTGTCAGGCGGGTCAGCTGCTTGTGCCTCGATGGCTTTTCATGTAATATGATGCGTGCGCTATTTCACGCGTTTGATAGACACCGTTTTAAGAATTGTGTCTGAAAAAAGATGCCGCAGAATGTCCAGTGTAGTAGACCATATTTCCAGTGTAGTAGACCATAAAAAGGACGTTCATTTCCACAGTCAAAAAGCAATGAATAATCCAAATCCAGGTACTTTTAATGAGACCTTCAGTACTGTTTTTCTGACATGCAGGTCATTATTTAATGCATTAATCTGGACATTTAAACAAATGCATCCTTTGTGGGTATGCATTTCTTTTTTACACCCCTACTCCGAGGGCACCCGTAATTGTTTTGGATTATCTGAAGAATTTTCCTATTCCTGCAACAGACATCCTATAAATGTACTGTATAGCAAAGGGGTATGTTTAATACCACCCAACCACTTCACCTGTGCTATATATCTACTGTTAGGTAAGAGTGTCCGATGAAAAGCTTGGGAAACAATGGTAATACGTGACAGATCCTGCTCACACCTCGCCAGCAGGGGCTTCTATTTAAGGTGCTGAAACTGTACACCTCTGTTGGGAGCGTCAGCGGGCGCAGAGCGGCAGACCCTAGGGCCAGAGAAACCGCTCTATTTATAAGGAGTAATCGAGAGGCCTCATTCTCGCACGGACGAAGGCGGGCAGCGGAGGACACGGTCAGCCATCACTGGCTCTGCAAGGCCGTGGGACGGGATCACTGCAGCTCCCTCCGCAGGTAGGAGCACACACCTGCTTTCACATAAAGCCAAGCCTCTACAGCACACTAGGGGAGGCACACTAACATTGCATGGCTCCTTTTTACTGTGAAAATGGTGATGTGCTGTGTGGAGGAAACAATTGAAGAGTGAAGACTCTCGTTGCAATTTCATCTATGTCTAAGATGCTGTTTTGTGATAGAAGCTAGCTATTGAGCGTTGAGTAAATGCAAAATCCCAGGGGCCACGTGTACAAACAGTGCTGAGCAGAAAAAATGCCCTCAGAAGGCCGCGTAAGGGACTTTCCACGCAGAAATTCAGATGTATAAAATAACATGTGCTGTGAGAATCTGTGTACCTCTACACACGCTGGACACCATATGTACGCAATGTTTGGCGTCAATGTGATATGGTGACATAGTGACCGAAAGGCAAAAGGTAGAAAAAGCAAAACTTTTTTAAAGCAGATTTACGACTTTCACCCTGAGCGTCCTTTTATGCATTATTTTACTCAGAGTTTAATACATGTGGCCCCAGGTATTGTACAGATAAGTTTGGGTGACATGTTCAGATGTAGCACAGTAAACAATAACTGAAGATGAACGAACCTAGAAAAAATAAACAAAACAGTCTAACTAAACAAATGCCGCTTCAATCGTAAAACCTTCAAAATCTACTGAAGCTTCAGCTTCATACATAGATTTCAACAGATAAATATACATGGTAATGTCGAACAGGTCACACATTTCTCACAGTCAGTCTAACCCTTCCTGACACTTGGCTGTAGACCATAATATTTCACTGTGACATGGTCCATGATGTAATTCTGCAGTATCATAACCAGTCATCTGTGTAGGCTGCTGATCATATGATGTTACTTTGTATCTTCGAAACCCCGCCACGACTGCGTGGTGTATTTTGGGATTGGCGCTACCCTTCTGTGCCCTTCTGCTCAGCTCTACTCTTGTATGGTTGCCTTTTAGATATGAATTTATCCTATGTTCCCATCGGTCCTCTAACTGGCTCTTGAGTGTGCTTTCATGAGATTAAGTGATTCAGCCTTCTCTGTCCGAGCCACGCAGCCCTGGAACACTCTGCCCACAAATGTAAGGACTTGCACTACCCTTGGACTGTTCAAAACAACTCTGAAAAACTGGCTCAAAGAACACCAGAGCTGTACCCATAACTAAATCTCCAGCTCCTGTGTATACCACCTCCATCTATTCATGTGTGGACTTTGCATTTAAAAAGAATCAGTAAATGCAAAGTCCACACATGAATAGATGGAGGTGGTACACACATAATGTACTGTTTAACTTTATTGTAATTGTTATGTTGTTGACCTACTCGGAGACTACAGATGTAAATTAGCCTCTTGGCTAACTCTGACACATTTACATTGAAGTGTGAACTAAAATGTTGATTGATGTGTACTGTCCCTGCCAAATAAATCTTAAATTAAATTAACCTCAGGAATGGACAACACGCCCGAGTGTTCAGCGAGTGCTATGATAGCATCGTATCTCATTACTGAACTGTATAAGCCGTAAATCCTTCTGTATGGACTGCAGTTTTCCTTTTTGTTTATTCTTGTTTTAAATTTTCATTTATACAACATTTTTTTTTGTCTTTGGGCCAAATGTAATCTCTGTGATTTAAGAAGATGCTAGAAGAAAATGATCACTAAGTGTTCTAACAATTAGTGTAATGGTTAACAAATCACTATATTTAAATGGGCTCTGTTGTTTGGTAGAATAGTACATAATTTCCCATTTACTGTATATAAATAATATAGTTCTGTGCATTTTAAAGCTGTAATATTTAATCCCTAAACTGGATCTTGCAGATGTCAGTGTGTGGCCACTCCGTCACCATGGACGACTTTGACTACAGCGTTCAGATCTCGGAGCGCGACTGGGACATCTTCTTTCAAGAGTGTGAGGAATGCGACCTGCTGCCTCCTGCTCTGGCGGGCGCGGACGACTCGGGAGCGAGTGACGCCGACGACACCACCTCGACCTCCGTCTTGCCCAGGGGTTCCCGAGTCGCCGAGGAGAGGGACTCCCCCGCCATTGACGAGCCCCCGGACCGCGCGGGGCTGCCTGTGGAACGCTACCTCAGCGCGCGTGACCTTCCTCGTCCAGAGGACGTCCTTTCATGCAGCGAGGAAGACAGCCACCTGGAGTCCATAAACGTGTTCTTTGAGAGGCTGAGGGTCACTGAAGGGGGAGGGAGCTTTCTCGTAGAAGCTAGGCCCAAAGGGACACGGCAGGAGGTCTGTGCCCTTGAAGAACCATCCAAGAAGCCTGCTGGTCTGGCACAGTCCCAGAGTTACAGCAATCAGAGGCTAACGGCTAAAGAGGACAAAGTAGGTGGCACCCTTTCAACCGGAAGAGGAGGCAAAGATTTCGACAGAGCTGGAAAGTCAATAGAAACTGAATCAGAGGAAGACGAGGCGTTTGGACCATGTGAGCCCACTGTAGAACTGTTTATCAGGGAGGAGGAGTGGGCTGTGGATGAAGAGTGGAAGCAGGAAAGAGAAGGTGAGCTCTCGAAAGACAAATTACTGAAGGCTGCACCATTGGGCAAAACACCCAGCGATGATGAATGTGGACTTGGCAGAAAGCACACTGAGGGAGAATTACAGACCTCAAGACTGAAAAACACGGATGGCACAGAGCACAGGCCGAGAGAGGGTGAAATGACAAGTCGGGCATTTCTGAGGGAGGCTATTTCACTGTATGGTCAACAAGTGGATTTACAAACTGATCCAGAAGCACTGATCTGCATGGGCACGGCTGCTGGTGCTGAGAACCACACAGTCAAATCAGCAAAAAAGCGAAAGGAACACTGGCTTGTCCCCATGGAAGTGGGACAGGACAGCTCCAGAGCGCACATTTCCCCTTCTGTGAGGAAAAAGAGAAAACAACTCAGAGACAGTCCAGACCCTCTTGTAGCAGGACAGGGGTTTGAGGGCCTCTGTGGAAGATCTGAGAGCGAAACGCAAGTGGAAAGATTTGAACGGGAGGCTGCGGGGCAGGGAGAGGTTGCATCGGGGCGTGACGGTAAAGCGTGTGTTGGTGAGGCAGGGATTAAGCATAAGAGCTTTTCTGCGCACAGAATGATTCAAAGTTCTGGGACAGTTCCCAGAAGTAGTGAGCTTCTTTCATTGGTGCACAATGTTAAAGAATGTGGCGTCGAATCCCACACAGCTGAACACAATCATGCGTTTAAAGAGTCGGTCACAAAGCTTGAAGAGTATAACACAGAGGATATTCCAAACCTTTCAAATCAGCAACAGTATGGACTCAGGCACGATTTACAGAACCGTTCACAGCACATTTGCATACCTGCAAACAATACAGAAATACTCAACCTGTCAGTGTGTGAACAATCTGATAATAGTCCTGAGAGCCTCCAGTCAGGTGATGTCATGATCCAACATGATCCAGTATCACCACAATGCTCTGGGCTATCTGTACCTGAAACCAGAAATGGTTCGGAACAATTTCTTCCCAAGGAGCCTGATAGATTTAATATCCCAGATGAAAGTTCCCCAGACAAGAAGCTACTGAAAAATAAATCAACTCTGCAGATTAATTCACCAGACGATGACAAAGCAGTTTGTCGACTCAGAAATGTCTTCTTGCCGATATCCAGCTCAACAGAATCACCACAATGTAATCGGCCATTTGTCAGTGATCTGTGTACTTCAGAAGATTCCAGGAAACAAGACATTCCCGAACATGAGCATGGAGTAACACATGGACAAATTTTCCCATTGTTCTCACAAGAGGAAAATAGGAATGCCATCAGAAGTCCAGAGATCTCACCATCCAAAGAGTTCATAAAGATATCCAATACTGCCAGTCAGCCAGAGCCTAAAGAGCCATCACTGTCTTTAAACAACATTGGTGGTCATAGGCCCAGTTGGACATTAGACCCAGTGGATGTACAGCGTCCAAAATCAGAAGAAGTAGAAAGCCCCCCAGAATATCAGGAAGTGGAAGAGTATAATAATGGGCCAATTCATATGTCTAATGATGAAACAACCCATCAACGTCAAGCTAAAACAGACATTGGAAATATTGCCGCCAACACCAGCTGTTCTGCTTCAGAAATTGATAAGCCCTCAACTGTAACTAGTGATGAAACACTAGTGCTTCAAGCACCAAAACCGCCAGATAAAGAAACACTAGTACGGTCAGATCTTGTAGCAGCACCAGCAACACCAGACACTCATACTGCTGCCATTAGCCTGTGCACAAATTTAACTGAAAGCTCTGTTGCAAGTGATGATAATGAAAGCTCAATTAAGACTATTGCTCTACCTGAGTCTGACAGCGACAAAGGAAGTCAAACGGATGATTGGCAGTCAGTGAAGGGTGAAGATTTGCCACAGACCAGCACTGTGGAGTGTGCAAAGAAGTCACTGCAGGCCCCAATAGATGTTTCAGCAGTACATGAAGTGGAGACCGTGTTTGAGCCTGAACTACAGAACAATACATCAGTAGATATACCTGTGCTTCGCACCTCCGAAGACAAAGCTGGCAGTAGTGCAGAAGGTGAGCTCTCTCTTCACCCAGAGTCAACAGATACCAAACCGCTGGAGACTAAATACCCAGATCACACTATGTCCACCTTTTGGAAAGAAATGGAAAAGTTGACTATTAATGATATTTTACATCTGAGGTCAGTCGGCAATGCCCAGGACCCCAGGGGTTTGCCACGGGACAGTGGCCTGATGGAAGCCTCAGAAGCTGGAGACTCTGGCTACTCCTCCCATCTGGAGGACTCCAAGCTTGACCAGTCAAGTGCGGATGTGTCTACCATCATAGATTTTGAGGAACAATGCTCACTAGCCCACAGTGCCGCCAGTGTGGAATCCAGTCTGGAGCCCAAGGACACCAAAACACAAGGTCAAAGGTCGCCCAACGCCAGAGGGGTAATGTGGGAAAGCGAGTTAGACCCCGCTGGCCCAGGAATGAACAATGACACAAATGAGATGCCGACACTGTACTCCGGAGATTCCATTAGCCCGCTTTTGCTTTCGGACAAGGCCCAGCAGGGATTCAGGAGGATGTGCAAGAATATAAGTGTGCAGAATCTACAAGCTCTGGAGGTCGAACCACCTGTGAACCAAGTCACAAGTACCTCCCTGGTCACTGCTGCTATTGAGGAGAAAGAACTTTATGAGTCCAGTAGCAGCTTTCAAAGGCCTGAAGAAAATCCCAGTTCAGTTCCTTTGGAAAGTGATGGGAGAACATCAGCTGTGTCTTCTCTCTCGGGCGGTGATGTGAGAGTGCGCCACCGGACCTCTTTCCGTGAAATCATTAAATATTTATTTGGGGTTGGCGAGCCTGGTGTCGGCCAGGAGGACACAACACACACAGAGGAGCCCGCAGGGGATGGAGGTTCAGTGGCCGAAATGTACGATTACTTCTTTTCAGAGTTTGAGATAGGAAATTTTTTCCTTCCATTAAGCCAGGCGATGGGTAATGGGAAGAACGAGCCTGTTCCTGTGACTTCCAGCTCTCGCTATTCCAACAGAAACCTCCAGTTCCCTGAGGCTTATGATTACTTCTTCCCTGATGATTCGTCCATTGAATCAGAAGATAAAGGAGATGGTGACCACAATCAGGCACCGATCAGAGTGGTTACATGCTTGAACAAGGATACCAGTGAGCCCCTAGGCGCTGTAACCACACCAGACATGTACAAGCACTTTTTCACAAACAGTGACTGGAGAGAGAGTCTCTTCTGGAGAAACCCCCTCTCTCTGAGACGAATGCGCTTTAAGGGCTTGACTGGCCCAAGAGAAGGCTCCACTTCCTGTGTGGTGGTAACCGCAGAGCGGCAGGGGAGATCTGTCTTCAGCACCATCTGCACAGAAAGTTCTGTGGATTTCCATGGAGCAGTCAGTCCTCAGACACCCCTATACTGCCTAGAAGAGCAGATCTTTAGAGAGCTGGCAGAGCAGCAGAGACAATATACTGACCTACAGACAGCCATTGCTGTTCCAAGTAAGACTTTGCATGATTAGACATGCACATATGCACATACTTAATTGTAGGGTAAAGACCAAAATGCTTACAGGATATTTTCTTTATCTTTTATTCTTTATAGTGAGGTGCATATTATCATTTTATGTGGGATTTCATTTCTCAAGTGTTCTGAATATTCCATATGTCCCTTCATGCTTGTTTTTACAAGCTGGCCAATTCAGTTGTGCTGTGAATGAAACCTGACTTTGTGCACATAGTGATTGCACAGCTACCCTTGAGCCAGCAGAATGGCTGGACATGACCTCCCTCATTCATGCCAAGCAGAAGCCCGTTCACACTGGGGTTGTGCCAAGAATGACTGGCATATCTGCCTTTGAAGGGTAACTAAAAATAGACAGGCTCCTCTGGAAAAGGACACAGTCCTTTAAATATCCAAGATGCAGGACCCAAGGGCACGGGACACCTTTCTGGGCATATTTTTTAGTTTGGTGGTTGTTTTCGTTTGCATTATATCAGTAATGATTTATTTAACAAGCCTTTGCCTAATTTTACCTGATGATATTGTGTATGAGCAGTAAATCTCTCAGCCTACAGAGGGGTGTTGTTAGACAGACACTGTGGGGGAAGCGGGATTTTAAATGGTTTGTTCCAGACCAGTGCTGCTCAAATGGTTTCAACAGACGAAGAACAAAAACTATCAGTCTTCAATGTGATATAGCAAACCCCTTCATTTTGTCCAGTCAGTGTACTTTGCAAAAAGATCCAGTTCCCTGATGATTGTAGCAACTATTCAGTGGCAATACCATGAAGTATATGAGGTCATTGAGAATATACTGTCAGCATATTCATTCCCTGTTATACACAGAAGAGTATTGCAATTATCTGTGAACTGTACTTGTGTTCTCTTACAAGTCCAAATAGATTCTAATGCATTTTACATGCATGTTACACATAACATACTGTAGTGAGTTGGCCTCACTGTCTTTAATCCTTCATTCTCTTCTCCCCTATTGACTGCAGATTCCCCCCTCTTGTCACTTAGACAGTCGGACATGTGTTTGCTCTGTATTGCTTTTGCCTCTTGGGTACTGAAAACAGCCAATCCACAAGACTCTGACACATGGAAAGCAGGTACAGTACATGCATTAAATTACTGTGCTCGGGACAGTTCTTACTTAAATATGTAATTTGACCGGCTTTTATATTGACCTGTCACAAGACATAATTTCAGCATAAATAAAGTAAATAATAAATTTGTCTGTGCCTGCGCATTACACGTGTCCTCCACTTCTCTGTAAAAGTGCATTTGCCTAACAGATAAAAGAAAAAATATCTATGATTATCCAAGAGTAATCCTACAACCCTTTAAATCCTTGTCTTTATGATTTTACCTTGACTTGTCAAGTAGAAACATGAGTAGACATCGATGCCAAAGGATACATCCACGTCAACAGTGCTTAAGTTACGAAATAGTAATTCATGCAATTAATTCATTTTTGGAATGTCATTCAGCTCTGTTGGCAAACATAAGTGCACTCTCTGCCATCCGATACCTCCGGAGATACGTCATAGAGGAAGGGGATGAACCGTGACGTTGATGTCTGCAGATCAGAGCCATCTTCCAGGGCGGGTCACATGAAGCAGCATCACTATTCAGCTCTTTTCCAAGCAAACCCGAAAACAAATCACATTCATCTATTCATGTTCACGGGCATCGTGGAGGCTGCTGACGTCCCTTTCCTAACAGGAAGTAAAACGGCTGTTTTGTGTATTGTGTGTAAAGACGCATTTGCTCTGCATGAGCTACATTGAAATGCTCGTTTTTGTTTTTAGTGACGGTTCAGATCTCTCACTCTGTACTTTGCAAGATGCAATATAGCTTCCATGGCACATTTGATACTTTTGTGGGTGAAGTTAGACTAAAGAATGTTTTATGTTCTACGACATTTTGGGCCCTATCTTGGCGATCTTGGCGCTTGGTCTAAGCGCATGGCGCTAAGTCCATTTAGGGCGTGTCCAAGTCCACTTTTGCTATTTTAACGGCGTGTTTTTTGGGCGCTAAGCACAGCGCAAGGTGCAACTGGGCTGAACCTAGTCTCTTCATTAATTATAGGTGTGTCTTGGGCGTGACATGCAATAAACCAATCAAAATGTTATATCCCATTCCCTTTAAAAGCCTGCTTTTCCACCTTGGCGGGTTGCTTATGATGGCGAAACAGACATGCTCGTGCATGTTTAGTGCGATCAAGGAATAGGCTATATGGATCAATAGTAGCCTATGATCAATATTATTCGGGCTAACCATTATGAGTTCCCGGTAATTCCTGACAGTGCTGTTTACAAAATATATGCGGTTAAATTTCGTTAAACGCTTCATCCGAAGCTTCATCCGAATGGCTACCTGCATTCTAATATTGATTACTAACATAAATAACGTTATTTTGCCTTAATGATGACACTAAGGGCTCTATTTTCAAACCAGCGCAAGGGGACGGTATAGTCAAACGCAAGCTTGTTGACAGGATCAACGTCTTAAAACTGGCGCTATGGCGTTTCTCAGCAATACCGCTAGGATCAGCAAATTCTCAACATAACATCCTTTCGCTTGCGCTGCAGTGGGATGGGTGGCGCTGTCTGGGGCGTGTTCTAAAATACTTTCGGCTCAGTGACAATTTGAACCAACGAAAACCCATTGCGTTATGATCAGCTGGAACCACCTCTTAGCGGGAACGCAATAGACTCTGGCAATTTGCCAACTTATTCGTCGTGTAGTTCTATGTAGTGTCTATAGGTGATGCCAACATTACACTTCCATTTAATGAACAAATAGCCTATAATAATAATTATTATTATTATTATTATTATTATTATTATTATTATTATTATTAATTAATTAATTTTAATTTAAACTACTAGAATAAAACAGGACAGCTTACAAGAAACTTGCGATCATGTAGGCCAATAGCCTATAATATATAAATTACACATTGACACAGTTGAATCATAAGCCTACCATTTGAATCATAATTATGCCTACATCACCTCATGTAGGCTAATTAATGCATTCACCACCTCCTCCCGTGCCTTCCGAACTTCTGGGAGACGAGGTGGTGTGGATTGTGATCCATAAATTACTACAGTCCTAGCCTGTACTTCTGTTGCAAGTATGTCTGATTCCTGTGCGGAAAATCGCTCTTGTCGTTGACGGTCCAGTGCGTTTGGGTTGCTCATTATGAAATTGCATGGAGCGATTGCGTTCCAACTGGCTTTTTTTTAAAGCATGAGAACAACAATTTGATTGGCTACCATAGAGACACACCTTGGACATTTAAACCCAGCCTTTTAGCAATACCGCCATAAGGTGCGCCAAGATTGCCGTCATGAAATTACCAAATTTCTCGCCGACATGCCCTCAGAGCGATACCGCCAAGCGATTACTCTTGCGTTCACCATTGCGTTTGGTTTATTAAAATAGAGCCCTAAATATAATAAATCTGTCAGGTTGGCAACTCATAGGTTCAGCATATGTTCCCTTATTTTATAATGTCCTGCTTATGGAAATGCGACCAACCTATTTTACTGGTAGCTAGCGTAATGCTTTAAAACGATCCACTTTCCCAGGAAGACCGTGACCTGCTCCTGTAAAGCGCACATGCAGATAATGGCATTAAAATTAATTGTAAATTAATTTTGCAACGTGCTGCAAATTTCGTTTCTAATTAGCCGCTTAGTTCTCTTTAAAATCTTTTGTTCAGTTATGGAATAACAGGTGAAATCAGCGGGGTTTTAATAAGCTGAGGGTATGGAAACCTTGTAACTGTAATTTAAAAAATATGAAGAATGAAGAATAGCTAAGGTTACAATTCAGTTAACATGATGACATTTATCTCCGTTTTTTAACCATAGGCTATCGAAAAAACCTTATGTATGCACAGCGAATCCGCTGTAGCCTAGGCTATTTGAAAAACAATGAAAGCAATAGTCACTGGACAAGGTTTTGAACTTTTTTCAGTCACAAACCATTCTATTTACTTACAGGCTGTATTCCTAGATAAACAGAGCTGTATTGTAATGACGTCTGAAGCGCATTTTCAGAACTCAAAAGTCCGTCTATTGCAGTGCGCGAGTTTTCCATTGAATGATAATTCACGCATTAGGTGTAAATGACAATTTGCGCATTAGGCTTGATATAGGTGTTATCAGCTCCTTTTTAATGGATAGCCATTGTCCCGTACCATCGCACATCGCCTGGATGTTGATGGAGTGGGCTGAGAGCAATGTAATGTGGCATCGTTTCCCTTCGCCGAGGGAAAGGTATGTGGACCTATGGAACCTTTTATTATTATGCATTTTTGATATAGCCTACACAATAATAATATTTCACATTGCGATCTAGATATTTTAGTCATGCTTGTGCGCGCCCCTGTGTGTAACAGACAGGAGGGTACGCGCGTTGTGCACACACCTATGTACTTATATGCGCCGTTAAAATAACATGTAAACAACTGCGACATGACTTTAGACCAGGTTTGTGGTGGTTCTAGCGCAAGCGCTTTCTGCTGGCTCAAGATAGCAATACGCCAAAAAGAATCCTGGCCACTCCTCATCTTAAGACCAACACGCCCAGTTCACTTGTAATGGGCGCAAGAATACATGCTAGTTAAAGGACGTAAGCGTTAGGCGTTATAATGAACCTAGCGCCGGGTGTAAGATAGCAAAGACACTTGCGTTTGGGTTAGCGCCGCTTTGCGCCGGGTGTAAGATAGGGCCCTTTGTGTTTGATTATTTCATTTTCATTTAATATGAGCCCTCTGACTCCAACTATATGGCTGATACTTATGACCAAAAACCATTTGTTCTAGAAAGTTGTATCATGTTTAAATGTTGTACAAAAAGAAAGTTACATGCTATATATTTATATTTTTATATTAAAAAAGAATGCCAATGTGTGTAGAAAACGCTGAATTTGGAGAAGACATTGAAAGAGTAATCATGTTTTCATTTGCGTGAATGTTGCATGAAGCTTTTCAAAAGAAAAGGATTGTTTGGCAGTAAGAATGAAAAAGTTGACAGTTGAGGTAAATTTGCAGCAACATTCTAAAGATAAAGTAGCATGTAGCTACTGTGCTCAAGAGGTGGCTGCAAACGATTTGTGTTTTATAAATAGAAACATTAGGATACAGTTTGACAGATATTGAAGAGATGCATCTAGGTGTAATTTTACACATTCATTTTAACTATGTGAATGGAAATACAGTATTAATTTGTTAAAATAATGAAAGTTAAATGAAATATTAAAATACCCCTTTTTCTTAGTTGAACTTTGTTATAAATTATATGTAAATTATTTCTGAATGCAGGGCAACTGGCTGCCTTTTTTGACTGGGTAATAATTTCACAGATTTGTCTGTGTGGAGTACTGTGTTATATGAGTTTGTGCCTTTTGTATGCGTGTAATGAAACCAATTAGATGTTATTGCTTTTGTTATGTTTCATATATATGAGTAATAAAATCTAATTATGCCTGTTATTTAAAGAGTGTAGAACCGGTTTTATTTTTTCATATTGTCCATCATCGTTATTGTAGTACAAATGCAATGTTACTTTTATAGGATTGGCATATAAAATAATTATTCAAACTAAACAGAAGGAACTGGCGTTTTCTCTGCAACTTCCTGTTCATCTTACTGAAATTGCAATCTACCATGCATTTTTCATTTTCCACCCCTCATGGGTTCTTGTGGATGGGGTAGATGTGTCTCATTAACCATGTAGCTAACTAAGATTAATGTGCATTTGTTGGATTTGCTTTGAGTGAGTTTAGCGAGCAGCAGTGCCAAGAAGTCCATCTGTCCTCCAGCTTCCATCTTTAGAAATTGACAGCAAAAGGAATGTTCCTTATTTCCCCATTCATACCTTTATAGAATGTAACTATAAAAGAAAAAAGAAAAATAGGAGTGTATCAAGGCACTGTTGTAGTGTATGAATTGTCTCCACAGTCCGATTTCAAATCGGTGCCAACTGCAGCTGGCACTAGCGTTGCCCAGGAGAGGGGTATCTTATGCGCTAGCATCCCCTACTGGTGCTTGTGGTCCAGCTGTTAAGCCGCACATGAAGTCTTACTTTGACTTGTGAGCCTGACTTTTAGACTGCTGTGTGATAGGCTGCCATGCTTTCGAAATGGGACCTTCTAAAATAATTTTAATTTTTTTTCCTGCACAGGATAGTTACATTTCAAACTCGCTGATAAGATGTCTCCATAATTTGTGGTTCACCATGCGATTTGTTTCACACATACTGTAAATATATTGTGGGATATGTTAGACAGAACTCATTTAATTTCACTATACATACATAAATGTTATTTAAACATGACCACAAGACAATAGGAAAAAACAGGTTTTGTCACTAGCAGGATACTAAACTTACTCTCTGGTAGAGCAACTGAGGCTGCGAGTCAGAATTACATTTAGGAATGGTTTTACTTCACATTGCACAAGGATCTCAACCTTTTGTCAGACGTCTTTGCTGCCATCTTACAATGACAGATCTCCAGCAGAGGGCGATATAGGACCACTTGAAGTCTGATATTTATGCAGTTTAATAGAAATGGCAGGTGTTCCCATTTCAACCCTTTGGATGAGAAAGCTGTCGATTTAAAGAATTCAGTAATTACATCTACGCTCAATATTTTTAGTTAAAAGGCTAAAAACTCGCACCTCAGCATATTGACTTAATGTAGTGCATGCCCTATTTAGCTTCACCACAGGTGTATACGCTAATCAGGAACAACGCAGAACCTACATGTTCAGGTAGCCTATTAATGAGTACTTTACTTGTGGCAGCAAACAGATAGCAAAAAGCAATATAGCTTACATTTTAATTAGAAATTAGTCATGTTGTCATTTCAGCCCTTTTGGTAGGAAACAGATGTAAGGAATTCAAAGATATGCACTCGATATTTTTAGTTAAGATGCTAAAAATGGCACACATTTCATCATATTACTTTCTTCAGTGAAATGGTGTTTTTTTCGCTATCAGAATGCAAAAAGAAACAAGCACTACAGAATTTCCGCAACCAATAAAATGGCACCGCTCGCTGATGCATCGTATATCCTACTCTTCAGTCTCATCACAGGTGTACATACTAATTAGAGAGAAACTATTCATCACAACCTCTATTTTCAGGTAGGCATTCAGATCTTTTAGCCTAATTTTAATTCCTTCTACACACCTTTTTTCAACACCATATAAAACAGATTAGCTGCCACTAGTTAAATACTCATTAATAGCCTACCTGAAAATAGAGGCTCTGCTTCATAATTCCTCTCCAATTAGCGTGTACACCTGTGCTGAAGATATAGAAGAGTTTGTGAATTTGTGAATCTTAGCCTCTAAATTAAAACTTTCCTGAATGTTGATATTAATGCTGAACATTGTTTATCTATGAAGTCACTTATGTTTAAAAAAAACCTTACTTTGGGGTTCCTCCAATACATGGATCTCAAACTCAAATCCTGGAGGGCCACTGTGTCAGCTGGGTTTTGATGTGTTCCTGCACTTAAGTGCTTCATTTGCACATTAGAAGGTCATTGATTGGCTAAGAGTCTGTACACCTTGTTGAAAGGAATTGAAAGAAGCTTCTGATTGGAAGAAATACCAGCAGAGACTAAGGCCCTCCAGGATGGGAGTTTTAGACCCAGATCTAAAGTATGATGAAATCATCAGAAATACTTGCTTAATAAATCATATTTAAATTGAATGTATCCTTTCAACCCAAGAACCCATAGCCTACACCTTCTAATGTGCAGAGAACAATGTTAGTGAGATACACCTGGACATTTTCTGCACTTTCCGAGTTGCTTTAATTATGATACATGCTGCAACATTCTAGAAACACTGCAAGTATTAGACAGGGAACAAGTGAATACTGAAATATACAACCTGCACCAACCTGCTTACAAACTGCTTTTAGACACAAGTAGCCAACAATAAATATGCCAAATAGTTAATTAATGTATGACGGTTAGAGAACATCTCTCACTACTAATCAATCAGTAGTCTTTGCTAAGGATCTTGATTAGTAGATAATCTGGATAAGGTTGAAGACCCTTGCCCTACAGACTACACCATGTTATTTCTGTGTAAACTGTGGCCATTTGTGTTATCAACAAGGTGCTATTTTATGAGTATATGTTTAGGCGCAAACTAAAAGTAAGTATTCATAAACGTTCATAACGGTTTTCTTCGTTTGTAATAAGGTTGTATTTTTTGTTGTTCTTGGCTGGCATATGGTTTAAGTTACTTCTACCGTTTACAGTAAACAACTGTTGTAGGCAATGATGGTTCTCGCAATGATGGTTCGGTTTTAAAAACTTTCACATCCCCGTGTGTATCAAGATACGTTTCCTCCGTGTCAGGGGTCACGATACAGTACATTGTGAGATACCTGGCAATACCCAGCCCTATTTACCACCCACAACTTTGGGAGAGAGTAATTATCAAAAGAGTGAGATGTAACAATATTTTGACTTGTAAGTTACAGATGTTATAGATCCATAAAAAGTACCATTTATAATAAATGAAATATGGGAAAACATCTAGGTTTTCGGTGTCTTTTTAAAATTAAATCCATAAAAAAAATTCCGTGTATGAAAATACCATACAATGAGTATTAATATACTTGTACATAAAGCAGGCGATCACCAAATCTTATTCTGTTTGAGTGTTCCTGCTGAAAAGAGGGGAGCATTACCTTTTATTCAAAGCAATGTTTGAATAATAATCATGAGACATAAAATCCAAAAGATCCCTTTGTTTTGTTTTAATTGCATTGTACTTCAATATTTAAAACATTATGTAAACATAGCTCTTCTGAAACATTATTAAATAATACAAAATTATACATTAGATTCAAATATCAATCATACAATAGAACATTTTCAAGCACTTAATACATATTTATACATATGTACATATTATACAACAGTGTGCTATGCTACATGTAAATGGCAGTGGGGATAAAGTCTGACAAAGCCCTGGAATATCAGTCTCTAAATCCCTGACTTGCTGTTAGAAAGTCTTTACAATTAAATTTTCTAGACCCCTAGATATGCAGTGCAGTTCAGCAATATCATATGAATTAAATTGTACTAATAAAAAATTTAAAAAAAATAGTAAAAATAAATAATTCTCCCACATTTCAGGAGAAGTAATCTACGGAAGCACCAGGTCACTCCAGTACAGCAGTGAAATAACAGTAATAACAGACCCTCCTAGTGCAATACTGATTAATCGTACAGAAATGAGTGACAGGATAAATGCCCTGTTACATCTGCATATGAACATTCCTCTGCACTGTTTCCTATGGTTTATTGTGAATGGGGGTTATGGATTATTGTCTGTGAAGAAGAAGGGCAGCTCAAGAGTAAGAGTGTTCCAGGCCAGTGTGCAGTGCCAAGCCCGATTAGACGTCTTTAGTCACACACCTCCAGTCTGGATAGGGGTGCGTTTATATAGTATTTGGTCACCACCGTGGCTGTGTTGACACTGAGCGCATGCCGGCCACGCCCGAGCCGCCCGCGGTCCACTGTGGTGGCGACATCCCGGCCAGGGAGTGAATAATCTGGCCGTCTCTGTCAAAGTCCCAAACGTTATCGTAGTCCATTTCCTGGTCGTCCGGTTCTGCAGGCTCCAGAAAAGCGTTTTCCTCTGTACGGGGGCGAGAGAGGGGAACAGGAAAGATTCAGTGAGGTTTACTGGTAGGGGGTCAAGCTTTATCTTCCACACAAATCTCACTTTAAAATCTGAGCTGTGATGGGCCCCTATCCCCTGCTTCATCTCAACCCTATCTGCTGAAAAATGAGTCAGGAGTTTAAGGACCCCTGCAGGGCGGAACTGAAAATGTGACGACCAACACTTGCAGATTTTGTCAAAGGCTTTACCCGCTCACACGCGTGGGCGTGGGCATCGTTCCGAGTGCCATTCTAGTTTCTACTGCAGTCATTCCGCTGAGCTCTGCCTGGCTACAAACTGCCACACCCGACCTGGCCAAGTTCTGATCTGCCTGCCCAGATATGCAGCTCCGCTCTGGGAAAGGTTGGGCTAAAACCAGCCTCTGGATTTATACGCATTGTGAGCGTAATCACTGGAGATAAACAAAACGAGGCACGGTTCTCATATGCGAGTACTATCATGACAAACGGCAATGTCATATGTAAGACAGTTGTGGGCCATTTGCATTTTTTTTTAAATGAGATGAGCTGTATTTGCTCAACCGGTCAGACTGCAAAATGAATGGTGAATATTTGTACGGTACGGAGCAGGCAGGTAATGACAGAGTATCGTTTTACTTTGGCATGTCCGGAATTCTCACCTTGCATGTAATTGTACGGCATCTGTTGGCTTTGTGACGGGTAGATCATCTGTAAAGAGACGGAAGAAAACTTTCAGTCGTTTACACAGGGATGAATATAGCCTTTCCCCTCCTCCGGCACTGGATGTGTCAGTGAGAACGTGGATAATTGCCCCTCAGTTGCCAGTCTTGGACTTGGTTCCACCTGGGACTTTAAAGCCATTTTATCATTCGTCCTCATATTAGACAGTTACCATAATTCCCATGTATATTTGTATTGCGAATATGAAATTTGCGTGTGAATTAATAAATCTTTAATTTACTTTATTATATCACTATATAATAAGTCTATATAATATACCATTGTAAAATAATAGGTTCAATGCGTTCTCGTTTATAATCTACAATCACTGACAGGCTGTGCTTGACTAGTGCATGTCTGTCTATTACTGCATACAATCTGGGAATAGTGGAGAAGGCAGGAGGTGAAATGCATTTTGGGAAGCGTTTGTGGGTGTCGTGGACTCACCGGCGTGGCGTTGCTGGTTATCAGCGTCTCCGTGGGCGGAGACAGTAGCTTGAGCCTGGAAACGGCCTTGGTTCTCTGCTCCGATGTCCACTGGGAGCTCTCCACCTCCTGCTCCGATTCCGGCAGGTTCTTTCTCCTCCTGCCCAGAGGGGGGGCGCACAGTCTGAAGGTGGGGGGCAGAACCTGGGCGCTCTGATTTTGCAGCGCCACCTGCTGGCCAGGAAGAGGATAGCGAGACGTGAAACGTGAGAAACCAAAAAAATAAATAAATGTACCCTATCCATTGATATTCTCCTTAGTCAGATGAACCACAACCTTAGTTATTGGTACTGTACATACAGTTGTTTTGACATTATGGTAAAACATTTTAATTCTATTTATGAACTATATTTTTAAGTGGGACACATAATATTTTTACTCATTTAGTGGGTTGTAGGTTCAGAAATTTTGGGAACTCAAATTTTGGGTCCTAATATTTGAGGTCCTGCAAATCGCCCCGTCACTCTTCCCTGCACTTTTCCTAGGGCGGATCAGTCTGTGTGTTTGCCTCCTTAATTATGCAGATGAATTAATGAATAAGTTATTGGGAGGCCAGGCCGTTTCCCGAGCTTAGAGCACACAGTCTCGCCGTACAGAAGGAGCGCATTGACCCAGACATGGGGGTAAAGAGAGAAGGAGAACCTGATAATCTGACCCACTTACCGTCGGCCTGACGTAGTTGTCCTCCTGCAGGCATCGGCCCGGAGTGCTGGGGTCATCGTAGAGGGGCGAGAGGGGGCGGCGGGGGGCGCACATGTCCGAGTACCTTTGGGGGCCGGAGAGATGGTACCTCCCGCCTGACTGAGGGGTACTCCAGCTATTCGACTGCAGACAGGGAGGTCACAGGAGATGAGCCAAGTGATGGTGTAACTTTAATAAGACTACACTAATGCTATTATTATTCTTGGGAATAATGGGGGTATATTCAATTGGAAATCATATTGTAATGATTATGATAAATAATATAATTACAATAGCACCGTGTGTATGTGTGTTTTATATACAAAATAAAATAATAGAAATATCATTCCGATTTGTCACACTTTCCTCTTTTTAAATTTTATTTTAGATTATATCATAGGCATTGCTGTTGATATCAGGATTAGCGGTACGGTCACATAGATTTTATAGAATTACGGTTCACATGGTCCGTAGCAGAAGACATATGAAACACCATTGTGAACTTAGATTTTTAAGTGATCTAACCCTTTTTAGAAATGTATTATTTTTTTCATACATTTTTTCCATCATCCAGTAAGCTACAACAGAGGAGCTTCTCAATACCTTTACGAGGAAGTACTTGTCGCCGTGCACAGAGCCGTGCGCAGAGGCGTGCGCAGAGGCGTGCGCAGAGGCGTGCGCAGAGGCGTGCGCAGAGGGGTAGGGCGTGTTGTAGATGGGGGATGCTGGGACTTCGGCGGGGGTGGGGGCGTAGGAGTAACGCTGGAACGGAGCGTGGAAGCTGGGGGCGGGTCTCACGCGGTGGGAGAAACTGTTGCTCCTGATGCCGTGTCGAGCCGACATCTGAGTATCTGTGTAGCCGGGCCTGCTGGGAAGGTACTGCGTTCGCGCAGAGGCAACAAACGTAGAGGTCAGAGGTCAGCGCTGCCATTGCTAAACAGCCAATGGGCATAATTATTTCTCTTATGTTCAAGCTGTATCCAGTGTGGCTAATGCCGTTTCTGTGAAATGTCCCCTCAGATATTCTCCTTGTCGGTCACATTTACATTTTAGCAGGTGCTTTAATCCACACTGACTTGCATAGAAATTTTTTTTTTTTTGCATACATTCCTTTTACACAGTTGGATATTTTACTGAATTCAGGTGAAGCACCACCTTGCACTTGCTCAAGGGTACAACAGAAGCACCCCAGCTGGAAACTGAACCCGCCATCTTCTGAGTTACAACCTGAGTTCCCACCATTGTGCTACACTGCGTAAGTGTTGTGAGTTATTGTGTGCCCTATCAAATAACATTGCATGGACTGATTTATTAACCGCATTCACAGGAGGTTCAGCCGCTTTGACTTCAGTTTTATTAAGACATCCTCTTGTTTTTCCTCGATTGAAATGCACACTAGTAGAAATGTAACTCTAACCAAGTCAATGTTCTAGATCAAGCGTCTCATGCTTTCTGTGAGGGCACTCTGCCCTTTCCATTGTAAATGAACAGGAAAGAGAAGCTATGCACTTATATTCAGCAGGTGTCTCCAGATTGTAGGTTATTATTCCATTGATGTAATTGTTGGACAATTAAACAATATGTTTGTTTAAAAAATTATGTTCAATGATTTTTCAATTTCCTTAAATGTATCTTCATTGTGGGGTTGCCTCTGATTGTTCAATAGTAAAAGAAAAAAAAAATGCTTCAAATGTAATTCTATATAATGTAGATTTAAAATATATAATAATAGAATATATTTAAACTAATTTTATGAATTGTTATTATCATATATATATATATATATATGTATGCCATAGTAAGAGGTGTGGCCTCAAATGCTTTTCCTTTTTAATCACATGACCTGAGGAACACACTATTATAGATTGTTATCAGAGTTAATATGCCTGCACACCTGCTATTATGTACTGTTGTGGAAAACTGCTCCACCAAACAAAAATGTTTTGCTAATTATATCTACCTTATGAAGAATGTAAATACATTATTTTAAACAATATTGAAGAGTAAATGTACTGCAACTATGAATGTACAACATTTATCACATCAATGGCTGTGTTCATCGACTTTCTGAGTTGTTTAAAATATTTCCTGTGGCGTATTTGTACATTTCATCAAAGAAAAACTGAGAAATAATCAAGACTGAGCACCCGATTAATAATCTAATAAATTTAGTTATGTCTTCCCTCTCTGTCCTTGGTCATATGTTTTTGTAGTCATACATAAACTACATCAATCCAACCATTAACTTCAATGGACCATTTTACAGGGAACAGCCTTACTTACACAGAGAGGCTCCATGTACCCTGGGGACATGGGATTGTCCACATGGCTCGGGAATTTCTCTGCTCAAAGGAGCCCCGTCCATTTTGAGATAGTCTCTGCGATTCTGCCAAAGCTTGGCTGCTGCTCCCGCTCCATCTGTCATACTGACTTGTACCCTGAAGGAACAGAGGCATTAATCACATCTGCATTTTATAGTGAATAAAAAAAAAAAAACGAGTTTCAGTTGTTAAAATAAAAACGTGAATAAAAATGCTATAAATTTCATAAATCATTCCTGCTGTCTTATGGCAAGTTTCTGGGTGTGGCTTACCATTCTCTTGGTTGGATTGTCAATGATGTCATAGACCGGCGGTGGGGGAATTTGTACGGGGACGTATGAAGCTTTGAAATGATGAATCCAGTCGTGAAACTCTTTCTTGTCCAGACAGGACACAATAATGGGGTTTATCAGCTTCCCTGAAACCAGACATGGGGAATGGGTCATTCACAGAAACCCTCTATTGCTGCCCCTCATATCTGTATACATTCTCTTTATAGTGAACTTCCAATTTAGATATACAAATTTCAAGTGCTATCAATATGTTACATACATTTGCCATTTAAAAATAAATAAAATCTTACCTTCAATCATAAAAGTGTTTGGCCTCACATCTTGGCATGGTGTGGTGACAGTGATCATGTTGAGAGGCAGCTTCCCCTGTAATTACACAATTACACTCAAACAAAACAAAAACACACACACACAAAACAACTATGCTTGACTGTTAAAAAGAGAAAAAAAAAATCACTTGCCCTTTTACCTGTAATATGTTATAATGGAAACACTATGAAACACAGAAAAGGACTTGACACTCACCTTATAGAATAGGCCATTTCTCTCCTCAGACAAAATGATTAGGGTGGCTGGATACAACACCAGCAGTCGGTCAAACTGCTCCTGAAGAGACAATGGGTTTAACATCACGTCATTATAAAGCTCACCGGTTGATAGCGTAGACTGTAGAAGAAATATGAACCAAGTAACTGTGACATCACCCACTGACTTTTCATGGGCTTGTGAAGAGCGAAAACCGCGGAAGTGCTGCCGTGTTGTGCAAAAATTGGAGCCAGAGACTGGTCATTGGGCCCTTATATGGCCATTAAGTCCAGGCTGAGTCCGGTTCGTCCAATAAGCTTGTGAGATACTAGTGACGCACAGTAACTAGGAAGTGCCATAAACTGTTCCGGACTGGTCTACAACATATTAACATATTGTCCAAATGACACAATGGGCCCTATCTTAGCGGCGCTAACCCAAACGCAAGTGTCTTTGCTATCTTACACCCGACGCAAGGTTCATTATAGCCCCGAGCGCTTACGTCGGTTAAATACCAAGTGATGTTGCGCCCATAGCAAGTGAACTGGGCGTGTAGGTCTTAAGATGAGGTGTGGCCAGGATCATTTTTGGCGTATTGCTATCTTGAGCCAGCAGAAAGTGCTTGCGCTAAAACCACCAAAAACCTGGTCTAAAGTCATGTCGCAGTTGTTTACATGTTATTTTAATGGCGCATACAAGTGCGTCTACATAGGCGTGTGCACAACACACGTACACCTTCCTGTCTGTTACACACAGGGGCGCGCACAAGCATGACTAAAAATATCAAGATTACAATGTGAAATATTATTGTGTAGGCTATATCAAAAAATGCTAAATAATAAAAGGGTCCATAGGTCAAAGACCACATACCTATCCCTCAGCGAAGCGGAATGTCGCATTAAATTGCTTTCAGCTCACTCCATCAACATCCAGGCGATGTGCGATGATACGTGTAAGGTTACTTGTATAGACTATTTGCAATTATCCTGGATCAAGCTATGACTTATCCTATATTTGCCAATAATTCTTGTAATCTTATGGGGGGACAATCTTCTGTTACGGGACAATGGCTATCCATTAAAAAGGAGCAGATAACACCTATATCAAGCCTAATGCGCAAATTGTCATTTATACCTGACCTAATGCGTGAATTGTCATTCAA
This sequence comes from Synaphobranchus kaupii, assembly GCA_029718625.1. NCBI lineage: Eukaryota > Metazoa > Chordata > Actinopteri > Anguilliformes > Synaphobranchidae > Synaphobranchus > Synaphobranchus kaupii. Next base: position 115,143,884 of record CM056378.1, read on the forward strand.
TGGAAAACTCACGCACTGCAATAGACGGACATTTGAGTTCTGAAAATGCGCTTCAGATGTCATTACAATACAGCTCTGTTCATCTAGGCCTATAGCCTGTAAGTAAATAGAATGTTTTTGACTGAAAAAAGTTCAAAACCTTGTCCGTAGCCTAGGCTACAGTCCCCGGGATTCGCTGTGCAAAAGGTTTTTTCGATAGCCTACGGTTAAAAAACAGATACATTTCACCATGTTAACTGAATTTTAGCCTTATTCTAAGCCCTTCATATTTTTTTAATTACAGTGACCAGACTTCCATACTCTCAGCTTATTAAAACCCCACTGATTTCACCTGTTATACCAAAACTAAACAAAACGATTTTAAAGAGAACAATTAATCCACAATTCATTTAAATGCCATTCTCTGCATGTGCGTATTAACTTCATGCAGGAGCAGGTCTGTTTCACCTGCTGTAAATTGCACTTTTCATGGTCTTCCCGGGAAAGTGGACTTGTTTTTAAAGCATTAGCTGCTAGTAAAACGCGTTGGTCACATTTCCATAAGCAGGACATTATAAAACAAGGGAAAATATGCTGAACCTATGGGTTGCCAACCTGACAGCTTTATTGTATTTAGTGTCATCATTAAAGCAAAATAACGGTATTTGTGTTATTAATCAATATTAGAATGCAGTAGGATGAAGCTCTCAACAAGACCAGGAAGTGAGCTTCAACAACGAAGCCTGGTTTTGGCCCCTTGGTTGAGAGTCAACACCTGAATAATCAACATCATCTTGCCCATCACTAGATAATCAATACCTACATAATCAACAACATCCGGCCCTTCACTACATAGTCAACATCATGTTGCCGATCACTAGATGGCTGACATCACCACAATCTACACCGTGTGGCATGTCACGCCAATGCACATGCCATTTTGAAAGACAGCAAGCATTCTGACTAGAGACAGCAAGCATTCTGACTAGAGGCAGCAAGGTGAGGCTTCATGATCCCTGGAAGAGGTAACATCCTTCAGGGACGCACTGGTCTGAAGCAATCGCACAACCCTACTGCCGCGATCAGAGTGCTGGGGGCTGAAAAAGCAGAGTGTCTCCGTTCATCAGAGACGCGCACGAAGCCCTGCTTCCTCACCACTAGAATGCTCTTCCTCCCGAGAGGGATGATGGGTGCGTCCGTGGGCCAGGCGACATTCCAACTGCAAGGTGAGTCACGAGGAGAGTAACTGGTTTACACTCCCTTTTATCAGAGCGCGTTCTTTCTCACAGTCCTGCACAAAAGGAGCCGCTCAAACTTCCTCACGCCCAAAAAGAGAAAAAAAAAGCCACTGTTTTTACTGCGAAATTTGTATATTTCTTTCGGCATAAGAGCAGCAATGCAGAGGTGACGCCTCGGTCTCTGACGCTGACTCACGCCAGGCCCTCTTTATGATTATGGTTTAGCCTCACAGGGCTGGCGGGAAGCGGGTTAGGGTTAGGCCTGAAAGGGCCAGCGGGAAGAAGAGCCCAGTGATTTGCGATCCCACAGCTAATACACCAGCCAACCCCACTTCCACTCCGTACCAGCACGTACTGCCCTCGTCCCTCGCTCTGACGTGCTGCCGGATCTCAATTGCGCAACAGCGGGAAGTCAGAGCGCTACGTATGCTGTGGGGGAGGGGCTTTACTGATAACAGCAACTGCATAGCCGTGCTCCCCACAATTCTCGCACTCATTGGGAGATGCGTCATGACACGCGTGTCATCACACATGTATGTCATAACCGTCACAGTAATTAATGTAATATTCCACATGACCTCAGGTCATCCCGCTATCTGTATACAAATTTAACAAATGACTTGGTTTATGCCAGCCTATTAATCATTCCGTCAGTTAAAGGGAATCTGTATTTCTCCAAAGGTAGATTCCAATTGACACTGTGCGCTATCATTGGTACAATAGCTTCATCATCCTCCCAAAACCCGGAGATTTATTTTTGTCCCCATGTAGGGGACATGAGTTTCTGGTCTTAATCTCAAGAACCACATATTCTACTATGCTCAACACCTACACTACAAGGGATATTCAGTAAAGATTTTATAAATAATAATTTAGAAATGTTCTTACTGCAAAATGTTTTTTTGTCATCCAAGACACTTGTATTAGGTCAAAAGAAATTCAAATACTTAATTAAATACTTAAACTTAATACTTTTTCTCTGCCAGGTTACAACAGCATGTGGTCAAAAGTACATGTGGGGGTTTATTAGAAACGCTGTTCCTACCTGACAAGGCACGTGCTGCAGCTTTACTTTGGTGACGTAGGTTATGGGTCCCAGAGATTCACGCTGCGAGCCCTCCCACTCATAAATGGGCTCATTCTTCACCGAATTCCTGAGCTGCTCTCTGCCAGTGGTGTTACCCTGTGGGCTCTGGAGGTTATACAACAGGAAGACATGACGTTAGTCACATATGAGCCGCAAAAACAGACTTATAGACATATAAATGGAGAGTGAGTAAAGGCACAATAAACTTCGCCAGGGTAGATTTGGAAGGTTATCAGGCAGACTTGTCTTATCTTAAACAGTTTGAAATAATTATATATGAATCATATGTAGATAGACTCATCGACAAATGAGTAGACACACGTTATTTACATGCCTGAATATTGATACCGGGTGCTGTTTTAGGAATTATTTGTCATATCATGTACCATATAAAGTAGCACAGTCCCTTCCCTTTTTTATCAGACACAGGTGTCAGGTCGTTGGTCTCAGCAGTGCGCATTATATCGGTTTTGTTTTGTGTCATCAGACATTGCAACACCGTTTGGCGAGTGCCGCCGTAGAGTCAGTGTGCTATCATTCGTCTGTTGTGGCCACCTTGTCGCTGCCGCTCCCTAGGAAAATCCCACGGAAGGACGGAGCGGGAATATACATAACTCATCTCCCGCTTGGCACGTACCCCCTCTCTCTCTCTCCCTCTCTCTCTCTCTCTATCTCTCTCTCTCTCTATCTCTCTATCTCTCTATCTCTGCCCTTTAATCTTCTCGCTCTCGTTCTTAAGTCGCATTCCCGTTTCTTTTTTTTTCTTTTTTATTCCCTGGCATGGAACGAACTCAACGACTCCATAAAAATGTCCCAGTCTGTCTCCCTCTTTAAAAGAAATGTAAAAAAGAAACTCTTGTCTTCATATAACCGATGATTGTCTACAGAAAATTACACCCCTCTCTGTACTATTATATTATATTGTACTATGTCTTGTCCTGTGTCATGTCTCATATAACATGTTTTGTTTTGTTTTTATAGATGTATTTGTTTTATTTTTGCTGGGTTCCCCTCTCAAAAGCAGCGGCTGCGGCTTATTTTGGGGTTTTCCTTTCCATACTACCTCAATTGATTACTACATGATCTGTATGATGCTTGATTGACCTCGTATGAATAAAAATATATCGTATCGTATCAGAGAGAAGTGAATGTAGGTCTGAACAGACGGAAAACATACGTACTTTGATCCTTGTGTGGGTCTTGGCCTCGGAGGTGAGCACGGTTCCCCCGTTGCCTTCCACGTGCTCTCTCAGGTGACCCATCCAGGTGTTCAGCTCCAATTGGCTGGAGCAGAACACGACGATGGGGTTCAAGCCGATGCCTGGTGGTCAACAGAATCAGAGAATAAGCAAGCCAGCTTGCTTCTTTGGCACAAGTGACAGGTGAACCACATGCTTAATTTGGAATAGCACGTTTAAAATGCAAAAGGATGACTTGGCCATCAATAATTATGTAATCAAGAATGACGGCGATGGCGTTTTCATAAATGGAAAAGATAACCTTGGGGTGAAGGAATTGAATGAATGTAAAGTAAAAGGATCGCTTGATATAGTCTTTTTCTTTTAAAATCCTCTAGTTGAGTCCACTTTACACAATGTCTTGAAGTCACAAAAATAACTGGAATACTACTGAGAATCTTACAAATCCAAATTAAAAATCCGCACAAATCAGAGCATTAGTTTTAATAGAAGAATGGCATGTATTCTCACACAGTGAGACAGTGACACAGTGCTTTTGGCCTACACTACAAAATGTCAGCATGAACTAGCTATATAACATACCGCATGTGTAAAGAGACACATCAATCATAAATTCCTAAGATAAAGAAATAGATTCCTTTTCAAAACTTTAAATTTCCTGTAAGGACCATCTGCACAAATATGAGCTCATGATTTATAAGCACTTTAACATGGCAAGCACACACACGCGCGCACACACACACACACACACACACACACACACACACGTATATACACAGATAACAGATTAATAATTCAATACAGTACAGGTGAATAATTCAATGATTTAAATGATCATCTTATTCCGGGCAAAGCCGTTTTTTATGTGAATGTCTTTAAAATTCCACTGATGGTTGTCATAACTGACTAACAGTTTGTATCAACAATAATGTGGGTTATATTTTTTGATGCCAAACTGACTAAACTGCTATCTTTAGATAACTGGAAAATGGGTTCTTAAAGTCGCTGCTTTCACCCCGTCAAAAATACGCATTCAAAGTTAAGGCCATGTTTTACCAATGAGGATTCTGCTAATGGCTCAATTTGCTTGTTCTTCTGGACAGACCTGACAACAGTATGAATGACTGTTGGCTTTCAATGTCAGAGAAAACAGCTTTCTGAAAAGGCCCATTTGCTTACATTATTAAAAACATACAGGCAGTTGAGAAACTCTCCGTGTATGTAATTATGCAGTAGCCAAAAATCCCCAGTTAAAAATAAAATAACCAAGAAACATTCTATGGTGCTTACATACTACACATTGTTTATGTGTTTTGGACAGAGACCATTAGTAATACATATGTGCCCATGGCTAAACCATAGAATGATCACAAAAAAACAGATGACAGAAACAAGCCGAGGCACGCAATAAAAGCCATAAGACCAGCTTCATGGCTCAGGAATGTGAGATAGTGAGGCCGTAACCACGGCAGCCACGGGAACGATGCCCTCCCCGCTCGACAGCAGAGTTCAGCGGCACCTGTTAACAAACAACGGGTGCATTGTACCGCATCCTCGGACAATGCCCTGACTGATCACAACTAGGGGTTTCTGTAGCTAGGCTGAAGCTGAACACCGTGGTTTATAGTGTCTTTAGTTTGAACACGTGAAATGTGCTACGTCAGCCTAGACTGCCGAGGTTGAATATGAGCCTTAAAGTCAAGACGGGCGTTGAACCATAATTTAAAACGTTTAGATTTCTTTAATGATATGTGTCAGTATAAAAAAATTGTTTACATTTTGTCCTCTAAGTTCCTCACATTGCTGTAACATTTGACAGGAGGAAATATGAAGCTCCAACTAAAGTGGAAAAAATGTCAGTGTGGATAATTGCACTGATAACTGGATACAAACTTTTAAAAGCTCTAAACTGAAAGTAGTGGCGTGCATGCTTTGAAAACGGAGCAGTATTTCATTAATAATGTACAAGAAGATGTTTTACAATCAAAAGTAAAATTGGTGCATATTTGTATTTTAATGAAAGGTTATTTTCACGTTGTGGTTGTGTGTGACAGTAGTGGCTAAGAGACTGGACCGTAACCAGAACACTTTAAGACAGAATCCCAATCGAGGCACTATTTTATCCTTAAGGAAGGCACGCTCGAATGACTGCACAAACACATTAATCAAATATGAGGTACACAGGCCATTCTACTGCATACAAAAGTCAGCCAAGCAAACATTCAATGAAGCAAACGGATCCCGAGCAAAACATTCAGCTTCAATGACTGTGATGCAGTTGAAATGATTTTAATGTGAAGCCCATCCCTACTCACCATTTATCTGGAATGCAAACGGGTTGGGCTCGTTGCTACTGCTGCTATTGTGTGGGTTGCAGACTGTGAGCTCCTTCAGTGGAAGAGTTCCCTGGATGAACACAAAACGGACACTTTAGACTGAATCACATCACAAGTATGCCATAAGTACACTTTTTCTGAACTAAATCCCAGGTAGTGTATTAAAGTACACTTTTACTTTACAGAAGTAAACTTAGATCAGTTTAAAATACTTAGTCTACCAATTTAGGATACAAAGTTTAGAAGTAGATCGTAAAAGGTAAAGGCCTACTTAAAGCATAGTTTTAGGAAACACTTTAAAGGCCAAAAAAGGGCCAATTTAGTTTTATAAAGTACTTAAAATACACTTAAAAAATAAACTTGATGTACTTAAGTATACTCAAAAACAATAAACTCTTGTGTATTGTACTATGGTTTCGTAAGGGTACACATCATCCATTTGCATCACCAGTATGAAAAAGTTACGCATGCTTTGACAGCAGACCTGTCATAATAACCACACACTCAAGTCACTGACAAAGAGCCGTCTAACCAAATTAATTTAGTTTTCATTTTCGTCAAAATAAGGTAATTGAGAACAGACATTTCTTCTTTGCAGTTTGAAATATGGGGTGCGGAATGACACTATGGTTAGTGGTTTACATACATCAGAGCATAACACGTAGTTTGAGACACAAGAAGGGTAGAATACCTACAGTAACCGCTCTGCCACACCCCTCCCTGAAGGGAACATGGGCTCACAGGAAATTAATCAATTACAGGATAGAGTTGACAGCAGAGGATGTTCCAAAAGCCTATAGTGCCAATGTAAGAGAACCCTCCACTGTTTATTTAAACAGGTGTAAAACACGGTAAAATAGCCCTTAGTGGCGTCTGCATAGACAAATGTGCCATAAAAAAAATAACAGCAGTTACCTTTTTTTGCTTTGCCGTCTTTTCATTTTTTTAAAACACTACCATAAATAGTTTCTTTAATTCCTTTCTAGTTTGATCTCTTTACAAAGGATAGCGTTTTCTCTCCTGTGGTGAGTATGTGAAGAAACACAATTATCTCTTTGGGGAAATTTAATATTCTCACCTAGCAAAATGTATGTAAATTAGCATCATTTTTCCTCCCAATCTCGCCAGTCTCAATAGACTGAAAAAAAAGCCATCCTATGCAGCTTTTCAAAATGTCTGCGCAATGCGAGTAAACCGTACAACTGGGGCACAACCCATAACCTGTTCAGGGAGAAAATAGCCATGTAAAAAGGGAGTAAAAGCTCACCTGGTAGGTAAGCCCAGTGGTGTTGTTAGAGACAAAATGAAGGTGTGTCTGGAAGAGGTCCAGGTAGCAGTCGTGGATCTCCTGTGGGCAGAAGAGTTAGAGTTTTATTAACCTATAATTCAAATACAGAGCAGGGGCTATAATATTTGCCGTTCAGGTTGATTGACCGTAGTCAGATATTACTGGCTAGTGTTGCCTCTTCGTTTTCTTAGTACCATTCTGTTACTGTTATGTAACCGTCATGTATTCTTTGTTTTATTAATTTTATTTATTTTATTCCACTCTTGCTCTTTTAATTTGTAAAGCAATTTGTAACCGTGTTTAGATAATAATAACTTTATGTATAGCACTTATTATTATTACAAAACTGTGGTTTTCCCTTTGTGACTTCATCCAGGATTGTTTTTCTTCTTTCCTCCCATGACGACCCACGATGCAAAGCGTTCATTGGAGGAATGCGATTGGATTCCCATGCTCCAGAGCCAGTGTGTGCCATATCTGAGGCCCAATCTGAACCTCCCTTTCCTGGGTGACTGTGGAGCGCAGAGGCGTTTCACAACCCTGCGTGTTCAGACACGGGCTGCAGTCCCCGGGCTCTGCTCTTCAGCTTAATGGCATTACGTCAGTCTCCAGCAAGAAAATTCACACGATTGCAGTAACAGTCACACTCTGTATTTTTCATTGTTTTTGCTTTGCCCAATAGTAACTTATTCTCTTTGTGTTGGCTGCCCTTTCTAAATTGAGTGGGCAACCTTAGGCTTGGAAGGCCGGATGTTGTTCTATCCATACAATTATCACACAGTTTGTGCCATATCTGAGGCCCGATCTGAATAATGGGTGAACTTATCCTCCTCTGAGAACTCGATTGAGAAGATTAAAGATTTAAAGTTAGTGTGGTTATTGTTTTTGCCTTGATATGTTAGTCTTGGAGCAGTCAATGGCGATAAGTTCTGTCTGCTCAAATGGTTGGTCAAGTGCTATGCGTTTTTGTCACTGGCCTTATTAGCAAGATTGTATTTAGATTTGCATTTAGTTTTTTATTTAGGATTTTGATTTCTTGTTGTCAAAGTGTTTGTCCCCCCGTTTTTGAACGCTTTTGTTGTTCTGGAGGTATTTAAAAATAAATTAAAAAATATATATAATCACAAAATAAATTCACGCAGGTGATCGTGTTGCAAGGACGCCGAGAAAATTTCCGTTCATTAACAAAGACATTACGCAGAATGGCGCCGCTACACCGCGCAGCATTTGGTCACCCGCCGCTCACGTGTGACGGCTCCACGGCGCAGTGCATGAGAGGTCTGTGACCCTGAGCGAGCGAGCGAGCCTCACCTGGCAGTGCAGGAAGCGGAAGCGCACTTTGGAGCTGTGGATCAGTCTCCCGTAGTTCTTCACGTTGATGCTGCTCTTCTTCCAGCCTGCAGAGGGGTCGTACGCAAACGGAGGAGGATCCCATTTGATGTTCTGTATCGTCTCAATATCCTTCTGTGACACGGTCTACGAGCCAAGAGCATTTGTGTCATAAAAATGATAACATTATTATTAGTAGTAGTAGTATTATTAGAAATAGTAGTAGTAGCAGTCATAGTAGTTGCAGTAATTGTAGTAGTAGTAGTCACAGTAGTTTTTCTGTTATCGTTTTCACATTTGCTGGAGAAATGAGAATTCAGGGGTACAAATGTAAAATGTACAACATGCAAATATGTGGCAAGTAAACGAATGAATGCGGTGTGATTTATCATGTGTTGAAGTGTTAGTTTGCGGGGTGTAGCAGCCCCCACCTGCATGGGCGACATGATGTTGATGATACTGTTGGACTTCTCGGGCCCTTCATCTTTGTCGCTCTTCCAAAACTTCCGACTGCTCAGAGGAGAGAGGAGAGGCCATTAATGCGCGTTACAGTTCTCATTCAAAGAACAGGTTCAGTGCTCAACGTTCACATCACACACAGTGCCTTTCCGCTTCCTGGGAACATCGAACATGCCGTCCGAGTGAACTTTGCCCGGGAAGAAAGGCCTGTGGGCTTCTTGTGTCATGCTTAAACGAGTTGTGTATATTACAAGAGTTTCTACTGACTGCTTTGCGTTTGAAATGGGGTCGGTCGTGCTGCAGCCCTGATTAATGGTCGCTGTTGATTAAACCACATTCACCAAACAAATCAGTGGCTCCTTGTAATAGCAGAAAATACATGTTGCACACGCAGAATTTTATTGCATACTCCTTTACTACGCTGAATGTTACAAGAAATGATCTGAACACCGATACTAGTAATTGGCTTGCCATTCAAATCAGCGGGACAATACGGCCCTTGACTCAGACAGAGAACATGGACAATGCATTCCTTTGTCACGTATGACCTCCATTTGTACTATTCACATCAAGCAATTTAAATCGAATCCCCCCCATCACTCGATCAAAAAAAGCTGCCAATGTTCAACGGCCACAGATTTCCTCTTGTCCTCCCATGCTGACTGCCAGTCAGCAAATAGCATTTAACTGCCACAAATTACACGGGTTCATTCACGCAGAGAATGCAAAGAATTTTTTCAAACAAACAATAAATAATCACAAACAAATAACACTGGTGAACCTAAAAATGTAAATGTAGAAATATTTAAGATTAGCTACACTCTTGAATTCTGTATCCGGAGAGTTTGTACAAGTAAACACAAAGAAGGACAAGCTTGTGGCAAACATCTTTAAGCAGCAGTGTACAGTAATGGCCACTACGAAGCAGACAGGTAGAACTGTCACTGTTCTCCATGGATGGCCAATGTATCTTTTGCTAGGACGGAAACTTGGGCTCGCTGTGAGCGGGATGAGTTTAAACTCCAATGGGATAAACAGATTCAAGGGGCACTTGCTTCATTACAGCAGTGGAGGGCCTATCACAAGTAATACTGCAGAGGAGCTACAACAGTAACATGAGGTGATGACACACTGAACTTTAACAAGTGTGCAGTAGTGCGCAATATTCCACGACAACCACAGAAGCATTGTAGTGGCCTGGAACTCACCCGGGTAAGAGGCCAACCATATAAAACAGACTGAGGCACAATGTGTCATTGATTGACTTGTTTGGCCTTAACTTATTAAAATATGCCTCATACTTACTTACTTAATTCAGTGAGATCACCTCATACTTACACACTTAATTCAGTGAGATCAATATAGCCTATCAGAATTTGAAAAAAACATCAACGGCAAGGAACCACAACTGGACTTTTTGAATGCTGAGAGAAAGTGACAGATTTGCAATACAATGTGCTTCACAAAAATAAAATAAATAAATAAAATAGAAAATAGTAAGCACACTGAAAAGGGATAACAGTACGGGGAATTATTTAATCATGCAAGCCTTTTACTCTGCATACTCAGAGCAACTCTGCCGAGCCCCACAAAAGTAGCAGCAAGCAACTGTGTGTTCAGCGCAGATTTAGACAGAATATACGCCTTTGACTGTATACCGCAACAATATGCCAGCGTAATCCAGACCGTAGCTATACATTTAAGCGTCCAAATAAAACACGGTTGTGTCGGTTGAATAACGTTCCGACAAAACCAAGCATTAACTAATAAGTAAGAGCAGTGCAAACGCACGTGCTGACAGAAGTGGATTAAAAACCCAAAGAGAGTCGCAAAGTGGTTGCTGTAAAACACATGGGTCCTACCTGCTCCTGCGTTTAAAACTTCTCCTGAAGCTGTGCTGAGGGACACATGACACGGTGTTCCCCATGATGCCCCGGTGTCTGTGCGCGTGTCTCTTCAGAAGCAATAAACTGTATCCTCCGCGAAATTATTTTTTTATTATTTTTTTCACGGTAATCCAGGCAACGGTGTGTCCACAGACAGGCTGAAGTGAATTCTGGCAGCAGGAGAGAACGGTGGAGAGTTTGTATAGGCAGCGCGTGTCACGGGGATGTGAGTGGGCGTGTACTGGCTGTGAGGTGTGTGTGTGTGTGTGTGTGTGTGTGTGTGTGTGTGTGTGTGTGTGTGTGTGTGTGTGTGTGTGTGTGTGTGTGTGTGTGTGTGTGTGTGTGTGTGTGTGGAGTAGGCAGGAAAAGGGGAGGAGAGATGGAGTGGGGGCAGGACAATCAAAGTTCACACTGGGATGGGGACTTCTCAGCTAAATCAACTGCGCAGACAAAGGGGGGTACTTCAGACATGCTTTTTCACACTTTCTCGCAGGCAAATGGGGCCTCATTCAGATTTGAAGGCTCTCATAAAAGACAGTGGATTTAGACTTAAGACAGTGGTGTCAATGACAGGGGATTAGCACAAGCATGTCTGGACATGCAAAAGTTTGTTGAAGAACCTACTAAGCATGTTTTTAAAAAAAAAAACATTTTTAAACAATTTTTATTTGACATTTTAACATGCACAAAACACAAAGCAATGTCAATATATTTAATATATTTTACACTTTAAATATGTGCTTTAACTAGTTTGGCATTTATGGATTGTCAGTTTATAGCCTTTTATGAAGCATGCACATGTGTAGCCATGTTCTCAGACTTGCCACAGTAGCCTTATCAAGTGAGTCTATCTATTTCACTATTCAGTTACATTGTATAGAAATATTTATAGCGTGACTATTCACGTATGTGGTTCTCTCTTAACACTCCTGTGAAAGCATGCAGATAAAGAAAAACAGTAGTAATACATTCTCAATTGAAGTTGACAGGAGTGACAGGAATGTGACACCTTTGTGTAGATTTAACTCACTGAAGGGTTTCAGATGTGCTTTATAGCATATGCTCAAATGTATCAAAGGAATGAGACTTGCAATTCATACCATTTTTTAGTGACATTGTGCGTTTATACAAAATGTCACAAACACATAAAGTAACACGGGCCGTCGAGCAGCTGAGTCTGCAGAGGCACACGGCTCAAGCGCAGAGTGAGTCAGAGGGCCTGAGGGCTGGGCCTTGGGTAGGTTATTAGGCCACTGTGACAGGGAGACTTCAGCGGGTAGCTAGGGGCGGTGCCGGGGATTTTCGGCCCCATGAAAGGATCCCGGATTGGGCCCTACCACCCCAGGCCAATGTCTTCATTCTTTTACAATTGCATCACCATTTTTGAGGTCCCATGTCAGTCAGGGCCCTTAGATTTATCCTATCCTATATATATATATATATATATATATATATATATATATATATATATATATTAGCACCCCTAGCAGTAGGACTTAGCTGGTATGGGATGGGCGTGGCTCCTCAGGTCATCACTCCCAAACGTTTGTCCAAACTTTTCAACTTTGCAGCAGGTTCCCACAAGCTACCAGTGATCGTCCGAGAGGGCTCCACCTCTCCTCCAGCCCATGCTACAGTAGCTCTTTACACCCTTAAAGAGCTGTATCAGCTGTATCCTTTACACCCTTAAAGAGCTGTATCAGCTGTACAGTAGCTCTTTACACCCTTAAAGAGCTGTATCAGCTGTATCCTTTACACCCTTAAAGAGCTGTATCAGCTGTACAGTAGCTCTTTACACCCTTAAAGAGCTGTATCAGCTGTATCCTTTACACCCTTAAAGAGCTGTATCAGCTGTACAGTAGCTCTTTACACCCTTAAAGAGCTGTATCAGCTGTACAGTAGCTCTTTACACCCTTAAAGAGCTGTATCAGCTGTACAGTAGCTCTTTACACCCTTAAAGAGCTGTATCAGCTGTACAGTAGCTCTTTACACCCTTAAAGAGCTGTATCAGCTGTACAGTAGCTCTTTACACATTTAAAGAGCTGTATCAGCTGTAGCACAGTGGCCATTTGAAAGACAGGGTAGAAAACTGGGGGGAAATTGTGTTAAAAAAAAAAATCATTACAAATTTAGAAATAATTACAACTTTTCATTTCACTGAATTTATTGAATGTGCAATTGTACAGTATATCTAAATCTATAAATCTATATAATTCCACTGGTGAAGTTATTTATTTTTCATATATTTTTTATGTTGGAGGAGACAGGTCTGTGTTCAGTAGACTGTTTGTGTTCAGCCTTAAGGGTCAGCATAGAACCGTAGTGAACACTTTCACTTTGAATGTGATAGGTATACAAATTAACCTGCATAACATTTCTCAAAACAATGGCCCGTCCATCTAAACAGGCACAGACCACTGTTTGGAGAGGGTGTTGTGTTACATTTAGGTTTTTTTTTTGTATTTGTGCGTAGATACCTGGTGACCATTTTACTCACTGTTATTACTCACTGTTAGTGTTAATCACTTTTGCCCTGTGGTTATTTTAGAGCCTATTTATTTAAATCTAAATGACGAACATAAAGGAAATTTCCACAGTTGGTATCATTTCAATATTCTTACTTTAATTTGTTTATCTAAGATATCAGGAATTTGTATTCTGCCAGTCGCCTCTTCTCCTCAGTTGATTCTTCCTGCCAAACCAGAATATGTCATTTGCACATTTAACATCACACTGAGTTCCAGTTTTTCCAGTCCATGAAACGTCATTTTTTCCTAAGAATTTTATACCTTTTCCAGTACAGTAGCCACAATCGCCTTGTGACATGTTATATCATGTGGATCATAGGGAGTGTAATTTTTGGTTTTCACCCAATACTTTAATAGACTATCTTGTAATACCACATCGATGGGGGATGGGTTGGGGTTGAGAAAGGGAAAATGGAGGTTGTGGGATCACTAATCAAGTCCAGGTGCTGTCTGTTTGCTCTGCTCTCTTAAGTAAGGTGGAAATCAGCCAGGATCAATGCGTGTAAAAACAAAGACTGATATCGACGGCGAAAAATGGATTTGTTTTCCTGTTTTAAGATCCAGCTGGTGGAGTACAGATTCGGAAGGGGGGGGTGGGGGAGGGGAAGGGGTGATTCACAATTTTCTCACAACATGCAGCGCTCTGCTCACGCTTCAGGAAGTGACGAGCCTGTACTAACGCAGAAAGGTCCCTGACAGAGTCTGGGAAAGGTCAACCAGCAGTCATCTGGCCTCCTGTCTTTCAGCCAATTCCAACTGCAGATACCAGCGGTTTCTGTCTGTGTGACAAGCTGAAGATATACAGGTGCATAAGGCTTAGGGCATTTACCCAGATGAACATGTAGTGCCTGTGATCTACAGTATCTGAGGAAGTGGTAAAATGTAACTTAATTTTTCATAAGGAAAATTGCTTGCAAATAGCAAAGCTAAAACAGGGCATGGTAGCAGGCCCCAAGTATACTACTAAATTCAAATAAATAAATAAAAACTAGAGTAGATCATTTCAAATGACTGGTTGACACATTCATTTATCTGAAGACTCTTGACCATCCAGTGCCTCCTTCACGTGTTCCGGTTATGCATTTCCTAGTTACAGTGACCAACAAAATGGATTTAAATTCTGCCCCGGTGAAATGCTTATATGCTGACTGTATTACTGCTCAATATATTGTGTGATCTTCAAGGGAAACACCAGATTTATCCCCAGTGTCCCTACATTGAGAAACACTGTTATTTTATTACTCAGCAGACATGAGGAATCCTGCTCAGGAGGAGGGAAGTCTGACAGTTATTTCCCAAACACCTCATTCATTCCATTTGCTTATTTCTTTAACTCCAGTTTCTTTTTGCCGGAATTGTTACGGAGTGAGCCGTTTCCTTGTGAGTACGCAAGTATGTTCCGGCCTTTTTCATTCTTGAACGTGTGCCAAGAACAGGAAAACTTTAGCAGTGACCACGAGAGAGAGAAAGTACTTCAGACATTCAGACAGGAAGTACCCGCCTGACTTTTTTTTTTTTTCTTGCGCAGAGGGTGAAATCCTGGTGTTAAACGCTCACCTCAGTGGGGGGATTTTACAGGAGGGCAAGCGAAGGAGGCTCCAACATCTCACAGCTAAGGTGAGCGGCGGCGGTGCCAATGTTCACACAGAGAAAAACAACAGTTACGCTCCGCTTGGGAGAAGCCTTTGATGGGGAAATCAAGCAGGAACTGCAAAGCCCTTTTATGTGAGGTCAGAAACATCTTTACTTTGCATCCATATTGCACTGTACTGTAAACATGTTGTATAAGGATAATTACATGTAAAATCAATCAATTCTGGGAAAAGTTCCCACCTGACCCCCTCAGAATCACCTGATTTTGTTTGTACATTAACTATAGTCTATTTAATGAAGCAAGGCAAAATTTAAACTTTATACTATGAATATCTTGCGAGTTATCGCCCCTTGAAATACCTAGGGGTAGCTCAAATTCTGGAGCTTTTTGCGTTACATTTTCAGTCATTTTTGAGCCCTCATACCTTCAAAAGTAAAGGTGCTAGCCACATGAAATTTTCAGGGTTCAAAGATATATTTGAGTTGTGCTCTATTTTAAATGCATAACACTTCTCACAATAAGTACAACTGACAATGAAAACTAATAATTATGAAGATATCACATTGGACAACTTGGGAGCATTCAGCATCTCCACCTGTATGGGACCCTCACCCTAAACTAATTCTAACCCTAACCCTGTTTCTGTTGTGAACTTTGCTGATGATGTGATTTCCAATGTGATATCTTCATCATAATTATTAGTATACATTGTCAGTTGTACTTCTAGTATATAAAACGTGTATACCAATGTTGTTGGTCAATTTCACTGCCCTAAACTATATTTGTGAGCGTCAAAATATGTCTATGTTTGACATTTATTTTGAAACAGAAGGAATCATGGCTAGAGGTTGAGCCTCATATTAAAATGTAGGGAAAAATTTGCCCTTTCACTTGGTACAATTTGTTTTCACAAAGCACTTATCCCACATGGTGATATGAACCTTCAAAGAATGTACAAAAATGTATTTTTCAAGATTTCTATGGCAATTTTTCAGAAAACAGATATGTACATGCTACCAATGCCTGCTTGTATTAGTCTAGGCCACAGATATTAAACTCGTGCAGTTTGAACATTGATACTATGATATACCCCGTGATATTGGTGGCCAAAGTTGGTTGTGGAATTGAGCTGAACGAAATTGAGATTTTCGCTTGAGATTGTGATCATGCATGTGTCATGCATGTAAAATAGATCTGATTTCAGTTTCGAACTGTATCTTTGAGCCCTGTAAATTTCATGTGGCTAGCCCCTTTAGTTACGAAGCTATGAGGGCTCAAAAATGACTGAAAATTTAATGCGAAATAAAGTGCCAGAATTTGAGCGACCCCTAGGTACTTCAAGGGGCCATAACTCTCAAGATATTCATAGTATGAAGTTACAATTTTGCATTGCTTCATTAAATAGATTATAGTCCATGTACATTACATTACATTGCATTTAGCAGACGCTCTTATCCAGAGCAACTTACACAACTTCTTAGCGTCTTATTACATTCATCCAATTAATACAGCTGGATATACTGAAGCAATTCAGGTTAAGTACCTTGCTCAAGGGTACAACGGCAGTGTCCTGCCTGGGAATCGAACCTGCAACCTTTCGGTTACAAGTCCAGTCCCTTAACCATTATACTATACTGCCGCCCACGTACCAAAACAATGAAGTGATTCTGAGCGGCTCAGGTACAATTATAGCAATAAACATTCCTGGCACAAAATGGAAACTGTCAAATAGATTTATAAGGACTGTAACAATTTTCACTGAGTGGCTTTCATGGTTTTGGTTAAAGGGAAAGATAAACAATAAAGATTTGACAGTGATAGCACTAGGGGTGTGACACAATGCACAATGATATGATTAATTTATTCAAGAATCTGCTGTGTAGCAGAAAAAAAGGCTTCTTTGATATAAGCATATACACGGTATGTATATCATTAACACATCAAAGACTGCTGATGAATCTTTTTGCTATTATTGCAAAACAACTTAACCCTCCCCTGCTGTACTGTACATGCCTGCACGCCAGGGACTGTTACCCACAATGCAAGCCTCACAGTACCACAGGAAGGCCAGTGCCAGTTACAACAGACACACATCTCACTAATCACTGTGCCAGCTTATGTACCAGCAACCCTGGCCAATCCAAGCCCACCCTGTCTCAGAAGGACAAAGGCGCTGTGTTTGGCTGCAGTAGAATCAGCTGGTGAAGATCAGATAATAAGATGGCTGCCGGTGTCTCGGCTCCAGTTCTCAGCCTGTGCTCGCGGTGCCTCTCTTGACTCACAGAGGAAAATGATTTTTCCTGGTTTCAGCGCTCTCAGGGACTTAACAAATGAATCTCATCCTGTGCGGCACTCTTCATGTTACCACAGCTTTGCATTGAACCCATTTTAATAGAAGTGGCAGAACACGATATAGCATAATCAGCATGTATTAGCCACTTAGACTTTAGTCTCTCAATTTTCCTTTCCTATGCCTTTGTTTTCACAATATATACCAAATTGTCTACATATGAACTACTATTAAAAGGAATATATTCACCATCAGAATAATTTGGGGTTGGCTCCATTTTCTTCTTTTGGAGTGCTCTTTTTAAACTACGCTGGATAGTCTTGTGCCATTAAATAAGACGTAAACCAGTAAGGAAGTAAAGATTCTTCAACGTGTGCATGTGTGTGTATGCAACCACAGGTGTACATGCTTACAGGGGTCAGTGAGGGTAAAGTAAGAGTGTTCACCTGGCCAGCCAGATAAGAGAGTTAAAGCTGAAAGAACACAAGGCCGCTGTTCTCAACGCACAACCAAGAAAACGATAGCATGGTGCGCACAGACAACAGAGCCAGTCACCGCACCAACACATTTAACAAAGCCACACAACAATGTCTTTTATGCCAGTTCAGAGAACAAAGGTCGTAATTCTCCATAAAAACTTTATTTCAGTCTGTTTACAGGACTGTATTGCTTTTCCCCGTTTTGACATTTTAAAGTTCAGCTAGTTTCCTCAGAAATACAGAAAGTAATGGTTACGCACTCTAAACAAGACATCACAGCACAAAACAGTAACAGACAGACACATTCACATGAACATCAAGCAAATGTCTCATGAGATATTCATATGCAGTAAATTCAACACTATATTTTCTTTTATTTTTACAGAACATAAGCCATGGTCAGTGACCCCTGACAAAAGCACAACACACCGTCAGTACACATCTCTCTAAAATGCCCGACAAGCAGTGACTTGTCCATTCTCAATGCCAGCTGCTAGCTGTGGACATACACGACATTTACAGATAACCAACATCCTTCCAAAGAAGGAAACCCTAACTTCTCAGAAGTTAATCATACCATGAATTACACATCTGCTGAATCGATGACATGGGCTGAGCGTAGAACCTACAGCAGTGGCCGTCAACGCTGTTCCCGGAGATCGACCGTCCTGTAGGCTTTCACTCCAACCCCAACAAAGCACACCTCATTCAACAGCTAGAGGTCTCGTTGAGCTGCTAATTAGTAGAATCAACTGTGCCAAATCATCAAATCATATAATTTTCATTTCAACCCTAATTTGGTAAAAACTGATTCAACTAATTATCAGCTCAACGAGATGTCTACCTGTTGAATGAGGTGCGCTTTGATAGGGTTGGAGTGAAAACCTACAGGACGGTAGATCTCCAGGAGCAGGGCTGGGGACCACAGACCTACAGGATCCATCCGCTGTCCACCAGCGGGGGGGGGCGGGGGGGTGACCTGAATATTCAACACCTCATTACCTTCAGTTACTCTGGGATATCCTGCTGTTCACATTCAAAAATCATCATACGCCATCATAATCACCATCATAATCATAAGTTTGAGCTCACCAATTGCATAAACTGACACGGTCCCATTTCAAAAGACAATTTTGTAAAATATTATGTGGATGGATGTTACTTGACTTGGTTTGTGAGTAGATTTGGTGATTGGAAACAGCTCTGATAATGCAAAGCAGCTGCGAGTCACCTCTTTATTTTGAAGCATTACTATTATTTGAAAGTTCTTGAGTGAACTGTCTTTTGTTTTAGATTACTTGTTCAGACAGCATCATAGAACCGGGTCTCTCCAGCACACCTGACTGCGCTGTGTCAGAAGGTTTGACACAGCTATTCCCTGGAACCAAAGACATTGGCAGGATATTGAGTTTTTCCTCAGGCAACAACACAATTAAAACGTAACTCTCACCACTTCGGTTCCAGCTCACTTTATGATGCAACTGACGAGAATAGTTTTTTCCCCAAACGGAAATACAGGATTCCCAAGAATTGTATTTGCCTAAACAGCCCCACTGATCTTTAACTGAACCACCCCCTCGTTCAGCCACGAGGGCTGTTCATGGCTCCGCATTCCTCGTGGATATGGGTAAGATTCCAATTCCAATTCTTTTTATTTGGTATTTCTCGCCTGCTGTTGCGACATTCAGCTCATTAATGTCAACACCACATTGATTCCAATAAATTACAGAAGTGCAAACAAACATCACATTTTAATATTTATATTTCTCCAACTTTTTAATTATCGAACGTAAATATGGATTTAGACCGTTTTCCTTTGACCGCAGCATCGCTTACCTGAATTCTCCCTCACCTGAAAATAGCTCCTTAAATCCCATTCCCGTGCATCTCTGATATGTGGATAACACAACAGGCTGAAAATATCAAACCACCCTGCACAGAACCAATTCATTCACTTTTGTTTTTTTTTTTTAAAGAAAAAGCAATTTGTGCAAAAGCAATTTAAAGCTATTTGTGCTCAGCCCCAGTCTGGTCCTCTGAACTCTACTGCCATCTACTGCAGTACAGCAGTATTGCACTCTTAAGATTTTGCCAGGACATCCTTATAGAAAACATGCAAAGCAGAACCAGTGGAAAGCTGCATTCCTCTGGAAAATAATTACTTAGTGTTATAATATTATAGTAATATTTTGGGGTGGAGGAGGGGGTTTGTATTGTCAGAACTGTGCAGGTAAAACACAGCCAGGTTACAGTATTTCTGCTTCAAGCTGTGGTGTGGGCAGGGCGGACATGGTTAGGAGCAGCAGCAGTGACCATTGAGCACCTTTCTCTGAGGAATGCATGTATGCACGTTCATCCAAAAGAGCCGGCACCTGAGAAAGGCTCCCTGGGGAAAGCGGAGGCAGATGCGCGGGACTCGCGGGATTGGCCGGCCTCCGTGGCGGGGATCACACGGAGCAGGGGCGTCTCTCGGACGAGCACGGCAGGCCGGAGCAGGCCAGCTGGGCCCTGCGCCGTAGTCAGAGGCTGGTGGAGGAGACGGAGAGCGTGGGCGAGGAGGGCGGGGGGAAGTTGAGCAGCTCCAGCACGGCCACGCCCACGCTGCTGCGCCGCGTGAACATGCAGGAGGCCGCCACCCACTTGTTACTGCGCGGGTTGTACTTCTCTATGGAGTTCAGGCTGGAGCTGCCGTCGTTACCGCCAACCGCATAGAGCCACCCATCCATCGCCACCAGGTCATGAGTGCTCCTGTAGAATGGACAGATCAGTACAGACCAGACCAGGATGGGAGAGGAGAGATCAGTACAGACCAGGACAAGACGGGAGAGGAGAGATCAGTACAGACCCGGACAGTATGGGAGAGGAGAGATCAGTACAGACCAGGATGGGAGAGGAGAGATCAGTACAGACCAGGACAGTATGGGAGAGGAGAGATCAGTACAGACCAGGACAGTATGGGAGAGGAGGGATCAGTACAGACCAGGACAGTATGGGAGAGGAGAGATCAGTACAGATCAGGACAGGATGAGAGAGGAGAAATCAGTACAGACCAGGACAGGATGGGAGAGGAGAAATCAGTTCAAATCAGGACAGGATGGGACAGTACAGATCAGTACAGACCAGGACAGCATGGGAGAGGAGAGATTAGTACAGACCAGGACAAGATGGGAGAGGAGAGATCAGTACAGACCAGGACAAGATGGGACAGTACAGATCAGTACAGATCAGGATGGGACGGGACAGTATGGGGGACAGAACAGACGGGGCGGGACCAGGACAGGAGGAGATGGGACGGGATAGAGCAATATTATCAGTAAAGAAAAGGGGCACAGAGGTAGGGTGGAGACACAGACAGCAGGTTCACACAGGATAATGAATATGTAATGTAATATGTAATGAACTTTCCATAAAATGCATCAAAGTGTAATAAGACGCTTCATGCAAAGATTTGCCATATATTGAAACAAATAAATTTTCCTTGAAA
The DNA here is from genome assembly GCA_029718625.1 of Synaphobranchus kaupii. Classification (NCBI taxonomy): domain Eukaryota; kingdom Metazoa; phylum Chordata; class Actinopteri; order Anguilliformes; family Synaphobranchidae; genus Synaphobranchus; species Synaphobranchus kaupii. Next base: position 115,165,060 of record CM056378.1, read on the forward strand.
ACTACTTTAAAAGATGCCATTTATAAAACATTCTGGGCTTTTAGATAGGACAGTACTGAATGAGCCTAGTTACGCTCTGTTAAGTGAACAGCCAACCAAACCGTTTTCAAAAAGAACAGCTTGGTTTTAATGACAGAAGAAGATATACGGTAAATCCTGTGCACCCATCTGACTCACACACAGGCTTAGGGACAAACTCAGACGAGTGACCCCAGAGCCACAATGTACAATTATAGCAAAAGATGTTTCTGCCAACGGGTGGTGGATTGTGTAACATGCAGCTCTAACGGTATTTCAAAACCCCTTACTATTTGATATTGAAATTTTATTACCATGTAGAGATGACTGGCTTGAATCACAAAGTCATTGAATGACTGGTCAAATGATGCGATTGCTGGTAAAAATGTGTTGACAGTACCTGGGCCCGTATTCATAAAGCAAAGTCTATATTCTATCCTCATTCATTATGAGCTAAAAGTCCAAACTGATCCTAGATCAGTGGTTCTACTCTGAGAGGCTCTATGAATAAGACCTCTGGTTCTTTAGCGGGAAAAACACCCAGCTCTTACCTGCGGATGTTCATGGCCGCCACGCCCTCCCACGTGTTGGTCTTTGGGTTGTACCTCTCCACCGAGTTGAGGCAGCTGGTCCCGTCATTGCCCCCGGCGACATACAGCATTCCCTCCAGCACGGCCACGCCCGCGCTGCTCCTGCGACTCAGCATGCTGGCGATGGACGTCCAGCCGTTGGTCTGGTTCAGCCAATAAGAGATCATCATGGCGTCAGAAAGTCACATGGTGACCATCAGCATGACTCATCATTATCATCATCAGTGTTGCTTCACAGAGCAGCAGAATGCAAAAACAAGATCAGAGGCAAAAAATACGTCAAGAAATATTAATCGAGAAAAAAATGAAAAATACTAGAACTACCATATCCCATACTTCCATACGTCTAATAGAAAATTCTTTCTGCACTTGAGTACCCTACAGGTGTATGGTAAATGTATGATTTTACATTTATACTTAAAAATTCACAGAAACACGTCAAAGGACAGAAGCAGCACCTGAAGGCACTTTTTACCTGTGGGTCGTATTTTTCCACTGTTGCTAAATGGGAGGAGCTGTCATACCCGCCAACTGCATAGAGACAGCCGTCTGGAGGGCAAAGAAGATTACAAACTCACAATCTTTCATACCCGCCAACTGCATAGAGACAGCCGTCTGGAGGGCAAAGAGTATTCCAAACTCACAATCTTTGTGCAGGTTCTCGTGAAATTCACTATTCTCTTTGTAAAACTGAGAGCATAGAGATCAAGTTCTAGTAAGTTCTCTGGTACAGTGTGTACTTAATAGATCAAGTCAAGTGGTCTTCAAAAAACAAGCTGTTTGACTGGACTGTGATTAGGGCGATATGAGCAGGTATGAGCTGTTCTCAATATGAGCCGTTTGACTAGACTGTGATTAGGGCCATTTGAGCTGATAGGAGCCGTCTGACTAGACTGTGATTTGGGCGATATCAGCTGATATGAGCTGTTCTGAATATGAGCTGTTTTACAGGACTGTGATTAGGGCATTTTGAGCTGATATGAGCTGTTCTCAATATGAGTTTTTGACTGGACTGTGAGATTAGAGTGATTTGAGTTGATATGAGCTGTTCTCAATATGAGCTGCTTGACTGGACTGTGAACAGGGCGATGGACAGTGACGGGGGCGATTACGGATTCTGACCCAGTGTAGCCACGCGCACGTATCTCCGCCTGGTGCTCATGGCTGAAACGGAGGTCCAGGAGCTGGTCAGAGGGTCATATCTCTCAGCACTGCAAGAGACAGAGGGACAGTTAGCAGTGTGCTACGTTAGTGTAAATCAGCACTGCAAGAGACAGAGGGACAGTTAGCAGTGTGCTACGTTAGTGAGAATCAGCACTGCAAGAGACAGAGGGATAGTTAGCAGTGCGCTACGTTAGTGTGAATCAGCACTACAAGAGACAGAGGGACAGTGAGCAGAGTGCGACATTATTGTAAATCAGCACTGCAAGAGACAGAGGGACAGTTAGCAGTGCGCTACGTTAGTGAGAATCAGCACTGCAAGAGACAGACGGACAGTTAGCAGTGCGCTACGTTAGTGTGAATCAGCACTGCAAGAGACAGAGGGACAGTTAGCAGTGCGCTACGTTAGTGAGAATCAGCACTGCAAGAGACAGAGGGATAGTTAGCAGTGCGCTACGTTAGTGTGAATCAGCACTACAAGAGACAGAGGGACAGTGAGCAGAGTGCGACATTATTGTAAATCAGCACTGCAAGAGACAGAGGGACAGTTAGCAGAGTGCGCTACGTTAGTGTGAATCAGCACTGCAAGAGACAGAGGGACAGTTAGCAGAGTGCGCTACGTTAGTGTGAATCAGCACTGCAAGAGACAGAGGGACAGTTAGCAGTGCGCTACGTTAGTGTGAATCAGCACTGCAAGAGACAGAGGGACAGTTAGCAGTGCGCTACGTTAGTGTGAATCAGCACTGTAAAAGACAGAGGGATAGTTAGCAGTGCGCTACGTTAGTGTGAATCAGCACTACAAGAGACAGAGGGACAGTGAGCAGAGTGCGACATTATTGTAAATCAGCACTGCAAGAGACAGAGGGACAGTTAGCAGAGTGCGCTACGTTAGTGAGAATCAGCACTGTAAAAGACAGAGGGATAGTTAGCAGTGCGCTACGTTAGTGTGAATCAGCACTACAAGAGACAGAGGGACAGTGAGCAGAGTGCGACATTATTGTAAATCAGCACTGCAAGAGACAGAGGGACAGTTAGCAGAGTGCGCTACGTTAGTGTGAATCAGCACTGCAAGAGACAGAGGGACAGTTAGCAGAGTGCGCTACGTTAGTGTGAATCAGCACTGCAAGAGACAGAGGGACAGTTAGCAGTGCGCTACGTTAGTGTGAATCAGCACTGCAAGAGACAGAGGGACAGTTAGCAGTGCGCTACGTTAGTGTGAATCAGCACTGTAAAAGACAGAGGGATAGTTAGCAGTGCGCTACGTTAGTGTGAATCAGCACTACAAGAGACAGAGGGACAGTGAGCAGAGTGCGACATTATTGTAAATCAGCACTGCAAGAGACAGAGGGACAGTTAGCAGAGTGCGCTACGTTAGTGAGAATCAGCACTGTAAAAGACAGAGGGATAGTTAGCAGTGCGCTACGTTAGTGTGAATCAGCACTGCAAGAGACAGAGGGACAGTGAGCAGAGTGCGACATTATTGTAAATCAGCACTGCAAGAGACAGAGGGACAGTTAGCAGTGCGCTACGTTAGTGAGAATCAGCACTGCAAGAGACAGAGGGACAGTTAGCATTGCGCTACGTTAGTGTGAATCAGCACTGCAAGAGACAGAGGGACAGTGAGCAGAGTGCGACATTATTGTAAATCAGCACTGCAAGAGACAGAGGGACAGTTAGCAGTGCGCTACGTTAGTGAGAATCAGCACTGCAAGAGACAGAGGGACAGTTAGCAGTGCGCTACGTTAGTGTGAATCAGCACTGCAAGAGACAGAGGGACAGTTAGCAGTGCGCTACATTAGCGGAACGTCATCGTGAACTCAGTGCTGAGGCTCGGAGGCGCTACCTGTTTAAAACAAGACGCTCCGTCATAACCTCCGGCGGCGTAGAGCAGGCCATGAAGAACGGCCACGCCCAGGCAGCTGCGGCGCGTCCCCATGGAAACCTCCACTTGCCAGGAATTGGGCACGGGTTCGTATGACTCCACAGTTGCCAGATCAGTGGTGCCGTCATACCTGTGAAAAAAACGGCCAAGTCAGGGTGATTTACTTGGTTCACGCGATCAGGCAACTGATGGAAATTTCCGGAAGGTGAAGGCACTGGGAATGCCGACTCACCCTCCGACCGCATACAGCTTGTTTCCGATGGCGGCCACGCCCACCCGAGCCCGCCGGGTGGACATGGACGCCACCATGTGCCAGCGGTCCGTCCGGGTGTCGTAGGCCTCGCAGTCTCCGTGGATAGCAAACAGGCTTCCCCCTCCTGAGAGAACACACAGCGGCACGCTTACAGCACAAAACCACAGCATGAAATGACCCAGACTCTTTAGGACCGGGATACGCAAACTGTACCACTAGTGGGTCGTGAGAGGGGTCATGACAGGTCAAAACTGGGGGAAAAAAGCACGAGGAACATGCACAGCACTAATTACACTCTGCACTCTTTTTGACGCATGTTATACAAATTTAAATTCCATATTTGGACATATGTTATTCTTTAAGAATTGGTTGAATCCCAGAAAACCTAATGGCTCATTAAAGTGGGCTGTGGCCTTGTAAGGTTTGGGAACCACTGCTGTGGTGTACAGGCCGGCTTGGCATCAACGTACTTGACAGGATTGGCAACTTTGGTCAGTTGGCTGGAGAGAGATTTTCAAATTGTCTCTTGAATCAAGGGGTGAGGGGGGTTATTTGGGTATTGGGATCACATACGGGGGGTGGGGGAGGTATTGCTCTGTGTTGACATCACGTAGGTCTGGCGTGCGAGAACGTGGGATTAATGCTATCCTGATACTTTATATTCAACACTCAGCCGTTTGCCGCACGTAGGTGCTGACGGCGGTGTCGGCGTTTTCGGGGCCACTGACCGACGGCGAAGAGCACGGGGCAGGCCCCCTCACAGCGGCGGGGGCGGGTACGGCTGTTGCTCAGCACGCCCCTCTGCTCGGGCATCAGGTGGTACTTGAGGGCCTCGATCAGCAGGTCCTTGCATTCGGTGTGGTGACGCACCAGCAGCTCTGTGTCCACGTTGCTCATGAGGAAGTCCCGCGTCAGCAAGGGCATGCGCACGCACTTCATCAGCTGCAGGGGGCGCCAGAGAGACAGAGACAGGGACAGGGACAGGGACAGAGACAGAGACAGAGACAGAGACAGAGACAGCAGAGAGAAAGAGCAGGAAAGAGGGAAGGATTTACAGTGAGAGAGAGAGAAATGTGGAGGGAAAACACAAAGGAGAGGGCCAAAAGATGGGCACAGGAAGAGAGGGTGGTTGTGAAATTATGTAAATGAAGAACATGATTGCGTTGAATTAAATTATTTGAAAGAAATACACACTAATACATGAATACATATGTATATACAGAACATCACAGTGCTCTGTAGTGCAACACAAGCCCCCCCCCCCCCCTCCCCCCCCACATTCATGCCAGGGAGGCTTACCCTGGGAACATGCTGCCGACGCCCATCGGTGTCGTGTTTAATCCAGCTGAGCACGGCCTTGTACACCTCCTCCTCCGAAGGCACGTTGAGGCTGTCGCTGGAGATCAGGTCCAGCACCTGCACACAGCGGCAGAAAACAGCCTCGTTACACTGGGAGAGCTCAGTCATACTGACAGTGTCCACTTCATACTGCACACTGTCCACTTCATACTGTCAATGTACACTTTATACTGCACTGTCCACTTCATACTGCACACTGTCCATGTTCCCTCAAAACAGCGTACGTAGATTTGTCCACCTGTATCTCTGAAGAGATTACGCCCCTGTGTTTACCTCAAATACAGTTCAAACATATTGAGACATACTTGATCTTCAACTTGGCAGATATGAGTGGCTTTAATGCTGACTGTGCAAACACAGGGCGGGTCCGGGCCCATCGGCTCCAGAGAAGAGCTTAACAGCAGACTCAGTGAAGCCACACCCACTAATCCTCTGCAGGGGCACGTCCATCCCACCCCTCAAACCGACGGAGGAATCTGCCACAGAGAGAGCCAGGCCACTCTGCTTACGTTACAGAGGACTGGTTGTCGGGGAAACCTGTGGCTGAAACCAGGATGTAGGCAGGGGGAAGCAGCTCGTGAGTTGAGTCAGACACACTACAGCCTGGACAGGAGGCTTCTCTAAACAGTGCCTGGTTCATCTGAGGACTTAGCTAGCGGGGTTTTTTTTGCCTGATTGACAGACAGCTCAGGTGAAAATTTACTTTCAGAGCAAACAGAATGTTTTTGATTAGTGTACTGAGGGACTTTGAGTACAGTAACATTAGCTGTGTTATCTAAAATGCGGTATGTGTGCACATTTCTGTGGAATGACCTCTGACTGCACTGCAAGCCTGTTTAAATGTTGATCCAGTAGAGTAGTCTCCTTTCCCCATGAGTTTGTGTGGATGCTACAGTGCTCTCACTGTCAAAGGAGGCGGGTCCCCTGCCATCTTAAGGCACAGCTTCTGCTCTGACAAGATGGGCACAGATCACAAATGAAGAGCTAAGCAGCTCCTCTGTCTGTGCTGACAGCCTCATCGCTAACAGCTGAGCTCACGCCTCTGCGTTCGCCCTCCTGCCCACAGTGCAGCCGACCAGCGGAAACAATTAAGATGCGTAAATACACATCACACACAAGCGCACAGGGGTTGAGTTTTGTCCATCTTCCTTATCCAGTTAAAGGACAGAGTGTAAGCAGTGCCAGATCCACCTTTTTTCTTAATGAAAGCCAAAGCGTTTTATGCACACTGTGTATGCTCCCCAGTGCCGTGCATTAACTAACACCAAAAAGTAAGCAGCGTTTTGAGCCTTGTGGCTCTTTGTCAGTCTGATGAAGAACCACTAGGCTCGAAACGTTACTTACTTTTTGGTTTTACTAAATTTATGGCACTGGGGAGCATACATAGTGTACGGACTCTTCCTTTTTACGCAGCCTACAGTTCTACACACTGTTTTTGGATGTGCGTGTATTTTCTGTGTTCTAAAGATTTTTAGGCCAACATGATGACAATGCGGACAAGTATAGCACATACAGTGCTTGTCAGGAACCTATAGGGAGCCATTTTTCATAAAATGACAAAACAAAGATACCAGAAGAGAGAAAAAGACATGTATCCCATCCCCCCTGTTGTTCTGACCTGTTTGAGCGGCAGCAGCATGAACTCTTCGGTCTTGGACACCTCCACAAAGTGCTGCAGGACGTACTTGTGCGCGGACTTGAGCAGGTCGCTGCAGGAGTGCGTGTCGGCGAAGCTGCGGATGCCCAGGCAGTTGGCGGGGTCCAGCTGGCTGAGGAGGAACTTGCAGCAGGCGTCGCGCACGCCGTTCAGCTGCAGGAGGCTGGCGGCCGGGAGGAGCGTCTGAGGAGCGCGTGAGGGGAGGAGAGAGGAGGCACCGCGTTTATACAGTATCTATTCCAGGGCTGTCCAATCTAATCCCAAAAGGGCCGATGTGGGTGCAGGCTTTTGTATTAGCCCAGCACTTTGACACCTGATTACACTAATTAACTAATCATGACCTTCACTCAAGTAGAGTCAGGTGTCATAGTGCTGGGCTAAAAAAAAGACAAAAAACCTGCACACACACCGGCACTTTTTGGATATGATTGGACACTCCTGATCTACTCAAATTCAGAGCGCCTTATAATTACATTCAGAGTTTTTAAACAGCATTTGAATAGGAGCATTTCCTTCCTACGAGTATTCACAAATGCATAATGTCCAGCATGATTATGAAGGTGTTAACGCATTGCAGACATTATGCACGTCGTTATTAATGGCTTCCAGAACTTTTTTTTAAGATTATACTGTAAGTGACAAGTAACCACGATTTTTCCCCATTGTCCTGCCGCGTATTAAAATGAAACCCACTTGCACGTTGCCTTCCCCCACCACGGTTTCCGCTGTGTAGGCGTACTGCACCAGCTGTTCCAGAGCCTGCGGGTCTATATCATGCAGCGTCACGTGGGTCTGCTGGCTCTCTGACATCTCATCTGCACAATAACAAATACAATGGACATCAACGTGTTAGCGATACACACTCATTTCCCCCAATGAGCTGTTGGGACTGGGATGTAAAATTTCCATAGGAAGAAAGCTTGAATAAAAGTTCCATGGACTCAAAGCACCATTACACCCTCAGTACTTCACTAATGGGCTATTAAGCTAAGCAGCAGTGTAGCATAATGGGTAAGGAACTGGGCTTGTAGCCTAGTAAATTAACCTAAGGTAGGTCACTGCTGTTGTCCTCTTGAGCAAGGTGCTTAACCTAAATAACTTCAGCATATATCCAGCTGTATAAATGGATACTGTGTAAAAATTATAAAGTTGTGCAAATCTGCCAAATGCCCATAATTTAATTCACTGTGCCCACCTCATGCCAGCTCTAAAACAGTCACAGCAAATAACCTAACCGCCTAAGTTTTTTTGGGTCTCCATTACTCTACATTTCTCAAAATTCCCTGTCAGGGATAGTCTGGGACACATTTTCTCAGAGTACATTTTAAAGAACGGTTGGCACGCAGTCCTCTAGGCAAAGACCTACAGCTATATGGCTTGCCTTGCGTCTGGCACATGCCCAACCGCCCCTCACATAACATACCCTACCCTTCACTCAGCTCAAGCCCCAGCTGTGCGACGGAAGGGAGAGATCTGAGAAACACACATCAACTGGAGACCTGCACCGCAACAGGAAAGAGAACACACAGCAGGAAGCATAACTAATGAGCCGTTTCCAGAAGGCCGTACGTAATACCACAGCAGCATGTAGATAGGCCAGTACTGAACACACTATGGGCCTGACTTACTAAGACATTTAGCACGTGCAAAACCCGTTAGCACGCGTGCAAAAACAATAACATGACCAATGATTGGTCATGGTATTTGTTTTGCACCAATCACGGATTGGGTTATTAGTTTTGCAAAATGTCGTCGTAACTCAGGCCCTAAGGGCAATCTGGTTAATCCCTTAACTTAAAAAAAACACTGTTTTAAAAATCTAATCAGATTCATACTCTCAGTCTTAACCCATGAACAAATCGTGTGTAGATTGTGCACTTGCACTCTTGTGTGGGTGCACTTGCACTCTTGTGTGGATTGGTGATTTAACTGCGGGGGAGTCCAAGCACCCCGGTGATTTAAAACAGTAGGGCGTGCACGGCCGGTACCTTTCACTGGACTGAACCACAGCAATACGGCAGCATTTAAATGGACAAGCCCTGCAGAGACAATGGATGTAAATGCCTGGAAGGGACACTGCGGAGGGGAAGGTAGGAGAGGATAGTCTTAAACACGTAACAGAAAGGGCGGCGGCTGAGCGCTCTGGCGCGTTATAGCAGAGAGAATCCTGGGACACAGCAGAGACCTGCCACCGGGACGAGGCGAGGTGAGGGGGGAAGGGGGAGGGGCACGTACTTGTGAACATGGCGTGGAAGTAGGGGCTGCAGGAGGCCAGCACCACCTTATGCGCCCGGATCTCCTTGCTGCCCACGTGCAGGACGATGTCACAGAGCAGCCCGCGCTGACGCATCCTGTTCATGGAGACGAAGGAGTCGTGGTAGTGGCGCTTGGAGTTGTGCGACACGCTGTGGCTGTCGCGGCTCAACAGCTGCATGCTGCCCTCCATGGCGACGCGTCGCTGGGCGACCCAACGCTTCCCCGGCTTCACTCTGAGCGACAGCAGCTGCGGACAACGGGAGCGCGCTGGTAAAACACGGTGAAAGTACAGTCGCGCGGCAACTGTACAATGCTTTCTCATGATGTGCAGAACATATGAATGGATCTTTCTTTACACTGTCCATATGCTTTGAATTCAGGCAAGAAGAACAAAGAGAAGCCTACAGTTCTCAAGTTCAAATAAAACCTAAAATAAGAACTACTGGTAAGAATGTAGTGATTAGCCTATTTTTTCCAGAACTTTCAATGACTTTGCAAGGATGATGTTTGACCACATTCTATGACTTTCCACAGTGAAAATATCTGGAATATTTTCAAGGCCGTGGGAGCCATGTTTCACCATCGGCAGATTCTGAGTGCAGTTGCTATTGTGAGTTGCTGAAGTTACCATGTTGAGTCCAGTCAATTGACGCTCTACCAAGAAGTTGGGGAATCCTTTATTGATCAACTAGTTGACGGGTCGGTTCAGAGATAAGATGCTTATCAAGACTCAAAACTGAAACTGAAAAGTGCAATTTGGTTTCAAGAATTTGAACTTGATTGCTAAAAGGCACTATATAATTGCATTCCTTTATTACTCCAGTACACCTTATTTGAACTCTACACTGCAAATATTAGAATTTTATCTACCATTTTACGTACACAAATAAACATTCAAGAATTTAGAAATTAACATGAGAAAACGAGTGACTGCCTGTCCTTGACGCACCAGCCAATTTCACTCTATTCACAAAAGAAATCACTGGGCTCTTCATCAGCATGGAACCAAGTCTGCCTCTACGTGACTTAATTATGTCAAAACGCATTGCACTGCACTGATATGGAAACATTTGACATTTTTTAAAATGCACAGGATGGGAGGGACATTTTTTCATCAAAACCCAGTAAGAACATACAGTACATTTTCCTTTGATCCGTACTTCTCAGTTTTTTCCATTCACAACGATGTCATTGTAATCTCATCTATTTATCGATTACAGACTCTTTGGAGCATATAGACATGAAAATAATATCAGACTAAGTATTACATATCATTTAAAACCCAATACAGTTGTTTCTTTTACATTCTGAGTGTTACCACTACAGCGGTTTCATTTGAACGAACTGTACAGGGGTTGTGTAAACTATGTTTTGCTCAATATAAAAAATGTCCATATCCTGTGGCTCATGCTGGAAATGACAATAAAGTTGCAGTCTTCAAATACACCTGGAGAAAGGACAAGTTTCATGTATTCAGAAGCTCCAGCTGAATGAAGCACCGGCTAATGGTCAGGGGTTATGGGACTATTCTATGCACAAAGAAAGCAATGGCCTTTGAAGAGTTTACCATAAAATGCTAATATTGGCCTATTTGCTATTGGTTTCCACGTGTGAAATGCATTCCATCACCAAGCAACAACTGTGTCAAATATCCCTGTGGTAAATAATACATTGTGTCTCGGTAGCAAACAATGTGAACTGGATCAACAGGTGTGTTAGCCTAACCATCCCAGGGAAAACTCCAAACAGTTTGAACTTATTTAAATTTCATCGATAAAAAAAAGTATCAATCTACTTGAAATATTTAACAATTCAACAGCATCACCTGTCGCAAAAAATACATCATTACATCACTGAAGGCTCAAATGTATCTCAGCTACATATTATAGGTTGCTTCAATGCATATTTACAGTGGATCTGTTCATAGCAAGATCAACCCAAATCACACAGACCACAATCATGTGGCCATGACAAACCGGGTAGATTGTCAAGTTCATATGGCACATTTTAATAGGCTGTAAAGATATGCAAAGTTCGGCAAATGTGGACATGCTTCAATGCCATGGCCTTTCCAATTGCTTCATCTTCACAGATCCCACTGGCAGTGGATATGTTACAGAAAACATAACTGTGTGCCAGAACTGTGTATGCCGTTGTCACTATTTCAGTGTTTCTCTGTAAAGAATTGCACTGTACCCTGCTCTAGCTACCTACAGTGTAGTTTTGCAGCTGTGTAAATACTCTACCAGACGGGAAACTGTAACGAGAAGATGTGCAAATTTGTATAGGTTGGTAAACTTAGGTGCAGTTGGTGTACATAGCCATTTGACTCGAATTTTGTTTTCCTCAAAGGGGCTCACACGACGGGTCTGAATTAGCTAACCATGCCAGGAATATAAAGCCTGAAGTAAGATCTCCAACGCAGAGCTAGTCACACACCACACGTACAACTCTGCTTTTTTAGTAGTAGCGTTAGCTAGCTATATGAATTTACACTATGAGGTAGCTCAGGCGTTGCTTTTATTTCCCTTTGAAATAAGTCCCTGGGTTTGGGGAAAACGAATAACGTTACCTATAGTCGCACGACGACATTTCCATCCATGTTAGCTAGCTACGTTAGCTACAGTTAGCCAAATTAGCTATATGTTGTGAATGGGTTTAGACAACTGGATTGATTACCTGACAAGTGAAGCTAATGCAACAACAGTGTTTGACAGGACAGGTGCACACGTCTCATTTTCCTTTGCTCAAGCCAGGACACAGGTAACGTTATACTAACGCTAAATATTTCATGCTAACCAAAAAACAGATTTTCTATACTGGAACGACAAGTCTAGAGTCTGTGCCAATAATATTTATAGCCAGCAACGCAATTGCAAGGAAATTTACAGCAAACGATAACGTTATCTCGCTAGCAAATTGTGAATTGTTTTAATTAACGTTAACAGTTACGTTAGCTAACAACGCCGCCGGCTACTTTTTTAAACAAGTCATATAGGTTAACGTTAGCTATCGGAGTAGATAAACCGGCTAGCGTGAGGATGAGGAATAAGCGAACGATAGCTAGTCTGATGATGGGATAGCTATGCAATGCAGATGAGCTAATATAGCTGGCCAAGACGCGAACTTTAATTACGTTACTGGCAGGATATATTAAATAAGTTAGCATGATTATAAGTTCTAGCTAGATAGATACACATGAGGTATTACATTTTAATTTAAAAGAAAGGGCATGCACTATCTAGTATCAAACTATTAGCCAACTAGGCTAACTGATCTAACGTGTTAGCTACATAAAATTTACCTGCAGAATCAGCTGACATAATATTGGCTAAGTTAGCTAATATAATAATATCATTAAATTATTGCTACCCTGCAACGTTGTCTATTGTTAACGGTAACTTAGTTAACTACCTAGGACGGTTGATTTAGCACAATATAACGTTAATTAGCTAACAACGCCGATCAAGCAAACTGCACTTCACGACAATAAGCTGTCGGCATCAATGGACTGTGGCATCAAGCTTCTAGCTAGGCTAGCGACCACTCACTGCATTATCTGCACACAAAACTCACCCGTCGTCTGTATCGCAAGGACAGCGTCACTCTCTTCTTTCTTGTAGATTTGTCCAGCTTTTAATACTTCTGCGAAACAAAATTATAATGTAAAAAAATATATTATAATAATCTTGCTTTTGTAGTTGCGAGGCACCGAGATAGCATGCAGCTTCAAAACATAAACTGTGGCTAGGCGGCTAACGCAGCAAGATTCCTTTGCTACCAAGCTAAGCTCTCTCTGCAGGCAGACAGAAAACCTGGCGAGGTTGGAATTCTTCTTCATTTGTATTTATTGAAAGTTGCCCGGCATCAACAATGCATTACCGCCATCTACTGTACAGGAAATGAGAGCCTTTATCCTGTACTAATAATAATACATAGTGATCATAATAATAATGCTTCTTTATTATTATTGTTGTTGTTGTTGTAATAATGGTGATAGTAGTATTAGTATCATCATTTGTTTATTTATTGTTGTGCTTGCAAGCAATTACCTGAATATGGTACGTAGGCTATTCGTTAAAGTTTCAATAAGTAATGCAGCCATATAGATTACCACTGTTTTACTCAGCCTCTATTTTTTAAGGCATAGACACCCAGGTTCATAGTCATTATAGCACACTGCAGTATTTCTATTGTAATACCTTCTAAAATACTATCATTATCACTGATGTACAGTAGATGTTTTACTGTATTGTGATTGGAAATCTATATAAGCCATCCACATATATATCCCTGGTGTAGATGTTTAGTAAAACCGAAGACCAGTGTAACTAGGAGATACATAATTTGTTGTAATGGTGTTAGAGGAGGTTGAGAAATATGCCAGCATGTATTGATGATAGGGGACATATCCGATAAAGATAGTTTCCATATTCTACTAGTAATTGGCCAATCCATCAAATAATGAATGTGATGTATCAATTCCTTGGTCCACAAACTGTCCACAACAAAACTGTTTTTCTTTCATTGTACGTAATTGACTTGACGTGTCAATTGGACACAAATCTTACACCAAGATTGCACATATACATTATATAATATAACCCTATATTTTTTATTGAAATTTATATTGGGTTTCTAACATATGGTATCTGTATCATAATGCATTAAAATTATAATTTGTAATGCATTACATATTTACTGAAGACTGTGAGCCTATGAGCAGAAAATTGTGCATTATTCCAAACCACCAGAAGGTGGAAGCATTGACCACTTTATTCTATCTCCGCAGTTCTGCTGTCAACTTGTATCAATGATATTGTAAATCTAGATTTTGTACACTTGCATCTTTAAAAAATTCTATGGATCATTGATTATGACAGGTTTCTTGTCTTGGTGTTCCTATTTATATCTTATATCAGTAGTAGTATATATTTCTTTTTAAATTTAATCATGTTAACTCAATGACACAAGTCAGTTATTTTGGAAAGCTACATGGTAAATGAAGGGGCTTACCACAAATACAGGGCATTCAGCAATCATTCAGTAGACTTTATGTTCTGTATTACTTTATACCTGTATTCCTTTGTATTATAGTGACAGTCAAGATACTTTCAAACAAACAGCAACAAACAAGATGCCTAGAATCCCTCTGTCAAAGCATCAAACAATGAAAAACATTGGAACAACCACTGGAAATACTGAAACAACAAGCATGCAGGCGTGAAATAGCTGGATGTAAAACAATACTTTTCACCTGAGTATTCTTCACCGGTAGACATGGAATAAAAAATGTGAATTTAAACGTGTTTTAAATGTGAATCTGATCTTAGGTCATCTGAGAACTGTTACCATGTTGAGATCTTTCCAGCCCATAGTTGTTGAAGCCAACAAACCATGGCTCAGCCTACAGTCATTCATTCAGCCACAGAGGCCATGGGCTGGGTGTGTGTGTGTGTGTGTGTGTGTGTGCATGTGCATGCGTGCACACGCGTGTAAGAGCATGTGTTTGTGAATACTGAAGGCTAGGATTTCTGTATAAACATCCGATGTGGTGTTGGCCTGTGGGAGGCAGGAGGAAGTGGTAATGTATGGGTTCCGGCTGATATATTCTGGGGGTACTGATGCAGGAAGCTCAGTATCACAGGCTCTCAGCGAACGGGGTGGGTTTTCTTGCTCTAATTTTAAAAAAAAGAAATAGCTGCACACTTCTGTAAGAAGAAAAAAAAACAGGAAATGTAGTTTGCCACAAACAAACAGAATGAGGGTTTAAGGGTGGGGGAGGTGGATGACTTGCAGTGCGAGCAGAGAGCGAGGATGTGGTCTGTGCAGAACATTGACAGCGGAGCACAGACCGCAGGGCCTCCTCTGGTTCTCTATGCTCCATGCTCTGGTCAGAGCTGCACAGCTCACTCAGCCAGGCAGTTAGCACTGCACACTGGGGCTCCGGCACCGCTGGCCGCCTCCCACCCATCCCACCCATCCCACCCATCCCACCCACCACGGCTCACTGTCTTCTGGTGGTCTCAGGTCCCATTGCTTCTGCACTGCTGCTACATGAACACTTACACACACACACACACACACACACACACACACACACACACACATGCACACACACACACACACACACACACACACACACACGCATATACACACACACACTCACGCACACATACACACACACACATATGCACACACACACACACACACACTCTCCATTTTGTCCGCTCTCTCTCTCTCACACACACACACACACACACACACACATGCACACACACACACACACATGCACATACCACACACATACGCTATTTTATTCTCTCTCTTGCACACACACACATACACACTGGTCCACAGCACCTTCATACCTTCATAAACAGTTCTCTGGCCTTCCTGGTTCGATTACAAAATGGGGGGAGGCTCGAGTCTGATCTCCATGACGAGAGAGATGATGCCTTTTTTCAGCCCCAGATTCTCCATCCCCATTGTTTTCCTGTCACTACACTTTTTTTTCTCAGACTTTTTAGCAGTTTATAATGACATTTTCAACAGTGAACTCACAGCAGACATGTTGTTATGCACACAATTGAGCATAAAAATAGAAACACCTGCGTATGTAAATGAAGTATGTGGCTTCTTCCTTGATTTAACCTCCCCGCATTCTTTCCTGCACATAACTGGATTGAGAGGTAGGGATGAAAGGCCTCACACAGTTGTACACAGAGAGGCTAACCATGCATCGTGCTGCCGCCAAGAGGATTGTCACATGGGTTCGAGGGATTATCGCTCTCATACTAGCCTCAGCGCTACTGTCATCAGCCAGGCCCAGGGCATTATACTCTATACTGTACAACGTACACGCCTGCTAACAGACATGGGAAGTCCAGGCGCCCGGGGGTCACAGCCAGCACATAAGGGTTTAAAGGGTCAGTTCCATTAGCGACCATTTAAGGTAAGAGAGTTTAGACTCCTCCCATGTGAAATACCTCCAGATAAGAGGTTAAAATAGGAGTCCCGGGCAATCTTAGACTGAAACAGGGGCAGGGTCAGAGTCTTAGCCCGGGTCAGGTAGTGGAATGAGTGGGGTAAGCCCTCACGTGCGAGCCAAGGGGATCCAGGCCAGCGACGGCCGAGGCGTGATCTGATGGAAATCCATGCTGTGCTGCACCGGGTCACGTTTGCAGAGGCAGCTGTCTGCCCAAAAGCAGAAACGTCAGAAGGTGCACAGTCACACACCGACCAATCGCTGTACCGTACAAGCACAACATGCCTGCACCCCTTCCCTCTGGTCTGCATTAAGTGTGTTCTCCTGCACATTCTGTTGAGCAACTGTCTTAATCAGAAAAGGGGCAGTATACATCACAGAATAACAGCGGGTGTTACAATACTTTCAGTGTTCAATACCAGGTTTGACACAGTGCTGGAAGTTCTCTTGACTGCAGGCAAAATGAGAAGCTTAAGTGGGATGATCTTTAAGAAATTTCCAATATTTTATGGATTACATGATTGAATGTGACTAATATGAGTATAAAAATGCAGGCCCATTATAAATGATGTAAGGGGGTTTTTGTGTGTTTTGTTTCTGCTTTCACCTGTAAAGGGCTCTTCTGGCTGCCCGTGATTTACTGTATATGGGCTGTGGTGCAGAAGGCTTTGGTCCGTCTCGTCTCCTGCCAGGAGGCGCCTCAGAGCCGCGCGCGGGATGGCCTCCCTGCTCGGGCTGGACTCCAGCTGCTTTTCAGCGCCGGCCGTCTGAACTCCCTGAAGAGCAGGCCACATCCTCCACACCACCGCCAAGGCAGCGCAGGCACATGCATTAACCACATGTCAGCCCCATGTTTTAATGGAAGGATATTTCTTCTCTTTAATTATGCTCATGGTCCAACGGTACATGTTGACACAAAGTTTAAAGAAAAAATAATAAAAACAGGTTTTTAGCAGTCTTAGGTTTGTAACAGCTATTAGCCATATTTTATTTATGGAGTGTAAGCCTTCTACCCCCCCCCCCCCCCCGCCTCTCTCTCTCTCTCTCTCTCTCTCTCTCTTTCTCTCTCTCTCTCTCTCTCTCTCTCTCTCTCTCTCTCAGACAGGTAAGAGGCAGAATCAAAAATGACTCCTTTGGTGGGGCCCAACGTGCCAGATTCAGTGAGGTGGTGAGCCATGAATCTTGCTGGCCTGTCTGGGTTGTGGCTCAACCTGTCAGAATGGTGCAGAAATGGTCAGATCACTCCCATGTTCTGTTCTGTGCTGCTCGCTACCTTCCTGACAGTCTATAATTGCTGCCTGCAAGCGGCCTGCACAGATCTGCTTCTGCTGCCTGTGGGTTGCTATGGCAATCGCGGTATGTATTTATATCATGCCAATTGTGGGGGGTGGGTGGGTCGATGCTGTTGATTTGGGCGCGGCCCAAGGTCTCGCCCTGTGGTCCGTCCCCCATCTGTCCGAAGCACCCCGGCCTAGACGCCCCCTGCAGGTGTCAGCTGGTCCCCGCCCACTGTCCCCGTCCCTCAGGAGCGACATTACGGCTAAAAGCCAGATGGGCGTGTTTGTGCTTCCCAGACCTCCCAGTGAAGGAGCGGCCTCCCTGCCCCCTCCTAGAGCCACAGCCTCCGTGGGCTGGAGACACAAGGTCCCTCAACCCCACTGCACCGACAGGAAGTACGGAGCCAACCCCACTGCACCGACAGGAAGTACGGAGCCAACCCCACTGCACCGACAGGAAGTACGGAGCCAACCCCACTGCACCGACAGGAAGTACGGAGCCAACCCCACTGCACCGACAGGAAGTACGGAGCCAACCCCACTGCACCGACAGGAAGTACGGAGCCAACCCCACTGCACCGACAGGAAGTACGGAGCCAACCCCACTGCACCGACAGGAAGTACGGAGCCAACCCCACTGCACCGACAGGAAGCACAGAGCCAACGTCTCGCACGGAAACCACAGGGCACCAGGACTCTTGCTGTCACATGATCCTGTCTGTCATTGGAAAGAGGCATTTAAAGACAGCAAGCAGCAAAATGAAGGAGGACAGCAGCTCAAACATGCTGGGGTAGGGGGGTAGGGGGGTAGGGGGTGGGCTGGGGGCAGATTAAGGCTTTTACGTCCTGTCACATGGCACTGAAGTGAAATCTGAGCAGGATGAAGAAAAAGAGACTTAACATTTCAATCTGGGGAAGGAAGTTTGCAATTAACAGCCCTTAATACTTCAGAAATGAAGCACATAATGAGAATAGATGAAGGGAAGTCACTAATGGCACTGAAATGGAGAGCAGAACAAAAGGGAGGATGAGGTGGGTGGTGTTGGGGGGTGGGGGCAGATAGGCCCATTTCTTCCGAAAGCCATCTTTAGAGCCTGCCTCTCCCTGACCCCATCACACCCCCGGTACTGTAAGACTTCCACCACACCCCTCACCACCCTTTCACATAGCCCAAGCCCAAGCACACGCCTGCCGCACTAATACATATTAGAGAGCAGAATTAAGAGTGTCCCTCTGGACTGTGATGCAGATCGGGGAAGGCATGGTCCAGTGCATTCAGTGGACAGACAGTGTGGCTCCAGGCATGGTGACGGTCACCCCATAATAATAATAATAATTATTATTATTATAATAATCATATCAGAAGCATCTGCATTATTATTATTATTATTATTATTATTATTATTATAAGGAGCTCTAACAAATTGTGAAAACTGGCTGTGAGACTTCCCTTAGTATATAATTGGCACCAGTGTGCCAGTGTTTAAATGTGTCATTTTGTCTTGTGTATTCTGTTCATATATTGCCACTGAATTAAATTATTGTGTTCACAAAATTACTGTAATTACACTGTAAGTTATGTTCTAATTGCAATAATTTCAAACCTTGCATTAGTTTGCCTTTTTTCTAAGAAATTCAAAGAACTGTTATCAGTTTCTGGATTCTAATTTGCTACATGGATGAAACTGGATGAATACATTTGAGCCTGGACCATTGCTTTCTATTATAAATGACTCATATATTTTAATGGTTGCTTTATGTTGGGGTCAGTCCTCTGCTGTCTGTGTAATCCTGAACATAAGATGTTTCATTTTGGTCAGGCCATGAACATTGTTAATGTGCTGTTGGCAGCAGTACGGAGGCCCTCTCTAATGCATGGGCAAAATGGAAGTGATGGGAGAGTGACACCTTACGAACCCCATAACAGGTGGAACTACATTTAAAATGTCTTCTGCCTCACAGCAACACAACACAGTGGTTCAAATTAGTGAGCAACCCCGGCCATATTTTGTTAAAGTAAAGCCTCAGTCTCTCATACGTACCAAATGGAAAAATATCAGTTGGTCTCTTCATCGATTGGACAGGATCATTGCCAAGGCAGTCAAAGCGTCTACGTGCACAGAGCATACATCTCACAGGGTTTTGCTGGTTGAGCAGACATTTTGGCCTTGTGTTTGTTTACGGCATTTATCTGCAATTTCGTGGAAATAGTTTTCTTTTTTTTGGCACCCAAATTACCACAGCACAAATTGCCAGATTTGCCAGATAAATACGTTCAGAAAAGTAATGGCTGAAGCCACAATCTATTGTTTTCTATTGGATTTTGTGGTTAATCTTATCAGATAATCTTATTGGACCTGATCAATACCATCACTGGGCCCCTCCAGGGACGTTTGGCAAAGGTCTATAACTCTGGATCCTTTTATTTCACGTCCCTCTTTCCAATATTCCCCATATTATACTCCTCCTCTTTTCTCCACAAACTGAAACAAAGAAACCACCCCTGGGCCTGAGAGTGAATTCAGTGCAGATAGTTTTCATTGTGGCAACATGAGGTTTGACAAAGAACATGCACGCCAAACTTGCATGGAAGTGAATTTGATTAATATATTTACGTATATTTTCAAGTTAATAGACTGGTGCGTGTATATACTAAGGGTGTGCTGAGACAACCATCTGTATCTGTATCTGTTGAACTAAGAGAACTAAAACTATCTGTATTCGTATTTGGAAAATCCACTGGGTGGGAGGTGGCCATTCACTGGGTGGGAGATGGGGGTTGCAATGTAATCTTGCATTTTTAAGTCTGTATACAACACATTATCTGTGCATTTCTGTACATGGTATTCAGGATACACCCCTAATATATAAGTTATAAAATATATACTGTATGTGTAATGTCTGCACAAAATAGGAATTCTGAATCTAATCACCAACAATGGTCATCTCTTCTCTAAAACTGCCCCTCCCTCCAAGTCTTCTGGTTCTTGGCTCTGCGTCATTATATCCTAATAGAGAATGTTGCTGCTGGGATTTTCACCTTTGTTGTAGCGTGCGGCCGTGCCCTCCCTTTGATGCCTGTGATATATATTTAATGGTCAGGGCCTTAGGTGTGCTCTCTCAGGCATTGTGGACGAGGCAGATGGCCAAGGGAATCTCTCCTCACACCCAGCTCCACGCCAGGGGAAATCCAGCCAGAGAACTGTGAGAAAGTGAGCGTAATTATTACCAGCCACGAGCAGCGGGGTGGACGCGAGTTGCAAATGGTCTTTCGTCAGCGTCACAGTCAGTTATTGGGGCTGGTTAAGGAGGTTGCCCTGGAACAATGCACGTTTTCCATATGCATTTATTGGCACGGAGCAGCAATAACTTTGCCACTATCAGGGCACAGTTAACTGTACAGTACGGGACCTAGAGTGCCAGGGGGACATATTTTTGCGTAACAGATTGTGGGCATTGCGTAACTCATATTTTACACTCACTTTTTTTGAGAAATGTTTTTTCACAGCTAGAGGAAATGATGAGCAGAGGTTTTGGAGTCTGAGAACTGCGATACAAAGACACAGAGGCGCTGACATCACCAAGTGCAGCGTTCGGTTCGCTCGGAAGCGGCAGGTCAACTGAGTGGGTGGCGCAGGAAGAGAATTAAACTCTATGGTCCCACACATAGACTCTATGGTCCCACACATAGACTTTGATCTGCGCCCGTCCCCTAGGCTGTGATCTGATTACAGGCCCGTCTCATCCCCCTTTCTGTATACGGCCTTTGAACTTCCGCCCGCTGCCTTCACATCAGCCATCTTTCATCGTACCAAGCCAATGAAGCTGACCGGATCACTTTTCCAAGATTGCTTTAGATAATAATGAATTGCATTCAGTTTGCTAAACAGCAACGCTGCTGCTTCAGGTAAACTCTGAGCTCCTGGTTCCTATTAAATGAAACATTAGGTGTGCAAGGATACAGGTGGCTACATAAGATTTGTACTGTGAAGTGTCTCTCTGTTATAAAATTCCAGCGTTTTTGTGAATGGAAGAGTGGCAGTGCTCAGCCTATAAATAAACCTTAGTGACAAAACATACCTGCGGGCGGGCGGGTGGATGGGAGTGTGTCTGTGTGTGTGTGTGTGTGTGTGTGTGTGTGAGGGGTTAGTCAAAAGACACTGCGCTGTAGTGTGTCTGGATTTGGGGCTGCATGAGGGGCCCTCTCTTCTTAGGGAAGATGTACAGTATAATGTCCTGAGGGGAACTACCAGCCAATAAGATTTTTTTTTTCTTTTAGTATTTTCTTCCAGCAATGAGAGAGTAAAGGAAATGCAGGCTTCAAACAGCAAGAGATAATTTTTACAAAGGCCTTAGCATTGTTCATATTCTTATCAAACCATTTATCTGATTTAAGGATGTATTTCCAATCATAACTGAGTTCTCAGTTGACCTACCTTAAATAAAGGTGTTTAAATCAAGGTATGCAGCTTGTTTTTCATCAACTGCATCACTGACAACCCTTTATTGTTCTCTACCTTCTGACAGCAGTGGTGTCATTCAAAATGAATACACATGAAATTAATATTTGGTGTTTAGATGCAATCCATTTTTCTTCTCTTCAAATTAAGGTGCAAGCCAGACTTTCATATGATAAGCCTGAAACAACTGGCTAGAAAAAAAAGTTCAGGGTTTCTTAGAATGCCACGTTGAATTTGTTAGCGAAGGCCTGGAATTTGTGTTGAAATGCCAAACTTGGAATCTTTGGGATCTGATATCCAAACATTCATATCCTAAAAGGCATCCTTGTTAATACCTAAAGTAAATTAGAATACAACGCTGAAACTCAGATCTGTATTATACCATAGGTCTCACAAGGGTCAGAGCAGGTCATGATATTTTTTCTGATAACAGATGCCTCTTACCTGGGTTCACGTCTGGGCAATGTGTGGAGTTCTACATCAATGGTCATTGGCGCACACAGAAAATAATAATGATAATAATAATAATAATAATAATAATAATATTGTGCTTCCCTCAAACTCAAAGCACTTTTCAGTGATGAGGGTGAAACTAACCTCAAACACCACCAATGTGTAGCATTGGGTGACGCACGGCAGCCATTTTGCACCACCACACTCACCACACATAAACTGAGGCAGAGAGGGAGAGGCAGTTTTTCGCCAATTAAACTGGGGGATAATTAGGTGGCAGGTCGGGAATTTAGCCAGGACACCAAGGAACCCCCTACTCTTTGCGATAAGTGTCATGGGATCTTTATTGACCACAGTGAGTCAGGACCTCGGTTTAATGTCTCCTACAGCACAGTGTCCCCATCACTGCATTGAGGCATTTGGATTTATTTGACCAGAGGAAAGATTACCCAATATTGGTGCACCAACACCACGTCCAGCAACAACTTGGTTTTCTCAGAAGGTCTCCCATCCATGTACTAACCAAGCCCACACCTGCTTTGCTTCAGCCATTTAGTAGGAGGTGGGTACATGGTACTACGGTAGTAAAGTAAGTTTGTGCATCTGTATATGTGTGGTACAAACGTGTGTATACGTGTGTGGTACAAACAGCCCTTAAAAGAGGAGGGTACACGTCGATGAGGCACCGCCTGAGGGCCGGAGATTACTGTTCATATAGTGCTTTTGAATACCGGTTCTAAATATCTGAACACACCTGGGAGCGTCAATGTACCTGTATGGTAACCCTCCCATAACAGGATTGAGTGAATAATATTCCAATGTTTCCCAGAACAGCATTTTCTTAAACACCCAGCTCTCTATGACAAAGTAATAACAGTAAGTGCTTTATAATTTCTCCTCCCATTGTCCGGTTTCATTTCTGTCCATGTCTGTTTGTGATTAACCCACTTGTAAGGACAGAGTAAAATGAAGGATGTCTATAACTGTTTCCTGCAATGCCCATAACCGCCACGAGGTAGCTATGTTCTTTAGTGCTGTTATGGCACAGGAAATTGATATTTGATATTCACACACAGATGAGGAAGAAATGAATGAGACGATTGCAGATTTTTACTAACCATGATATTTTTTTCCCCCTTTTGGCCAGTTTTTCTTTTTGGCTCTTCATAAAAATTCACTTAATATGAATTCACTTCAAGAATACAATGTTCAAAATTCAAAACAAAGTTTCTTTAATGCTTTCGGATGCTCACTGAACACTTTCTCCGAGGCATCCTTGAAATAACAGAACCGACCTAGAGCAAAATATTCACAGAAAAGGAAAGGTTGAATATTCAGGCAGCACGCAATGTCCGTTCCATTAAAACCCACCATTAGCCCAGTATTTGCAGTTGTATTCTCCCCAGTGCTGTAGTGAAAGGAGGGGCGGGGGAGCTCTGAGTGTTTTCCCGACAGCCTTTTCCAATCCTTAACCCCCGGACTACGGAGACGTGCGCGGACGGCGGGTCACGCGCAGGACACACACAGCTCACAGTCTCTGGCGGCGCTCTCCAAAAAAAGAGCAGAGTCGGGAGCGAGAGCAGCGCTGGGTTTTTTCTGTAGCCTACATTTTTGGGCATCTGGTATTCATTGTGAGAAGTTCCCCCCCAAAACGCCTGGGCAGCTGTGCGAGAGTCGCTCTCGCTCCAGCCCTCGGCTCTCACAGGAAGAGATTTTTTTTTCTTTCCGTAGGCTTGGATCCCGGTGGGGGCTCCTAATTCAGAACAGTTGCCTGGGAAAGACGTCAGCCACCCAAATCCCGCGCCTCGCATTGCGGGGTGTAATGGACAGGGAGGTCTCTCTGACTCTCTCTCTCTCTCTGTCTCCCTCTCTCTTTCTCCCTCTCGTATCCGTGGGATTCCCCCTCTCCCCAGCTCACAGGCCTCTGGCCTGGTTCTACACGGCTGGACTAGGCTGACCGTCAAAGACAGCGCAGAGAAGAGTAATGTGGAAGAATACAAGAAAAGAAAGGTACAGTGAGAGAAGATTTGCTAATTAACCCTCGTGGCTTTCTTTGTACTTTAAATTTTTTTGGGTGAATTTAGAGCCCGGTCAACATCCACCCGCAGATTGCCATTCATACGGGTGTCACAAACGCAAGTTTACGCAGATGTGACCTCATGCGGGTTTAAAGAGCAGACATCCGTTACCAGCATGCCCTGACCAGTCTGTATCAGCACAAGCAAAAAAAAAACTAAAAATCCAAAGCATACAACAAAGCTCTAAAAACACGCACACGCTTCTCACAATACTCCACAGAGAGCTGTTGTCTCTTTTCTCTGACGTCAGTGGAAATGACGGCACATGATTAGCACTTGGAAAAGAAAAAACTGGCATGCCAAATTCCCTTCCTAATTTTAAAAGTCCAATTAGTTATTTACAGCGGCATTCATCTCTGTCGTATCTCACACAGTTCTCTTCAGAAACATATGCCGTTTCCAGCCGCTTTCATTTCACACCATGGCAGCCCACAGGCTGAGCTTACACAGACCTGAGTCAGAGGACGACACTTCTTGTTCAGCTTTGGTAAGAGGGCCCCAGTCGACCAGCAGGGGTCACTAGAGAACAACATAGAAATCTACCAGTTAGAGCAGCAGAACTCATAGATCATAATGTTATTTTAATCAGAAAACACTTACATTTTAAGCAGACAGCTTGTACTTGTACATTCTCTGTACATATATCTCCATAAATTACTGTGATTTTTGTTGGTGTCATGCTATTTACTCACTGAGGTAAAGCTCAATTTTTGAAAATATCATAAGGCTTCATTTCACTAACTCTACTGAAAATCTAAATGCATTTCATAAATGCCACTGTGGCTTTGTGCAGAAATGTCCTGACAATGCCAGCCCAGGGCTTCTCCTGTTACCGGTTTGTGCTTCAGCCTGAGGTATGTCTAATAAATTGTACTTGTTTTGTTCCCTGCCGTTTTCTTGTCCCGTTTTTGTCACAAAATATACCTTGGCTGCTCAGTGCCAGAACATTGGTCATGAGCAATAAAGTCATTGTAGACATGAATCCAGCTTAAGTCACCATTTGCCAGTTTTGGGACAGTATATGTGAACATTTTCTTCAAGGTACACTACAGCTGGAAATCACCCCCTACAAATCAATTGAAAAAAACACAACTCTCTGAGGCACCAGAGGGCAGTGAAGCATTTTATCAATTACTAGGTACCGAAATAACATACAAGAACATGTCTTCAGGTATCATTAGTTTGAGACAACATAGACAGGGTCCATTTAAAAATGCCATAGCAACTATAAATAGTGAATGTGCGCTGCCAATAAAATTTTAGGAGAGTACATTTACTAGATCATTTACCAGTTTGTTATATGTAATGATGTCAGGTGTTTTCCTTTGGGGGGGGGGGGGGGGGGGGGGTTGGGGGACACAAATATTGTCACATCATCCAAAAGTGAAAATTCTATGAGCAGCTATGAAATGTTGAATCTCTGAATAATTGAATTAGAGGAGTTCAATACTTCGAGTTTAAATACAAGAACAAACATTGCACCTCAGTAATCAATGTATTTTATTTCTAATAAGAAAAATTATGAAAAAGAAACATAATTTTCACAATATTTTTTTCACTTTATGACTTTGGTATTTAATAGGCAGCAGACTCTGCATACGCTAAATCAAAGCTAGACACTTCGTAGGATTGCTGGATGACCAGCCACTTTCCTAACTTTGAACAACACTAACAGGTAATGATCGAAAGTATTGAATCAGGAAATTGCCTACAGGCACAACCCAACAAACCCTGAGGAGCCAGGCAAACCAACCTTACACTGGCGTTTGCTGTGCCCAGATGGGGAATCAGCTAGTGCATTTAATTTTCTACCCTTAACTCAACATAATGGAAATTAAAGTTTCATATTCAGTCCGTTCAGGATGGATAAAAACAAGATAGAAAAACCTGTATCACAAAGTACTGGTAGCCAGTAATTTTGTTGAGTTGTGTTGCTTTTTATAAGTTCTGCTATGCATTCTGTGTGCTATCAGGAACATAAAAAAAGTGTCTCTTACTTCAGAAAGTAAGAGACCTTTAACTATTCTCCACTGAACAGTATAATTTTTCTGCGGGTGTTTACTTGGTGTGTGGTGCCAGTTAAAGAGCAAATCTTTTATCTGTCATATCATGATTTAGGGTAATGTTCATGTTTGACTTTGAATTGCTACTCAAATCAAATCAAATCAGTATTTATTTATATAGCGCATTTCACTAGTTGTCACACTGCGCTTCACAGAAAAACCCAGCCTAAAACCCCCCACAAGAGCAAGCCAAAGGCAACAGTGGTAAGGAAAAACTCCCTGGTGTAACTAGGAAGAAACCTTGGGGGGAACCCATCCTCCTCTGGTCGGCTCAGGGTCTAGGGCTTAAAGACCAGCATGGTCAAAACAGCCAATGTCCATGATAATAGAATTTGCAGCACCTAGATGACAGTCCAGTACTCTTTTGCCTACTAATGCATCCATCACAGTGGTGCAAACAGAAGTGTGAGTAATTCACTTGCTTTCACACTGGTGAAAAGATATTCACTGTCTGCCACGGAGATGCAGTGTAATTACCTCTTGTGCCTGCAGAATCGCATTCACTCGGGCCTATTGGGGCTGACGGGCTGTTCTCCAAGTAGTTCTCATCCATCACGTGTGTGCAGTAGCAGGGATATACCCTATGTGCTTTCCTCTACAGTACTTATGGAGTGCTTTGCCATTAATGGCTTTTTCCTGCATCATTCCAAAATGCTAGAGGAAGACTGGAATGAATGGGGAGGATGAAGAGGAAGAGTTCAATGTTAAAGGGTTGGAGGATGAAGGCCGTTTGTCCGAGCAAAGTTTTATTGAAGTGAAGAGAAAGTGAAGTGAGGAGAAATCGAACAGTGTGGAGCAACTTCAGCCTTTGTAAGAAAAAAATAATAAAAATGTCTCAAGCAATACTTAGAAGCCAGCTAAACTTTCTTTCAAGTAACAGTTGCATATATTGTAGGGCAAGGGCTCTTTTCATTCACAGCCAAATGTCTTATTCAAAGTACAGAATCTACATGAGTCTTTTCTAACTGAAAATTCGGGGGGGTACGTTAAGAACTGCTGCAATTCCCCGTGGAATAAGAATCTTGCTTTGTCAGCTTGTATTGTCTGTACAGAATGTCATTCTGGAGGCGAGTCCTAATTTTACATTTAATGCTCACAATAAAAAACTAAACAAATACAAGAGCTGTCCCCAATACAGTAACAGGGTATATATGTGTTGGGATGGCACTGGGGTGGGGGTACACACACAAACCATACCATAAGAACTAGAGGTCCAGTTAAAACCATATAAGCGGCGCCGTCATGGTACTACTACCTACCTCGAGAAAACATTGAGGTAAATAGAAATATTGAAGTGTGATTTGAAAATGTGAGTTTTGAGACATTTGCAGAAGACAGACAGTGAATCTGCCCACCAGGCTGATGGGGGACGGTCGCCCCACTATTGGGGTGGGGGGTGGGGAGCAAAGAGGAGCCGGGGCTGTGAGGAGCGGCTGCCGGGAGCTTGAAGGGACCAGCTGGCAGGAGCAGGCTGTACAGAGAGGTCTGGTTGGAGTGTGCAGTGTGATCACTGACTAATGATAGGACGGAAGGGGCCGTACCATTTGCAGCTTGGCATACCAGAGCGATAGATCTGAACTGAGTGTGGGCGTACCGGAGGTAAACCACTGCTAAATTTTTAATAGCACACCTGCTGTTAACTTGGGGACATGACCTGAAAGCTGCCAATATGTACGTCGAATAAGATGCTATATTTGACTACAGCACAATGGTAGCAACAGAGCAGCGTTTCCCTTAGATTTATTTTATTTAGATTTTTTTATGGGGCACCAGGTGCCCTGAAAGGGAAACGGCATCAGTGTGCAACAGTGGACCACACCCTGTGCAGTGTGGCTTTGTCCTTTCCTAGAGTCTACTCTCAAGCATGCGATCTTAGTATAGTGGTCTATTATTGTCCATCTAGGATCCTTGGAGGAAAGGACAGAGCAATGGGGTAGCACAGAAGTCGAAATGTCCATGAACAATTACAATAAATTATCCACCTTTTAATCAAGTTCATGGACTCCTGGAATCACTGAAGTTTGCCAATTAATAAAACATTAAAATAAAAAGACAAGAGGGAATTGGCACCTGCTAAAGTTGTTTGGCCTTTTTGAAAGCCTGGCTGGGGACTAGTGGTGTGCCGTTCGCGAACGAGTCGGCTCTTTGTGGTGAACGTTGGGAGCCGACTCGCATATCTGAAGAGCCAATTTGTTTTGTAAATGAACACAAGACAAGTGCTTGTGGGCTTGGTGGAACTTTTATTTGTTTTTTTTCTTCAAGTTCCATCTGTAATCAAAGAGAATAATTTTTTAGGCCAAAAATAAATAAAACCACTATAAGAAAATAACATTCATAATAATTTAAAAACCAGTTTAATTGTTGGTCAGTTTAATGGTTCTGATGCTGCAGTTTTGCACATTTATTTTTTTAATGCATATTTATTTATTTTTCTTTGTTATGACGCAATATTATGTTCTATTTTATGAGTGTTTATTTTGTTTTGAAATGTTCAACTATGCACTGTGTTTATTGTGCAATTTATTTCAAGACATAAAAATGCCCTACTTTCAATGCACGTGTAATAGCGTCTTACTGTTTTTACATTTATTTAAATAGTTTTTATAACAAACAAAATGCTAAATAATGTTATTTTGGTAATTAGAAGGTAGAGTAAGATTCATTTGAACAATTTAAGTGATAGATGTGCACAAATACCAATCATAGGTCAAAATATCGCTAACTTTGGCCGATTTTGAAAAACCGGAAATGCTACTGAATGAAGAGCCGTTTGGGAGCCGAAAGAGCCGGCTCTTATTGGTGAGCTGAGCCAAATGATCTGACTCACTGAAAAGAGCCGGAATGCCCATCACTACTGGGGACCCTAGATATAGCCTACCTCTCCTAACCGTCTGGCTGTGGCTGTGCTGCCAATAAATGACAGAACACGGCTACAATAAAAATGCAGAGTTCAGATCTGGGAAAATGAAACTGTGAAGTTGGCTAAAGGACGAGACTTTACCAGTAAGTAGCCTACGTTAGGACCTAGACGCTATGGTAAACCGTGATACCTGGCAGGTATGCATACATTGTAGGCTACATTCACAATAGGCAAAATGTAAATAAATGTAGACAGCAATAAACGGATCCTATCAGTTTCCCAAAAGCATCATATAGTTAAAATAAGAGTATTTTGTTGCTTGTTTTTGGTTATTTGCTTTCTCGCTCCTCTTTGTCTCGGTCTTCATTTAGGACTATGTCAGTTAGGTTTGATCAGATTTAAAACGAAAAGCAAAGAAAAAAATATTCAAGGATGATCATACTCTACGGTGCTTAGGAAATGGTTGTTAACGATGTGTGATGTTTTCTGTTGTGTGAATCGGCTTTTCTACATCGACCTTTCGGGAAAGTGTGTCTTGAAATATTCACTCAAAGATATCCTTTGGGAAAGCGACGTCTTCAAAAAGATCGTGAAGTGTGTCGTGAATTCTGAAGACATCGGAATTGGGAAAGTCACCCCAGTAGGCAAAAGCAGCGTTCAAGATAAACTCGTAGCGTTTTGCGAAATGAGCCGCACTGGGACTAGGCCTTTTCGCGTTATCTGTCAGATGGGCTACCCCGTCCTCCTCGCACCGGTAGTTCATAAACCAATACGCTCTTCAACAGCAAGTATATTAACTTTAAAGAAAGACGATACCTACATGGGTCTATGGTTCCATAAAACCAGAATACGCTCTTCAACAGCAAGTTGATACCGTCCCTTGTGCTAATGTAGCCTAGGCTACCTCTTTTTCGATAAGCCATCTTTTGTTTGGAGAGGTTTGATTATCGACCTAGCGTTTGTTAGCCATAAAGACAGCGGTGAACGTTTTCACGTGAGGTAGCCTATCGTCGCTAGCCAGCTGATTCACCAGATGTAGCCTAACAACACCGTCCGCTTTGATTTATAAGCCGGGTCGATAACAATTAGTGACGAATCAGTAAAACCCAGTAGTCTATATTGCAATAATAGATATAAACTTGATAGCCTACGCGAATGCCCCCCAATCGAACCAGCCTATTATCAGTCGCTCTGGAGGCGGGGCGGCCCCGGCCCGCCCAACCAATTGAATGGTCAGGGAAGTCATGCAGAGAACCACATTTTTCAGTTATCATTTAAATGGCCCTGGTCATGCTTTTCTGAGCCAGTTATCATGATTAACTGAATTTAAGTCTGATAGGCGTTGGAAGCAAAATATACATGATTCTGTTTAAAAATTAGGCTAATTAATTAAGCAAAACATAAATGGACTTCATAAAATGATGGGACACTTGTGATATGATGTTTATCTTTTTTGTTTTTTTAGTACGCCCGAAACGTTTTAAACCAGATTCAAATAAAAGTGATGAAAAACCAGTGGAGGGCAGGTCCCTTTTCTTCACTTAATAAATTGCATATGTATACAAATGCTGTTTATCTCCCTCCATTTTTTTGTAAGCAATGCTAGTCATGGAAACAACATTATAAGTGCATTTAGCCTATATCTCCGATAAATGTTTATCCTCAGCAGGAAGTGTTGCATGCAGCTGAGCATACTCAGTAAACTCACATGCTCATGGGCTGTGTCCGAATCAGAACCCTATCTACTGCGCCCTGTCTCCTGCGAAGAGTGCACTGGAGAAGTGTGCTGTTTCATGTGCACTGTTTAGCAGGACGCGAAAAATATCCGCTATACTATTTCCAAACCATACTGTGGAAGTGTCGTAAGCAGGTCATAAGACGAGTGTTGCCATGTCCGCGGTTTTACAGCTTAATTGGGATACTTTCAAAGTGCAGTCACAGGTAAAAATGAAAAGTCGCAAAGCACGCACTTATTTTAAAAAGTAAAAACATGATGATTTCGATTTGAAATACTGTTTCGGTTAAAAATAGCCTATAAATTGGCTAGTTTTGAGTCGCCATTTGGCTGGAAATTCTTACACGATCTGGCAACCCAGCGCCCCACTCTTTCGCTGCCATGTCACGTGTTGTTTTTGTTGTATTTGATGGATAACGTCAGCGAAGCTGCGCCTCATTTTTCAAAAACGAAACTTCACGTCATATTCATGTGACCAAAATGTTTGTGTACTTCTTGAAAAGTGTGCTCCCGAATGTACTCAGCGAAACCCCGGAAGTAAGTGTGTCATCCTGGTGTTTGAAGTATACTGCAATTTGAAAAAAATTTGCGTACTCTACAACTTTCTCACCCTATCTACTCACCAAGACTACTCAACAGTGTGGAAGAGTGCTGATTCGGACACGGCCATGGTCACAGGGCGATGATGATGAGCAAGCCAGTCCATTGTATCCCAGAGGTCAGTGGTGTAGTAGTACCTGGAGAAGTGGGTGAAGTGGGTATACTCTAATTTAGCAAATCAATGACTACTAATTAATACTACATGCACCAGTGGTGATTAAGAAGTGAGTATACCCTCCACTACACTACTGCCAGAGGTGCTTTGTGGGTTTAAATATGTGATTAGAATGTTCTTAACTGAACAAAGACTGATATTGTGTCCCAATATGAAACGTTTCACTGTGATCTAATCTACGAGGGAACTAGTATTGGTGTATATAGCAATTAGCTCATTTAGCCAGGGTAATTGGTGGAAAGAGAAACCTGCATACCCACCGGCCCTCTAGGACTGGAATTGCCTTACCCCGTTGTGGATTGACTGTCATCATTTCCACAGGCACATTAGTGTCTTCATTACATTAATGCGCTTATTAGTAGGATAAAAATAAAAAAAACAGTCATTTGAATATTAAAAGGCCAACCTTGAATATGCTTGCAACATACAATAAAAATCCAGCTATATAACCGGGTTATACTGATAGCAGATGATATAACATGACCCATCTGGGCACTTCTATACAAACAATGTTTAGCTAACAATCCAAGAAAAACAATAAACAAATTAATTAATAACAGGGTTAATATATTGTGTTTCATTATTTAGATGGTAATGTAGGTGGAGTTTACCTAAACAGATGGAACTACTAATTTAAAAAAAAACTAATATAGTTTATAAGAACTTTCCCTTTTTGCTTCTAATTGACTGACTGGGCTTTCTGCCTTTCCAAACCCGTGCGTGCGTGCGTGCGTGCGTGCGTGCGTGCGTGCGTGCGTGCGTGCGTGCGTGCAGGGCTGGGCCGGGAGCCGTCCTGGCCTGAGGACACGCCCGCAGAGAGGTCTGGCTGAGGTGGGAGGTGGGCCGCGGGCTCCCCCCAGAGCGAGCGTCTGATCCTCAGCCAGCCTCGCTGCCCGGGGCGGAGGAGCCGGGAACAGAGAGAGCGCTGTTCCTCCTCGGGCAGAACGGAGACGGCGCTTTCCCTCCCCTCACCCCTTCCTCCTGCCGCAGCTCCTCCTGGTTTTCCCTCCCTCGGCCGCTCCCTCGCTTCATTTCGCTCCGCAGCGCTTTCCCTTTCCCACGTCACGCTTCTCCGCCGCTCCCCGTCTCCATCTCTCCCACTCGCTGTCTCCTTCGCCCCTTTGAGGTCCCACTCGCTGTCTCCTTCGCCCCTTTGAGGTGAGGTTGTGTGAATACGGCAGTCATAAAGCCGCAGAGCAGTCAGATGTCAACTAAAGCCGCTGTTATGTTAATACAGGCCCGTGCCGGTCCCACACCCTGTAGAAGCGCGGTTTTCCACAGCCTTCGCTCACGGCATGGAATTGAGTCCCAGCTAAAGGGAAATAACTTCAGCTCGTAGGCGTTTCAGTGAGAATGCAGGATACACTGTGTATTTGTACATAATGTGCCTGGAGGCAGAATTACATTTTCTTTTGGTTCCGAATGTACACATCCCGTCGATATTAATGCTGAACCAGATCCCTGCAGCTGCAATCTTTTTTTTACAGCGTACCCCATTCTCTATGCACACCGTCTTTCAGACGCATTTCTATGTGAAAACCAAATACTCAAGTTCTCGTTTACTGCCAAACAGTTAATTTAGCGTTGTATTTCTCCAGAGAGAGAATGTGTTGTTCACAGATTGGCAGATGGGCTGTGTTGAGGGAGAGAGAAAGGGAGTATATGTGTGTGAGCACGGCAGGGCGTGATCTATGTATTTACTGCGTTCATTTTCGATTTAAAGGAGAAACCTGTATACAGGGGATCTTTTTGTACGGTAGGCCGATGGACTTTTGTTAGGGTTTCATGTCTATACTTGTGTTGTATGGTTCTTGTACTATTGCCTTCAATGACTGAACAATAAAGATAGTTTTATTTATTTAAAAAAGTAGGGGCTGTGTGCGAGTGTCCAGTACGTATGTCTTCATATCACTATAGGCTGACTCTCCATAGCGAACAGCACCTGTTGCTACCAATCACAGTTGCCTGCAAACAAGCTCTTAAAGAGGATGGCGGGCATCCCGTGAGGTCAGCTGCTCCCATTAAGGATGGGACTAAGGGGTACGGAGACCTTGGCCCGAGTCTGAACTTCCTGGTCCAACTGTCGGTCTTGACCTTTGACCCCTGTCCCCTGAGATGCCTCCAGCCAGAAATCCAACCCACAGTCTGGCTGCCACTCTCAAAGCGCTTCTGGCAAGAGTCAGAGTCTGCAAATTAGCAGCTATAAATCATCAGCAGAAGACAGGTGTGAGGAGGTGAGAGGAGAAGACCTGCAAAATTATTTTTTATAATTATACAATATAATAATATAATATAATAATTTCACCGGGGCTGAATAGAAAAATAGGAGAAAGACAAAAAGACTAATGGGAAATCTAAAGACGATTTTAATTGTCATTGCTTATGCACTTTAAAAAATTCATAACAAATTCAAAAATTTGCATAAAGAGCATTGTGCCTTTCATTTCCCTGTAACAGAGGAAAACATGATCTTTGGCATCCATTTAAAGGATGAATTATGTACATATTGTGTTATGTCAACTACAACAAAAATGCTATAAATATTTTTTTTTTTCAATATTTATACGCTATTAAGTAGCATTTGTAAGAGGGGCTTTACATATTACAACTGAATACAGAGCAAATGGAAATTATGAACAAAAGTACCACCAAAGTAAGCAAGTCACATTTTGTTTGGTATTAAAATTTGTAATTCGTGCAACTACACTTAACAAAAAGTACCACTTATGTCGCCTTCAGTACACATATATATATTTATATTTTTAGTCATCTTTAATAAGTAACTGTACAGAATGGAACTGTATGGACCTTATGTATACACAGAGCAGAGATCCATTATATCTGTGCTGCATCAGTAACCTTCAGTCCAAGGTACTTCCTGTGTCCTGTATACTACGTAATCAAGTGAAGAGACTTGTCCACTAGGGATGTTGGGGGCTACTTCATCCCAGATCGCTTTTCTTGGTACCTGGATCATTCTTGTCCAAACTTATCCTTCTATACCTCCACCCTGGCCATTGCCCCTGTTGCCATGCTACTTTGCCCTGTCCAAAAAGCAAGAGACACCACTTTGTACACCAGATCTGACAAAATTCTACACATCCTTTCATCTTTGGTATAGAATCGCGGAATGCATAGTTGCAATAATGACAAATTCTTTTCTGTTACACCTTTCCCCCCCCAGAACTAGAGCTGCTGTGAAAGAGGGAGGGTTGAATTTAATGGAGGGAAAAAAAACGAAAAGAAGGAAGTCGGTTTTTTATGTTTTTTTTTTTTTTGTGCCTGAAAGTGTCAGGCACCAGCAAGCGTGCGGATCGTCCCGGAAAGCCAAGCTTCCTGTAGCGTCTGCCTGACACTGAAGAATGTTGCGGGTTGTGGGGTTGGTTTTTTTTTTTGGCAAGCTGTTGAAGACCAGCTGTCTGCTTGCATTCCTGTCTCCCTCACAGGCTGGGTTTTTAGGTCTTTGGATCCCGTTTCTCTGCAGCCATTGTGGAGACAGGAGGAGGCTACAGGTCCTTTTTTTTATTTCCTTATCCTGATATTGTTTTCTGTCCCAAATGCCCCAAACACGAGAGTCTCTGGTCTTTAAGGTACTCCAGGAGAGTTTGCAAACAAATCAAGTGTCTTGTCCAGAGAGAGAAGATACTTCCCTCCTCGCTCTCTGTCTCTCTCTCTCTCTCTCTCTCTCTCTCTTTCTCTCTCTTGCTCTCGCTCTCTCTTTCTTTCTCTCTATCTCTCTCTCTCTCTCTCTCTCTCCCCCTCCCTCCCTCTCCCTGGCACAGAGTTGAAAGCTGTCTCAGGTTTTTTTGTTTGTTTCTAAGAGGGTGGCTTTGCAGTGTCGGCGCTCCCGTTCTCCTGTTTGGGCGAGGCGCGGCAGACAGACAGTGCGCCGTAAGGGGAGGAGGGACTGCCGGCGGAAGGGGGGCGGTTCTCCATCTGCAGCGAGTCCCTGTCCGGGGGGCGCAGAGCAGCTGGCGGTAACGGAAAGGCCAGCGGGAAGCTGGTCATGTAGAGTATCCTGCCAATGCGCCGTGCCACCTGAGGGGACAA
Source organism: Synaphobranchus kaupii (assembly GCA_029718625.1). Classification (NCBI taxonomy): domain Eukaryota; kingdom Metazoa; phylum Chordata; class Actinopteri; order Anguilliformes; family Synaphobranchidae; genus Synaphobranchus; species Synaphobranchus kaupii. Next base: position 115,200,975 of record CM056378.1, read on the forward strand.
GCCACACGCCGGCGTCACAACAGGGCCCAAAATGCCCCCCACAAGGACCTGTAACAGTCACTTTCACTCATTCACTATATCCACTATCCTCAGCCTGCACTGAATATCACAGCCTGGCATTGGCCTGGTCTTTCAGCTCTAATATGTTCAGTCTGTGGGACAGATTGTATAGTGGGGTAGAAGTTCAAATAGTTCCCTAAGATTAAACCTGGGTGTGGGCAATCTGTCTAAACTCTGTGGTGCTTTGTATCCAGTGAAAGTAACTAAATAATTTTTTAATAATGTTTATATATCACAGTTTTTGCTAGTTTTTTTAAAAGTAAGAGATGTAAAAGCTTAACACGTGTTTGAAAACTACAGACAAATCACGATTGAGGTCATACTAAATGGCACCCATACGGAATGCGGGAGGCTATGGCTACACGTTTGTGATTCCCGGTATATTCCGGGTATATTTAAATCACCAAATTAGTATGGCTGCTGTTCGCTGGGCCAGGGGAAAGCGTTGTCTCTGAACGGACATGTTGCCTCTGTGTTCCATTAAATGAGGTCCAGGGTATTAACACTCACTGTAGGCCTACATTATGGGCCTGATTTACTAAGACCTTTAGCGTGTGCAAAACATTTTAGCATACACAAAACCAAAAACATGATCAATAATTGGTCATAGTACTTGTTTTGCACCAATCATTGGTTGTGTTATTAGTTTTGTGTGTGCTAAAAGGTTTTGCGGTGTTAGTAAATCAGGCCCTATATGGCCTGATGGTGGATATGGTGAGTTCCTGCCTCACTCAAAGGTGCTTATAATGTCCTTTGATGAGAGAAGATGTATAAATAAAAACAAAAAATGTAAAATGGCATCTATGGAATAATCTTCAAGCAGGCAGTATGTACACGTTAAAAGTAATTTTAACGGTTTTTAATCCACAATGGGGATGCGGCTGGATTGTGCCAGTAATGTACATCATACGTAATGCTCTGTATGAGATCCACGACAGCTGGACTCTTGGCTTGTGTGCTGTGTGCGAGACCACACCATGCAGAACAAGTACTATTCATTCACGCTAGGAGGCAATTCATATCAATCATGTACATTCCACAGCTGGGATTTTAAGCCCTCGTCTGTGTTTAATTGAAATCGATGGAGGTCGAAATAAAAAGCCGAAAATAAGTTTTGGAAAGAACCCCCTGGAAGTGCAGGTAAACACGCAGCATACTTAAAACGTGAATGAAATAGCTGTCACAAAGGTGAGCTTGTTGTGACGATGGTGCTGTGACTTATATGCTCATTGGTTAAGCAGCAGGTGTGTGGTTTAGGGAAGGTTACCTGCAAGCCGATTGGTTTAAATGCTCATTGGTTAAGCAGTAGGTGTGTGGTTTACGGAAGGTTACCTGGAAGCTGATTGGTTTAAATGCTCATTGGTTAGGCAGTAGGTGTGTGTTTTAGGGAAGGTTACCTGGGATTAGATTGGTTTAAATGCTCATTGGTTAGGCAGTAGGTGTGTGGTTTAGGGAAGGTTACCTGTGATTGGATTTCTTTTAATGCTCATAGGTTCATTAGTGGGTGTGTTTAGGGAAGGTTACCTGGGAGCGAATCTTGAGTGCCGGGCCCAGTTTCAGGCCCAAGTTGTTGAGCAGGTGCTCCTCTGTAAGCAAAGGCAGGGTCTCGCCGTCGATCGCCTGCTCCCGAAACACCTAGGCGAGGCACAAGCAGGGGTCATGTGACTAACGGGGGTCCCGCGGCTCCACCCTGGTATAACCTCAGAGCGGTCACTGGCTGCTGAGTGCCTCTACGGAACAAGGTGAAACCGCAGTGGGCTAATTCTAAAAAAGGTTTGTGTGTTTAGTATGGATCAATACTGTGAGAGGGTAAGATAAGAGCAGAGCAACCTTATCGCTGTCCCTATATGGGAAACGGAACATAAATCTTTAAGCATCGGTTTTATTTAAAGTGACCTTCGCGGTTCAATTCTAGCTTGAGGTGATGTAGGCTAGCGTGTTCATTCCGTTTAAATTAAGCAAACAAACAAACCTAACGTGAATGTGCTGAATTCCTCTCCCTTCCCCTCCCAATCTGCTCTCGCCCCCCCCTCACCTGCGTGTACTCAGCGCAGCCCGCCAGGCTGCCGACGAAGCCGCAAACCTCCTCCACGGTCCACTTGCTAATGTCCTCCACGGGCCCCGCCTCCTCACCATCCAGGAACAGGCCTCCCATGGCGCCTGGGGGGGGGGGGGGGGGGCAGAGGAAGCATAAATCATTAAAGAGCCCCCAGAAGCGCTAAGGAGCAGGAGGGGGTGGGGGTGGGGGAGCCTCTCGTCTCCTCCCCATTCCACACATCTACATTAATGACCCTGTCTATTACGGAGTTCAGCAAGGGTCAATAACGGGGCCCCTTCCCAGGGGAGGTCTATGCGCTGGAGAAAGAAAAGCTCGGGTAATGCGTTTCATATGGCTCTGTCGCCACGGCGCAGGGGAGCTAGCGTCGCTGGTCACGGAGGACGCCAGAGGGGGTAGAAAAATAAAGCTTGGCTACGTTTTCCACTCCCCTGCTGTGAATTTGGAATGTTTGGGGCGTTTCTTTTGTTTTTTTTTACACACAGACATATGGAATGTTGTTGTTTTTTTCCTCAGTCGCAGATATTTTTTCTTTGCTTTTCAGTGGTTTCATTAAGGTATAGTTGTAAATGAATGTGGACACAGTGAAATGAAACGCACGGTTCCCAGTCCCACAGATGCCGTAATGTGTGCGATGCGTAATGGGTCTGTCCTCCGCTGTGCTGTACAGCAACACAGTGCGCTCGTTTAGCTGTCCTGCACGGCTCAGAGGTGTACCGGCTCCCAGCCTCACAAATTTGGTTACGTCCTCCTCGTCGATGGGATGGAGGTGCTGACACTCTGTACTGCTCCGGGCTCTCTGCAGAGCTATCCCATTCTAGGACGGGATCTTTTCGCGAGCGATAAAAATGCTTTCTCTCTCAGCTGTTCGGAATTCCGAGGAGGCGCATTGGGCCCTGAGACGCCAGCAAGGCGTGGAATGAAAGCTCAGGACTGCGCTGTCAGACGGAAGTGCGTTCAGCTGCCGCGCATGCACTTGACTCACTCATTTCGTCTGAAATCAAACCCCCTTTTTACCACTAATATTTCTGAATGGATTGGAAATTGGAAAAAAAAAGGATTGCAATGCAAAGAACCAATTTAAACTTTCTTTCCTGTTCAATCACTTAGAGTCAACATGAAAAGATGATTACATTTTGACCTGAAAACGTTTTAAAACGTTTTATATGTACAAGCACTTGTTCCAAATGTTTGTCTAAATGGCTGTGATTATTAGGTCCCTCTAAGGCTCTGAATGGAGACTGAAGGCCCGTGGGCGTTCTGGGGCACTCACCTGTGTGGAAGTAGGGGCTGGTGTACGGGAACGCGAAGGGGAATGTCTGGGCGGGCAAGGTGGGCAAGGGTGGCACGACCCCCGAAGCCAGGTACTTTGCTTCGTTCTTCCCGATTCCTGGAGCGAAGAGGTGGTGACTGGGGGACTCGGGCCCCGTTGAGCTGCAGGGGGCGCTGAGCCGCCCGGAAACCTCGCCCAGCTCCTTGGCGCCCTCGCACGCTTTGGCCGCCTCCTTGCCCTGGCACAGCTCCGAGCCGAGGGCGTGCCCGTCAGCCTTGGGCAGCTCCTCGGACCTGTCCTCGCCGGTCTCCGCGTCGCTCTCCGAGTCCTTCATCTCCTCGTCCTGCCTGTCCGCCTCCGTGTCCCGCGTCCGTCCGTCCGCCATCGGGTCCTTGGCCCCCTCGTGGTGGCCGCCGTGCGGGTCCCCTCGGCTGTGGCCCCCTTTCCGGGAGCTCTTCCGCGAGCCGGGCTCCTTGGGCACCGTGCTCCCCGGCGCCCCCTGGTGGTTAAGAGAGAGCAGCGGCGTGTTGTTGTGGCGCAGCACCAGCATGGCGTTGCGGCGGTTGAGCTCCTCGCGTAGCGGGTGCCCCTCGGGGATGTCGTGCAGACTGCGCAGGGCGGGGTGGTCGGGGGGCAGGCTCGGGGGCAGGGCCAGCTGGTCACCTAGGAGACGCTGTCGGTGCAGATTCTCCAGCTCCAACCTGCAATCAAAAATACGGCGTACCGCGCTCAGTACACATACACGCACACACTTCTCAAAAATACACAGGAGAGACCCTATGGCATGGATACTCAAATCTGGCCTCCGAATCCAAATCCGTCCCAGGTTTTATTTTTCCCAGGTAATTAACTGAACAATTAGTTCAACTGTCTTCACACCTGACTCCCAGGTAAAGGGAGGGTGGAAAACCAGCCAGCAGTTCTCTGCCCTCGAGGACCGTGATTCGAATAACACTGCTTCACTCCATTATAATAATGTCATATGAACCAAATCAAACTTAGCCGAAAAATAAAAACAAAGTATGGTCATTCAGCCACAGCGGAGGTCACTAGAGCACAGTAAAATAGCGGCACTTTCAGTGGGACAGCACCTGGCCAGGTTCTGTTTCCGTAGCATCTCCTGTTGCCGTGCGAACATCTCGGCCTGAGCAGGCTGCAGGAAGCCATATCCTGTAGGGAAAAAGGAAAAGTGTGGATTATATATTTATGAATAATAAAATACCTTTAAAATGCAATACTTTGCTTAAGAAGATAATGGAAGATAATTTCCCATACAACCATGAGCAAATGTACATTAATTATATATGTGTATTTACAGTATATCTAAAGAATCCGGGAGATTGACAATCCGGCATCACTGCAGCACATTTTGAAGTGATTAAATATAAGCCTCCATTTTCAAGGAAAAGGTACAAGGTCCTTCTTTCAGTCAATCTGCAGGTTCTCTTTGTGTGACAATGTTCTCGTTGCCTTGAAGCCGAGGAGCCAGTGAACTGGTTGGTGTGACGTGTGAGCGGGTCTGGGGTTGCGACAGGGCGCGCCTCACCTGGAGCCTGGCAGAGAGCCGAAGGCATGCCCAGGAAGGGGGGCCGCAGGTGGGGGCCCAGGGCGATGTGGGGGGCGTTTTGTGGAGACAGGAGTGGTGGGGGATGCGTGATATCCCTGTGGTACAGAAAGGGAAAAAAATATATATATATATAGGTTGGGTTATCCTCACTCACTTTCCTTAAAAATGATATGATCTTATTTTTACAACAAAAGAAAGAATCTCTCTGTCGCCACAGGCATGAGGAGTGTGACAACCGACTGCAAGCCAAAATATCCCAGGACGACCCTGGTGTAGGACGGGGTAATTAAGGGGGCAGGCAACAGCCAATGAATCATTATCCAGCAGCACCTCAAATAAAAAAATAATAAATAATAATACTGTAAGCATACACAAATAAAAGTGCACACACACACATATATATAAAAATCACAGCCGTGAATAATGTTATGTTTTACTGTCTCCATTTTGTTCAATTTTTATGGCTCCCTCCGGGGGGCTGCAGGCTGCCGGAGCCTGTGCCTCTCCCTCATCAGTCTTGTCACGCTGTGGCCAGCGGCGATGTTTGTACCCGGCATCGTTGCGCCTCCCCCCTTCCTCCTCGCGCGCCCTCCCTCCCTCCCTCCCTCCCTCCTCAATGCCCCCCGCTCACCCCCGCTAACCCCCCCCCCCCCACCACACACACACACACACACACACACACACATAATGAGGGCTGAATACACAATGAGAGCGTGTCACACTTCGACAGCTGGGGCCGCGGCTCCACTGTGGCCTGGCTGTCGAGCCGAAGGGCCTCCTAATCCTAATTAACACAGGCCTTCCTCTTTTCTTTTTTTTCTCCTCCGCCCCTGCTCCCGACCCTCACCCCTCTTTCCTCCCCGCCTCTCTATGCTGAGCTGAGCCAATGAAAGGGCCATGTGTCTCGCATCCCCCCCCCTCCCCCCTTTTTTTTGAGAAGACCATTAATTAAATTTTTTTGTTTATCTTTTTTAGAAGGTATAAAAGACGCACCCCCCCCTTTCACCTCTCCACCTCTCAAACAACACAACACACCCCCTGAACAGCTTTCACCTTTCCACAGAGCAAGGAGAGCAGTTTTGGAGAGAACAAAAAACACAATGTATTTTCCTCTTTCAGTACAGTCCACCCCCTCATACAGACACACACAGACACATGCGCACAAATACACTCACACACACGCACGCACATACGCATGCACACGCACACACACACACACACACACAAATACACTCACACACACGCACGCACATACGCATGCACACACACACACACACACACACACACAAATACACTCACACACGCAGGCACACATGCACACCTCTCCTTCAGTGGGATGTTTTTATGAGGTGCTGAAATCTTGGCAGCGCTGGAGCACTGGAATCATGTCTTGAGATGTTTTACTGCCCTTCTGCCAACATAGATCCTCTTTGAACTTCCTGTTCACACACACACATGCACACATTCGCACATACACACACGCACACACACACACGTGTACACACACATACACACGTGCACATGAACACACACACATGCACAAGATTACTGACTTGCACTTTAGAGAAAATGTTTGTCGACAGAAACCAAAAACATACATCTCAATAAAATCCTACAAGTCAAAGTTAATGTTTTGGCGCATTGCTTTAAAAAAAACAAAAAAACAATCTTTGTCTCAACCTCTTCCAAACTAAATGCATGCTTGCCTGCCTTTATCTGCTTGTGCAACAAAGGGAGAGAGAGAGAGAGAGCGCACAGGGGTAGCAGCGAGTGGAGATGGAGGAGAGAAAATCACAGATCGATCCGCCGCTGTTGAAATGTTAATGCTAATCGTATAACTGCTCCACCAGTGCCCTGCACTCCGCTGGCAGTTCCAATTAATCTTGGGGAGCGTGGAGCGTGCCCTACGGCCGGGAGCTGGAAGCTACAGCCCGAACGCTGCTTATGTAATTACACTGCCAAGTGTGTAATCACCTGGCCTAATCCCCCCAGGCCTCACAATTAGGCCCGGCCCGCGGTCACCGGGGCTGCCAGGCACAGAGCGGCGTAGCGCCGCCCCGGACAGCCCGCAGATGAATAACGGTCAATTAAAGCCGCAAGACTGGGGCTCGGAGGCGTCCGCTCGATTGTAATTAGCTGTAATCATGGAGGAGACGTGCCCGGCAGACGTGCTTTTCGTTTTATAGGAGGCAATTTAGGACTGAGGCAGCCATTAACCGTTTCTCTCCGAGTCCGGCAGAAAGAGGAAGGGGGATGGGGGGGGGTGTAGGGGGTGAGGGCTGCTGTGGGGGGGGGGAGGGGGGGGGTAATAGCTGTTCACTCCCTTGTTCCTCTTACATTATCAAGTTTATCTGTCTACTGTACATGTGTGTACCTCTCGATGCATTAATGAAGAGATAGAACATTGCATTAATATACGATATTACCATGGAAACCCATGTGCTGTTAGTGGCTGTGTTTTTTTTTTTTGCAACGATTTGTTTTTATTATGTTTTAGATAAAGCATACAGTAATGAGGCAAAAATAAAGGAGCAAGTCACAGAAGCAGTTAGTGGCTGTTTTTATCTAAGACATCATTCACCGAGTGATTACAGAAACCTTAGCACAGCCCAAGGTTCCCAGTGTCCACCAATATCTAAGCTTCCAGTGCTTAAATCAATCTACATCAATCTTAAGAGTGGGAATTTTTCAGATAGTACAGTAACCAGAACAAAACCATAAACAAGCCAGTGTGTAGTCCCAGACAGTAGTATCGGCATGGCTAGCACATCAAACCCTACCCAATGGCCACTCCATTCCTCTTTTCGTTTCTCATGCACTGGGAGAGACAAGAGAGGACCAGGATACAACAGCAGGGTGGTAATGCCATCTGCTTTAGTTTAGGATCAATGTTTGAGTTTAATATCACTGAACAAGTTTCCCCTATAGATAATGGAGTTAAGAGATTCTGCAGCTTAGGAGTAGACTGTGATTCAGGAGTAAAAGAAGTGAGCTGCCAATCACAGCTGTCTCCGAGTCCCCTCCCACAACACGCCCAGCATTGTTTAATCCCTCGCAGGCTAAGCTCACGCCTGTGTCATGTGACCCATCGCACTGGGGGGGGGGGGGGGGGGGTACTTCCTGGAGGGGCGTTTATGTTCAGAGAAACTCGATGACAGGCCGTCTTCGCTCAGCTGTTTACTTTTCCCTCTTAAAAAGACGGAGAGTCACCCGCCTCTCCTTTGAGCCAGTGGCACACCCTCTCGTGCGCCACGAGCTCCCCGGCAGAGCTGAGAGGGGGGGGCGGGGCCGGAGCCGAGCCAGTGGCACACCCTCTCGTGCGCCACGAGCTCCCCGGCAGAGCTGAGAGGGGGGGGCGGGGCCGGAGCCGAGCCAACGGAACGGCCCTTAACGACGCCGCCGCCGCCGCCGAAAGATTAAGGCCGCGGCTCCGGGGGGTGCGTGTTCCGCGCAGGAAGCTCATTAAAATGCATGAGGCTCCCCGCTCCTCTCCCCGGGCCGCCGTCTGGCCAGGCCGCCGGGCGTACGCGCGGCTAACGCATTACGATTTGCCTTGCAGATTGCTAAACGCGACCTGCCATTAACGCTGAGACGAATGGGCGGCCGGCGCTTGAGAAATATTGATTTCCATAATGATTTGTTTTTTAACAAAAAAAAAAGCGCTAATGGTCGTCAAATAATCAATTACAGAAAGTCGATGCGGAGGCAGCGCTCTGCGCTCAGGAAAATGAATGGGTGTCGGCTTTCAGGGCCACCCTTTTAGTCCGATTCCCTGCCGGACGCTACCTCAAAGGGGGGCGATACGCCCCCTGTCTAATGGCAGCATAGAGCACTTCTGAAGCAGCTGTCCTAATCTATGGGTTGGGATCTACTGGGGGGTATTGAGAAGGGTATTTGCCAACCAAATACTGCACTGGTTAGGGCATACGTAGCGTAGGTACTCTATAGTCCTGCATATCTCACCCTGTTGGGCCTGGAGGTTACTTCAGATACATGAAAAGTTGGACAATTGAATACAATGAAAAATAAACATGGCAACCAAAGGGGTTTGAAGTATTCATTTTCAAGTATTCAAAAAACCATCTTAAAAAACATCCTTAAAATCTGGCGTACTGTGCTCAAATATCAGCAATAAAGAAATACTATTTCATAAGTCAGCATAATTTAAATTTCTCACTTGGCTAATGGCAGCGATACAGTATGTGAGGAGTGTGCAGTTTAGCTTACCCTTTAGCGGTCAGCACAGCGCAGGAGCAGGGGAAAGATCCTTCATAGCTTGTCGCTAGGTGCGCTTCCTGGCTGCCGCATTAATTGGCTCTTGTATGAGCCTTAGTTGTGTTGGTTCAGCTATTCTACGCTATAACACACCATTCTTTTTTTAGTCTGTTAATGGTCATGTGGTGTTTCCCTCTGGTTTGTTACCAGCTTGTTTGATTACTTGGCTAGGTGGGCAATGTAAAATGTGTGCAAAGGGAAACTGAAAATACACTTCTGCAAGTTAAAAGAATTACATTCATTTTTTTAAAAGTGTACTTCATCATCACCCTGCAGGCAATGCAGTTTGGGGTGATATTCTATTGTAGGGAGAATACATTGACGTCCAAATGATGTAAAATAATCCAGAATATCAGCTACGTGGGTGTCGGATGTGCAGGACTCAATTTAATTAAAATGAGTTAATTTACATATTTGAACATATGTCAGGCTATATTTTATTATCATAAATAATATGTGTTTAGAATGTTCTTAACTGAACATTCTAATGCTGATGTAACAATCACTACTGGTGATTGAAAGCAATGGAGTTTTTGAACACTGACTTAGAATTTTGAGACAAAATTCCAAAAAATACACTCTCCAAAGGGGAGTTACGAGGGACGGACGAGTTTGGGATTCCCTGCAGTAGAACAGGATTTTAGCACATCACCACCCCAAGTTACAAAAGGGGGTGGGGCGGGCAAGAATGTTTTCCAGCATTTGCTTGAGAAAGAGCTATAAGGGACAGTCGAAGAAAGGGTTAAAAATAATGAGGGAGAGAGGGGAAAAAAACGCTGAGCCCCCTACCCCCCCCCCTAACCCACCAACCCCCCCCACCCCCCCGCCGCCCGCCTCGAGTGCCCAGCCCTAGTTAACATACAGCGGTCCTGTGTGACTAATTATTCTCTGCAGTACGGACTGCACCGCCTCGCTGACCAGATCCACTCTGCGCTCCCGACAGGAAGCCCCCCCCCCCCCCGCGGCCTCCGCCCGCCCCAACGCCCATTACCCATACTCCCCCGCTCCCCGCACCACATAAATAATCCACAGCCAATTACCCGCCCACTCCCGCTGCCCAGGATTTGTTTGGAGGCGTAGGGGAGAGCCAGGGGCAGCGGGATGAGGTTGGGGGGTGGGGGGGGGGGTGGGCGGAGGGGGGTGGTGGGGGTTAGGGGACAAGGCGTGCGCCGCCGGCAGGGCCGATTCAGCCCCGAGTGCCAGAGAGCCCCATAAATACCTCCTGACAAGATCAAATTGAACAGGGCTGCAGAGTGCAATGCAGCGCGGCTCATCCCCGTTAACTAGCCCTTCTTATTTCTTCCTCTCTTCTCCTCGTCTTCCTCCGTTTCCCCCCATCCTGCAGTGCATTATTTAAGCTGATTTTGCACGAGGTTCACGCTCTCCAGCGTTCATGCAGTATTCATTCAGATAGGGTCTTAGGTTCATTATTACTGTAAAATATTTATGTGATTTCAGTGTGTTTGTGTGTGTGTGTGTGTGTGTGTGTGTGTGTGTGTGTGTGTCTGTGTGTGAGAGAAAGAGAGCGAGAATGTGTGTGTGTGTGTGTGTGTGCGTGTGTGTGTGTGTGTATGTGCGTCTCTGTGTATGTGAGAGAGTGTGCGCATGTGTATGTGTGTGTGAGAGAGTGTGTGTGTGTGTGTGTGTATGTCAGAATGTGTGTGTGTGTTAATAGTACCTCTCACTAAAGTGGGCATCGCGGTGCTGGGGCAGGGTGTGTGTGTGTGTGTGTGTTAATAGTACCTCTCACTAAAGTGGGCATCGCGGTGCTGGGGCAGGGTGTGTGTGTGTGTGTGTGTTAATAGTACCTCTCACTAAAGTGGGCATCGCGGTGCTGGGGCAGGGTGTGTGTGTGTGTGTGTGTGTGTTAATAGTACCTCTCACTAAAGTGGGCATCGCGGTGCTGGGGCAGGGTGTGTGTGTGTGTGTGTGTGTTAATAGTACCTCTCACTAAAGTGGGCATCGCGGTGCTGGGGCAGGGTGTGTGTGTGTGTGTGTGTGTGTGTGTTAATAGTACCTCTCACTAAAGTGGGCATCGCGGTGCTGGGGCAGGGTGTGTGTGTGTGTGTGTGTGTGTGTGTGTGTGTGTGTTAATAGTACCTCTCACTAAAGTGGGCATCGCGGTGCTGGGGCAGGGTGTGTGTGTGTGTGTGTGTGTGTTAATAGTACCTCTCACTAAAGTGGGCATCGCGGTGCTGGGGCAGGGTGTGTGTGTGTGTGTGTGTGTGTGTGTGTGTGTTAATAGTACCTCTCACTAAAGTGGGCATCGCGGTGCTGGGGCAGGGTGTGTGTGTGTGTGTGTTAATAGTACCTCTCACTAAAGTGGGCATCGCGGTGCTGGGGCAGGGTGTGTGTGTGTGTGTGTGTGTGTGTTAATAGTACCTCTCACTAAAGTGGGCATCGCGGTGCTGGGGCAGGGTGTGTGTGTGTGTGTGTTAATAGTACCTCTCACTAAAGTGGGCATCGCGGTGCTGGGGCAGGGTGTGTGTGTGTGTGTTAATAGTACCTCTCACTAAAGTGGGCATCGCGGTGCTGGGGCAGGGTGTGTGTGTGTGTGTGTTAATAGTACCTCTCACTAAAGTGGGCATCGCGGTGCTGGGGCAGGCCCTGCTTTCTCCGCTGGCTGGAGGAGCTTCCAGCAGAGGGCAGATGAGCCTCCATGGTCCCCGGGTTCCGCACAGCCGCCATGGCTTCCTGACGTGCTCGCAGGAGGTCTGAGAGAGAGAGAGAGAGGGGGAGAGGGAGGGGGAGGGGGAAGGGAGAGGGAGGGGGAGGGGGAAGGGAGAGAGAGTGAGCCAGAGAGAGAGAGAAAGAGTGAGAGGGAGAGAGAGATGGAGAGAGAGAGAGAGTGAGACAGAGAGAGAGAGAGAGAGAGACAGAGAGAGAGAGACAAGGAAAGCTCCTCTTAGTTCAGCGTTCTGGTTGGCTGCCCCTTGGTTAATGGGTTAATGGAGCAGTGAACACATGTATTACACAGACTGTTTTACAGTGGTAGGGTAAATGCATATTAAAGTGTATTTAGGGATATTTCACCCACCCTCTCTTAACACCATCCACCCCTCTGAACGCAGTGAGAATTTAAAGGCAGTTATATGAGATCTGCACACCGCAGATTTAGCAGGCTTATCCTCTGGATTCATGGTGCTAGTTTGTGCATAACCTCATTAGCCAGACAAACAGTAACAGTAAAGCTGCACATTTAAGCTGCGTGGAAAAATGTACTTCACCTGGAGTTCAGATGTACGTATACACTGTATGTCTCTAAAGCTTGTGCATTCTTCAAACCGGCCTTTACCAACTGACAAACAACGTTTTACAGCTCTCTGTATAAAGACCCAGAGATACAAACATCTACATAAGTACAGGACCTTCAAAACCTAACCACATGACAACACCCCACTCTGCAGTTTCACACTAAAAATAGCCCCATTCTGTGGTCTTAGAAGCTGCGCAGTTATGATTTTATGTCACTTCTCAAGAAACCAAACGTACCAAACAGCTTTCAGGTAACCCTGGGAGACGCAGTCTGATTTTAACTCACAGACTGATCCAATGATCCAGTCTCTATTGGACACTGCTTTCACCGATCAAAGATAATTATCCTTGTACACAATTAGACGGTGATCCCAGGAGGAGGCAGCTTAGGACACTGTCACTAACCAGCGACGTCGCTCCCTTTTTTATGCCACCATTTTGTACTTTTCTTAAAAGGCCCACTCTCTGCACTGGAGCCGTCTGACTCTTACCATTCTTTCTCAGTCATCCAAGAAGTAAGATGGGAATTTGGTTCTAAGGAGATCTGCAGATCACACTATCCTGCATCCACGAAGCGAGAGAGAAAGAGAGAGAAAGAGAAAGAGAGAGCCCTCTCTTCTCCTAACCATCCCATGTCTACATAATCCGCGTAACAGCCTTTGAATCCACAGAAATTACCATCATTAGAAATGTAGAAATTACGGGGGAAAAACATAATTTCATATTTATTGCGTGCAATTTCTGTATGGAGCTTGCAAGCATGAAAGAGAGTACCTACCATAGACATTTTTACAGAGAGCTTGTGGACAGCTTATAATTACCTCGGACAGTAACAAGCTCTTAGTACTCTCCTTTCTGCTCAAGCTATATTGTTTCATTGGGTTCTTCTTCACTGTGTTGCTGTTAACTAAAACAACCAACAATGCCACACACAACACAAGGGGCTCTTCTCTGTATACTATAGAGCGGACCTTCGTAGGAGGCCTCTACCCACGCACCCTCTCCTTTGAACATGTGAGCATGGGCCCCCTCGTCACTTAAAATCGCCCACTAGAGCCCCGGATACACAGCGTAGCACCTTGCACCCCCCCCCCCCCTCCCACACCCACCCAAATCTCCTGCACCCTCCCCTCTCCAAAGGCTTTCAACTTCAAACCCATGAAAAGATGCACCACAGGGACTGATGGGAAAGCGGAGAGAAAGGGGGAAAGAGAGAATAGAGGAGCAGCCTGGTGTGTGGAAAGGTCTGGGGGGGTCAGCGGGGGAGGGGGGTAGCAGGGGGCCGGTGGAGCTGCTGAAGAACCGTGTCAATGTCAAGGAGCCTTCAGGAGCTATTCAGATCACTACTGCCCCTCTATAACCTCACTACTGCCCCTCTGCCCCACCTCTCTACTGCCCCTCTGCCCCACCTCACTACTGCCCCTCTATAACCTCACTACTGCCCCTCTGCCCCACCTCTCTACTGCCCCTCTGCCCCACTTCACTACTGCCCCTCTGCCCCATCTCACTACTGCCCCTCTATAACCTCACTACTGCCCCTCTATAACCTCACTACTGCCCCTCTGCCCCACCTCTCTACTGCCCCTCTATAACCTCACTACTGCCCCTCTGTAACCTCACTACTGCCCCTCTGCCCCACCTATCTACTGCCCCTCTGCCCCACCTCACTACTGCCCCTCTATAACCTCACTACTGCCCCTCTGCCCCCACCTCTCTACTGCCCCTCTGCCCCACTTCACTACTGCCCCTCTGCCCCACCTCTCTACTGCCCCTCTATAACCTCACTACTGCCCCTCTGCCCCACCTCTCTACTGCCCCTCTATAACCTCACTACTGCCCCTCTGTAACCTCACTACTGCCCCTCTGCTCCACCTCTCTACTGCCCCTCTATAACCTCACTACTGCCCCTCTGCCCCACCTCTCTACTGCCCCTCTATAACCTCACTACTGCCCCTCTATAACCTCACTACTGCCCCTCTGCCCCACCTCACTACTGCCCCTCTATAACCTCACTACTGCCCCTCTGCCCCACCTCTCTACTGCCCCTCTATAACCTCACTACTGCCCCTCTGTAACCTCACTACTGCCCCTCTGCCCCACCTCTACTGCCCCTCTATAACCTCACTACTGCCCCTCTGCCCCACCTCTCTACTGCCCCTCTGCCCCACCTCACTACTGCCCCTCTATAACCTCACTACTGCCCCTCTGTAACCCTACTACTGCCCCTCTATAACCTCACTACTGCCCCTCTATAACCTCACTACTGCCCCTCTGCCCCACCTCTCTACTGCCTCTCTGCCCCACCTCACTACTGCCCCTCTATAACCTCACTACTGCCCCTCTGCCCCACCTCTCTACTGCCCCTCTATAACCTCACTACTGCCCCTCTGCCCCACCTCTCTACTGCCCCTCTGCCCCACCTCACTACTGCCCCTCTATAACCTCACTACTGCCCCTCTGTAACCTCACTACTGCCCCTCTATAACCTCACTACTGCCCCTCTGCCCCACCTCACTACTGCCCTCTATAACCTCACTACTGCCCCTCTGCCCCACCTCACTACTGCCCCTCTGCCCCATCTCACTACTGCCCCTCTATAACCTCACTACTGCCCCACCTCACTACTGCCCCTCTATAACCTCACTACTGCCCCTCTGCCCCACCTCACTACTGCCCCTCTATAACCTCACTACGACCCCTCTGCACAACTGCCCCACCTCACTACTGCCCCTCTGGCCCTCCTCACTACTGCCCCTCTGCCCCACCTCACTACTGCCCCCTGCACTACTGCCCCACCTCACTACTGCCCCTCTTCACTACTGCCCCTCTGCCCCACCTCACTACTGCCCCTCTATAACCTCATTACTGCCCCTCTGCCCCACCTCACTACTGCCCCTCCTCAAGACTGCCCCTCTATACCTCACTACTGCCCCTCTGCACAACTGCCCCACCTCACTACTGCCCCTCTTCACTACTGCCCCTCTGCCCCACCTCACTACTGCCCCTCCTCAAGACTGCCCCTCTATAACCTCATTACTGCCCCTCTGCCCCTCCTCACTACTGCCCTTCCATAAATTATGCACGCTCATGGCTGTAAACAATTATACACCCACGGATTCATGCATAAAATGTGATGGCATCTGTTTAAACAAACAAAAGAAAAAGTGAGGTTTCACT
>CM056378.1:115217137-115307137 GCA_029718625.1 Synaphobranchus kaupii
TAAAATCTATCTACCTCTAATGTCAGATAATATCTCGCATCATTTTTAAAGCATGACACCAGTAAGTTGGAAGCCTAGAAGGAAAGGGTCGGGGTTTTCTGCTGTTAACCCTTTAAGGTGCAAGATCACAAATATGTGATTAGAATGCTCTTAATTGAACATTCTAATGATGATGTCACAATCACTAGTGGTAATTGGTAATATGCACGTGTAAAGTATTGTAGGAGTTTGTGTAACAAATATGCGACACATAAACAGGAATAGTAAAAAGTCAGGATTCCACCGCAAAAGCGATAGGCAGTCCACTTATTCTTTTCTTTGACTATGCTGCCCTCTTCTGGACACAAAAATATCTTACACAGACCGTCAACCAAAACGGCAAGTGTAGGTAAAAAGTTACATGGTAAAAGAGCTATCCATGTGTCAATCCATGCAAGAACCCACATCTTGACACTGAAGTCAGTGTCATATATTTCAGGCCCCGTACTACATATATTGGATCTAATGAGAATGAGAACTGTGTGCATTACATTTACATTACAATCATTTGGCAGACGCTTTTATCCAAAGCGACTAGTGTGCAGAAAAAGTACAAGAACAGTGTATGAGTACTAGACCACACACAAATGACAAGGAGGACAATCACCCTATCCATGTTATCTCATGTCATTGCAGTTTGTGTGTGGCTGTGTACGTTATTTAACAGATATAATACGTAACAGAATGGTATACACACAATTTGCAATTCTCCCCATACATCTACATTGTTTTTAAAAATTCCTTTATGGATTTAAAATGGAAACACTGGAATAATGATAAATTAAGAAAAAGAATCGGAGAGGTGGCTCGTGGCTGCAGCAGTGCAGAGAGAGAGGGGGGTGGTGCATTCCCCAGAGCAGAGGCCAGTTCCGGTCCAGGTTTTCCAGCGAGCCTCTGTGGCCCGAGGGGTGGTTGGAGCGGGCCTAGGCCTCATTAACTGTGCTGAGGAGACACATCAGGAGCCGTTTTACAGGGCTGGCCTACGCTCATTAAGCCCCCTATCCTCCCTCAAGCTCCGCGCTCGCACCACGCTAGCCCTCCAAAATCTAATCAAAATCAGCCAGCCTGGGAATTGAGTATTCACAAGGATGCAGCAGGCATTGTTCGGGAAGCGCTCCCTCTGCCCCGCGCCTCCCGTGCAGGCACAGCGGCTATAATGATTCGGGGTCGCGCGGAATGTTGTAGAACGCTCGCAGAGCGATTTCACGGGGGGCTCCGCTGCTGAACTAGGCCGAAACGTGAGGCCGTTCACAGAGCAGGGGCCAGGAGACTGGCTGGAAACGTGATCCGTAAATAAGAGATCAACTCACTAGCATCCCGAGTCCTCTTTCAGCCGGAAGGACAGAAGTTGAGTCTCCCACTGGGCTGTGGTGAGGTCTGGTTCTGGCTTTGTGAGCAGTGCGGAGTATTCCCCTGTACACTGAATGTGGACTGAGAGCAGTCCAGATGTGTGGCTTTAGTGATCCTCCGTGTGCTGTGTGGCTTATTACCATCTATAGTATTTAGACTTTCTGAATTCCAACTCTCCCGTTACACTGCAGCGCTGATCATTTTTTTAAATACTGTTATTCTTCAATAGTAATATTCCTACACATTATATCCATATTAAATACATATCCCCACTCAGTCACCCGTGTGCCACCTGCACTCACGTGTGGAACAGTGCGGCTGGAGTGTTGTTCACGTCTACAAAAAGCCTCAGCCATGGCCACACAGTACCATGGAACAGACAGCGCCCCCTGGAGGAGGGGAGTATCTCTCATGCTGTGGGCACCCAGCCCATAGCTGTGAGGAGGCCCACCCCTGGCTGGATGAAGCCAACTGCACCCTGCTGCTGTAGAGAACATACTGACTGGCAGAGAAGCTGTAGAAGAGGACAGTTTAGCATCGGCTCCATGTAGCTCACCCTCTTTTGTGTTACTTTTCCTATCAAATATTCAACTTCTTTTTTTCCACAGTCACGACTATTTCTGCGTATGAGCTAGCCCATACCAACCATTTATGCACAGCTAAACATAAGTATATCAGCCTGCTTAGTAATAATTCAGACCACAGGTGTCAAAAGGGGGAAGAGCAAGCTTCTGTTCCAGCCCAGCACAGTGAAATCTATTTTATTACTGAACTACTCAAGGTCTGCGTCCGAATCAGCGCACTTGCCTATTGAGCATACTTTTTAAAAAAGCTGTTAAGAATCCGGCAATTCTGAAAATTTAGTGTTCTTAATATCCCTGGATGATATACTTATATCCGGGTTTTCACTGATAATAGCATGGAGGATATTTTTCCCATACTGCATGTCACTAAACAGTATCCAGTAAGCAGAATACAGTATGCTAGTACACAGGACGCAGTAGATAGGGCTCTGATTTGGACACAGCCAGGGCCTTCAGTCAAGACCTGGAGTAGCTGAATAAAACCTGCACCAAACGATTGGACAAATGTGTTGTGATTTCTTTAACAACTGAATCAGTTACCAAAACCATAAGAGAACCCTGCACCTTTGGTTTCACTGACTGAGTTACAGAAAAATAATACTGAGTGATGCTTTATTTTAGGCAATAAAGTCCCTGAATAATTTGTGATATTTAACATGCTGCAGAAACTCAAACTATCCCATAAAAAGCCATTAAAGTATAGATTTAGCACTCGGATAGCACAATACTATTCAAAAGTACAGGAAATATTTTTGTATTCTTTAGGTTTAGAAGATTTTAAGAAGCAGCTTGTTCTTTTTGATGGAGGCTTAGTTTAAACAGCTTAAGTTGGAAGGAACACGTGTGGTTTGGAACAGTTTGTTCCAACAGGAGAGCCAGTGGAATGTGTTTTTTTTCTTGTTTTTTTTTCCTACAGCAGCTGCCAGGCGCATTAAAACTGCAACCGTCACAGTGAGCAGTCAAACTACGAGCACTGGTATTAGCCTGCGCAATTCTATCCACGTTACGAGCGGCTCGGAACTGCAGTTAAGAATCCAAACTACTGTTGAATTACAATTCAAGTAATGGAGCTCACATTTTATGCGGTGCGCATGGGTTAACTATAGATTGAGGTGAATGCGTATATCCCAAGAACACCATGCAGTCCTGTCAATCTTTTTGATTTATTTATTCATGGCTTTATTAAAGCAGTGCGAATCCCTATTTTCTTTTTTGACAAGGATTGGACCAGAAGCAATGGATGGAACAAAGGTTTTCCAAGCTATTGCTACACTTGGGATCATTGCTTTGCTATGGCTGTTCTCCTTTTGAGACCTGTAACCTGTAGATGGTTTATAGACCGGACACTACCCCATGCAATGGCCATGTCTCAGGGGACACAGTGTAAAAGATCATTCCCTCCTTTCATCCCAACTCCTCATGTTAAACTGCTGAGGAGGTCACCAGGACAGACAGACACTGCACTAACAGTCAGCAACGGTTCACATGTCCTAATTAGGAGATGCAAACTACGTTATGCACATAGGACAGCACACTGTAGTTAAATTCAAAAACCACCATACACAATACTACACTTATTCAAGACAACTCATTCAAAGGAGTAGTTAAATTGGATATTAGAAGCAGCTCCCTTGAGATACACTTCTGTTAAGCTGGTAATAATATAGTCTTTTCTTAGTTGCAGGCAATTGTTTTTGCATTAAATTCAGTTTCATGACCGGCATTCAGTTATTCCTCTTTCATATGAAGTAGTCACTCAGCATTGCTGAAGCACTGTGGCATTTCTCACAATATATGCACCAAGACATTCCCTTATTTTTAGAAAAAAAAAATGAAACGGTAGACTATTCATTTACCATGCAAAGCGACAGATTCTATTTTCATTGCAAGATGAAGGACACTGAAATGGGTGGGGGGGGGGAATTGTATGGTCTGTTTTTTTGCTTCCTAACACAATATGAAAGAGGTTGGAGCCATCGCATTGCGTGTTTTTAAACATCTTACATACCTCCCTCAAGGGGGTCGTTTCCCCGGTGAAACCTGCACGAGGCCGGGCCTGCACGAGGCCGGACCCGCTCTCCCTGCGATGGTCCGGGCCGGCTCGGGAAGATTGATTGGGGCTGCGGCGGTGTGAGGTGAGCGAGGTAGCAGGGAACAAAAGGCCGATCTGTACCCGTCGGGGAAATCAGACAGCGCCACGGAGAGCCCCGAGAGCGCCATTGGCGTGGTGATCCATCACGGGGCGCCGTCGCAACGCAAGGTCGGGGCGCCCCGACACTGCGCACATTACCGCCACTGCGTCTCCCCCTGGGAGGAGCACCGCCTCCAATCCTCCACGAGGCCCCCCCGTTCACCTGCGCCTCCCGCGCGGGGCCGAATTGGGCTCCCGTCACCACAATCCTCAAATGACCTGAGGAGACAGAGAAGAGACTCAAAGAAAGGCCAAGTCGTGGCAGAGCTGTCTGAGATACAGATCTGGGCACCTGCTACCTGCCACATCAGAGAGCGCAACCAATCAGGGAGCCCGTCCTCGTGCAGACAGGTGATGGCTGCCGGTGTGACTGAAGAGGAAGAGCCTTCACCTTGCGTTTATTTCTCCTTCATTGTTACAAAGCCCCCCACCCCCCCCTGACAAAAAGTGACTTCATACACCTCTGGCTCAAATTACACTCAGACAGACAGAAACCGAGACGGATGGAGGTTGTTCTCTCTCTGCGTGTTGGAAATAATATCTCTCTCGAACACGCACACACACATTCGCACACAAACTTACCTTTAAGGATAGTTGGTTCTCGACTGTAGTGCGCAGAGGTAAGCAAGGTTAACCAGGGTGAACAAGAATCAAGTGAAATCTCACTGACATTTTATATAATATGAGATTATAATTATTTCTACAAGCCAGAACAGCCCCTCTCATTCACAAGAAACCTCCAGTATTTTTTCAAAATGTTACCTTAAAAAAACTACAGAAATTCTACGGGACATTTAAAACAATGTTTTCATCTAAAAATTCTAAATTGGTCATGTGTGATTTCGTATTTTGAGAAATTTGTTTACAATGTCTGCAATAGTCACATTTGAATTATTATTATTATTATTAGTAGTAGTACTATCATTAGTATTATTATTACCATGGTTAGCCACAAATTTGTACAGTTCTAACAAAACACACACACACACACACATTCATGTACACACATACACACAACAACACATGTGCATGTACAAAAACACACACACACACACACACACACACACACACACACACAAACACACTCTCTCACACACACACACACACACACACACACACGCACACACACACACACACACACACACACACACACACACACACACACACATACATTCAATCCCTATATATTTATAATCTTTATACCTTATATACTCTATTACAAGGGCAACCTGACATAAAACACAAAGTTACAAAAGCAAAGTCAACTGTGAAAATGATGAGAGGGATGAGACAGTTGTGCAAGAAGCAGGATTTAACAGCAGTGATTTAAAACAGGAGCATACTTCAGTCACCGTGTCATGAATTATGCACACGCACACGCACACGCACACACACACTAGTGTCCTGCCAGTGGTGGGCTGTATAGACCCGGCTCTACACACTGCATCAGCGCTCCACTCACATCCTCACCCCCAGCGCTCCACTCACATCCTCACCCCCAGCGCTCCACTCACATCCTCACCCCCAGCGCTCCACTCACATCCTCACCCCCAGCGCTCCACTCACATCCTCACCCCCAGCGCTCCACTCACATCCTCACCCCCAGCGCTCCACTCACATCCTCACCCCCCAGCGCTCCCATATTTTCCCTTAATTCAGTTTGTCAGGGAATTTCATGCTTTTACATTAGTTTTTGTTATGAATTCAATCTCTATGTACTTCCTGGTCTGGCTCTATGGCACATTTAAATCAGGCAGATTGATGAAAGTTCTCTTACAGTGCAATTTTCTTGGGATAACAGTGTTTAGTAAATTATTCTAATGTACACACACATGCACACATAAAAACATATTTTTCTATTGAGCGTGCCGCATGTTCATATATTTATTGATATGTAAAATACAGAAACCATGCGAATACAAAAGGAAGGACAACAGTATGTTGATATCATTACATACTGTATGTGGCAATGCACCGAGTTCTTGTAATCACAAATGCACACAAAGTGCATCAACAGACCAACCTAAATGAAAGGCCTTACTCACTGCTTGCTTTTGACAGGACAGGTCATACCTTCATACAGATTGTGCCTGTGACCAAAAACGGCAGGTACTGTTGAATACCTGTCAGCAATCTTCGGAGCACAGCACAAACTTACAGTCTACATGGCGGTTTAAATATTTGACAATATGTACAATCAGACAATATGCTGTTGTGACATTCTCCAAATTTCCCAAAAGCAACTGGGGTAATTGAACAGAATCTATATTTTCAGCATGTGATTTTGTCATAGAAGTGGACCACTTTCCAGCATGTGCTGTAACCTTAACATTAACAGGCAATCAGGCAAGCATTAACAGGCAAGCAACCTTCCAGTCACCCTCTCCTGGAAAGCACTTCATTGGCAGAGATGTCGCCATGGTTATCTTAGCCCCGCCCCCACCCTGCAGGGTCTTCTCTGTGCAGTTGAGACAGGGTAGGAGAGGCAGTAGAGACTCTCACGGCTCGACCCTCTGGTACAGCGCGCAGGCAACGCAGGCGTGCTCTCAATGGAATGTGAGAGCTGGGGTATCGTTACCGCCAGTGTCCGGCCACACCCTCCTCGCCCGGAAAACACAGCCACAGCCGCCCTCTCACCGAGGCACAGGCAAACTGCTAATTCCTCCGTGGCGTGAGCCAGCAATGCCTGTAATGTCATCCTGCTGAAGGGGGGGGGGCTAAAGTCTAAGAAAGGAAGTCATTACTGCATGAGAGGGGTGGGTGTGTGTGTGTGTGTGTGGGGGGGGGTTTGATCCCTCAAAACATACTCTGTAACGAGTGTTATTAGGAACGGAGAGAAGATCAAGTGCACCATAAGTGAACTGTCCTGAAATATGAAGCGGAGCCCTTCAAAGCCCCACACGCAACAGGACTTAAAGGGGGAAGAGGCAGCAAATGGAACATATGACAAGCGGCAGGCTCCGTCACCTCCATTAGCTCCACCGAGGGCCACCCTCTTTATTAGTGAATAACTACCAGGCCTAAACTGCAAGAGCCTGCCACTTCCCTTCAGCTAGAGAACAGAAGCCTCATTTTAAATATCACCCTCCTAATAAAAACAGAACTAACCACTGGTTCACAACATGGGATGCACTGGCCCTTTGACAAATATGGTTTTTGGAATGTTTTTGTTTTCAAAATTCTAAGTCAGTGTTCTAGAACTCCATTAGTTACAGTAGTGATTGTGACATCAGCATTATAATGTTCAGTTAACAACATTCTAATCTGACTTCAATAGGTTAATGAAGAGTACTGGGGGGTGTACAGGAGAGGGAACAGAAACCCTGGGTTAACAGCTCATCTAAAATGCTTGCAGGCTAAGAAGTGACATCGTTCCTCTCCTCGCAGAAAAGGGCCGTTTGTGAAGAACTCTTTGGGCGCTCAAGAGAATGTGTGCGTCGCTCACATAAAGTCAATTCCCTACCCACAAAATGGCCGACCCATAACTGGAGCAGCATTCATTGGTAAAGAAGACGCCGTCAGTTCCTCCCTTTGTTTTATTTACATTTAGTCTCAATGGAGATTGTAACAATGGATCTGACTATCAAACAGGAAAGGACTAATGATGTAATACAGGTCCTGGGCCTGGAGAGCCGCAGGCGCTGCTGTTTTTCAATGTTACTCTGCTTAATCAATTAATTAAAGCAGTCCTATACACAGCTAACACTCCACCTGGTTAGCTTGGGTCTGAATTGGTTTTAAGGTGAACAGACAAAACCAGCAGAGCCTGTGCCTCTCCAGGACTAGGGCTGCAGACCCCTGATCTACAGCGTGAGAAGCAGGAACAGAGCGAATACAGATCGGCTGATACGGCATTCACAGGAAGCCTGCAGGCACATGCCACTGCCTGAAACAAAGGCTCTTTACAATGTGACAGCGCAGCACGGCGAACGGGGGGGGGGGGGGGGGGGGGCGGGGGATGACGCCGCCCCGCCACACTGCAGCGGTTATTCTGACAGCGGGATGGGAATAATGGCCTCCTTTCTAACCGTCGGCTGGCATCGCGTTACACTAACACACAATCATACTGTGTGACACGTTCTTAAGGCACAATAACACCTTTTCTGCAGACACCACGGCGCCCCCCCCCGCCCCCGCCTACACGGTCTAACTGACAGAAGGCGAAGTGGAGGACCGGTACAAGCTGTAATCTCTGGCTCTGTCCAACCGTTTCTGGGTTGAGCTCCTGTCTGTCAATGTCCGAGCAGTTTAGATAACAGCGAGGGATCCATAAACAAAGTCCCTTCCTCCTCGTTGGAATCTGTGTTGCACAAAGGTTCCGTTCTCCTGCATTTGCACCCATGTTCTTATCCAAGTTCCCCACGGATTCCATATTTCTGAAATTAATTACTCAAAAACGTACCCACATTCGACACAGAGAGACCGCCCCCAGCCCTACTTTATCACACTCTGATCGTGCCCTGGTTTAGTGGAATTCTGCAGTTCATTCAAGATAATTTAGCAAATAATGAAGCGGCATGTCGAGGCCTCTGCTCTTACCGCTGTTTGGAACTGCCCCAGTGGGCGTGAACTTAGCCACAGCCAGACTCTGGCCATTGCTGGCTTGTGGAATGCCACACCCCCTCGTGCCCATTGGATAAGAGACACTTGGATAAGTGCAGCATCTTAAGTTGGAGGAGACGGCGCACAATTAACATTAATCACCCAGAGTATGGAAGCAGTACATCTGTGAAGGGTGTGGAGCCATCCATCTCACCCTTCTGTCTTTTCCTTCCTTCCTCCCTCCCTCCCTCCCTCCCTCCCTCAAGCTGCAGGTTGAGGATGTTGTTTAGGGGGAGTGAGGGGGGAGGGGCTTGTGGAGATACTGTTGTGTGGATGGGTAGTGCAAAAATAAAACAAACTTTAAACAAAATCCCTTCCTCCATGCTTGCCATGTTCTGAAATGTGTCCAGAGATAAATTGGTTTACCTCTATAAGTAAAACCCAGCCAGCAGGATCTCAATCTGAGTACACTATTGCAACCACTTAGGACAGAAATAAAACGACTTCAGTTCCATAATTAACTTTCTTGTCAAATTTTCAAATATGCCGGCAAATCTTAAAGCTATGAACAGAACTCTAGCAAGCTCTGCGCTTTCTCATAAAGCCTAGTTTATACTGTGTAAGACACAGCTATGAGTGATAGCTCATGGCTCATAGCTCGGGGCATTTATACTTAATACATCGGCTAACTGTCAAGCGTCCTGTGTCTATGGCAACGTAACGTTAAAATTTAAACGCTGCACTGGGTGGTGCGCGAGTAGTCTCTTAAATGAAATTAGCCAGGCCGAAACAAATACAAAATATGAAGCCATCGTTCGTTTATAGCTACATACAAATATACATTCCTTAGCAACGCAGAACGCTCCATATCCCCAGGCCAGTCAACCAATCAAAGATGTGAGACATATGCATCATGCCTAAGTACTAGGCCTAAAGGTTAACTTATGCAATGATACAAATTAAATAATATAGCTGAAAGTAGCTAATATAACTCCTGCATTTATGTGGAAAGTTTAACATTATACAAGTAGAATGTAGTCAACTTTCCTTGGGATAATTCTTAATAAAATACACAAATTACAATTACACTTGACATACACACCACGTAACACAGTGACAAATTCCTATTTAAGCTTCAGTCCTACCACACCAGATAATGCATAATGGGTTTCCATGTCCTGAAGACTGTTGAAATCCAAATCCTCTGCATGCAACAAAAACTCCCATTGGCTCACCACTCCTTGAAAAGGAGAAAGGACATCTTCAAATAGTTAGAAGTAATAGTAGAAAGTTACAAGTAATAAGCAACTGATTTTCTCTCTGTTAAAGTTCAAAAATATTAATTTCTTTTACAATAACTTGAATATATATATATTTCACATCTTGACATTTTAACATCAGTTCACCATAGTAGCCTATGCCTAAATGGTTTCACCAATTTGACAAAATGCGTACAATTTTTTAAAGTAGTGTGATTCTTCCAATGACCACTAGTTGGGGCACCATACATTTTTGAACCAAAATATATTATTGTATCTACCATCTGCAATGCAAGTTGCAGTGCGATTCAGTAAAGGCTACATTTAGTTGAGAGAGGTTCTAATGGTTTTGCTAATATAACCAAAAACACATTTAATTTCAAACATTGTTTCAATAGAACATTTCAAAAAGAATGATAATCTACATTTCCTAGCTTACAATAGTTTGTCTAGCGCAACACGCTATGTAGCCTACGACGCAACTAGCTTAACAATAGCAAGGCTACTCCGCAGAGGTGGAAAGTCCAGGGGTCAGAAAGTAAAAGTCCTGCTATGTGTTTCTTCCACCCATGAACTCAGCCAGCGGATTTCACTAATTAGTTCTACCTCCTGGCTGAAGAATTGTGCCAATTAGCAAATTCGGGTGATTGGAAAAAAATATATTGGGGAGGATTTTTACATTCTCAAACTGGATATTCCACCTCTGCTACTCCTTTTCTCATGAGAACATGAAGTTTTTCCTAATACTCATTTCATAAACCATACAAAAGATTTCTTGTTCAGAAACACGATTGTTCTACGAGGGCTATCGTCCCAACTGCGTTGTTGAAACCGGTCAATCAAAGGCGGGACTTGTGCGTACGTCAGACGTGGGCTGGTTTCGAAGTAAACTCCCTAGGAGGGCTTCGGAGACTATCGACTATTTCTTGAAATCTGATTTATCGAATGAGCCGAAACGTTCCTGGATTAGCCTGTGTGGTATAAGGATATAGATCATATATCGCATGTTCCAATTATAATTTTTTTAAGTAATGGATTGATGATTATAACTTGGCTTGTAGTCCACTTTAACGGACTACATATCCAGTACTGCAGCACATGGGTGGTTCTCGACCAATAAGATATCATCATCTCGTCTGTCTGGACATTTTTGGCAGAATGGCAGTACTGCCGCTGAAGTCGAGCTAATGTTAGCTTACTAAGTTGAGACGCCCGCCCGACAAGGTCAGGTTACAGTTAACCACATAAAGCAATTTTAGCTTTTAGTCCTTCAAGCTAGCTAGCTAACGTTAAAAAAAGTGTTTTTAAAAAAACGGAGCTGTGTGCTACTGCTGGCTAACGTTATATGACAACGTTTGGAGACAACGCTGCTCGTCCAGAGGGAATTATGGGACGTCGAGTTTTTAAACAGTGCCAGCGCTGGTATATTCACAAAAAAATACTAAAACGTAAAATATACTCGAAGCTCGTCCAGAAAAACGACATTTTGCGAACGGGCGTTATATTGAACAATCCAGGGAATTGATGGTAAGACAAAATCTCTAGAAATGGTTTAAAAGTAAGTTTTAGTTAATGTCTAAGCTGTAATGAATGGGGAATTTACTGCCGAAACCAGTGTGACGTAGTCACTTGAGCACTCTATTTGATTGGCTGATACCCAAGAGTCTGATGTTTGATGATTTCATCCTTTCCTATAAAAATTCACTTTATATTCATTTTGGGCAGTATCATAGCAACTCTAAAGCAGCTTGAAAAAGAAGCAACAAGCCATGCTTGTGCCACTAAAAATGCAAAACATAGGCTAATACAAATCAGGGAGTCACCCATATATCTGGCTAAAACCATAAAGCATGCTATAACAATCCTAATGTAGCCTAATTACCTACATAAAAAGGGCTAAAGAGATGAATGATTCATTACAAAATTAATGAAATCCAAGAAGAGGTGGGTCTCCATTCTAAGAGAGGTTGCATTTCTATTTTTTCAGTTTATATACTTAGTTAACTATTTAATTAACTGCTGTGGAATGCTTTGTTTTTCGCTGGCTAGAACTCAATGACAACTGACCGTGGCCGAATCAGCGCACCTATAACATGCCAGTTGAGTATACCGTTTTAAAAAGCTGTTAAGGACGCAACAATTCTGAAAATTGAGTGTTCTTAATATCCCCGGATGATACACTTATTTCCGGGTTTTCGCCGATAATAGTATGGAGGATATTTTTTGCATAGTGCATGTCACTAAACAGTAATAGTAGGTTAAGCAGCATACAGTAGGCCTATGCTAGTACACAGTACACAGGACGCAGTAGCTAGATCGGCTTTGATTCGGACCTGCTATTTTTCTACGGTCTATGATTCGGACAGCCTCGCTTCTGCTACCTTATTTGGCTAATTTCAGCAGGGAATTCATTTGTGCACGTCAATGGCTGAGTTGGTTTAAAAAGAGGCATTTGAAGAGGGCGTGGCTTAATGAGACCTTGGTTTCTCTGTATTTCTACCCTCGCACTCAGGGGAATTTTATTATTATTTTTTTAAACATCCTCTCCCTGAGTGAAATATTGTAAATCCCTTAAAAATGTAATCTGAACGTTGCACTCTAAGGCTTAATTATAGGCTTTCTGCAGGGGTCACACGGAGGACACAGAACACTGGCTGTTTTATGAACTTGCTTTCAGTCCTATTTCCATTCATTAGGGCAAGGGAAAAGCAGGCCTCTTTGAGCTTGGTAGTGTGCAAATGTACATTCATAAACCCATACCATGGCTCTGTGTGTCTGAGATTCATGGGGTTGAGTGAACTGATTCCGACCCCAATTCCATCGCTCTTCACAGATCGTTACAAAATAATAAAGCACACAATTGGACTCGAAATTTAAAGTGCACAATCAAAACGTAATGTGGCGTAACTTAGTTTATTTTAATTCCACAGATTTTTCAAAAAAATTACAAAATACTCAAATGGAGAAAACACAGGACTCACAATTTTTCTGAATTATTTCTACTTTTTGTTTACATTGTGTCATCCCATGGCAAACTACTAATATATACAATAAGCTTCAAGATACCAGTATATATAAATTTTAGCAGTCAGAATTTACATTCTGCTATTGCTGCTTTAAAACAAGAAGCTAAACCATTGACAACACTTAACATCAAAGGTTTTGAGACAGAGGGGAGGGAGAAAGGGGGGAATGCGGGAGAAAGTAACAGAAATGTTTCTAATACATGGTACTAGACACAGGCAGGTAGATCGTGGATTCAAATTTATAGCATTTAACCATTTCATTCCTGGTTTTCGGATCATCAGGTAGATGGGTCTGGATTTCACACACTCGTTCCTAATTACCAGCTAGGATTACGTCACACAGACCAAGAAAATATTAGCTTTTTTTTTTTGTTGATTTTTTTTTTTTTTTGCCCCTCTCCCCCTTCCTCCCTCCCATTGTAGTGATCATTTATCATTTATACTGCAATAGCATATACCAGTTATGGAAATAAAAAAAACAAACAAAAACAAACAAAAAAAAAAGACAGGAACACAAACAAAAGAAACGGGGAGGAAATGTCCATGGACTAGAAAACTACCATACATACATGGTCTGACACATAAACCGTATGGACAGTGAACCCCACATCTAATATAACAGTCTGAGATGGCGAATACAAAACCCCTGTTGCCAACAGAGAGGCAGAAAAGTAGAGACGAGGAAAGAGCGGTAGAAGGAAAGCCAGGAATGACCACGCACCACATACGGTGCCGATCATGGAATGCAGAGAGCCTCGAGCGATCACATCCTGTTTTGCCCTCGCCTCTCGAAACGCACTCACTGCCTGGTCTGAGTGTCTGACCACACCTCCACCGTTGGCATCACAGTGAAAATGGAACCACACATTATTCCATTCTGGAGATGAACGTTCTTTCGCAAAGAGGACACAGAGTCGTCATGACGGTACATGACCAGGTTATCGAAGGGGAGCATCGGCACAGTTGATCGTTAGCACCTGTTTTTATAGCAACTTTAACAGTGGTGCTGTGCTACACAAAATGTAGCTTTAAGGTAATACAATTGTGAAGAAACAGACATTGCTGTGAGAATGACCATTCTTTTCAATGGCAAAAAAGGGAAAGTAGTTTTTAGTTAGTTTGTACCAATTATGAACTAATCCTGTGCATTTTCTATTATATACTTACATTTATTTACTCAAATAAATATGCCGGTAAAGCCTTTTTCAAAAATACTTTTATTACTTTGGTACAGGCCAATATTTGAAAAGTGACCAAATGTGGGAAAAAGTGCATTCCTTTTTTGTAAAGCCAATGATATGATATTAAATACTGTGTATAAGCCCAATCTGTGGCACGCCTGTGGTCTTTCAGTGCAATTTTATCTCTGTGGACTGTGGGGACAGGGGCCTAGTGTGTCACCCACAGTAACCAAACATAACAGACCCATTCCCCCTCGGGTGTTACAAAACACCAACCCAATGTTTCATTTTTTAATATTTTTTTGAGTTAGTTAACCATACAGGGAAAAGGCCAAGGTCCGAGGGCCGAGATGTACTGCTGACGGTCAGCCTAAGAGGACGGCAGGAGGGTCCTCAATTTGGGAGCGGATACAATGTCCCGTACCTTTCTCCTTGCAACCATTACCATGGGCTGCAGCCATCTCAGAAACCATTTCCCGCTCAAATAATGCCATCTTGCTCCCCTCTGAAACAAAGGGACACCGCTTCAGAACGATAATATCGGAGGTCTAACGCCTTGGTTAGGAATCCACACCTAATAATTATAATTATATTTATATATATTATTTACAGACTCAAAAATGCCATGCTGTAGCTTTTAAAATTATGAAAAACTCCCTACAATGTATTAAAATAACTGTGGAATTTAAGATAGCACTTTAAAAGGTTTCTGAAATAATGGCCCAACTGTTATTTTTTATTTTTTTACCCTTTAAGCACAGTGACAAAGTGTCTTGTATTCTAGCACCTACGCAAAAAACGCCAGGGAAGTTTCTCAGTGAATTTCACATGCAGGGAAGTCACAATCAGTCTTGAGGACGTTGTCGCTACTTGAGGGCTATATATATATATATCAAATAAAGTCAATTTCTTTAAAAAATAAACACGTCCAGAACAGGAAATGAAGCTGGAAAAAAATAAAAATCTTCAGATCATCTTCTCCTGCCATTGTTCTCGCTAATTTGTTCCAGAGACACAATAGTTCCTCTCAAAGACAGTCCTGTAACAGCTTCCTGTGTGTGGCGGGCCCTCTTCCTGTGTGTGGCGAGCCCGCTTCCTCACGCTCCACGGCAGGCTACAGGCTACAGTTGTTTGTCACCCTCCTTTTTCAGCCGGCTGGAAAACAAACACCACTGCATCAACTCACTGATTACAATAGAAAAAACAACATTGTAGACCTTCCTAATGGCATTTACAAGTGTTAAGTTCAATACATCCTCAGAGGGAGATATGATTGATGATTCGCCCCCCCTGCAGTAGTGCGCTGATGGTACAGACCTGTAGCAGTCTCTAAGACCCCCCTGCTGTAGTGCGCTGATGGTACAGACCTGTAGCAGTCTCTAAGCCCCCCCCTGCTGTAGTGCAGTGATGGTACAGACCTGTAGCAGTCTCTAAGCCCCCCCCTGCTGTAGTGCGCTGATGGTACAGACCTGTAGCAGTCTCTAAGCCCCCCCCGCTGTAGTGCGCTGATGGTACAGACCTGTAGCAGTCTCTAAGCCCCCCCCTGCTGTAGTGCGCTGATGGTACAGACCTGTAGCAGTCTCTAAGCCCCCCCCCTGCTGTAGTGCGCTGATGGTACAGACCTGTAGCAGTCTCTAAGCCCCTCCCTGCTGTAGTGCGCTGATGGTACAGACCTGTAGCAGTCTCTAAGCCCCCCCTGCTGTAGTGCGCTGATGGTACAGACCTGTAGCAGTCTCTAAGCCCCCCCCTGCTGTAGTGTGCTGATGGTACAGACCTGTAGCAGTCTCTAAGCCCCCCCCCGCTGTAGTGCGCTGATGGTACAGACCTGTAGCAGTATCTAAGCCCCCCCTATTGTAGTGCAGTGATGGTACAGACCTGTAGCAGTCTCTAAGACCCCCCTGCTGTAGTGCGCTGATGGTACAGACCTGTAGCAGTCTCTAAGCCCCCCCCCTGCTGTAGTGCGCTGATGGTACAGACCTGTAGCAGTCTCTAAGCCCCCCCCCTGCTGTAGTGTGCTGATGGTACAGACCTGTAGCAGTCTCTAAGCCCCCCCCCTGCTGTAGTGCGCTGATGGTACAGACCTGTAGCAGTCTCTAAGCCCCCCCTACTGTAGTGCAGTGATGGTACAGACCTGTAGCAGTCTCTAAGACCCCCCTGCTGTAGTGCGCTGATGGTACAGACCTGTAGCAGTCTCTAGGCCCCCCTGCTGTAGTGCGCTGATGGTACAGACCTGTAGCAGTCTCTAAGCCCCCCCCTGCAGTAGTGCGCTGATGGTACAGACCTGTAGCAGTCTCTAAGCCCCCCCTACTGTAGTGCAGTGATGGTACAGACCTGTAGCAGTCTCTAAGCCCCCCCTGCTGTAGTGCAGTGATGGTACAGACCTGTAGCAGTCTCTAAGCCCCCCCCCTGCTGTAGTGTGCTGATGGTACAGACCTGTAGCAGTCTCTAAGCCCCCCCCTGCTGTAGTGCGCTGATGGTACAGACCTGTAGCAGTCTCTAAGCCCCCCCTACTGTAGTGCAGTGATGGTACAGACCTGTAGCAGTCTCTAAGACCCCCCTGCTGTAGTGCGCTGATGGTACAGACCTGTAGCAGTCTCTAGGCCCCCCTGCTGTAGTGCGCTGATGGTACAGACCTGTAGCAGTCTCTAAGCCCCCCCCTGCAGTAGTGCGCTGATGGTACAGACCTGTAGCAGTCTCTAAGCCCCCCCTACTGTAGTGCAGTGATGGTACAGACCTGTAGCAGTCTCTAAGCCCCCCCTGCTGTAGTGCAGTGATGGTACAGACCTGTAGCAGTCTCTAAGCCCCCCCTGCTGTAGTGCAGTGATGGTACAGACCTGTAGCAGTCTCTAAGCCCCCCCTGCTGTAGTGTAGTGATGGTACAGACCTGTAGCAGTCTCTAAGCCCCCCCTGCTGTAGTGTAGTGATGGTACAGACCTGTAGCAGTCTCTAAGCCCCCCCCTACTGTAGTGCGCTGATGGTACAGACCTGTAGCAGTCTCTAAGACCCCCCTGCTGTAGTGCAGTGATGGTACAGACCTGTAGTAGTCCTCCTGTCCTGGCAGCGGTCCGCCGTGCATGTGGTGGTGTCCGTGCAGCCACTGCTGTTCCATGGCGAGCCGCTGCAGCTCGGCGGACTGCGCGTGCATCGCCTGCAGCTGGTGAGCGGCGGACATGGGGGGCGGCAGAGCTCCGGGGAGGTCTCTGTGGTACGGGGTTCCTGGAACAGCAGCACGTTTCTGTTTCACGCACGTTTCCCTGCGCAAATTTAACCAATTCTGTCCTATACTCCTCTTTTATTAAAACAGCTAATCTGTACTATTGTTACTGACAAGTTGCTAGCATAATGTTTAAAGAAAGGCTAAAAGCAACCACTTTTTAACTGAATTCTCCATATATAAATCTAGCCAAAGGTACAACCACAACTACATTTTTTAAAGTGAGGACAGGTTCCTGCCCAGGGGACTACATATGCACGTACATTAGCTACTTGGCTAACTCTGGTGCAACTAATAAGTTGTGCAAGGTCCCTGTTAAATAAACAAATAAAATAAATGAACTAAAAACTGTATTCACAGGTAGGCCAGTGAAAGAGAAAGGTGGAGAAATGTGGAGTTGTGCTTTAGGGCGAGTCCAGGCCTCAGCTCACTCACCGAATACAGGGTGCCTCAGCATCTCGTGCTCATGGGGTGGCTGTCCCAAAAGCGCGTTGGGGGATGGCGCCGTGCGGATAGGGGAACCGGGCCAGGTGGGGCCCACCCACCAGCGGGTCAACCAGCGGGTGGCCCCCAGAACCTGGGGGACACACAAGACATTCCCCACCTTCGGGATGTCAGTTTTTGGTCATAGAACAAGGGAATTGCACATTTACACAAGAACACACAAAACCAGCAGCAGTGCACCATGAATTCACAGTTACAAATATTTTCATGCAGAAAGTTAGGCTTTATTTAACGTTTTACTTTTACATTAATTCAGGTTTTAACAGATTCTAAGCATTTTAAATTTTAATAAAAAACGATCAACTTAAAATTCCTAGGGTTTTTTTTTTTTTGACTACACTGACTATGGAATGAGAGAATGATGTAATTCCTGTGTGTGATGTCATGCTGATGTCATAAAGAGGGGTTCCCTCACCTTGGTGCAGTGGGTCCTGCTGGTGCAGGTGGAGGTGAGAGTGGATGTGCGAGTGTTGGTGGTGGTGCGGCGTCACGTTGAACATCTGCAGCCGGGCGATGGGGTCGTTGGCGACGGCAGCCATCCTCTCGGCGTGGAGCCGCTCGGCCGCCAGCCGCTCGGGGTACGTCATCTCGGGCCGCAGCTGGGGGCCGGCCAGCGCCAGCCGCTCGCGCTCCAGCGGGTTGAGGCCCGGGTGGAAGGAGGCGAAGGGGTGGTGCCCGGCCATGTGGGGCAGCGTGATGGCGCCGTGCCGGGCGAAGTGCTCCATGGGGTTGGCGGCGGGGTGCAGGCCGTCCAGCTCGGGGGGCTTGACCTCGAACCCGGGCTTCATCCTCTCCCGCAGCTCCCTCTCGCGAAGCTCGCGCTCCCCGAAACTCTCGTTCGCGAAGCTCGCGCATGCCGGGGTCGGCGTTGTACAGGCCCGGCATGTGGTAGGCCAGCAGCTGGTCGGCGGGGTTCAGAGAGACGAAGAACGGGTGGTTGCGGTTGGTGGGCGACATGACGTGGGGCCGGGCGTACTCGCTGAGCGTGCGCAGGGCGGGCGTGTCGGGCCCGATGTACGGCGGCACGGCCGCGATGGTGGTGGGCGGAGGCTCGAAGGACGGCCGCATGTGGGCGGGGCCCGCCATCTGGGGGTCGCACATCCGGCCCCTCGTGAGACGAGCAGGGTGCTTTCTGTCAAGGTAAGGGTACACGTGGGGTATTTAAAAAAAGGGCGGGTCCAGGACGTGTGACTAAATAAGCAGAGATCATGGAGCAGGTTTTATAAGCACACACACACACACACACACACACACACACACACACACACACACCACACACACACACACACACACACACACACACACACACACACACACACACACACACACACACACACACACACACACACAGAGAGATCATGGAGCAGGTTTTATAAGCACACGCACACACACACACACACAGATCATGGAGCAGGTTTTATAAGCACACACACACACACACACACACACACACACAGAGATCATGGAGCAGGTTTTATAAGCACACGCACACACACACACACAGAGATCATGGAGCAGGTTTTATAAGCACACGCACACACACACACACACACAGATCATGGAGCAGGTTTTATAAGCACACACAGAGATCATGGAGCAGGTTTTATAAGCACACATACACACACACAGAGATCATGGAGCAGGTTTTATAAGCACACATACACACAGAGATCATGGAGCAGGTTTTATAAGCACACACACACACACACACACACACACAACACACACACACACACACACACACACACACACACACACACACACACACACACACACACACACACACACACACACACACACACACACACACACACACACAGAGATCATGGAGCAGGTTTTATAAGCACACACACACAGAGAGATCATGGAGCAGGTTTTATAAGCACACACACACAGAGATCATGGAGCAGGTTTTATAAGCACACGCACACACAGATAATGGAGCAGGTTTTATAAGCACACGCACACACAGATAATGGAGCAGGTTTTATAAGCACACGCACACAGAGATCATGGAGCAGGTTATATAAGCACACGCACACAGAGATCATGGAGCAGGTTTTATAAGCACACGCACACAGAGATAATGGAGCAAGTTTTATAAGCACACGCACACAGAGATAATGGAGCAAGTTTTATAAGCACACGCACACAGAGATAATGGAGCAAGTTTTAGTAGTCTACTCACAGCAGCTCTCTCCGCCTCTCTCTCTCGCTCCCGCTCTCTCTCTCGTTCCTTCTCTTTCTCCTTCTCTTTCTCCTTCTCTTCCCGGGCCTTCTGCTCGGCCTCTCTCTTGGCCTTCTCCAGGGCTTCCTCCCGCTTCTTGGCCAGCTTGGACGAGGCCAGGGGGGTGAAGTAGAAGTCGGTCCTGGCACAGGTGTTGTAGCCCCGGTCCAGATGCTTGTAGAAGCTGCAGAGCCACCATCACATAAAGTCAATTTAATGTGGGAAGTGAGCACACATTATATCACCAAAATGCAGACAAAGCTGAACTATCTGACAAGGCTTACGACTCCGGTGTTTACATGGTCACTGGTTATTAGAAAACTTGAAATATAAAGCTTATCAGAAGCAAGGATGCTTGACTGCAAAAACTGACATGAACTTAAATCTGATGCTTTATGATGCACAGTCCAGTCTGCTGAACCTCAGCACAAACATATCAATATGTCGAGAATCAGTTGGACCAAAACCACACACACCCATACAAATATGTGAGAGAAATGACTGATGATTATGGCTTTCACAAACCCTGTATTAAATTGTGCACTCCTTTTTTTTAAAAAGAGAAGTAAAAAGATGCAGATGAAGATCCTGGACCAGGGTCTGCTCAGCCCAACAGCACAGCTAACTTTTGCATCCAAGCCAATCCAGCGTTTGCATTTGTTCATTGTGATCACATTCAACAAAGTATTATGAGACTTCAGACCTCTCATAGCCTAATGGTAATTATAATTATATAAATTCATTTCTATACTTGACCAAATAATACAAAAAAACTTCTTCGCCCTATGGATACGTCATCCTTTACAATTTGATATGAGAAGTTTGACACATAAATAACCTTTATCGTTTTAGTTCATTATTTCATGTAAAAACCAATCATTGAGCTTTTTACTGCATAATTCCCTTGAACAGCGCATATTAAAAGGCTCATCACTCTTCATTACCAGGCTGGATCACTGACAGTGGCCATCACACAGCTATCATAGCACTCATATGCTAACAGAAGCAGTAATGAGCTGTATTATTCAGTCACAGCCCTGCTGAGGTCATTTCAGTTCTAGCACAAAAAAAAAAAAAAAAAAACCCCACCGGTCAGCAGTTTTACTGGCTGCAAATAACATTACTAAAATTACATTTTTCTCCTGCTCACCCAAGCTTTTAAATCCAACACCCCAACACTTGTGACTCAGAGATGTATGACACTGACTGGTAACGCCGTTAAACTGCGGAGCGGGCCGTTCTTTATTTATGGAGCTGTACAGCTCGGCTCGGCGCGCTCGCGGAAGGACGAGCGAGGAGATGAATCTGGAACATTGTTCGGCTTCGACAAACAAAAAACTCCCGTCAATAACATCCATCACCGGCTTCCCCCGCCCGCCGAGCACCCACAGCGTTATCGCTAAGGCCGTCAGGGAGAAATGTGGTAGGAAGGCTTTTTTCACCTTTGGAAACGTGGAGAAAAGACGACGGACTACGGATGAACAAGGTGATCTTGCCGTTGATCGACGGACCCAACTGAACGTGTCAGTGGAAATGAGAATAAAGGTCTGAGAATGAAAAGGGCGGTGGGCGTACCGTGCTGATTGGCTGGCGTGGCTGGGCGTGTTGACGACGGTGGGCTCGGGGGGACGGACTCCTCTGCGGTGGGAGGGGGCTGTCGGGCTCCTCCAGCTCGTCCAGAGGCTCCTCCTTGATATGGACGGGCGGGACGGCGGAGGGGGGCGGGGCAGGGCGCGCTGACCGAGGCCGGCAGGGGCATGGAGATGGAGGAGGGCGGAGACTGCAGGGTGGACATGGAGGCCGAGGACGAGGAGGAGGAGGAGGACGAAGAGGGGACGGACGACGAAGGGAGGACGGCCGGCCCGCCGGGGATGAACGGGTGGGGGTGCGCGTGGGGGTGGGGGGGGTAGGGGGATTGCGAGGGGACGGGGTGCGTAGAGACGGAGGGGGGCAGAGGGGGCGCGGAGGGAGGGGCGTGGCTCCCGGAGGCGGGGAGGATCTGCGATTGGGTGAGCACGGGGGGCAGGGCGGGCGGAGCTTGCAGCTGCTGGCTCTGGGGCATGAGCTGCAGGGGGGGCGGGTGGGCGGGGGGCGGGTGGTGGGTGGAGAGGGAGCTGAGGGGCTTTAGGGCAGGCGGCGGGGGCAGGTTGGAGGGCATCTGGGGGAAGGGCGGGGCGGAGAGGTGCGGGGGGTGCTTGTGAGACTGGGGGTTGGGCATGTGCGGGATGGGCGTGGTGGGCGGGGGCTTGATGTGGGGCATGGCCATGGGGGCGGGGGGGCAGCGGCTGCTCCCTGGGGGGCTGGATGGGCCCCTGTGTGGAGGGCTGCATCTGGGACGGGGGCGTGTGAGGCTGCTGCTGCTGCATCTGGGGGGGGGCAGAGTGGGCGGAGCCTGAGACTGAGGAAGCAGGGGGAAGGGCTGCGGGGGGTAGCGAATGGGGGTGCTGCAGGTGGGAGGGGCCGGCCTGCAGCGGGTGGGGGAGGGGCAGGAGCGGGCCGTGGAGCGACGGCTGGAGCTGCAGGGGGCCGGGCTGAGAAGGGGGCGGAGCCGAGAGGGGGCGAGTGCGGAGAGGGGAGCCTCTGTGGGTGGAGCGGCGGCCCCTGCTGGATGAGGGAGAGCGGGGGAGGACTGCGGGGGCGGCAGGGGGGGGCGCAGGGGGCGGGCCGACGGACGGGGACACCTGAGGAGCCAGGGAGGGGGCTCCGGGCGTGGGAGCGGGCGGGGCGGGGCCGGCCAGGGCCAGGGGGGCAGGGCCAGCCTGGGGCTGGATGACGGGCGGGTGCTGCGCCTGGAGGAGGACCTGCTGCTGGGCGGAGGAGTCCGAGTCGCTCTCGTTGTCCCGGGGACTGGGGATACTGGGGGAGGAGCTACGGTTGTCCTGGTCGATGTCCTTGGGGTCACTGCTGCCCTCGTCGTTGACGCTGCGGCCGTCCGAGCTCTCGCCCTCCCCTTCTCCCTCGCACTCCGAGGGCGAGTCCGGCCGATTCAGCTCCTGTGGGATCCAAACAGCCCCATCATGCCTTGCTCTCAGAAGCCCACAGTCTAAACAACTCACTCAGGCAGCTCAATGCCTTGTTGTTTATTCTGCTGACATTAATGAAATGACCCTCATGATGAATTTGTACATAGTCTAATGCTTTACTAACAACACCAGATCAACACCCCCGCTCCAAGCATTAACTTTAAATTAAAAAACCAGCAAAAAATAATGGGACACCAAATTAAATTCTACATTAACTGCCGCAGGTCTTATGCTTAAATCAGATTTCCTCAAGGTAGATGTGAGTCTGTCAGACACTGTGCTGGGAAGTGGATGTGAGTCACACACACTGTGCTGTGAGGTGGATGTGAGCCCGTCAGACGATGTACTGGAAGGTGGGTCTCACCTGAGTTTTGGATTTCTTAGCCGACGCTCCTCTCTCCAGCTCCTCTGTGTCTGAACCCTTCTCTCTCTGCCGCTTGGCGCTCTTCATGGGGGAAGGCACCTCCTCTTTTATCTTCTGTGAATAAAACGGGATGTTAAAGATGTTTCCCAGACACCCTTTTCAAGCCCAATGTGTGCAAGATGCAAGCCTGCTTTTAAAGCAGAGGCGTGCAAGTAAAATAGAGGGACGGGGCTTTTTTTTCCCCCCCTAGAGAAAACAAAATTCTTCACAGTCCCAAATTTAGCGAAACAATGACAGCGGTGTGCGGTACCTTGCTGGGCCTCTTGAGCGACTCGGTCTTGCTGTCCGTGCTGGAGGTGCTGGCGGCGCTGGGGGAGGCGCGGCCGCTGGAGCGCAGCTCCTCATTGGTGGGGGAGGCTCTGCCATCGGGGCTGGCTGTCTGCTTCTTCCGCCCACTTCGGAGGGTAGACATCTGAGCCACGAAAAGAGGGGGGAACTATTACAATTAAGCAGCGCCTTCCCCATCATTCAGGAACATAAATAACAGAAAAGAGGAGAGGAGCACAAGCCTTTATTATTCCCTTTTACTGAGGACTGTAGGCTAAACTACAGGGTTTCACACGCTGAGCTTAAGGCTATAAATAGGGAAGTCTTCACACCCACCTACAGGCCTGGAGGCACATGCACCACCTGCTGTGGCTTTATGAAAGAAGTCATGACCTACCTGCCCTGTGAGAGGTGGGGCATAGAGTTCACTCACACTCACACACACACACACACACACACACACACTCACACTCACACTCACACTCACACTCACACTCACACTCACACTCACACTCACACTCACACTCACACTCACAGACACAGACACAGACACAGACACAGACAGACACACACACACACAGACACAGACACAGACACACACACACAGTAAAGAGACTGGGAGACAGGGCGAAGGTGCGGGCGGGCGGCGTACCGAGCCTCTGTTGCGTCGGGTCCTCATGCTATGTTTCCCGCCGAGTCCATCCTCTTCCTCTTTGACGGGTTTGAACATGAACGGAGGGGGGTCGACAGGCTTCTCGATGGGCGGCAGCTCGCCGTACTTCTTGAAGTGGATTCTGCAGTCTGTGCACAGCAGGATGTTCTCGCGGCCCCCGTGGTGCCAGTCCTTAGAAGCTGAAGAGAAGCATTTCCATCATCGTTCCCGAGCCTTCGCCCACGCGGTCCGGAAACAGCGGCGTGCACCAAACGCCGCGTCTCTCTTAAAAACCAAATCTAAATTCCACGCAAACATATGCGCTTCGCACCTCGTACCCAGAACCCCCCCCCCCCCCCCGCCGATGACTGACACACGCTGTGGGTAATATGGTGCCGGGGACATCGGCTGTGCCTACGTGAAGCAACAGATGGGAAATGGCTGAGCACCAGCTGTGCTAAAATAAGTCTGGAGTTACAATGAGGCACAAAAAGCTAATTAGTCACTGGTTGCTTTGATCAAATTAGCAGTGGCATCATTTCTGAGGTGCCTGTTACCTTCTATACAAATGCACAACGTCAAGCTTAGGAGACTGTTAGTCATGATTTAGACAGGCTCAGGAACTCTGGGCAGGTGGTAAAGCCCCTCCCCCTTGTTGGTGATTGGCGGGTGTTTGACTTACTGGTGGTGAAACAGTGGCGGCAGGCGTAGCCCTTCAGCTCCTGTTCGCTGTCCTCACTGTCAAAGTCATCCTCACTGGCAGAGCTGAGATCCACTGCAAGATAGAGAAGTTTCAACTGTGAGGTCATGACTCTATACTTTAGATGCACGTATGTGACATTACTGTGAGTCTACATCTGTGAGGTTATGACCCGACGACCCTCAGACACACGTATGTGACATTACTGTGAGTCTACATCTGTGAGGTTATGACCCGACCACCCTGAGACACACGTATGGGACATTACTGTGAGTCTACATCTGTGAGGTTATGACCCAACGACCCTCAGACACACGTATGGGACATTACTGTGAGTCTACATCTGTGAGGTTATGACCTGACCACCCTGAGACACACGTATGTGACATTACTGTGAGTATATCTGTAATGCCCTGACTCTACCCCATCACACGTATGTGACTATCATTCCCATGAGACTCCACCCCCTCAAACACAGACGTGTCGTTATTCCAGCAGAAATGAGCAATGTCCTGAAATCAAACTACAAACTCAGGCAAACCCTCCACTGCCAGTGCTTGGGTTCTGTCTGGTTTCCGAATGTCGTTCCCCAATCCTGAATACTTCCAGATAAGCCTTTTGCAACACTTTGGGCAGCCAGCTCGGTGGCAAGTAAACACGCCATTTGCCATTTTGAGTGTCAATGAAGACGTGAATGCTCCTTCGCAGAAAGGAAAAAATCTAATGAACCAAATTATCCAGCATTATCTGCACCCACTCTGGCACCTGCAGGAATGCCATTCTTGGACAGCGTAAGGTTTAATATCCTTCTCGGAAAGTCAAGTGCTTTATTCAGTGTTAGGTGGCCCTGTGAATGGTAAAGTGCAGGGAGTACTTACGGAACTCACTAGAAGGGGGGCGGGACGGGGTGTTGACCGGGGTGGTGGCGGTGCGGGTCTTGATCCTGCGGAAGACCGGCTGCCGACGGTGCCTGCGATGAGCTCGAGAGCTCGCGGCTTCCGGCGTCTTCTTCCAGTAGTAATAGAACGTGATTAACTCTCCCTGCGAGACAAAGTACACAATAGCAGCGCAAAATAAGAGCAAGGTCCACAGAAACTGCGTCCGTTCCTTGTTTTGGTTTAGAAATTAACTTCTGTACACAGAGGGGTGTTAAACAGTTGTCAAAGACTAAGGCAGCTGGCATGACATTACCATTCCTGCTAGATGAATCATCTATTTACTGTAGTCGCTGAGCGAATGAAAGGCAAAACTAATTTCTCCTATGATTTCATACAGTCCCATTTCAAACACTGTATTGCTGTAATCCTGCAAGAAAGAAAAACAAACACAAAGGTGCTCATTTTCACGTAACCGTGTACCTGCAGCAACATCCGTTTTGTGTCAAAATCAGGATCGATTTGGATTTTGGCCCGTGATACGG
This sequence comes from Synaphobranchus kaupii, assembly GCA_029718625.1. NCBI lineage: Eukaryota > Metazoa > Chordata > Actinopteri > Anguilliformes > Synaphobranchidae > Synaphobranchus > Synaphobranchus kaupii. The sequence continues at coordinate 115,243,741 of CM056378.1, forward strand.
AATTAATACTTTATTTCAAACTGTACCGGTTGTTAAGCTCAGACTGACGGAAAGAAAAAAATATCACATTTTCCCACGTCCCGTATAAACGAATAGCTGCCTTGAAGACAGGCTTGCTTTGATTTCTGATGTTTTTACCCAATACAAACGTCGGAGCTGAGAACAGAGGACAAATCGCCTTGCACACATCCTGCATTTAATGAGAACCAAGGCAAATGTGCAGCAACCGTTTCCTTGAGTTATCCTGTCAGATATTTAATTCCAAGTTGGGCATGTAAAAGCACTCATTAGCAGTTAAAATTAAAGAGCTGGAAGGTACAGGACTACACCCTCATCTTACGGATGACGCAGCCACAGTAAAGTCCCGGTTTTTCTGGCGGGAGCAGAGGTGAAATCCACGCCAGGTTTTACACACAGACCGGCGGGCGACGCAACGCGGTGCAGCGGTCATGTCTGTAGCCGGATTAGAGAGAGAAGCCTGCTGAATGCTGGGTATTAGGATCAGGGCGCTGGTGACTGCCTGGGTGGCAGCCACTTGAACGGGAACAAAAGAAGATGTCGGGGAGAGCTTTGGTGCTACAAACAGGGAGTGAAATGGCTCCTAGCCCCCTTTGCTGGAAGAGTCAATTGAACTTTAATCAAACATTCACAGAGCACGCTTGCCAGGGAGCAGGGCGTATAAATCTAGAGCACAAAAGCCAGCCAGGAAATCGATACCCTACTGAAACATTAACACATGCAATCATGCATCAGAGGTACTCTTTGCCGAGGCAGCCCACAAAAATGAACCGCCGCTTTCCTCTGCAGCTCCAAATAAAAGGCCATACCACGACGTGTCGGGCCATTATGCACCCCTTTCAAATTGAACCATTTCAGTTCTATTCAACATGATCTTTGTCACTCTGCAGAGAATGTGTATATTTGCTCTATGCATCCCATAAATGTTTACAGCATCAGAGAGACCGTGAGAGACCATTGAGACCGTGAGGTCGGTTAAACTCAAGACAGAATGGGTCCTGACATCTTTAGCACACCGTGCAGATAAATTGTTTCGCTTCGCCTCTTCTGCTTGGCATAAATATTAGTCATTAAAATGGTGTTCTCCTCCCAGTGTAGCATACCCTTCCCCGCTGCCCCACAGTACTTAAACACTGCTGTACCCTTTCATTACTGACCCGCTCAAGCTCACAAAGAATGGAGTAAAATCCATAATTCATTAAAGGAGTACATCCAAATATAGCTTGTAACTCAAAAGACTGTACTTACCCAAATTGCCCCGAGTACAGTATTCAGCAGGGTAAATGTATGTAAAAATATAATCTGCGGAAAGTCGCTCTGAATAAGAGCGTTTGCTAAATTCTGAAATAATGTAATGTAATCAGTGAGTCATCCCTGGTTTCATGTTAAAGCAGTTTTAGCTCTGAAGGATGTAATTATCACATTATTATTAGCTTCAATGATCACAGCTCTATCCAAGGATATGCACCTTTTTCATTATGTTTTACCTTTTTTCCCCCCTCTGCAAGTCACAGTGTATCATTACCTATACGGTCTATGGTCATTACACACACAAGACTGTCCGTCCGTCAGAGTCACAGTGTATCATTACCTATACTGTCTATGGTCATTACACACACAAGACTGTCCGTCCGTCAGAGTCACAGTGTATCATTACCTATACAGTCTATGGTCATTACACACACAAGACTGTCCGTCCGTCAGAGTCACAGTGTATCATTACCTATACAGTCTATGGTCATTACACACACAAGACTGTCCGTCCGTCAGAGTCACAGTGTATCATTACCTATACAGTCTATGGTCATTACACACACAAGACTGTCCGTCCGTCAGAGTCTGGCCCTAAAGAATAGGGTTCATAACGCACGGTGTGCCACATCAGAAAGCACATAAAGATTGAGCTTACAACCCCAGCTCCAGCCCTCTCTGCACACAGGACGCACTCCGTGGCCAGAGCCTTGAGGGACATGAGTAGGGTAGTCTACAGGCAAGACAGGAGGGTGGTCTACAGGCAAGACAGGAGGGTGGTCTACAGGCAGGGCGTTCTACAGGCAAGACAGCAGGGAGGTCTACAGGCAAGACAGCAGGGCGTTCTACAGGCAAGACAGCAGGGAGGTCTACAGGCAAGACAGCAGGGCGTTCTACAGGCAAGACAGCAGGGTAGTCTACAGGCAAGTCAGGAGGGTGGTCTACAGGCAAGACAGCAGGGTGGTCTACAGACAGGGTGGTCTACAGGCAAGACAGCAGGACGGTCTACATGCAAGACAGCAGGGAGGTCTACATGCAAGACAGCAGGGAGGTCTACAGGCAAGACAGCAGGGCGTTCTACAGGCAAGACAGCAGGGAGGTCTACAAGCAAGACAGCAGGGCGTTCTACAGGCAAGACAGCAGGGTAGTCTACAGGCAAGACAGCAGGGTGGTCTACAGGCAGGGCGTTCTACAGGCAAGACAGCAGGGAGGTCTACAGGCAAGACAGCAGGGAGGTCTACAGGCAAGACAGCAGGGCGTTCTACAGGCAAGACAGCAGGGTGGTCTACAGGAAAGACAGCAGGACGGTCTACATGCAAGACAGCCCAATAGTGGGGAAATATCAGCAGTGTGACACAGTAAAGGGCGGGACCTCTACCCCACTCCTCATGTCAGCGGTTTAAATATCTGCACACACAGCTCAACGAGAGCCACACTGCTACATCAGCGTTACTCCCACCTGCTGATCCCCCTACACAGCCGCATCAATATGCTGATGCACCAACCTTAGAGTACTTCAATTAAAACATTTATCTTTATATGTATGGTGTGCTTGCTGACAATATATTTTAAATGTGATGAAAATGTATGGATTTTGCCTTCATAATTTGTGTGTATGTACTGTAGAATATTTGGCATAATTACTGTCTATGCATATATACATGACATTGAAAGTTCTTTGCGTTGTGTTTGGATCTGACCTGTTTGTCATAGAAAGCCAACTGTTCGACGATGAAACTACAAAAACATCAACTACTTTTATTTGCTCTCATTTTGTACTTAAATTTCACCCTATACCGCCATGACCTTTCCCCATAACGTCTTAGACAAGCTAAAAAGAAGCAAGATTCTCCAGGGGTGATAGGAACTGAGTCAGCAGAGCTTACAGCAGTAAGCAGCCACAAGCTGTACTCTAAATGGACAGAACTAAACACTGCTCCTTCACAAATCCAGTCTTAAGACCCGGCACACAAGGTAACACACGTATATCTTGTTTTTACTTTTTATTTTTGGTAAACGGCAAAGGAAATATTGCATTTTGTACTGGTAGGTCTCAGACTGGCATTGCGTACGGATGGATCTGATGGTAAAACAGGCTGCCTGGAACAGAACCTGGGAACGTGATTTCCTCTGAAAGAAGTAAAGAGTTCCATGGCGCACATCTGGAAAAGCTGAACACAAGTTTCCACATGCCGCTGACACACAGCTCTGCACAGCACTACACATCACTACACAGCCCTACATAGTACTACACAGACCTACACAGCTCTACACACCTGTACACAGCTCTACACAGCACTAAATATCACTATACATCACTACATATCACTACACAGATCTATAGAGCACTACACAGCTCAACACAACACTACACAACTGTACACAGCTCTACACACCTGTACATGGCTCAACACAGCACCACACACCTGTACACAGCTCTACACATCACTACACAGCTCTACGAAGCTCTACACAACTACACAGCTCTATGAAGCTCTACACAGCACTAGCAGGGCATGTGACTGACAGCTCACTAACTGCACTGGCCAATGGAAAGCTTCTGCTACGTATGCAGTATGTAGGTATAATACATTATACATATATGCAGGCATAGCACTGATTATTTACTATTACTACTAAGCCTATATATACACACAAGACAAGATATACACATTAATTACACACATGACAAGAACCCACACACTAATAACTTTTTATAATTGTGCTATATATAAATTATAAAGTAAAAAAAATTATTAAGAAAATATTGGGTGTACACTGAAATCAGGCAGCACACATGGGTATGACGTCATACCATGTCAGATGAAAACACTGATTAAATCGGGTTCTCAGGAGATGATTAATAAAAGGTCCCTTTGTGGAAGGCGCAGTAATATTGGCGGTATTGTGTTGGTTATATTAGGGGAGTGCCGGTCAGGGCTCTGGTCTATGGTGCAGTGTGAGAGATGGCGGGTGTGGGAAGCAGCTCAAGTGTGTGGATCAGACTCCGTCCGCCAGGGCAGCTCACTAAGGAGCGTTCACAGCACCGCCACCCCGCCAGCCCTGCAGGCTATGACTAAAGGCCCACCTCGCTCTCGTATTCATTTATTCTATAAAGAGCGCACAGTCCTTCTCCCTTTCTGCTTTTCACATATTTACAGAGAGAACCGCACACCGTGCGTGTGTGAGTGATACATGAATTTAGTATTTCACTCAATTAATCTAAAGCCGAGTACATGCCACGGTTTCCCCGCTAAGATGCATACATCTCCAGTGTGATATTGGACGTGTACTGATGACAGGGCAGGGAAAGACAGGCAGGAGATGAGGGAGCAGAGGCAGGGGAGAAATATGAGGGTGATCATCTGTTACGCCTGTGAATTTCCTGAGGTGGTAACTAAAAACAGCGGCCAAGCACAAATCTATTCTGTGCCGCTGAGAGAATTTTTTAATATATTTATTAAAAAAAATTAAAAAAAGATGGAACGGAAATAAGCTAACGGCGGGGAAGGCGGTGTGATTCCGCAGGAAGACGCGCCTCCCTTTGTGCTGGAGATTGAGCTCTCCGCTAGCGCATCCCCAGCCCTGGCAACTCGGACATCACGATCCCGATTAAAAAGGGTTATTTCTGGCTCCTCGGCGCGCGGAGACCGGAGACGAACCGCGGAGCACAATTCACCTTTTGTGGGCGAGCAGTCCGCCTGGCAAAGGTGAGGAAAATAGAAGATGTGAAGGGCGGGCGTTCTCACTTCACATACAGATGGATTCACTGACTCAATTACCTTCACAGAGAGAATGACAATAGGAATTGTGTGAACAGATCTGTGTGTGTGTGTGTGTGTGTGTGTGTCAGGAGGGCTTTCTGAAAAACCACAGAAATAGAGTTCATTTCACGCTGAGCTCTCCCTCACACCATGTCAGAGGTTCTCTGTCAAGGTGTGAGCAGAGCCACGAGACAGCACGCAGGCCGTTACAGCGTGTTCCCTTCACACGGAGAGGGGATGTCGGCTTGCCAGCACCTTCCATTTGCGGGGAAGGGGGGGGACGAGCGCTTCCATTTCCACCCACCTAAAGAAACGAGGAGCTGTGCAGGCTGTACTTTGGACAGGAGAAGCTGAGGAGGGCTGCGCCCTCTCTCTCCCCTGGCTGCCACACCCGTGTGATCAGCCGTTTATTACCGCATCTCTCAGCTCTGAGCAGAGAACGGGGAATTAACGGAGCCGATTAACTGGGCTCCGCTTTTCATCAGGGCCAGGATGAAAACGCCCGTGCGCGTCCCTGAATGACCGAGGCATCACGACAAAACGTCTCCAGATGTGGCAAGAGTGCAAGCTGCACAATTACCCCTCACAATGATGTATACACTGAGGTATACACTGAGGTATACACTGAGAGGAGTTTGCCATCGCGCAACCTGTTTACCGTGACGCATCACAAACCAGGCGCGTCGTTTGTGCCGCCCTGATTTGGAAACAGCAACAGATTTGTCGCACGAAAATACATTCCATACGTAGTCTAAGGATAATTAAAATGAGCATTTACATCAACAGCACTGTTGCAGATATAATGATAGCTTGTTATTTCTTTTTTAATCAGGTCCTTAGGGGGAAAGAAGTAAACGTTGGCAGCATATTTAAGTCCCATAATGCAGCACGGACATCATTACACGAGGGGAGGGGCCATATTATCCTTCCAGCCTGGGTCCACATCCCTCTGCCACACTCTAGAAATGACACAGTGAGACAGAGTATGTGCATTAGCTCATCCGTTCTCTCCCCTCTCCCCATCTCTTCCCCCTGCTCTTATTTTATAGCACTGCAGAATGGCGTGTGCTGGAGAGCCGGAGATACTGACAACATAAGCTCGGTATTAAGAGATGTTTCAGAAGGCTTCCATCTCCGGGATATTTCTGGGGAGTGGATTAGCCGACAAGGCAGGGGCTTACCTCACATCCCTGAGCTGATGCTGCCTCCAGTCCCCACTCGCCCGGCACCGCGGCTCACATGGTGCACGCGATGAGCGAGTGAGGGGGGAAAACCGCGGCTAAAGCATCTCCTATTTTTTACCACACATAAAGACGCATGCACACAGAAACAAGCCCAGAACATGATTTCCTTTCATCCCTGTGTATTCTCTAAAAGCATAACATGAGGGAGAAATAGAGAGAGAGAAAGAGAGGGGGGAGAGAGAGAGAAAGAGAGAAGGAGAAAGAGAGAGAGAGGAGAAAGAGAGGGGGGAGAGAGAGAAAGAGAGGGAGAGGAAGGGCCAGCGCAGTGCTCTGCTCTGTGTGCAGGATGTCCATTAGCACTGAAGTCATGTATTTACCCGCTCCTCCCCACCCAGGCCCAGGCTGGAACAGATGCTTTCTGTTTTTCCTGGCACAACTGTGACAAAGCCACACAAGGCCTCCGCTCTGACAGCGAGCCAAGCGCTCACCGCCAGGGCTACAAAATGGAGGGAGCAGGAGGCTGTACTGACCGCACCGACTGTACATCCTAACTACAGCCACAGCACAGGAAACCACACCTGTACTACGGTTTACACCAAACCAACTGCACGTGTTCAGTTCTACCTGTGACAGCGTTGCATTAGATCAATATTTTCCAAGCCACTTAAACATCCATTATTAATTTCCTGGAGCTTTTCTGTGGGATAAATGGATGCTACATTTTAGTGTGAAAGTGGCTGAAGGCTTGAAGCTATTTTGCCAGGAACTATCTCCCAAAATCGCCATCCAACTCTGAGACTCCGACAGAAGTCTTAAAGAAAGGGTGCAACTGATATGGCCAATTGAGAAAATGTTTACTGTAGCCTGCAGTGCTACAAAATGAGGAATACTGAAACTGAAAAAAGCCACAGTGTAGAAGCGGACAGAAGCTTGCAGTGAAATGGCCTGCCTTTGCTGCTGACAATGTAATGGTGGATAAAATATTGTTTGTGAGACAACCCAACCCACTGTTTGAAAACCAAAAGAAAAAAAAAGAAAAACTACACTGAATTACCGGGCTTTTCATACCGGAACAAATGGTGGAATGTGTGCAATTTTAATGTGTCCAGCCCTGACAAGCACAGTATCTGAGAGCACTACACTGCGCACAGAGATACAGCCTGTATTATAGACAGAACCCAGCAAAATCATGCACCAACATGCCTTAATACAGCTTCAGCCCTAAAAGATAAAAAGATTCTGTTCGTGCGCGTAATATAAATTCTACATTTTGTGACTTTTGCTTATTTAAATGGAATCCAGCCAAGCCAAAATAAAGCTAGTGATGCACATTCTAAATCACCAAGCTCTTGATTAGATGCGAGAACAATACTTAATACTTACTCTCTGTACTTATCTCACAGCTTTTAAATCCGTTTACTGCACTGTAGATTTATTTCAGCTTATGGAAAGAGATTATGAAATACCACACACTAAGTACAATATTACAGCATTACATACTACTTGCATTGTTATTAGTAAATGCATTGCAGAGGCTACCTTGCTGGCAAATCAGGTTTGTTAAAAGCTACGACTGTTTTACTATGTACTATATCATTAATGCCAATTTGTATAAGACATAGTTCAAGATAAACATAACCTAAACACTAAATCAACTCTATCCTATCAATGCAAGTTCATCTGTAGATATTTTACCATATCATATTACAATGTAAATACACTGTGCTTTCCTTATAAAATTTATATTTTACATGGGCAAAACATACTGGCTGACAGTCATGAACATGTAACATGACGAGTGTGCATCAAATCACACAAAAATATAGTATAGCCTAAATATTCAAGTACAAACAAAATGGAACCATTTCTGCTGTATGCCTGTAGCTTGCCTGTATGCCTGATTAAGACACAGTACAAGTCAGGAATTTGGAAGCTGAAACCAATATTCCTTTGCAGCAAGGTCAACACACTCCCCTACCAAGTTAACTGTGTTTAATGCAAACAGGGATATTACCTGAGCCCAGAGTGAGGGAGAGAGAGAGAGAAAGAGAAAGAGATAGAAGGAGAGAAAGAGAGAAGGAGAGAGAGCACTGAATCGGCCTTGAATGAAAAGACAGGCCGTGGAAGGACGTTGAATAGGTAGCAGCTCCCGCTGCGCTGTTGGTTTGTGTTGGAAAAGGGGGAATAAGCTCTCCTTTCACAGGTCAAAGATACCCGACCAGGAAAACCTGCGCTTGTGTTTTCCCTGCAGTGGCTGCTTTGGCCAATGAAAACAGTCAGAACTGCGACAGACACACTTTAGAAGGCGGATCACTCCCCCCCGCCCCCCGCCGCCAAACCTGTACAGCCTTAACACGGTCACATAACCACATCAAACCTGCAGAAAAACCCACATAGCAGGAAACTTTGTATTTTACGCTACCGATATTAAAATAGTTTTTTTCCCTGATATTACATACTTACCTAACTGTACGGTTCATTTTAGAATTTCAAAATTTTTTTAGAAATCCCCTCCCCCCCAGGACTGATCTTTTAAAAACAATCAACAATCAATGTGCTCCAGCCTTGTGACATTTTTTAACATCTCCAAAAACAACAACCATCGCTCTGCCTAAAGAAGCAATCTATTCCTTTAACTCCTGTCAGCTGCTTCCAAATGAGCACAAAGCTCCATTTTAATTAAAAATTAACCATTTTAATTACAACCGCAACCATGATATTTGGATTTATAAGCCACTCTGGAGGCTGGCTGTTGGAATATGGAGGCGGAGTGAATTACATCCGAGGCCTGGGCAGCCAGCAACCGAGCCCAAATCCGGCGACAAGGTTGTGCGCCAAAAACGCTTCTATCATCCCGGCCATCTTCCTGTGAAAATTACAGGGCTGGAGGGGGCCGTGCTACCTCTCCCCTCCTCTCTCTCCTCTCTCTCTCCTCTCAGCGGCTTCATCCACCACCATCAGGCTCAAACTGATAATGGCCCTTTCACCATCTCTCTCTCGCTCTCACACACAAAATGCACCAGGACATCAGGCCCTCCGGCTACACCTCCCTCTCCAAGACCAGCTGCAATCCCACAGCGAGAGAGCGAGGAGAATAGAAGGGAATCGCAGCCCTTCATCCAAACGGCACAAATGCAGCAGCAGCAGCAGCCGAAAAGGCTGGAGGGCTCTTTCAAAAACCTGAGGAGACATTTCACACGCCAGCCAGCACCTCACAATGACGGGCACTCACACATCTGTCGCGCTTAGGTGTTTAAATTATTCTCAGCTCACCTTTTTTATGTGTTTTTATTTCACAACAGATGAGATGGTGGGGAGCGTCGTGCGTACCGACGAGCCGGTCAGAGACACGCGTGCGTACCGACGAGCCGGTCAGAGACACGCGTGCGTACCGACGAGCCGGTCAGAGACACGCGTGCGCACTGAAGACGAGCCGGTCAGAGACACGCGTGCGTACCGACGAGCCGGTCAGAGACACGCGTGCGCACTTAAGACGAGCACTTCCTCCCCCCTTGCCCTTGATATTGCTATCGCTTTATATAAAACAGCATTCCAGAAAAGCAGCCGTGCCCACGGTGTTTACACAGCGCCAGGTGCTTAGCGCGCCACCCTGGGCAGGGCCGGTTTGAGCAGGCCAGGCACTTTACGGGGAAACGAAGCTAATCAGGGCCGTGAGAGCAGCGGTACACTGTGTCTCCCTCTCTGCTCCTGGCCACCGGCCCAGAACGCTCACTACCCCCTCTCAGTTAGCTACAGTCATATCAGCACACACTCCCAGGGCAAGCAACCCAATTCATGTGAGGTCAGCTTTTCTGGCTCATAATGTTAAAAATATTCACAATGTGTATGTAATATATATATTTTTTTGGAAGGGGAGGGGGGGGGGGGTGATAAGGCACAATGAAGTACAGGGGAAAACGCTGCCTCCTGTTACTTAAACCTTATATATGTGCCATACTTCTCTCCCTTCCAGGCTTATGCAATCTTTGAAATCTTTTACAGAGAAAGAGGAGGAAGATAAATGAGGCTCTCCCCCAGGGGGACTAACTGGCACTTATGCAGGCAGTGGGCTTTGCTCTTCTCTCGCCTAAAGCAGGAGGCGGCAGCGCCGTTTCAGCTGCCTTTTCTTAATGTCACGAGCGCTTGGCGAGCACGTCCGTGCGTTTCCTTCCTCTGGGTATCAACCCCCCACCTCCCCGTGTTTAGAGAGCGGTTTGTGTTCGATCTGCTGCGCAGAATGAAACTTCCTGTGCCGCTCGCCCGCTCGCTCACTGGAAGAGGATTTAATGGAGAGAGAGGGGAACAACCCACAGGGCAGACAGACAGGCAGGTCGTTCAGGGTAAATAACACTGCTGCCACCATTCAAACTCATAAATATGTGCATTTTCAATGGCAAAGGCACAACAAAAACATCAAGCCAGGAAGGGTACATTGCTTGATTTCAGTACGGAATTTGCAAAGCATTCTTTTTAATTCCACTGAGTGCGCACATATATATATATATATTTTTTTAGAAATGCATTGTAATTTAGAAACGCATTGTAAGAGCAACTGCTGGTCCGGGAATACTCCTGCATATATAAATACTGTTTCAATCCATTGCAACTGTGTCATAGGCCAACAGCACCAAGATTGCTGAGGCCTTAAAGGTCTCTGATATATATATATATATACGCATACACAGGAAGCTGGAGGTGGAAAACCAGTGCCTTTCTTGGATCAGAAAGCAGGAATGCACAGCTCCGGTATTCTTCTTATCTGGCAGTTTGAAATGCAGTATTTTTGTCTAAAACTGCTTGGATTTCGGCCGCTATCAGGAGCACAAGGCATTTATAGCTGAACAAGCCACGAGAGTGAAGCAATTCTGCATCTACTCAGAGGATAAGTGGAGTCTTTCCAGATAATGACAGGAGCCTCCTCCCCTTCCACATATACTGCCATGCTTTGCATATATTGAACGATATAAAATAGCTCATTTCATCAGTTGTAACTTGTGTAAGATGTTCTCTATGTAAAAATGTACTTTCATTTTCGGTTCCATTCGATAGGTCATTGTAATTTCAAGATTCAAGTCGGAAAAAGGGCTTGCACCAAATACAGTAAGAACCGCCAGCGTAACATTAGGGTATGTACCACATGCATGTGGAGTGTGCATTTTCTCCCTGCAGAGCAATTTGGAATGTGTAACTGAATCTTGGTTAATCATGACGTGAACCAAATGTGACCTGCTGTGTGCAGAGTTGGAAGCACTGTGGAAGAGTTAGTCACTGATTAACTGACGAGCGGCCAGTGAGACGCGTAACTTATCCAAGGACGGCGAGCCAGCCGGGGCTAATGAAAGTAAAGGAGAGGGATAAAGGTCTGCAGAGGGTTTGTGTTCTGGGAAAGAAGCACAGAATTCTTCTTTCGCATTTTTGAAAAAGCAGAAATTAGTTATTTTCACAGTGATACATTTCCTCCCAAAGCAACTTGCTCTAATGTGCCCTCCTACATGCTCAATGTGACTGCTATAAACTTTTGAGAATTTTTTATTATTTTTTAAAAAGGCTCAGGATCAGATTTTTCATATTTACCTAAGTGTCACTGGTGACTAAGATGAATGATAAGAAATTACTGCAACGATCAAGCTGAGGCATGCTTGCACAGTACGTAAAAGACACCACCCTGTGTGCTGGAAGTACAGCTCAGTAAATCTTTTCATTTAGAGGTAGACCTGCTTAATATCTCTTTTTAATTAGGTTACTGGCTCAATGACCTACCAATTTTAATCAGGGGCTTAATGATGATACTGCCATTGCCTAGAAATGACAAACAATACTTTATTTTAATAACCCATTGAGCTTCCCATAATATCTGAACTACAGTTAATTATTTTTGACAAATTGAACACCGATTATTGCTCTAGTTCTTTAATAAAGCGGACTGAATTTTAAAATAAATAAATAAAAACAAGCCCAATGAATTTTACTTTGCGAACTAGCCAGAAATCTGAAAACTTGTTCACCTACCTAGAAAGCTTCAGTAAGCAGGTGAGCCAATATGAACTACAGCGAGGCTTACTTCTCTACATTTACAATCCCTGGTTATTACATCCATCCCTTTCTGAAGGGTGCTACAGTAACTGGCCCCTAAGTACTTAGCCTGCACCACTTCCTCATTGTGTAAACAGCAGGCCCCCCATGACCACGGCAGGAGGCAGGCTCTTTTATGGATGGGGTTTCTGCTGACGGTGCGAGAACAAGCCTGTGCGCCTCTCTCTAATGCAACGCCGGGGGGGTACGCGGACGGGGGGGGCTGCTCCAGGGGGGGCGGGGTTAACTGCTACCTCAGGGGGGCGGGGTTAACGCTCACTGGTTCAAGCGCTTTCCGCCGCGTCGAGATGGCAGACGGATGCGAGGCGAGCCCGTCTCCACGCGCCGGGTTACGCAATGTTTCATTAAAAATGTAATGCCTGTGTACAGAGGGGGAGACCTCTCCACAGAACCGCATATGGGAACCGCAGGAGTCACTGTTACATTAATGCTGCCCCTGAGGTACGCACCTACCTAAAGCTCTGCATCCATGTCTGCAGATACTTGCAACATCTGCAGACAGCTGCTTTTAAAGGTGCGTTTAAATATACCTTTGAAACGTAAAAAATTTGTTTATTATCCATTAATTGACACCTATACTGCACTAATCTGGAGAATGAATGCAAATGTGGTAAAAACAGGTTGTCGAATGACAGAAGTCGGTAGGCTGTCAGAGTATGTACTGTATGTACATGCTATGTATGTGAGCACATGTACTGTATGTACATGCTGTGTATGTGTGCAGATGTACTGTACGTACATGCTATGTATGTGAGCACATGTACTGCATGTACATGCTATGTATGTGTGCACATGTACTGTATGTACATGCTATGTATGTGAGCACATGTACTGTATGTACATGCTATGTATGTGTGCACATGTACTGTACGTACATGCTATGTATGTGTGCACATGTACTGTATGTACATGCTATGTATGTGTGCACATGTACTGTATGTACATGCTATGTATGTGTGCACATGTACTGTATGTACATGCTGTGTATGTGTGCACATGTACTGTATGTACATGCTGTGTATGTGTGAACATGTACTGTATGTGCATGCTATATATGTGTGCACATGTACTGTACGTACATGCTATGTATGTGTGCACATGTACTGTACGTACATGCTATGTATGTGTGCACATGTACTGTATGTACATGCTATGTATGTGTGCACATGTACTGTATGTACATGCTATGTATGTGAGCACATGTACTGTATGTACATGCTATGTATGTGTGCACATGTACTGTATGTACATGCTGTGTATGTGTGCACATGTACTGTATGTACATGCTGTGTATGTGTGTACATGTACTGTATGTACATGCTATGTATGTGTGCACATGTACTGTATGTACATGCTATGTATGTGTGCACATGCACTGTATGTACATGCTACGTATGTGTGCACATGTACTGTATGTACATACTATGTATGTGTGCACATGTACTGTATGTACATGCTATGTATGTGTGCACATGTACTGTATGTGCATGCTATGTATGTGTGCACATGTACTGTATGTGCATACACTGTTTATCAGTTTGTTTCATACCGCTTGTTCTGCCGTTTAGTCCTGAGAGCTAGTAAATACTACTTCTCACATGGCTCAATAAGGGGTTAGTAAATACTACTTCTCACATGGCTCAATAAGGGGTTAGTAAATACTACTTCTCACATGGCTCAATAAGGGGTTAGTAAATACTACTTCTCACATGGCTCAATAAGGGGTTAGTAAATACTACTTCTCACATGGCTCAATAAGGGGTTAGTAAATACTACTTCTCACATGGCTCAATAAGGGGTTACTAAATACTACTTCTCACATGGCTCAATAAGGGGTTAGTAAATACTACTTCTCACATGGCTCAATAAGGGGTTAGTAAATACTACTTCTCACATGGCTCAATAAGGGGTTAGTAAATACTACCTCTCACATGGCTCAATAAGGGGTTAGTAAATACTACTTCTCACATGGCTCAATAAGGGGTTAGTAAATACTACCTCTCACATGGCTCAATAAGGGGTTAGTAAAACTGCAGATGAGATCCTCAAAAACAGAGCACTAATGCATTTCTGTGAGCAGGCAGCCAAGCATTTGTGTATTTAGAAATAGCTCAAGTTACAACGGGCTATATGTGATCTTTCAAGAGTTATTCTAAGTTCTTTTTCACCTGACCTAGTATGCAGCAAATGCATAAATATTCTTTATTAGAATCTGCGACAAAGTGAAAGCCAATCCACTCAAAAAATCTAAAAACAATGTTTCACAAACAGATTACGCTTCCAGCAATCGTGTGAAAAAGCCATTTCCCCAGTTCATAACCAGTCCATAACCAGTCCATAACCAGTACATAACCAGTTCATAACCAGTCCATAACCAGTTCATAACCAGTTCATAACCAGTTCATACCGGCATCTCTCTGCCCATGGAACAGAGCCTGACCGTCCCAAAGGCCCAATGTACAGTTGAGACAAATCGCTCGACAGGTGAAACTGACGACAGCGTTGCATAACTCTGCAGAGGCCAAGTGAGCTAGCAGTGATGACCTTTCAGCTCACCGCAATAAATCAGAGCCCCAAATGTAGTATTACTGTTCACGGCCGGCTGCTGGTGACTCGTAAATATGGATCACAAGTTACGTAGTGAAAGGGAAGGGAGCCGCCGATCATGACAAATAAGCTGAAAATTATTAATTTTTAAAAAAGCGAATCATACGCAGCTAAAGAAAGGCGTAAAAACATTCGTAATACGAGCACTACAGGCAGGAAAATGAATTAGCGTTGAAAATGAGCGCGTGCTTTAGGTTATAATACGCTCAGTTTCCCCACAGCAACAGGCCGTTTTAGATTGACAGGTTCACTGACAGGCTACGTTTGATGGTTGATGAATGTGTGCGATGAGGGCAGACGCCACATGGCGAAGGAAATTGAAACCAAAACAATCAGTTCCAGGTCGAAGGTTGCAATTAGGCTTGAGCGACGTGTTCCCAAAAAAAAAAAGGGGGGGGGGGGGGGGCATAGAAGTTATGAAGTCATTTTTCTCCCAATAAGGGAAGTTTAGCACAAGGAATATTTCTGTGTATTAACCATTATATGATATGATAATAATTTAATGTTTGTTTACATATCGAACTTTGCCATAATTGGTGGTCACTATTTTAAAGGAATAAACCAAAAATATATGTATAATGACAACTACGTCTCAATCAGCTTTCCAAGTGATGTGCCTCATGGTGCATAGTCACAAACCTTCACCATGGGAAACGCTTTTAAATATTCATATGATTTTCCTCCACAATGACCCCGAAAATAAACCATTCCTATGTCTCGCAGCTGTTTTTAAAAATACAGTGTGGAAACACTGCAACAGCGAGGCAAAAAAAACATGCATAATCGTTTCAGGAAAAATAAAAAGGTAATTCACTTCACGGCACTCAACGGGGTTTTGGCTCATTTCCTACAGAGGGGAAAATGTGGAGAGTTCCTTACCGTCTCCTTGTTGGGCAGCAGCTCCTTGCGAATCCTGAAGAAGTTCTTGCCGTACTGCCTCAGCCCTTTAATAAACCGCTTCTGTTTCGTTCATTAAAAAAGGGAGAGAAAAAAAAGAAAGAAAGAAAAAAATGAGCCACAAATCATCACAAATGCTTCCACAGGAGACACGAGCTTCAAAACACCGCCGCGTTATTTTTACAAACTTCTGAGGTTTGCAGTGCTTTTGATGTTAATGGTGAAACCTCAGGCTTCTCCAGCCCGTGCAGTTATGTGGAGAGACAAATGGAAGGAAATGAGAAGCGCAGGAAGACAGCCAAAGAATATAAGCAACGCAGTCAACAGCAAAGATAGCGCTGCATATTTCTATTACACAAACTCCCGTAAGCGACGAAAATCCCAGCGTTAAAATACTTCGGTCGGAAGCCGAGCGGCAACTTTGATAAGTTGCCATGAATCAGGCGGCTCTGCGTCTCGGCACGCGGGACATTTCTCTTCATTATACCTTTCTTCTGCTCACAAATCTCACAATGTAGCATGAAATTCTGCACAAGCCCAGGGAGTTTATAAATCTACTGTACACTTAAACTCTAGCTGTACGCGCGACAAGATTTACAGACGTTTACAAGAAACAGCCAGACACAGCGAGCAAATGGAAATCGAACAGAGACAGAAATGATGACTTCAAAATATTGTCACCAAGTAATTCACCCAAAACAGAAAAATATAAAATCCATGATTCCAAAGAGAAAAACACTAATGCCTATTCCTTTAAGAGCTGCTGCCTGCATGTGCCATAAAAAAACACAGGCACAAAACAGCCATAAGCAGCCAAGCAGACAACCAACACATTTACTTTTTCGCTCCTGAGACAAACCCGCTCGTCAGTGATCCGATCCCGACGTTCCCACGAAGTAACTCCCCTAGAAAGTCAGAGCAGAGCGTGGAACAAATCCACACGTCCGGCCACAGGTACGGCAAAATTTTGAAGTGCAAATCCACAAAGTCTCGGAAGGTGGGCAAGCTCTTTACAAGCAAGGAATAGCTTGTCACTCTGTGCTCCTCCACTACAAAGGGGAAGGCTTTACATGTGATCTTTCTGCAAGAGAGCCTCTGGTCTGTAGCGAGCTGGAAAACCTGGCGCGGAGCGCGGGGCTGCATGGCGGAGCTGATGTCACCCCAGCGGACTGTAACTGAGCTCTGCTGAGCAGCGTCTCTCCGCCGCGCGCACAAAAGCAAACGGCAGCCTGCCCCTTTCATATCCACAGCCCAGCTTAAAACATCCAGCTATTTCCATTCACCCGATGTACTCAGAGTGCTCAACATACACACACAGGGAGGGAAAGCTGGAACGGTGTGTGTGTGTGCGTGTGGAAAAAGGCCTTAGCCACAGCAAAAGGAGATGGGCACAGAGGAAAACCCGTCATGGAGTTCCTGTAGACACGAGCACGAGCAGCGTTCACACAGGCAAACTATTTCTCAACCGCTCTTTAACACAAACGGTCAATAAACTACCCGGATTGCTGAGGGGATTCTGGAGATCACATGACTCGCGGAGCAAGTCGCAGTCCTGAAGGCTTACGCAAAAGTAACAGAAACGGACAAACTTGAGAAATGAAAAATTATATTTCCACGTCCTCCAACATGCAACCTCCTCCCACTTCTGTCCATGATCATTCACAAAAAAACAGTTATGAGGTAATTTAACAATTTAGTCTACGTGGACTTGCATTGAAAAAGACAGTGTAGCTCCAAATAAAGTAAATATTTAACTGGCATACAGGAGTTTGCAGGTGCCAGTTATTATCCAGTAGGTGGAGCCGTTTACACCAATCATGTTTCTGCATACTTTGCATGTCTCATTAGATGCATCGTATATTAAAAACCCTCAAAAGCATCTCCACACCATTAAATATATGTTGAGTATCTTTAGAATTGTCAGGAAAATCCCTTGTGCCACAATCACCTATTTTAATATCTTCGATTGGTCTTAAGATGAGCCACTTTCTATAAAAAACAGCTGACAGGCATTTATGTGGATCGCATTTAATTATCATTTATCAATACTAGTAAATACAAATGTTAGCCAAAAAAAAGTCTAAATAATAATGGGACCAACAAAACTCAATCTTAAAAGATGATTATTTCCACTGCTACAAGCCACTGTGGGGTAAAATATAAACCACAGCAAAAGATGCTTTTAGGACACTGGCACTCTAAACTTCTCACACAGCCCCTGAGAGCAGGGCCATGAGTCTCTCTGCTGTCACTCAGTGCAAACAGCTCTGACATTCCCTGACCACACACACACTCACACTGACAAACAGACACAAACAAACAGACATATATACACATACACACCCACACACACACACACTCACACTGACAAACAGACACATACACACACAGACAGACACATCACAGTAAGGACCTACACAGTTCCCGACCCTGACAGCAGCAAAGAGGTGATAATCACACGGGTAAAACCAGCGCATGCTGTGCGCAGCTGGCAGGAGGGACTACGTTACCCAGAATGCAAACCCAACCTTCAGCCTGCGACTGCACTGCCAAAATAAAAATAATAATATCTAAATCTCACATTTCTCAACGAAGACCGACACTCAAACATGTCCGAGTAAGTCTGCCGGACTCGGACTTAGTGAATACACAAACCCACCCAGGTCTAAGTGTGGCTTAATCGTTTAAGTCTTGGGGGTCGGGGGGGTGCTGCCGCAATGAGAATCAATTATATCTTCCACTGCAGCTGCCGATCCTGCTCCAATTAAGTCGCCCTAATGAGGTTTCCCCACAGCGCTGTTTACACTGCTCTGTTGGCTGGGAGATGTACACTCTGTCCCTCTCTCTCTACGTCGGCTCCGCTTCAGGTCTCCATTTCAGCAGCCTGGGCGCACTACCCTCCCAGCCCCACTAATAAATCATCCGCCAATCTGCACCGCGAGTCGCTCCGCCCGCGCCTCCACCACTGTGCTCCGGCCTGCTGTTGCTAGGCAACCATGTGGGGGTGGGGGGGGGGAGTCAGGGACTGTGTGAGGGAGCGCTACCAAATTGCCAGGCGCTCTGCTGAAACAACAGGCTTCTCTCTGTCAGAAATCGTTCCAGAGATCTGGCTCTTCCCCCCCGATTCTAGCTCTAGCGTGCATTCTCTTCTCTTTCTCTCTCTCTCTCTCTCTCTCTCTCTCTCTCTCCCTCCCTCCCTCCCTCTCCTTGCGTGTAACAGTTCACAATTGTGAAGCAAAAGACAGAATAGAAAAGGAGGAGCAAGGAGACATAAAATAATGGAGGAAACTCAAAAGGCTATTGTAATGCCTACAAGCTTCCTGTTCAAAAGTTAATTGCTAAAAGCTGGTTGAGATCATACCCGCATGTTTGGAAACAAAGAAAGGATACAGTCCATGGGATTAAAAAAACAACAATACTTTCTCACTGACAAAACCAGTCTAGATTACTGTAAAATTATTCAAGTCTACTGTTTAGTTGACAAGCCACAGAACAAAACTAACTTTCTGTTGAGTAATACCAAATTTTAATGTTACTTTCCTCTTGTTCTTGCCTTTATACAGTTGAAAACAAGTAAGATAATATGGCGTATCTTAAAACTAGAGGTGCGTGGCCAAAGCATTATTTATGCCTGTAACTATTTGCAGTCTGTTGCAAAATATCCACACCTATACTCATAAATAACACAAAAGCACTCTCTAGATTAGCTTCCATAAAATAAACATTTTAAAGCTGTATATAAACAAAATTTTGATCGGTCACATCAGAGCTAGTGACATTTAACAAACAATGCTGTTAACAGACACAAAATAACAAGACAAATTAAACATACATAAGCATTTTTTCAGCCTCTATAATCATGTCTGAATAAGCTATACCTTTCATTAATAATGCTAGCTACTGGCTAGGGCACATGAAGCAGAGAGTGATGTACTGAGCTTCTGTAGAAGTTTTATTTTGGCTTTCCGGGTGCTGTCATAAAACTGCGGACTCCAAGCCAATGACACATCAGAGGCTGAGTACTGGGTTGTGCAAAAGAGCTCTGTTATTTTATGCTTTGATACTGTGGCTCAGTTTGGGTCCGCCTCTCCAGATCAAATCTCCAGAAAAATATTTAACGGTCAGCCATAAAGTTGCAAGAGGCATAATGGAATTAGATCCACTAAAGATGGCCTGCCTCTCTGACTGACCCCTATTTTATCATTCTGCTGCTGGAGGAATTTCTGGAGCCTCGTTTGTGTATACACACATGCACACTCACACACGCACGCAAGCACGCAGAGACACACGCAAAGTTTTTTGCCAATCCCCCAGTATGAATAATATGTCTGATTTGTCCTTTAGTCCTCCTGATCTGAGCCAGACCCCTACAAACACTCAGCAGATCCCTACATTAAATTATAAAACTTTACAGGGCTCCACGCTAACATTTTTTCCAAGGAGCACATGTGCTCCTAAGTTGAACATTTTAGGAGCACACTAATGCACCCCAATGAGTAGACGTGCTCCTAAATTATTTTTCCAGTTAGACTTATAGCTTTCAGGAGCAAATGCTCCTAAAATAGGAGCACTGTAGAGCCCTGCTTTCACAAACAACATGAAAATGAAAGTCATTTTAGTTATTTATTTCTAGTGACTGGAAAGACGAATAAACAAATAATAAAATATTGCTATCATCTGTACTTTATGTTTAGAAAAACCTGTTGCAACAGGATAACACGTTTATTTTGACCCAAGTTCTAGAGCAGAATCACCTCAATGTTTAAAAAAACACAGATGACCACAGGCAGCTAGAAATAATCTGTTGCCCCCACAACGGAAAGAACTTCATTATTACAGAGAAACTTGGATTTTGTTATATAAGCGGTGTGAGTGCGTTTATAAAAACATGCGCACGCGCGCACACACACACACACACACACACACAAAATGCCATTTCCAGGCACAGTTTCAGCAGTCCCACTCTCCAGATTTTGAGTGTTAGACACTGCCAAGAGTTTCAGGAAATTCTCAGATCCTCCCTTCCTGCAGACTGCAGTCAGTATAAAATAATCTCTCCGCTTTCTGCAGCAGAGCATGAAAAAGAACTCTCACAGCCTATTAGTGACTGTGGACGCAAATACTGAGCTCCCTAAAACTCAAGGCACAGAACCTAAAACTTAGTCTGCACAGAAGCAACTGAAAGCCATCCTACTCACCCTATAGCTATCACCCACCACAAATCCTACAACTGCAAACAAACCTGTCCATAATCTTGTAAAATCTAGTTCTAATATATGAGCACATAGATATTGAATGACACAAATTTGAACAACTACCTAACGTACTCAGGGCCTTTTTTTCATTTTTCATACATTTTTACACATCTTTTGGTCTTGATGAGTAATTTTTTCCAGTTCATTTCAGGGGTGTTTTGGCAACGTGAAGAATACTAAAACTGCTTAAATGAAGTGACAAAGTGAAAGCCTTGGAACACCAGGAACTATAGAATCTACTGTAGCAATTCCTGCTTAGGCAGGGCCACCATTTCCACATTCATACGGAACATCTGGGAGGGCAGGGGTGTTGCAGTGGTTCTGTAGATCTGAATATCACCACTGGGTGGCATTTCTCTGGTCTGCAACCTTCCCAGATCCACTCCGCACACAAGCCACTTATCCAGTCTGTGGCCTCATACACACCCATTCATCACCTGCTGACAAGCCCGGAGATAATTCACACTAAGCCTGAAGAATTGATGACCTCTCTCGTATTGGACATAGATCAGACTCAATGAGATATCCAGTCCTCTCCTTGTTGTTGTTTATTTGTCCCTGGTCACTATCTGATGGATTCTGGGCAAAAAAAGTACTGTCTGTACTAGAGGAATGTTGAAAGTAATGAGTGGGAATACACTGGACATTACATTCACAGATATACCGAATAAAATATATACATTTATCAATGTATACAATGACACTAATACTTGGTTACAGCTAGACTATTACTAAGCCTTACAAATAATGTATTTAAAGATATAGTAATAGTCTAGCAATAACCCAGTTTTGATAAATGTATATATTATAAAATATTTTATTAATTACACAGGAGCTACTACTTCTGTATATTATGTGGATTAAGAGGGATCCTTTCCAAAGCAAAAAGTTTGCATTTTGGTAGAGGCTCCAACAAACCCCACGTAGCTGAACGCTCTCTTCATTGAACCATCGAAAAACCAACAAAAAAAAATACTGGTTGAAAAATATTAGTTGACTCAAATAATATGTGGAAAACGCTGGCAGCAAAGAAGGATGTGGGGGGGGGGGGGGGGGGGGCGACTGACTGACCCTGGAGATGAGAGGATTCTGTCAGTTCAGAAACATTCACTGTCACTTTTAGTCATGTTTCAAAGAGGGGGGGGGGGGGGGGGGGGGCAACAGGAGCACAGAGGACAAGAACTAAAAGGGGGGGGGGGTAATACAGAGCAGGGGATGGGACGATAAATAAAAGACGAGGAGCTGAGCTGGGAAAGTATCTGCGCCAAGGTCAGGGGTAAATTTACACCTGTCCCTCAAGGCTGTGGAGCTGCAGCGGCCACAATGTGAAATCGGATCCCAGAGAGCCGCGTCCTTGGCTCTCAAGTGGCGGGCTGGGAGACCGCGTTACCCACGACCCCCGGGAACACGTCTCAGGGCTCACAGGGGAATTCCAAACTAAATTCCAGGATCCTCAAGGGGCCGATATTCAAAGCGTTCCTGGGACCTCATCTGATATGTGATTAGCTTGCTGCTACGAATAAGCTCCACAGTGAAATTCACATTCCGAATGTCCCAATAGCAGCTTACACACCAAAAGACTTTCTCATATCCGTATATGCAAAGGTATTTGGCCTATGTTTTAAGTGCGGTCGATAGTAACATCTATTGCAGATTGTCGCTTGCTTGTACCTGCAGCTTATAAATAAAAGCATGTAATTGAAGCTGAAGTCTCCTCTCTTCATTTAGATCCTAGCATCTTAAATGGTACAGCAACCCATAAAACAGATGGTTGTGCTGGTAAGCCTCACGATTAATATGGCTGTCCGCCATTAAAAAATAAATAAATAAATAAAATAAATAATAGTACAGAGTAGGCAAAGGCTGGCTGTACGAGAGTTAGGGCAGTTTCAATTGGTTGGATTCAGGCTCAAGTAATCGAGTGCTTGCAAACTAATTAAGAGCGGCGTGGTGTGTGGGGACAAAGTCACCACGCTGTGAGCTCCACAGCAAAGCAGTGAAGCCAGCCCTCAGCTACCATGCATAAATAAACAAAATTAATAAGTTTGTGCATGCGGACGGGTGACTTAATCGCCTTCGATTAGCTGCAGTTCTGCCTAGGGCCCTGGCCTTGTTTAAAACTGTCCATCATGTTTAATTAAAAAGGCCATTTATTTGTATCAGATTTGGTTCGGGCCTGATCCTGGCGTCTCACGGCCGTCCAACAGAAACCGCCTGTGCAGAAAGAATAAAATGAGCACTGTTGCTCAAGTGCATTTTGCCAGCTGTGAACCTTGTCGCTGATGTTCATATCCATTAACACGTTCTAGTCTGAATTATTTACCGTTTGCAGAACCATGCGCGGAGTACAAACCTTTCAAATAACGGAGATGTTTCCGTGATTTCTTTTATGTGCTAATGAAGTCCACTGCATTCAAACCAAACAGCCAAACACATTCTCCATTCACAGGAAGCAACCGGTAGCTGCACGCCAACACTAATCGGAGGTAAAACAATTGGACAGACGAGAATGCCTTAAACCTCTGTACGCCTTCAGTATGTCAGTGCTTATATAGTAAGAGCAATACACTAATAATGCACTATCACGGTTACCGTTGACAACAGACCCTTATTAACTATCCAACTTGCTAGTCATCTTGTGATAAAGGGTGTTAAAACTGGTAGTTAGTAGCCTAAGTAGTTAGCAAACCAACAAGGCTAATGTACTGTAAATTAGATTTTGGCTAGCTAGTTGGCTGGCTAGCTACGACTGATAGCTAACTAGTTTGATCAGCATTGCATCATTATAGTTTGTGCGGCATAAAAATATTTGAAACCTGCACACTCAAATGATTGTTTAGTAAAATTCTTGATACATGTAACGGTATTAAACACCTCTTAGAAACAAACTGAATAGTAGGCCTTTCTACTGAATAGACGGACCAAGACGAACTGAGAGCTCAACAAGCAACACGGCTAGCAGGTAGCCTGCCGTTCACCAACTAGCAACACAGCTAGCAGGTAGCCTGCCGTTCACCAACTAGCAACACAGCTAGCAGATAGCCCGCTGTTCACCAACTAGCAACACAGCTAGTCCGCCGTTCACCAACAAGCAACACAGCTAGCAGATTGCCCGCTGTTCACCAACTAGCAACACAGCTAGCAGGTAGCCCGCTGTTCACAAACGAGCAACACAGCTAGCAGGTAGCCCGCTGTTCACCAACTAGCAACACAGCTAGCAGGTAGCCCGCTGTTCACCAACTAGCAACACAGCTAGCAGGTAGCCCGCTGTTCACCAACTAGCAACACAGCTAGCAGGTAGCCTGCTGTTCACCAACTATCAACACAGCTAGCAGGTAGCCCGCTGTTCACCAACTAGCAACACAGCTAGCAGGTAGCCTGCTGTTCACCAACTAGCAACACAGCTAGCAGGTAGCCCACTGTTCACCAACTAGCACCGTTGAACGGATTCTTTACCAAATAAGGAAAATTTACCAACCAAAGGAAAAATCAATTATCAGCTGCATGAATGCCGACACCACTAAAGGCTTAAGGATTTTCAATATCAGCAAACCAGTGAATCGGTTGGGCTCTAATCACTGGTTAGAGTACACACAGAAAAAGTTGAAAACAAGTCTAGGTAGGCTATATTACAGACTAGGCTACATTTTTGAAATATTTATGCAAATAATCCAGAGAACCTACAAATCCACTTGAATCACGGTACATTAAGTCAGAATATACATATTTTACACATGCTTAAAAGCATGACTAAAAACAAATACGATGGTCACCTCCATGTTTGGAAACTACCATATTCTCTGCCTTTATAGGCTAATCAATGAGAAACAAGGCCCTCCCAAGCAAGAATTCACAGAAAAGGCTGTACATTGTCACAAGATTCCACATATTTTCTGTTATGTTCATTCTCATTATATTCGATTTCCATTAAGGTTTGCCACATGGACCGCAATGTTTATTCAGCATAGTCATTCACACCGCTCAGTACTGCGCAAGATCACAGTTAACCTTTAGTGGCCAAAAAAAAAGTGGCTCTTGTCGAGGCATCATGACTGCTTTAGCTGAAATTCCATTTCCAACTCAACCTTTAGTGAGTGTAAAAACAGGAACAATTTCTCCAGTTCCGTGGCTGCCCTGTGCAATTCAATTCAATATTACAGAACTGCAAACAAATGCAGCTAAATTATCAATTTTCTTTTCTTCTCCTGGTGGAAATGTATGTTACCAGGTGAGCCTACAGGCAACAAACAGGACTCAGCTGCCCTGATCTCTTTACGGAGCTGTGCTCTGAAGTGATTCAATGCACTCCAATACTGCCAAGACTTTGCAGATCTCCCAGGCGTGTGCACCATAAATAGATTCAAATAGGCAAAGTATATTAAACTATGAACAGCACTCTAAAAACGCCACAGCAGAATGGAATGAATAAATTTCGATAACCGAATCCGAGATGGGGAAAATGCACTTAAACGCACTGCGCAGAGCCATCAACAATCCAGTACAGGTTCAATTTAAAAGCCTTTTCTGAGGTAGACAGAACTTGCAGCACAGCTAGGTGTGCGTGAGAGAGTGTGTGTGAGAGTGTGTGTGTGAGAGAGTGTGTGTGTGTGTGTGTGTGTGTGTGTGTGTGTGTGACACACATCTTACCACTTCATCTTCAGACCAGCACTTCTCAATCAGCTTTGGCACAGGCTTCTTCACCAGGCGCTGGAGAGCCTTCCCCGCATCATAATTACTCTCATGCAGCTGTGGGGGGGAGGGGAACAAAATGATGATATTCATCTATACATACATCTTTCCTCTGGTCTATTTAAAAAAGAAATAATCATTGTACAGCTAGATGCAGAAAATGCATTGTGCATTTAGAGGTTTGGTCTTCACATGCTGTTAGGTATCTTAGTTATAACAGACTGAAGGGATGACATCATTGCTACCGACGTACCAGAAAAACCAACAGGTTGTGTACATTGCTGGGGAGAAAAGCTGAAAACGCTGAAAAAAAAGCTGTTATCTACTGGGAAACTGCCACTTTCAGACAGAAGCCTAACGTCAGAATAAAACTGAACGAAAGCGGATCACCAACTGACTGTGAATTAAGAGTACTGATCTGTGCATAATATGCTCTGTGGAACAGACCTACTGAGTTTATAAACCACTAACCTGAGTTTTACGGAAACATGATAGGCATCCACACAGTGTGCAGTGCAGTTACATTCAATTCAATTTCATATATACACTACCGGTCAAAGGTTTTACGACACTTTACTCGTGTTATAATATCATGTTTTTACTGTCATTTAAGCAGTATAATGTTTGTAAATAACATGTAAGAAGTGAATAGTCATACGTTAAAAAGAATATTTTACTTCACAGGACAGTGACCTACATTTTGGAGTTTACATACAGTATGTGGTGCATTTTATGGATACGTTGTCACAAAACATGCTTTCTAAAAAAAATTGGGTGAACTGGGCAAAATAGAACCCCAGAAAACCAGCAAGCGAGGTCAAAAACCTTCCCAGTGGGAACAAAAAAAACCAGACAAACAGTGATGAGGAAAAATGACTCTTTCACTCATTCTAGATGGGAACTGACCAACCTGTCAGGTCCAGGTAGCTTTTAAATCTACCGTAGGACCCAGGTACGTTCCTTCATCAGCACCCACCCTTTTACAATTGCAAATTGAGGGAAAGGGTCAAGAGACAGCGACCTGCCGTCCGCATTTATTCCTGACTTATCCGCTGCTCACCCTGAGAGTAATGTCCTATTTATTATGTTTTATATTACATTGCGTGGACTTTTTTTTTCTTTTTTCTTTCCCTTTTCTACATTTATTTTGGATGCGGAGGAGAATCTCCATTATCATGCATCATGCAACAGACGCTTTGGGGTAGAGTGTGAGAGAGAGCGGGACTGGATTAGCATATCTCCTCCTGTTCTCCACCGTAAGGCTGATGGTACCCTCTCCTCCAGTACCTCATCTGCTCCTCTACAGCCTGTCAGCGTTCAGCGGTGAATAAATTCCCCTCCTGGCAAATCTCGGCTGTCAGGGCCCAGTCCCAGTTAATGAACTCATGAATTATACGTTCGCTCGCTGACATTTCCCATCTAATGCTTCAAAATATTGTTCTTCACTCCTAATTTACGGCATCATTCCAATGCCCCTCATTGTCTGTGAACTCCTCAAGGCTTCCCACCCCAGTAGCCTAAGACCACTGTAAGATATGTAAAACATCTACAACAAACTGAAGGGGTATTTTTTTTTTTTTACTAATAACAATTAGGATAAGACACATTTAAGACCAAGCGAATGGCCATTAGCAAGCGTATGCATGCTAATGCGTGGAGGTTTGTACGTACGTAATGGAGGCCACACAACACAAAAGCCTGAAGCCTCCATACAAACAGACGGAGTAAAAGCCTACTTTTTAGGATTAACTCTCTGCTACAACGTGAACAAGAGTGCTGGCAAGTTAGGAGCAAATATGGTTAAGGGTCCTTTCTACAGGGCATACTTCTGCTTGGTTTGCCTGGCCTGAAGACTAAGGGCCAACCTACTAGCATATCTCTGGCCGGCCACCAAATAAATGCTCATTTACAAAGAACAGGCCTTGGACTGGCCTCACCCTACAGCTAGGGCAGTCAGCGAGGCTAAAGGGCTAGACAGGAACACATTGATTTTTACCGTTCCACCTCCAGACAGTACAAATTTCAATGGGCTTCCCATTAAGGAAGGCAAACTGCAAAACAAGCATTGTCGGGAGGGGGTGGAAATGGTGCAAGAGCAAAGCGCGCACGCTTTTTGTTGTTTAAAGCGAGCGGATTGTTTGAATCGCGCAGCGTATTAGCGGCAGACAGATGCAGCCGCACAATTAATGAGCAGAGCCTTTGCAGTGCTGAAGTATGGGGGATTCCCTGAGGCGCGGTCCCGCATCGCCACCGCCAGTTTGGTAAACCCTCGCCCGCGGATACAACCTGCACAGAGATTCCAGTACACAGAAACACCCGGCCTTGCTAAAGCAATTACCTTGTAAAGCTCTACTCCCCAATGGTCAATTACAGGGAAAACGACTCTTCCTGGTGCTTGTGGATGCACAGAAAACCATCCCACTTCTCCCCCACAAACCCTCACTGATGTCATCTTTTGTGACAGAAACTCAATCTCGCGTGGCTTTTATCTTTAATAGATTTTCCTGGGCTCATATTGAAATGCACTGTATAAATATTAGAAAAGCTTCACTTCTTGAAATATATTTGATGTGCGCTTATTAATTCGGAATAAAGTCTAGTAGGGCCTGTGGCTGTAATTATCTGAGACGTATTCTAAAACACTTGTACGAATTAGAATTGCAGCTTAGCCCTTAAAGCCGGGCAACGGTGCTATGCTTGTTACAATAAAAAGACAGGTGTGGAGGCGGTGAGCAAAGCAGAAAGAATTCGTGCGCAAAGCCATTATAAAGAGACAACAAAAGAAAACCAATATTTTTATTGGGCGACAAAAACTCCGGCTTATGATATATGATGTTTGCAATTATGTAGTGGCACATGAACAACATTGTTTGTTTCATGGAAACATAATATAATTTGTAACCTAACAAATCAAAAATGTCTTCACTCTTTACCACCTCCAACCCAAACCAGGCACAGTATACGTTTAATGTTGATGAAATTTTAATAGGTATAGATGCGACACGCCATAAATGGCTCAGAATAATCGGTTCTATCAAAAACCCCATTATGCAAGCTCCACCAATAATGAGGCTCATAATCCTACACTACCATAAGACTTGTTCTCCAAATTACACAATGCATTAATAAGGGCACTTTTGTATGTATTCATATAGTTAACTTAGATATTTGCATTTCTGTGTATCTGTATACGTGAATGGGTCTATAGTACAATATAACATCTTATCTAACATGTTGGCTTGGAAACACACATAAACACACGCGCACACACACAAAATCAAATGTACTAATTTTTTTCTATTTTAGCTCACCTCGACAAATTATGGTTAATGGTTGAAAATAAATCGATACATGAATTCATTAAGGCATTTTGCAACAGGTAAAGTAAAATCCATTAATACATATTGTGGTGCATAGGCAAGCATAGTAGACACATGGGACATTCTGGAGGGGGCTGTTTATATTCAGCTCTAATAAACACAAAACATAAAAGCCGTCAGTAGTCATTCGCAGTGTCTGCGCATTAACTAAACACCAAATGAGAGGTCATACCTTGTGCATTTCATCAGCCAGACTCCATTGAGCAGAAATCACATTTATAACACATAATAGCTATTGCACGGGGCCGACGCCGGTTTCAATTTATGAACGTTATTAAGCAAACGGTCATTTGCAGGTTGCTCGTTATATTTGAAAAGTCATCACAGATACCATATCCTTTTCCCTTCGCCCTTCGCAATTAACAACATATCCTTGTGTGGGCTGTTGTGGAGGGGGTAGGGGAATACGATTACATAAATAAAACATTGAAGGAGATGGCTGTCTGCTCCAATTCATCCACGGCGTTGCCCACACCTTTTCACTGGATTCATGAAAAGGAAGAGTAAAAGAAAATGGCTTTTCCTGCTGCATTTCGCTGTGGAGTAAATCAAAACGTTCCCGAGGACGAGATAAGTTTGCCAGCGAGGCGCCGATTACTGCGCAGAGAGCATTCCTCTCCAGAGAACATACTGACTGCAGAAGCAGCGTCGATGACTACGCACAATTCATCTACACACTGTGCTCCCGTACTTTGTCTTACCATTTTCCATTATTATTATTTTTTGATTTTGTCTTGTGTGTGTTGAAATATATACACATACAAACAACAATGACAATGAACAGAATGGAGTGGTTGAGACTTCTGGGTAAATGGCAGGGTTTAAGCTGGAAACTCACCGTGTTTAAAGCGTTTAGCGTCGTGTCGTCTCTCGAAGCAGCCAAACAGCCGTCCTCGGTGGAGCCTCCGTCGCACATCCCCGCGAACGCCGCCATGCTCCTACACACACACGCGCACACGCACAGACACATGCACAGACACACGCACGCACGCACGCACGCACGCACACACACACACACACACACACACACACACACACACACACACACACACACACACACACACAGAGACACACAGAGACACACAGAGACACACAGACACACACACACACACACACACACACACAGAGAGACACACACACACACACACACACAGACAGACACACACAGACACACACACACACAGAGACACACACACACACACACACACACACACACACAGAGACACACACAGACACACACAGACACACACACACACACAGAGAGACACACACACACACACACACACACACACACAGAGAGACACACACACACACACAGAGACACACACACACACACACACACACACACACACACACACACACACACACACACACACACACACACACACACACACACACACACACACACGTCAGCTGTTGCATCCAAAAAACCAACCCACACTAGGCAATTTTCTCTCAAAACAACAAGCACCATTTAAAACATTAAACCAAAATTCAGTCAAGTTAAATTCACTCATTTGAATGACAGATTTTACACTTGGGCAGTGCCCAGGAGCGATGCATTCTATACGCCTGAAAGCACCCAGCAGGTGCGACTGCCAGGTTGGGCGGACTGTGCTCACCTGGCAGCTCTCAGGTACATCAGAAGATCACAGTCATTCACCCCTGGCATCCATACCAGCTCCTCGTTCTCCGTCACCACCTGACCACCGGGACATGGGAGGGGTTGCAATTCTGGGAGCTTGGCCTGATTGGACAGAGTACATGGGTGAGAAACGGTGTGCCAACATAATCACAGTATTTAAACCCGGTGCAAACTATCAACTTGCCACAACTAAAACGCTACTGCTAAGCGGGCCACTTTGGCAGAATAAGAATAAAAGGAGCATACAAGAAAATATGGCTGCCGCTGTCTAGTGTGAGCGTGTGAAGCTGTATCTGAATTTGCTGAGTATCGAGAGGTTAGAGGGTGCATAGGCTACGATAAGAAGTCAATTTGTGGTCATCGTATTTCTTTCTGTGGGTTACCCTAAAAAGTGTTGGCAAAAGATGGCATATCTTCTATCCCAACTGTAAAATTCATTGGGTAACTGAAATTTCTTTCCATAATGGATATCCCTTGAAATATAACACTAAACCTTTGTTTGGTTATCCTACCAAAGAAAAAGCAGAACTTCCAGCACTTCTATGTAATTTCATACACTTGTTTATGTATTATTATTATGTATTTAAATGTATTCTATGGCTACCATTAGAAAGTGTGACAATATGAACTGAGTACAGTAGAGAATGTGAAAGACACACTGAGGGCCTGATTTACTAAGACCTTTAGCATGTGCAAAATCTTTTAGCACACGCAAAACTAAATTCACAACCAATGATTAAATTGGTCATGTTATTGGTTTTGCGTGTGCTAAAAGGTTTAGCACATGCTAAAGGCCTTAGGAAATCAGGCCCACAGTGTTCAATGATATTAATGTTCATTTTCTGCCCTTATTCACTGTGCTGAGTTTGCCATCTTCAAATAATGTAGAAATTCTGTGCTTGGTTTATTGAGAAAAGACTACTTCAATATGCATTTAAATTCATAAACTGCAATACGGGCTCTTGCTGGCTTCTCAAATAAAATTTTTATCACATATCCAGTAGCATAAAAAGAGCGCACAGAAAAAGTAATAATTCATAATCATCATATTGGCAGAACTGCTGGATGGATTTTCCAGATTCTTTGTATTTTTTTATTATTTTTTTTAAACTGCACTTGAGGGTTCTGTTATTCTCGTAGAATAATGCTCGTACAGATAAGGCCACTTCTTGATCTCTGCTGTGAAATGCCCGTGGGTTGGGTATCCAGAGACCTCATTACCAGGCTCAGGCTATTTGCAACTGTGACTTCATATTGCAGCGATGGGCTGAGAGAGCCTAATAATTATTCCACACGACTGCCTTTTCAAAATATGTCGGTGGGCAGAAATGCATTATACACAAGACGCAATTACGGGCGCCGTTCCGCGAGCCCGTTTCCTCCCGGTGTCCTCACAGCGAAAGTGTCAGCACGCGCCCAAATCGCACGGCAGCCGCGCTGTCACACAAAGCGCCGCCTACGAGGCTTTGTGTCTCCGCCTACGGCCGATTGCGAATGCCGCGCCGCCGTCTTCTTACACGTCGGGCCCAGGCTGAGCGAACTGCAGGTCACGCGATCGGCTAGAAGCATCCGTTCCGACGGGAGGAGAGGACAAACGCTGTGGATCTAAGGCAGCGACCATAGCGATGTGAGCGATTAGTAATGAAAGCTGCGGGACAGCTGGAAGCTCAGAGGCTCTGTACACTAACACTAACAAGGACATTTCAACCTTCCACTTTCCCAGGATTAACACTGAGACACAGGTGGGGAGGGGGGCAATGTGACTGCGATAACTTCTGGACTCCTCTACATTTTAACATGAGTCACATGAACTGGGTTTGGATTAAATAGGTCAGATTACACACCTCCCAGGGCGAGCCTCACACTTCAGCTGTAGCAACGCGAGGCTGATGAAGTGAGTGTGACACAAGGACAGAGATATCTGGTGACAGTGCATCACGTGCAAGCCTCCTGGCTCTTTACTGTGTGTGTGTGCGTTTGTGTGACCTCAAAGAGATCAACTCAATTCAAGGTCAATTCTCTGGGTTTTCACAGATTTCTCGGATTTCAACAGCCATTTGTTTTTATCCGTCAGAGGAATACAGACCCACAGACACTGATTGCAAGCAAACAACAAATTCCAAACTCATTTGCTGCAAACGGTACGATTCGAGTGCATCTTACAACACTACCGGGGGCTATTGCTCGTGCTCTGCGTCAGCTGAGACGTACCACAAGAGCTTTAAACTGCATGGAACATTCACACCTGTTGCACCACCTGGGTGTACATCTTCATCTAGCAGAAATGAGGCGTAGCACGTCCTCTATGGAACGATGGCCAGTGGAGACATTAAGACTTTAATCATTTTTATGACTAGTTGTGAAAATAATAAAACACCCACAATAAAAATTAAAATATTGACTGGGTATTATTATTTGTGATATGTAGACTATAACGCATTTATGAAGTTAACTGATGATTAAATCAATGGCCCATTGGATAGTTTTAAAAGCAAGGTTTGTTGTTCATCGTGCCTCTGGGTGGGTCTGTTCAGTTATAGCAGGGGTTCTCAGCCCTGGGGCTGGAGGGCTGCAAAGGATGCTGGTATTTGTAGTTATCCAGCACTCAACTTATCAATTGAAGCAGCTCATTCCACAGTTCTCTCACCTCACCTGGTTTCCTGGGTCTTAATCGGTTGAGGATTTTTAAGATGAAACCAAAATCCACCAGACCCCGCGGCTCTCCAGGACCAGGGTTGAGAACCCCCACATTATCGGAAGGAATGAATCATTTGTGGGCTCATGTTGGGTTCAGGGCAGGTTGCATTTTCAGACCCGGGCAGGCCCTTACACTGCGGGGAGCACTCCATGAGCACTCCATGCACACTCCATGCACACTCCATGCACACTCCATGCACACTCCATGCACACTCCATGCACACTCCATGCACACTCCATGCACACTCCATGCACACTCCATGCACACTCCATGCACACTCCATGCACACTCCATGCACACTCCATGCACACTCCATGCACACTCCATACAGTAGCAAATTAATCGGTTGATGCATTGGCTTGCTAGCCTGCTACAAAGGTTAGTGACTAAGCTTACTTAATTCCTTATTCTTGTTTGACGTTTTTGCCATTTTTGTTTTCTCAGCAGGTGCAACTGGCCCCTGGATAGTAAAAGTGGGAAGTAGTATAAAGCAAGCATGGAGAGATGGTACTTACCTGGTGACTCGGGCCCACTCTGATTTCCCCTTGCGTGCTGTTTAGCCGCCTGGAAGAGAGAGACGCGACTTACTACACTGAACATCACCTTTAACTTTCACATTAAAAAACGCAAAGCCTTTAATATGAGCAATTCTCACTGCATCGAAGATCCTAGATAAGATAAATACTGTGTATTTAATAATAAGTGTATTAAAGTGTATTAAAGTGTATTAAAGAAAAAAAACAAAAAAAAGGAACCATTTTCACAATGGACAACCCATATTTTCTTCCACAAATATGTAGCTGAAAAATTTAATAAGCACTGCCTATGTCTATCTCACAGCCTACATATGATTGGGTCATTCTGTGAGAAAGGGCAAAATTTTTATCTCAACTTCACCACTTGGCCAGCTAGACAGCATACTCATCTTGAATTTTTTTTATTCACATGCCAATTTTTTTTCGTTTTCTTGCAAATTGGAAGCATTAGCTTGCTGGCGAGCGAAGTTAGTTAACATTCACGGAACAATGCCAACTGCAAAACAGATTAAAAATAACACAATATAATGCAAATGATCTGATTTTTTCACCTAATCTGTTTTGTAGTTTGCATTGTTCCTTGAATGTGGTCATAAAGAAAAAAGAAAGCCCACACAAATATGCTGCAAGAGTTACAGGTCTCCATGGACTCATTGTGAGGAAGACCAACACCTGTGCTTTCTCAACCCAAGCACAATCAGAAACAGAACTGTAGCAAGCATTCCTGACTGTAGGTCTATGGTACAAAAGAAGGAGTGCTCAATGTTAGTGCTGGAGATCCAGAGTGTTCACTCCACGTAGTTAACCCTCCTGATTCTAATAATCACAAGGCTTGACTGAGCCAATGCAGACGTGCTACTCGGATCAGTGTCAGTGATAAACCTGAATAGTTTGGGCCTCAACTGGAGGCTTGTAGCTTTGCCATTGGATCACTGCTACCTACGGCCATCCATACAGACTTATCACTAGTAAAGATGGTGGCATCACACCGGCTGTGTCTGATTCCTGTCTCTGGAGTTGTTGATAAAAACATGCTATAGGACTGGAGCACCAGTTATCAGCCCATTTATGTGTGATTCTAATCGAGATGGAGAGATCCCAACATCCAGTCAAGAAAATATTTATGCTACTCAGAGTAAGAACAGGTAAAAAAATTAAATATATATATATACATATAGAGAATAGGAGCTCAAAACAAACCCAAATTAAACATGTGGTTTTTATTCTTGACATAATTTGGGGAAATATATATATATATATACACACACACACACACACACACACACACACACACACACACACACACACACACACACACACACACATATATTAAATCTAACTGTAAATGTTGCAGTCTTTCGGCTGGCTTCTGCTGAGAGAATACAGAGCAGGCAGAGGTATAAGAGCCCCAAACACAGCCGGGAGGACAGGCTTTGAAATGGCTGCTGTAACAAATGCCCGTAACCATAGCGACATCAATTTAATAATAGTGTTCCGATCTCCAGCTGCAGTGCATTAAAGAAAATGACAAGATGTTCCTTTGAAACAGACCCTTCCCCCCTCGTTGCCATGGCAATAGCCAGATTTCTCCCCCCCTCAATAAGGGCAAGCGTGGAACAGCCCAGAAACTGTCAGTATGATTTGCGTCCAGAGAAACTCGCTCTCTATCACAAGGGAGGGCAGAGAGGCCAGGGCCTCCAGTTACATTAAAAGTCTTCAAGTCGTAACTCTAATGGGTACATTTTGTACACCCACACCCCCTCTACCCAGCCCTTTGGCTGCCAACACTGTCAAACTAATATGCCGCTTGACAGCAAAAGTGGCAGGCAGATACAACACAGAGAAGAGTTACCGCATTCACATACAGCACCTCCTAACGGAAGAATTCATGCAAAAAACCTCCAAGAATCGTACATTTACTCTCTTTAGACAATCATACAAACACCCAGAGCATGTTCTACCTGTAATTCCATGTTTTATATTAGATCATTCTTCTAAAAGTTAGACAAGTCACTGCTGGTGATGCAGTTGCAACAACTCTGCTCTGGTTTAACACAAAATAATGTATGTAAATTGCCATTTACGCTCTTGGGGACTTCAAGGATGTTATCCTTGTGATTTCAAAAATCAATCACATGTACACGTGTTGGTACTTGTCCCTGGCAAGCGAGTTTGAGTGTCAACGTGATGTACCATCTTTTTAAACTTCAATTTGAAAGTCAGTGTGTGCCATTTCCCTTGACTCGTTCTCCCATAGTTCTCTGCAAGTCTTTGTATTTTCGATGTCTATAAGATGCTGTTAAATCTTTTGATGGGAATTGTATAACAATGCAAAATCAGTTTTGCACCAAGCATGAATATTTAGTACATATTACTGCCTCATTAAACATCAGTAACAACATGTGTATTTAGTGAAATGGGGTTAATTTTGCCTTTAAAGTCACTTATTTGGAAGTGTTGAGAGAAAGTCACATGGGTCCATGAGCAACAGTGTAAAGCAGCACACAGACACAATATGCTGCATAACTTTCCTTTTCCATACGGGGTCCGGAAGGGGATCATGGCTATAACAGTGCCGATTACAGCCACCAGGCCCTCGTAAGAGCACATTACTGTCTACAGTAGGGGTAGGCAGCCGTGGTACTGGAGTTCCGGTGACGTTTCGGGTTTTTGTTCTATCTGAGGTTGATCACGAGAGTTTGATTGATGATTAAAGGTCGGATCCTGAATATTCTGAATGGGCACCTGCATTCATTACACCGGATTCATTCAAATTAATCCAGTTATAGCTTTGGATGGAGCAAAAACCAGGACCGTCTCCGACACACCAGGACCAGTGTTGCCTCCCCCTGGTGTACAGTCTGGCCTGGGAGGGCAGTGTCCTTTCACAGGGTTTTCTGCCTGAGCCAGATGTGTAAGAAATGTAGTCCCCTGGTGCAATGACTACAAGTCCCAGCCTCCTGGACTGGAGAGGGAAAAGAAGCAGGAGGTGGCTGCGCGACTGACTGGGACTTGCTCAACTCTTAAATTCACAGAAGATGCAGTGGCTGGCACAGGCTTAACTAAAGGCCATCTTTAGCTGCCAAAAAAAAAACAAAAAACATTTTGTCCACCTTACCAATATCTACCGAATTTGCGCCGATGTGTGGTCCCATGGCACATGGACACCGTTTCCTGCGACATATTCACCCATGTAGTGAGCACCATAATTCATTGGACGGTGACACATTTTTTGTTATTTTGGTTCTGTGCTCTAGCACTTAGAGTTTGAAGGATACTATGAGGTTGAAGTGCAGACTGTCAGCTGTATTTTCATCCATATCGGATGAACCGTTTAGAAATTATAGAACCTTTTGCACATAGTTCCCCCCCAGTAGATATGGATGGATCACTTTAAGGGTTGTTTCTCCTGACAAATGCTCCTATTGAACTCTATGGAAAAAAATAAGGAGAAGAAACCCTTAAAGTTATCCATCCATATCTACTGTATTTCTGGCAGCATATCTGGCAATCTGGTTTGAGGCTCATTTGATACCTCAGACCCTTGATGACTTCTGCCATTTCGCCAACCATGTATTCCATACTGTTCCAGCATAATTTACAGCTAAATCTAGTCCCACCCCTCAATTCCCATAGAGATCCATTCAGATGCAGAGAGGTTATAGTATCGCGTTTAGGAGTACCAGAAAATAAGATATCAAGAGTCTTTTGATATTGTTGGGTCACAGACATCAGGAAGTCATGGCATGCAAAGGATATGCGACCAAATATTAAAAATGCTTACTTTATTCTACATTATGTTAAACAGTCCAATATTTTTTGATGCCCAAAAACAGGGGGGATTTCTAAACGGTTCGTCCGATATGGATGAAAATACCTTCAAATTAAAGCTGACAGTCTGCACTTCAACCTCATTGTCATTGTATCCTTTCAAACTCAAGGTGCTAGAGTACACAACCAAAATAACAAAGAATGTGTCACTGTCCAATGAATTATGGTGCTCACTGTATATAGCAATTACAACCTTAATAAAGATTAAACTTTAAACAACGCGTAAAAGTCACACGTTATTTTACTTTCCCCACTGCCTCATATCTCCCAGGCTTCAGTGTGCTGTTTTTGAATAGTGGACGAGAAAGAAACAGATGCTCTTCAGGAGAATGGAGTTTCAGTACGCTGAACAGGAAGCTTGGTGAAAATGTATTTTAGTTGGTTCCGCTTGAATAATTCATAGCTACAAAAAACTGTACATACCATTGTAACTGCACGACAATAAGGACAACAAAAAATTTATACAGTATTAGCAATATTAATATGAGGCACTCCAAATTTGGAGATGGGGAAAGCAGGCCGGTAAGTTTCATATTTTAAAAACAATGGTAAGCCTACAGTGTACACACATTTACTAGGGATGCATGATAATATTGGGGTTGTATCAGTATCAACCAAAAATGGCTAACTTATCAGTATCGACTCGATGCTAAGAATATGGGCGATATGATGATAACGTGCCGGCCAGAGAATCCATGCATTTCCTGTGACGCTGATGCTGTAAATTAAGTCAAAATGTCACGCTTGAAAAGTAGCCCAATCATCGTCATCTGAGCAACTAAGCTCCTTAATATTTGTTTTTAATTTAACCTTTTATCACTCAGTCACAGCAACTCTCTGCTTAACAATAAAAGAAGCAAGCTGAAATATCACCTACTTCTTCCATAAACGTGGAAACTTTTTGCAGTTTGCATTTGTGCTATAATGTAAAACAGGGCCCCGCGTTGGTATCCATCAATATGGCCAGACAAATAGCCTACTGGTTATTGATGCAAACCCAAGAATATCCATATCATGCATTCAGGGTGTGAAATTAACACCAGCCACCAGGCAAATGCTGGTATAATTTTGATTGTGGGTGGTAAAATTACTCTAGCTGCCACTTTGGCTGGTAACCAACCAGGTTGTGTTATATTGTAAAAGGTAATGTGGCTGGTAAAATATTGAAAATGGCTGGTGATTTTTAGAATCCACAAGCCACTCTGACCAGTGGGTGAAAAAGTTAATTTCATGCCTTACATGCAGTTCTATTATGTACTTTAAATTACCTTTGGTGAACTTCTTAATGGTACAAATTTGCCCATATTTAGTCACTGGCTTTCCCACAGGCCAAGAAAAACAGAGATAGCCTATTTCCCAGGACGTAGGATATATTTGCTCTAATATGAGCAGATTGTCTCATTCAAAGTGAGGTCTGTCTGCCAGCTGTACACCATGTCATAATGAATCTGTTTATCTACCTGACATTTACACAGCTAACATAAGTTCAATGAACACCCAGATTTAACAGTATAGGTACAGGACCAAACATGCGTATGAACAGGAGGAAGAAACAAAGCCTGCATACAACTCTTGTGCTTTAGTACATTTTATTTGTACATATAGGTGACCTTCAGTTCAAATCATATATTGCCAATACATTTATATGAAACTATATTTCTATATCTTTCATAAAACAGTATGTGAAAGCAATATAATATCAGCAGTCCACAGGGTTTCAAAATAGCATATGCATAAAGCAACCCTTATATCAAGTCAAATGAAAACGTTTTCAATAATTACCAGAAGTGTTGAACTGGATATTCGCAAGCCAGCTCACTGGCTGTACCTAGTCAAAACAACGCAAGTTATCAACCCAACGTTATGAGTCGACAATTGGAAAGGCAATCAAGACTAACCCCGCCCCTGCCATCAATTTCACCCAATCATTGCAGTTCGTAACAGTCCATCCAAACATTACCTTCATAGCTAAATGGCATACTAGCTAGGCCCCAACCTTCATTAGCCATTTGGACACATCCAGATACGCGCGAGCCTATGTAAACCTCCTAGCAACATCCTACTCATGCCATCTCGGTTATAAACACGGGAATGCAAAGCGCTGCAAAATGGAGTCCTAGCAAGCAACGCTTATGTTACAGAGGCAACATAAATAACAGTGGCGGAAATAAAGTTAGCCAGCTAGCATGATAAACAAATCAGTGACCACTGTATGAACAAACACGAAAGCACCTTCACAGTAACGTTAGTTGGCTACAACAGTGAAACACCCAACTGTTCGCTAACGTTAGTTAGTAGCCCCGCTAGCTTGCATTTTGCTACAATGACAATAGCTAATGCTAGGTGCTACAATATAGTCAGCTTTCTAATATCAGCTAGTCTACAGACTGGTGACTTAACTTGCGGGAGCAAGCGACAGCACAACGAGAATACCAGCGGTATAAATATTTTAGCTTCTATAGCGATAACTAACTAAACGGGTTGCAGCCTACATGCGAACACGAAAACGAGACAGCAAAAACAACGGCGTAGTTTTATAGCTATACATATTATAGCAAAAGCAAAATATGCAAACCTACCTTCGCGGACTGAACAGGTCGTCCATGTCGGAAACGAAGAGCTTGCGCTCAATGTTGACAGTT
This sequence comes from Synaphobranchus kaupii, assembly GCA_029718625.1. Classification (NCBI taxonomy): domain Eukaryota; kingdom Metazoa; phylum Chordata; class Actinopteri; order Anguilliformes; family Synaphobranchidae; genus Synaphobranchus; species Synaphobranchus kaupii. Next base: position 115,284,231 of record CM056378.1, read on the forward strand.
AGCCTGCTGTTGTGGCTGGGATAAACTGCCCCTTCCCACCTAGCTGTTTCTCAGTACTCAAAATGGAGGCGCACGCAGTCTCTTTTCACTGAGCTTGTGCTATGACCTCAGCCTTCACGCACAGCGTACAAAGTTCCCGTTCTGACAGACACAACTGAGCATGTGCCGCGACCTTAACCACAGACACGCTGGAAACGCAATCCATCTCTCTGCCAGTCTTTTCCATAAACAAGGCCAACTTGCGAAGCCGCTGACGCCCAGCACTGCATACCAAACAAGCGGGGAGGGAGGGAGCTAGGAGCGGGGAGGGAGGGAGCTAGGAGCGGGGAGGGAGCTAGGAGCGGGGAGGGAGGGAGCTAGGAGCGGGGAGGGAGGGAGCTCGGAGCGCGACAGACAGTGGGGCCCTATAAGGGGGGTTTTCTGACAAACAACAGTCATGGACCCAAGCTCTCCCAATCCCCCCCTTAGGCGCCCCGTCTTCGAACGTTTTTGACACTTTCATAATAATGTAGCTTTCCTCACGCCAGAACTCGACAAGTTGAAATTAACCCGTATACATACTTTGTTTATGCGGCAGTATACCTGCGGTATACACTTGCCTTTCTATGTCTAACATTCCACTGATGTTGCTTAAGAGGAGCACTGCAAATATTCATAAAGCTACAGTTTTGTTCAATGCCATGGCAGTAAAAAGCTAAACAAGTATCACAAACATTGTATTTAACTAAGGACTAGAAAAGAAACTAGGAAAGAAAAACCTGATAATATATATATTTATTAATTCTATAAAATGCTAAACTGATTTAAATAGAAGAGCACATTGATTATCGAAATTCCACTTCCTGGTAAGGCAAAATGTAACATTATATTAATTATTTGAAAATGTCAATTATACACACACACTGTTTCAGAATATCCATCTTAACTTTACTCTCACTAAATAATCATTGTACTGTACTTGCAAAATTACAAAATCCAAGGCTGTTGGATTTTATAGGTTACAGAAAGCAGTCAGGAATGTATATGAGGAATTGAGAATTGGCTAAACTTACATTTATTCCAAGTATGAGACCATAAGAGAATCCACAGAAAATTCATATTCATTTAACAATTTGCATGCATTTAATATCCAGATCTTCAAAACCTGAGCTACAAATTAGTACAAATTGTATTTGATATAATTTGTATTACATTCTTGATATTATGTTTGCATGCAACTCAAATAAACAAAAAATCCAAATTCTTTACCCACAAATCTGCAAAGGCAAAGGATACCAAATTTAACCAAAATAATGATGGAACATGCAAAGATAGCAAGGTCCTTTTGTGTGATAAAATTACCGAAAGCTTTTCATCTGAGACCCAGCATGTGCTTTTCACCATCTAGCAGAGAACATCACAAAAAGGAAGTGGATTATTAAGAGGATTGCTCTTCTTTAGACATGCTGTGTGTAGTCATCTCCTCTAATTTTGCATTTTATTTTGCCTAGGTGTTATTAGGGAACCCTGCAGGCAGAAATACTGTGACTGTGTGCATGTTGCGTTTCATAGTATCCCATCTACAAAGTCATTACTTTTTGCTGGTATCCGGAGAATCATTTATTTTGCATGACAACCACAAAGCTGAACAGCCCTACCCTGGGGAAATATTATGCACTGACCTTTTATCGGTTTGACTAAATGTCACTTTCTGTTCCTTTGGCAGCGTGATGATTTAAGCACAATATAAAGATACATTTTGAAATGATAAAAAAAAAAAAAAAAACATATCCTTATAAGATCTACAATTTCTATTTCTGTACCACAAAGAGGAGTTAAAGGGTTTTGTATATTGCTGAGTGATGTAAACTAGTTCTGCTTGGGGGGGGAGGGAGGGGGGTCATGTTCCCCTTAGGGCAGAATCTGACTGAAATGTACAATTTGACATGCTGTTAGTGACAAAAGTTACACCTGCAATTGTGGGGCTGCTGTAAAGCACAGTGAAATATTAAACAAAATTATGACTAATAATGATGTTGACTAAAGAAGTTGAACATATAAATGTACATCAAATTGTTATTCATCATGCAATTTTTTCCCTGATAGCATAAATCACAAAATATTAGCACACAAACTGAAATGAAAAATGAAATAATTTTACCCATATCTACTATGAACCATTTGCTGGTCTTAATTGGAAAAAGCGTCCAATAATGTGTGCATCCCAAGTTATGTCTGAATTGTTTTAGATATGAGGAAGAGAAACTGCAATGCAAACATTCTGTATATTAAAAATCTATGTTGGCTACTTGCAAAAAGAGAATTGAGAGAATAAGAATTGAGACCAGAAATCAAATTAATTTACCAAACATTAAGTAATAATAATAATTTATTTGTTTGTTTATTTCGGCATGTGTATGATCACATTGCATCACATTTCTGAAATATGCATTTAATATAATAATAATAATACACATGTAATTCCTAAGGATTCATATGAAAATATTGGTGAAGCACCCATTTTATTTCTGGCATTTTATGTCATCTCACTGTACAGAGTGTGTGTGTGTGGTACATAATGCAAGCCTCAAAAATATTACAAAAAATACATCAATGACTCAATGTGATACTCTGCAAATATGAATTCCAGTGATTCAAACATATGGTATTTGCAGCTCTGTTGTTATTAATTACCTCGCTCAAGGGACCAACAGTTCTTCCACGTGACATATATAATTTATATAATTTAGAGATATTGATGTGGCTGCTGTGCACGTTATCAATTTTCACTCCAAAACTCTGACTGGGATGCAATATGAATAACAGAACATGTCTTTATGTCAAGTAAAAATTTGTGGACATAATTTACAATTTTTTTTTCCCGCAGTCTCTACTGATACTGTATGAGGCAGTGAATAGTACTGATACTGTCTTGAGACTGTGAATAAAATACTGTGAAGCAAACTACACCTGACAGAGTGTACCCACTCCTTAAATCACAGGTCGACCTGGTGACAGATATAACTACCTTATCAATCACTAGTTATTCCATTTTGGTGCAAATAAAATAATTCAAAGCGGACACTAGAAAACTACATTAGCCACTATACAGCATTTGCAATGTTGCATTTAACAGTCCAGTACCTAGTAATGAAGCTGCGTTATTATATAAAGCCCAACCACTCAAATCCTCACCCCTTTCAAACATGATCTTATTAAAGCAATAAAATATTTACGGGCACAAATGTAACCCAGTGGCAACTCTAAATGCGTGCCAAGCTGCACTTCTTCAGACTAACAGGAGGAAGAGCTCATCGGTATAATTGCGAGACAACACCCTCAAAAACAAGACATTGAAACAACACCAATTCATCATGGCTTGCTTATGATTTTGTCTATTGGAAACTTCTAGAGCCTTGATAATAAATCAATGTTTTTCTAGTTTTTTAAATTTATTTATTTTTATTTATTTTTTTTACATTGTCTATTATATCATTTTGGTCTGGGCTCTAGATTGGTGACCTTTTACTTTAATTGTGAGACACTTTTCATGCATAAAAAAGAATGAAGTTGCACAAATATCACAGCACAGGTACAGTGTGCTAGTCAGATTATACGGTGCATCATTTCTTCCACAAAATCCATATAAGTGATGTGCTTTTGGCTCACATATTCCAGTTACTGGCACCATGTCTTATCAGTTAACCATTAGAATAAAAAATCTTTATGTTTGATCCATATGCAAGGTCAATCAATAGTATTACAAATTATATAACAGTGCATCACATTGGGCACATGTTGGCAAACATGTTGGCCATTTACTTTTCTGTGTCCAATAAACCTTTCTAAAATAAACCACGTACAACGTTAAAATAGAATGTTTATTCCTTATTTTTAGCATGCAACTGAGATGCATTTTTGAAGTTGACATTTTCAGAATGTCAACGAAATAAGTTCACTGAGCTAGCTTAGCGACTGCATTGTAACTTGGCTATTGTTCGGAGCACTGGGCTTGCTGCTCGTTTCACACTGGGATTTTTAAATTTTATTTCTTTTACTATATCTGAGCTTAGCTCTGGTTCTGGTCTATAAAAAAATGCAAGCTCTACATTACAAAGTTGGCATTTCACTTGCGTATCCCCCTATTTTCTCATAAAAAAGTCCAGATGGGACTTCTCTCCTGGCAAGACATTTTGTCCAAGGCATTCGATCCAATCCAAAGGCATTTGAGTAATGTGCGCTCTGGGTCACCACATATGATTCTCTGTCATGGTGTTCATGTACATTGCAGCATCAATTTTTGTCTCAGATCACGATCCAACGTTGTTGAAATATGGGAGGCAGAGTAAAAATCTGGACGTATTGTGAAGAGGACGAAACTGCAGTGTTTGTTGTGAATAATATTTTTTTTTTTTGTGCTGTCATTTGTTCAGTATACAGTTAATATCTTTCCATTATTCTGCATCTGTCACTGATCCAGTCACACACTCACCAGTGCAGAGCATGTGTGTGTGTGTGTGTGTGCATAGGTTTTTTCATTATAGTATTAAAATGTAGATTTAGCCCATTCAGCTTCAGACCAGATGGACTACTGGAACTACTGTTGTGCAAACTACTATGTATTTTTATATGTAAATGTATATTTTTCCATTATTAAAATGACGGAGGTTCTAATACAGCGCAGACTGCTTGCAGCCTTAATCAGGGCAACAGACTGCAGCAGTAGGAGGCTGAGGGGAATGGGAGATTAGAGCTGGCTGCTTTGGGTGGTCTGATGTTAATCTAGAGTAAAAGCCAGGGAATGGGGAGTGTTTCCATGCATGTATAAAGGGCTGTCATTGTTTTACTTCAGCTCTCTATTTTATTTTACACTTGTGATTGCGCAATGCACAGTTACTAAATCCACAGGAAGAAATGAGAGCACTCAACCTCAAGAAGTACCAAGTTAAAATAAATATTACGGAATTATATTCATGATAGTTCTGGAGAATTATTACCAGTGGTATAAAAGGTAAATGCTACAGCTGACTAAAACTACCCAATACTTTCAACCTGCTTGTATTATTTCACATAAATCATGACTGAATGCACAGATTTTTAGCGCTACATTAGCCTTTGGATTCTGAATGTTAAATGTATATTTTAAAGAGCTGAAAGTCAAGTCTGCAAATGTCTATACAGCATTTTAATAAAGTAAAAACAGTTATTGTGGGGACAATAAATAAAACACGAAACAGAAAAAATGAAAATAAATAAATATAACTGCCTATTAGATACCCACTTGCCACACGTAGGGATTGTGTGGCCTTGAGTTTTGGATTTCCACAAGTCAGCAGCATTTGATTGAAAAATGCAAGCAGCACTTATAATCTCTTTGTATGCTTGCAGGGCTAGAGAAGTATTATGGAGCTAATTATATTACAAACATCTGAGTAACTACAATACCACACAGGCTTTAATCCTCTCGGATTACTTGCTATTATGTCTGCCACCACTAGGTGGAGAGAAGTTAATGTGATCACTCAGCATGTCTGACTGCCTGTCACCAGGGCAACAAAAGAGCTCATGATGGATTTGTAAAAAACCCAGACAAGAAACGGTTCAAATTTGCGGCTGATACAAAGTCCGCAGCAGAGGCATACGGTCCGCCAAGTGTCACAACTGTACAGTCATCTTCTGCAACACTGTGGGACTCTGGTTTGGGCGACAGAGGAACGTTTCTGTGTGCAGATATCAAGGGGCTGAGTCTTACCTGGTCTCTGGGTTGTACCCCAGGATATAGAAAAAGGAATCGATGCGGGCTTTGAACTCCCTGGCAACGAAGATGTCGGAGAAATGAGAGATACTGCATTTCCCTCTGAAAGAGAAAGCACAGAAAAATAGTCAAATTTACGCGAGTGCATTTACCAATATCACTTTTTTCACCGTCATTGCTGGGTGAACGTTTGACAGAATTAATGCATTTCCAAGTTCAAATATTCTGTCTGATGCACCTCTAAGCAAAAAAAATAATAAAAACCCTGCATGTAAAATTGACATTAACAAGACAAAAAAGCAGAATGCTAGCGAACATATTAGCGTCAGCAGAACCTGACACCCCTTCCTCCTCAGCACTCAGTGATGCAGAGTGCTCAAAGAGGGCCACACACAAAAACAGCCACGGCTAAACACCACCACATCTTGATATAATTCTGCTTCTTTTTACAATGTCTTTGTTTCCATTTTATATCGACCGTCTACATCCATCGCAATAACAGGCCTCACTGCGACTGGCTGTCCTTCCGCCTGCCTGCCAGTGCTCCGAGTGAACAATACCTTCCCTCACGAGATGAAAGGAGTGCGCGGCCCCGGACCGGGGATTACAACACCCCGCTGGAATCTTTCCGCGTTTATCTAGGGCCCTCTAAGTCAAATCAAAAGGTTCTCTGTGCAGCAGAAGTTGCAACTAATTCTCCCTGAAATCAGCGGTCGAGTAGCTGTGGCTTTGAACACAGCCGTGGTGTGTCCAGATGGTTTTTGTTAAAAGAAAATAAAGGGGGGGGGGGGGGGGGTCAAATGAGCAGAGGGAAAAAAACACTGTTGAAGAACGGCAAGATCTGGTTTCCATCCCGGAAAATAACCTTGCCTGTCTCCTTTTTTATGAAGTTAACCATGACTGTTAAGAATGGCACCGTTACTCTCCACAGTGTTCTGTAAATTTCACAATGAAGAAATACCTCATCTTGTCTTTTCGCTTTTCATGTGCAGTCAAACTAAATAGTGTCCGATTTTAGCACTATAAAGAATACTGATCTTCATCCGAAATGCAATATACACACATCCCCCAAAAGGATAGCTCATAGCTTCTCTACACAGAGAAGAGGCATCACATTTCTGAGGTAATTAAGCGCATGAGCGGTCTCAGAAACAAACTGCCAGGCTTTAGAGAAGGTAGCCTGGCGCAGCCCAGCTGGAGGGACAGTATGCTTTCACACATTATAAATGCAACAATCAGAGGGGGCTCCCATCTGGAGCCGCAGACCCAAACGGCTTAAAACGTCACGTGGAAAACTGTGGTAAAAAAAAGATGGAAGGCTGTGCGGGCATCGATATCCCCCCTACCGTGTGTGTGTGTGTGTGTGTGTGTGTGTGTGTGTGTGTGTGTGTGTGTGTGTGTGTGTGTGTGTGTGTGCACGCAGGTGTGTTTACCTGAGAGCAGCAGCGTGGTAGGTATCCACATAGTCGGAGATGAAGAGCTCCCGACTCTTGACCACAGGATCGGTGATGATCAGCTCTCGGCCAGAATCTGTGAGGGAGGGAGGGGTCAGTGAGAAAGTGTCTGTCTTAAGTGTTTTAGGCTTGTAATGAGACTTAGTCTTATTTTTTAAGTAAGAAATAGTAGCTTGTTGTAAGATAAGATGTGAAATGATCTTACTCTACTGGAAAATCTTGAAATGAGTAAAACTCTCATCTCATTGGCAATCTTTTTGTCTTATTTAGCAAAACAAAAGTAATAGAAATAAGATAAATATAAGACTAAAATGCTTGTTAAGACTGACTTATTTTTTGGTTTTTGTAGTGTATACTCACATGCTGTGTTTGAGTGGAGTGTGCGATTCAGGTGCTGTGTCTGAGTGGAGTGTGAGATTCAGGTGCTGTGTCTGAGTGGAGTGTGAGATTCAGGTGCTGTGTCTGAGTGGAGTGTGAGATTCAGGTGCTGTGTCTGAGTGGAGTGTGAGATTCAGGTGCTGTGTCTGAGTGGAGTGTGCGATTCAGGTGACATGTTTGAGTGGGGTGGTTGAGGTGGGGGTGTGTGAGGTTGGGGTTCATATGGGGGTGTTATATCTCTGCTGTGTGATGGGTATATGAGCTGGTGCAGATCTTTGCAGAGCTGGGATCGGGCGCTCAGGGGCCACGTTACAATAGAGCTTATTTGCACTCGATGGTCTCCCCGTCTCGCTAGGCCGTCTGGAGGAGCATTATCCAGGGAACAAAGCGCAGATGATTGCTTTATCCTGCGTCCCGGCGCCTCGCCCATTTCAGACGCTGTTCTCAGACGCACCTCGGATGCCCCTGCGTTTCCATTATTTTTTTTATCCGTACGGCACAGCGGAAATAAACATCTTCCTTGTCGTTTTGACTTTTTTTTTTTTCCGTACGGCACGAACCGAAACGGAACTCACCGTTTTCGTTGTTGCGATCCTGCACCAGGTGCTGGTACACGGAGTCCGGGACCTCGGACTGCCGGTAGTACCACTTCACGCTCATCAGCAGATGGTCCCGTTTGCTCTGGTAGGGGAAGAAGGGGAGAGGATCCAATAAGGCAAACAGACATAACTTGTTTGTTAACAGCGTCACAAATCGGCTCCTTGGCAAACAGATCCAGGCACCGCATGTTAGTTTATTGTGCACTCCCCTTACCAAAGCACAGTGTGGAACTGAGTCAATTAAAAAGGGATTGAGAGCTTTTAATTCTTTAATAAAATTTACATAAAATATCCGTGTGTGCTCCAGTCAGGGGGGGAATAAAAAGCGCAGAGAAATGAATTTTTGCCGTTGCCTCAAGAGTATTTAACTCTCCAGATTTTCTACAAGCAAAAAAAAAGAAAGAGAAAATCCAACTGTTAAAGATCATTGAACCGAGGAGGAAGAAGCCATCAATATCCAATCAACCAGTGAACTCACTGTTTACGGAGTGTCTGGTTCTTTTCTGAAAATGAACTGACTCAGTGCTGCCACCCAATGTCAGCAAATGGGACTGAAGGTTCCGCACACTTGCAGTTCCACAGAACTGCCAGTGAGTGGCAGCACTGAGTCAAATATCAGTTTCATATGCCATTTATAATACAGGCAGGGTGTGGGGGCAAGATACTATGTTTTCATTCATTCACATGAAATATTTATTATCCTTCCACACAAACCGACCTGACCATTCAGAGCATTTAAAATAATATGAAAAAAAAAAACCCAACAGCCGGGGCTGGCTGTCACAAGGCAGCCAGAAATCAGAACAGTGTTTAAAATGGCAGGAGATGCAAGCTTCCAGTCAAAGTGAACTGTGTAACTGTGCCAGTGCAGAAAAGAGGAAAGAGCAATATCCCGCTCTCCGACTGTTACCGTGACGCACAGGCATTTCAGCGCTCAAAACACCGCCTGCGTTTCCTTCAGTGCTCTAAAAACGGAGAATGGGGCCATTGTGCAAATGCGTTTTTACGCGCTACCTGGCCGCGTTATACGAGCAGGTGCGTTATATAGAGAGGGTTGGGCGTGCGCCCGGAGCGGTTCACACCCTGTCAGTGCGCTTAGTGCCCAGGGCGTTCTCACACAGCGAGGCAATGGCACGGAGAGATCCTGTCAATTACAGTTAGGAAGAGAAGAATTCAACTGACGGCTTCCTCTTAGAGAGCGAAGGAGCGTGAGCCTGAACCTTCACTTCAGGTGACAGCTCACCAGACTCCCAAGTAGGTGATATACGAAACAAAACCAAAATAAAGATGAGAAATATATATTTGCCATGAAATTCGTCTTCACACGGGAAATTTTTAACAACTTCTTAACTGGACTTTTTAACAATTACAAGATAAAACAAAGATACTGAATTATGGGTTGTCACACTTTACGCATACGCAAACACACACACACACACACGCACACGCTTCAGTGACTCACGTTGACAATCTGCAGCCTGTTGTCTGAGCTGTTAATTGCACCTTATTTATGGTATTAGCACTATAGCTGCACCCGATACTTGCACTCATGTTCTTATGGTCCCCGTGCAGCATAATGTAGCATAATGCTCTGGTCCACACTGGTGGCAGTGTAGCATAATGTAGCATAATGCTCTGGTCCACACTGGTGGCAGTGTAGCATAATGTAGCATAATGCTCTGGTCCACACTGGTCCCCGTGTAGCATAATGTAGCATAATGCTCTGGTCCACACTGGTGGCAGTGTAGCATAATGTAGCATAATGCTCATGGAGCTCTGAGGTTATAAGTTTCTGAGGATATAAGATTCCCATCTTAGCCGCTGCCGTTGTAGCCTAGAGCAAAGCACTGTATCTGCTACTGCTTATGTAAATATCCAGCGGTATAAATGGATTGTATGTATAAGAATGTAAGCTGTTGTAAGTGACTCTGAGTAAGATTTTCTGCTAAATGCCAAAAATGTAAAAGGAATGTAAGAGGGGACCCAGACAACACAGCCTCTGTTTCCTCCTCACTGTGGTTCCGTGGATAACCCTACAGACCAACCATACAGATTAACCCTACAGAGTAACCATACAGATTAACCCTACAGACCAACCATACAGATTAACCCTACAGAGTAACCATACAGATTAGCCCTACAGAGTAACCATACAGATTAACCCTACAGTAACCATACAGATTAACCCTACAGACCAACCATACAGATTAACCCTACAGAGTAACCATACAGATTAACCCTACAGTAACCATACAGATTAGCCCTACAGAGTAACCCTACACACTAACCCTACAGACCAACCATACAGACTAACCATACAGATTAACCCTACAGAGTAGCCATACAGATTAACCCTACAGTAACCATACAGATTAGCCCTACAGAGTAACCCTACACACTAACCCTACAGACCAACCATACAGACTAACCATACAGATTAACCCTACAGACCAACCATACAGACTAACCATACAGATTAACCCTACAGAGTAACCATACAGATTAACCCTACAGACCAACCATACAGATTAACCCTACAGAGTAACCATACAGATTAACCCTACAGTAACCATACAGATTAGCCCTACAGAGTAACCCTACACACTAACCCTACAGACCAACCATACAGACTAACCATACAGATTAACCCTACAGACCAACCATACAGACTAACCATACAGATTAGCCCTACAGAGTAACCCTACACACTAACCCTACAGACCAACCATACAGACTAACCATACAGATTAACCCTACAGACCAACCATACAGACTAACCATACAGATTAACCCTACAGAGTAACCCTACAGACTAACTTTAAGAGATTAACCCCACAGAATAACCCTACAGATTAACCCTACAGACTGACCTTACATACTAACCCTACAGACTAACCTTACAGAGCAACACTACAAATTTACCGTACAAATTAACGCTACACACTAACCCTACAGACTAAACATACATAATAACCCTACAAAGAGTGCTCAAGTGCACCTAAGTGAAATAAATCTCTATCCTTCTACCTTCTGATACATTCAACACGTCTCCATTTTACATTCTGTACCAGGCAGCGACTCAAAGGTGGAGCGGAAAACAGGTCTCTGTGAATGTTTCAGTGCGGCACAGTGTGAAAATAAAACACACAGCTCTTGTAGTCTTTAAAAAAAAAAAAACATAAAAACAAATCAACACGGTACCTCTCTGACCTTTTCCTTTAGCAGGTCCACAGACTGGAAATGACGCGTTCATTATTGCGTCCTAATTGTGTTTGCGTGTAGCACGGACCAGACCGTCTCGCTGAATCACATTACGGAGGTGTGCACTCTCCAGCGGACAGACAGACAGGAGGACGGGGGGGGGGGGCATTAGAATGACAATGCTGAATTGATTAGCAGAATTCCCAACTGCGTTCTCCCTGTCCCGGGCCTTCTCAGAACCCCCACCCCCACCCAGCCCCCCAACTCTCCCCTTTGTGCAGCTCCCAAAGCCCCCTCCACCTCAGAGGGAGAGAGGGAGCAAGGACAGGGGGAGAGAGAAACTGCGTGTGTGTGTTTTTTAGTTATTTATTATAAACTCCAAACCAAGTTTCCACTCCACACCAAATATCTGTCAGTATGGCCTATTGAGAATGGGCTGAAGAATGAGAGTGCAGAGGGTTTTTGTGTGTGTAAGAGCAACAGCTGTAGCCCTCGCTGTTCTGTTCTGTGATAGGGGAGACGGTACTGAAACATTCCTCTGTGGGCTCCTCCTCCCCTCCCCTCCCCTCCCCTCGACCCCCCCTGCCACCCACCCCGGCTGGACCCGTTTGCCTTTGGTCTCTAATGAGCGTCCCCTTCTTTTGTAAGTGTAACATGTCAGAGCAGTGGCAGTGGCACACAGAGAGTTCTCCATTCAGACTCACAGAAAGCAGAGGCGGCCCGGGGTGGGGGTCAAAGTTTATGGTGCAGAGCCACGTGGGGAAGAGTAGAAAAATAATGAGTGAGTCAGGGCGCGGGGCTGTTTGAGGGGCGCGGGGCTGTTTGAGGGGCGCGGGGCTGTTTAAAGGGCGTGGGGCTGTTTGAGGGGCGCAGGGCTGTTTGAGGGGCGCGGGGCTGTTTAAAGGGTGTGGGGCTGTTTGAGGGGCGCAGGGCTGTTTGAGGGGCGCGGGGCTGTTTGAGGGGCGCAGGGCTGTTTGAGGGGTGCAGGGCTGTTTGAGGGGCGCGGGGCTGTTTAATGGGCGCGGGGCTGTTTAATGGGCGCAGGGCTGTTTGAGGGGTGCAGGGCTGTTTGAGGGGCACTGGGCTGTTTGAGGGGCGCAGGGCTGTTTAATGGGCGCAGGGCTGTTTAATGGGCGCAGGACTGTGAGGGGCGCAGGGCTGTTTGAGGGGCGCAGGGCTGTTTGAGGGGCGCAGGGCTGTTTAATTGGCGCAGGGCTGTTTAATTGGCGCAGGGCTGTTTGAGGGGTGCAGGGCTGTTTGAGGGGCACTGGGCTGTTTAAGGGGCGCAGGGCTGTTTAATGGGTGCGGGGCTGTTTAATGGGCGCGGGGCTGTTTGAGGGGCACTGGGCTGTTTAAGGGGCGCAGGGCTGTTTGAGGGGCACAGGGCTGTTTGAGGGGCACAGGGCTGTTTGAGGGGCGCAGGGCTGTTTGAGGGGCGCAGGGCTGTTTGAGGGGCACTGGGCTGTTTAAGGGGCGCAGGGCTGTTTGAGGGGTGCAGGGCTGTTTGAGGGGCGCAGGGCTGTTTAATGGGCGCAGGGCTGTGAGGGGCACTGGGCTGTTTAAGGGGCGCAGGGCTGTTTGAGGGGTGCAGGGCTGTTTGAGGGGCGCGGGGCTGTTTAATGGGCGCGGGGCTGTTTGAGGGGCGCGGGGCTGTTTGAGGGGCGCGGGGCTGTTTGAGGGGCGTGGGGCTGTTTAATGGGCGCAGGGCTGTTTAATGGGCGCAGGGCTGTTTGAGGGGCGCAGGGCTGTTTAATGGGCGCAGGGCTGTTTGAGGGGCGCAGGGCTGTTTAATGGGCGCAGGGCTGTTTGAGGGGCGTGGGGCTGTTTGAGGGGTGCAGGGCTGTTTAATGGGTGCAGGGCTGTTTGAGGGGCGCAGGGCTGTTTAATGGGCGCAGGGCTGTTTGAGGGGCGCAGGGCTGTTTAATGGGCGCAGGGCTGTTTAAGGGGCGCAGGGCTGTTTGAGGGGTGCAGGGCTGTTTAAGGGGCGCAGGGCTGTTTGAGGGGCGCAGGGCTGTTTGAGGGGTGCAGGGCTGTTTAAGGGGTGCAGGGCTGTTTGAGGGGCGCAGGGCTGTTTGAGGGGTGCAGGGCTGTGGACATGGTGAAGAAAGGCCCCTCTTTACAGAGAGATTAGAGCTGCAGAGGAAGGAGCCAGGACTCCCAGCCAGGGGCACTAATCACTTTTATCCCTCAGAGCGGGAAATATCACCTGATCTCTGAGCCCGAAAAAGTCTGTCTGAGAGAGAGAGAGAGATAGAGATAGAGAGAGAGAGCTAGAGAGAGATAGAGATAGAGAGATAGAGATAGAGAGAGAGAGAGCTAGAGAGAGATAGAGATAGAGAGAGAGCTAGAGAGAGAGAGAGAGCTAGAGAGAGGGAGAGAGCTAGAGAGAGATAGAGATAGAGAGAGAGAGAGAGCTAGAGAGAGAGGGAGAGAGCTAGAGAGAGATAGAGATAGAGAGATAGAGATAGAGAGAGAGCGAGAGCTAGAGAGAGAGAGAGAGAGAGAGAGAGAGAGAGAGAGAGTGTGTGTGTGGTGTGTGTGTGTGCGTAATACAAGTGACCTGGCAAGGTAGAAGCAGTTTGGCACTTTATACAGAAATCATTTTAATGGAAATTAGAAGCAATGATTACTTGGTCGTTTTGACAGTAAAATGGTGTGCAGATTTTCCCCTCTTCACATCATCTGGGGGAGGAGGGGTTAGAGGGGGTCCAATACTTGGCACAGCTTTCAGGCTGGCTGCCAATCAAGAAGGCTCCTCCAATAAGCTCAAAGCACCGGTTACCCACATTAACTGTGGTGCTTAGAGGGAGACGGAATCCCAGCAGGCCGTGGAGTGGCATGAGAAAAATAGCGGGAAAACGGCGGTGACTGCTAAAGAGCGGTCAGCACTGCTCAAACCCCAGTCCCTACAGGGGAGTGTTAGTTTGTCCTTGCTCAAACCCCAGTCCTTACAGGGGAGTGTTAGTTTGTCCTTGCTCAAACCTCGGTGTTAGCGTGTAAAAGCCAGATGAACTGAGAACACGGAGCCCTTTAAAAGAAGGGAAAATGGACGCACACATAAACCATGGCGATATGGGGGTGGCAAGGGTTTATGTGTGTTTACTGTGATAAACCCCCGGGCTGGAAAACGAGGTACCCCCACCCCCACATCTGAGCTTCCCTTGTGCTCTAAAATGGGGGAACGGTAAGTAAAACCACGCACGCATGCACGCGCACACACAGCGGGCATACACACACACACACACACACACCTCAGAGCACATTAAAAGGAAACGCGTGTTTATTTGCAGATGTTTAGACTGTGCCTCTCCCCGGCGGGGTTTGGTGCTCAGGCCTGTTACAGAAGCACTCAGCGTCACGAGCGCTACCTTACTGTCAGGGAAATCAAGCGGTATCCATCGCAAGGCTGGGGCGGGGGAGGGGCTTTCTCCTTGATGAAGGAGACGAGCGAGAGAGGATTTCTGACTGTGTCACAGCCGAGCCACACCACAGCTGTCTGACGCACAACAATAGTTTGATTAAGGCTTAAAAACAGCGGCGAAAACTCATCTGTGGAAGAGAATAATCTGTAAAAACATGATATGATAAGTGAGGGAGGGAGAGAGAGTGATGGATGGGTTTTAGTAGGCGTTTCCGCTGGGCTCTCAGATACGGCGTTAGCCTCAACACTCTCTACACACACACTGTGTAAGCACTTCCATCTGGGCTTCAGCTAACCATGACAAAGAGCACAGCCTCACACTGGGGCCGTCTGTTTGAGCATGCTCTCCCACACACACACACACACACACACACACACACACACACACACACACACACACACACACACACACACACACACACGCGCACGCGCACACACACACACACACACACACACACAGATACGCACAAGCACACACACACACACACACACACACACACACACATACGCACGCATTGTTCTTTTACCCTAATAAACAGGCTTCAATGAGTACATTCCGACAGGAAGGCACGTCTGGATCAGAAGACCAAAATGGCAAAAAATGAAAAGGAGCTTATTTTAGATTTTTTTCCCAGTCAAGCGCTCATTAAACAGAAACAAAGCAACAAAGCCCTCTGAAAACCTTATAAAGCTCATGCTAATAACAGCAAACAAGTGTTAATTACATGTTTTCGCCCTGAAAAATCCTGTGTGCAGATTTCCTCTCCTCTCTGTGTCAAAAAGAACAAATGGAGGGAGGTGGAGAGAGAGACAGAGAGAAAGAGAAAGAGAGAGAGAGAAATAGAGAGAAAGAGGGGGAGAGAGAGAGAAAGAAACAGAGAGAGAGACAGAGACAGACAGAGAGAGAGAGAGAGAAAGAGAGAGAAACAGAGAGAGAGAGAGAGTCACAGCTGTGGTAGAGCCTCAGTCGGGACCTTTGCGCTGTTCAGTGATGTGTGTCTCTGTCAGTGCCTGCTCTATTTAGATATTAAATCTCCACTTGCTTTGAAGACGGTCTGCCCATCTGTCATCCAGGGTCTATATTGGATTTGATGAGCATTAGCCAGTTCAAAGTGGGAGATTTCCACTGTAACAAAGCCAGTGTACATCATCTGCTCCCCCATCAAAGTGCATCGTGTTTCAGAGTACAACCCCCCACCCCCCCCTAACAAAACACAGCAGCGCAGATCTGAGACCCCCCCCCCCCCCCCCCCGCCCCCCCCCTTCCTGGTCCCTCTCACACCACGGGGGATAGCGGGCCGCTCGCCACCCTCGGGCGACCCTTTAAACAGAGGTGACCGCTTCCCTCCGAATCGATTAGACTCTTCTCGCGGCCCCTGCCGAAGGAACGTGCTGACCTTTACAAGCGCTTCCTGTTTGGGGCGTTCCGGTTAGCGCTGACCCCCGCGCCGCGATTGCGGTCTGGTCCTCCTACTCAGCGGCGGATCGGTCTGAGGGAGAAACTGGCCCTGCGCTCAAACCGAGCGGACGGCGTTATCGCCGGGGCCCGTGACCGCATCGCGACAGACGGGCGGGCCTCTCTTGCTCCGTTAGCGTGTGCCGCTAAGGTGTGTGTGCCCACACCGAGACTAGTCTTACAGTTTCCATCAGACCTAGCGCGGGAACATCCCTCGAGATCGAGGAATACGCATCGTATCGTAGCGCTGTAATGTTTATGGATTTCATTCCATTTCCAATTTACAGTTCCAAGGCAGGCAGAGCGCAAGGCAAATAAAGCGAGCGCGCCATCATCGCTGAGACGAACCGATATGATCTTTCCTCCACAAATAAAATAAATACAGAGGGGCGTTAGCGCGGGAAACGGCGTCGGAGCAGCGCGTCACATTCACACCTCAGACGCCGAACCCGTGTCCCAGAGGAGGTGTGGACTCATGGGAAATGCAGTACGGCACACGGATGGAAAAAGTGAACAACTCCCAACACCGCTAGCAACAACGGCCCCATCAGAGGTGCTCAACGCCCTGCGGGGTCAGGCACGATGCAAACCGACACCGATAACTCCGGCCGAACAGGAAGTGCTCTTTCCTGCAGCAGGGCTCGGGTTACCGTTAGTGACAGATGGGGGAGGCGGCTCTAAACCGGGCCGCAGCGGGCTTCCGGAAGGCGGCCCGTCGACGGCCGCTTACGCACAGAGTGCACAAGGTAATTAGTATTGGATTCTTCTTCTGTGGTTCTGCTGCAGGAGAGCAGCGTCCCTCGATTCTGCTACCTTTCATTCCAAAGCACTCACACACCCCCACACCCCCCTTCCCCTTCCCACAGAACAGCACTCTCATCCTGCTCATCTATTCATAACACAGACCTCAAACAGAACCCATGCAATCAAAACATCGGCCAAGTCTGGAGACTGCGCACTTTACGACATTCTATGGTACTCTACCATCCACAGCCAAGGGCAAAATTGTTAGTTTCCTACCACTAAAAATGGCCATATTCCCAGTAAGGTGCTTAAAAAACAATTTATTCCTTACTTGTGTATATCAGCGTTTTCCCCCATTGCAAACTTAAACCCTTCAAAAGGGCCCTGTCACAGCTGCCATAAAAGTGCCAAGCCCTAGTCTAGTTAGTGTTCCTTTTTATAAGTGCCGTTTCATAAATCCAGTTCAAAGGCGGAACACAGATCCTCGTTATGTGTGCCCCCAAACGGCAGAGGGGCACCGAGAGAGGGGGAGGGATGGACGGCGAGAGAGAGAGAGAGAGAGAAAAGAGGAGGGAGGATTCAGAAGTAGGAGAGAGTTGGGGCTTTTCAAATTCGAAACATACCCGGATGTGTAATCTTGGCACAAAAGAAACCTGTGGCCACAGAGAGGCGGCAGGCGTGATTGAGCGGTAATGGAAAACAGGAAATGAGAAGTCCTGGTAAAGCCGCGGCTAATCGATCAGAGAATCCGGGCTGAGAGTAGAGCAGCTCGGAGGCATTAGACACTGGCAGCACCCCCCCCCCCACCCCCCACCTGTACCTGAGAGCAGGTGAGTGTCCCGGAGCGTTCTGCTGCAGAGGCTGTTTTGGGGCTCTCTCTCTGAGGTGCCCACTACTGAGGCGCCTACTCAGCTCACCCAAGTGGAAACTCAGCTGATGGGCGTATTTATAAACCTCCCGCTCAAAAAAAATCCCCTCAACATTAAAAATAAAGTGTAACCTGTGCTAGAGGTGAGAGAGAGGGAGGGGCTTTTGAAGTCTGACAGGTACGAGGGCGGGTAAGGGGTGGCCGGTAAGGGGGGGCTGCGGGTACGGGGGCCAGAGCTGGCGTGTCCGCCGTGCGATCTGCATGCTCCGCAGATCCCAATCTCCCCTCTCTCAAGGTGACCCGGCTCCCTCAGCGACACGGCGAGCCGCTAATCCGCCGGGATCGGCGAGGGGCGCTCTCTCCCTGCACTGCGTGAGGGAGCTCTTACCTACAGCCAGGGGAGGGAGGAAGCCACAGAAAAAAGGAATAGACACGGACGTACGGACGGGAGGCTTCAGCGTCAGCCTGCTCCTGTACACAAAACGGCTGAAGAAGAAACGCGTCAGGCACAACACAAGCAGGGTTATATAACTACAAGCCGCCACGGCCTGGCCGGCCTCTCCCTGTCTAGACCGGCAGTAATAACGGGCTGTGCCTCTAAGGGCCTCCCGCAGCACACGGAGGACACGCCCTCTCCACGTTTAGCCAGGACAGTTAATAAGGCAGAGCTGTAAGCAGCCATCGCTATGTAGCCGCCTGCCAGCCACATCTTTATATTTATGAGAGAGTAAAAGAGATTCTGAGGATGGGTGGCAGATCCACGAGAATCCGCACGCACGCACACAGGCAGCATCCTGCTCTACTCCTTCCATTCTTAGCTTTAGATAAGAGCTACAGTGCTGCCCCTTGCCCTCTCCCTCCCCTCTCGCCCTTTCTCTCTCCCTCTCGGCCTCTCTCTCTCCCTATCTCTCACCCTCCCTCCCTCCCTCCCTCACCCCTCCCTCCCCTCCCCTCCCTCACCCTCCCCTCCCTCCCTCACCCTCCCTCCCTCACCCTCCCTCCCTCCCTCTCTTCATGCTTCCCTCTCACCCTCCCTCTCGCTCACCCCTCCCTTCCTCCCTCCCTCCATCCCTCCCACTCTCCATGCTTCCCTCTCAACCTACCTCTCTCCCTCTTTCTCTCTCTCTCCATCCCTCCCCCTCTCAGCAATGGAGGAAGGGAAGCTGACCCCAGAGGGACTTGCAGCAGAGCAGGCAGAGAGGCTCCTTATCTCAGCCTGAGACCCTGGATGCTAAAGCTGCTGCTAGGAGGCAGGGATCACCTGCACGTGTTCACTGCGCTAACACACTGCCTTTCACACTGTGCTAACACATTGCCTTTCACACTGCCTCTCACACTGCACTAACACATTGCCTCTCACATTGCCTCTCACACTGCGCTAACACACTGCACTAACACACTGCGCTAACACACTGCCTTTCACACTGCGCTAACACATTGCCTCTCACACTGCGCTAACACATTGCCTCTCACACTGCACTAACACACTGCCTCTCACACTGCGCTAACACATTGCCTCTCACACTGCGCTAACACATTGCCTCTCACACTGCGCTAACACACTGCCTCTCACACTGCACTAACACATTGCCTCTCACACTGCACTAACACACTGCCTCTCACACTGCGCTAATACACTGCACTAACACACTGCCTCTCACACTGCACTAACACACTGCACTAACACACTGCCTCTCACACTGCGCTAACACATTGCCTCTCACACTGCGCTAACACATTGCCTCTCACACTGCACTAACACATTGCCTCTCACACTGCACTAACACACTGCCTCTCACACTGCGCTAATACACTGCCTCTCACACTGCACTAACACATTGCCTCTCACACTGCACTAACACACTGCCTCTCACACTGCGCTAACACACTGCACTAACACACTGCCTCTCACACTGCACTAACACACTGCCTTTCACACTGCGCTAACACACTGCCTTTCACACTGTGCTAATACTGCGTTTCACACTGTGCTAACACTGCGCTAACACACTGCCTCTCACACTGCCTTTCACATTGCGCTAACACACTGCCTCTCACACTGCACTAACACACTGCCTTTCACACTGCGCTAACACACTGCCTTTCACACTGTGCTAACACACTGCCTTTCACACTGCACTAACACACTGCCTTTCACACTGCGCTAACACACTGCCTTTCACACTGTGCTAACACTGCCTTTCACACTGTGCTAACACACTGCCTCTCACACTGCCATAACACACTGCACTAACACACTGCCATAACACACTGCACTAACACACTGCCTTTCATACTGCGCTAACACACTGCCTTTCACACTGTGCTAACACACTGCCTTTCACACTGTGCTAACACACTGCCTTTCACACTGTGCTAACACACTGCCTTTCACACTGCGCTAACACACTGCCTCTCACACTGCGCTAACACACTGCCTTGCACACTGCGCTAACACACTGCCTTTCACACTGTGCTAACACACTGCCTTTCACACTGCGCTAACACACTGCCTTTCCGAGGCAAAAACACACACATATTCACACACACACACACACACACACACACACACACACACACACACACACACACACACACACACACACACACACACACACACACACACAACCTACATTATCACAAATAAAACGTATAGGGGAGGGCACTGACTCAGGAGCTGAGCTCATGCTGTCAGTGAGGAGAGAGAATGGGTGTTTGCTGTAGGGGAGAGATGTGTACAAAAGGTGAAAAATAACACTTCACTTTCGCACACTGGCAGGGTTCAGAGGTCGGCACTTTCTCTCAGTCTCCGGTTTACTCCCAGCGTGGCGTCTCTCAGCTCTATTTCACTCTGGTCTCAGATCGCAGCGTAGTGTAGCACAGCGTAGCATAGCGTAGCGCCTCCTGTCCGTCCTCCCGAGGTGACAGCCGGCAGTATAGGAGGGGGCGGAGCTTGCTGGTCCTGACTTGCGCATAAACGCTCTGAGCCAACCGCCAACGACGTGGCTCCTTTTAACACAGCGCAGCCACAAAGCCGCTGGCTAAGAGCTTCGAGTCATTTTAATTACGTGGAAGGAGCTGCAACAACTGCAAAAAGTCTTTTAATTTCCAATTTTCTCACTCAAGTGTGTGAATGCAGTAAGAGGAAGGCTACAAAATGGCCACCCTCACACCGGAATTTCCATTCATTTAATAACATGTTTTCTGGTTTCTTGATAGGGACACTTTACATTCATATTTTGTGGTTGCTTGATTTTGGACGTTTTAACTAGGCCAACCACAGATTTTAAATGATGAAAAAAAACTAAACAAAAACATATGACACTTAGTCATGTTGTAACTGGCTACACTCAGAAAAGGTTCTCTGCCTCTGGATCCTCAATCCCTAATTATTCTAGCAAAGTTACTAAATGAAACGAAACCAATCAACTCAAAGGTTAGTGGCAAAAAATGTTTTATAAAAGAAAAAAAAAGCCTTAATGTTACCACTCAATGGATACCAACAATATTCAAACTAACATTCAGACCTGTGACAATTTAAGAGCACCAGTGTACGGTTTTTTAATCAACATGATTCAGATTTTTTTCGACAGAACAGCTGTGGCTGTCTGCTTGCTGAACCAGGGAGCGAACATAATCATTTAACTAGGTACAGCTATGTTATAGCAAGCTACATATGAAAGCCATCAGTTCACCAAATGCCATTAGAAATGCATCAGAAACCCCAGTTCTTGGATGTTTACGGATTCAAAGGCAGAATAATGTATAGGGTCTGCCCTGTGCTTACTAATGATAACCAGTCTGTGGAAAGGTACGTGCGTTTGCACGCGCCCTACCATGTTCATGACATCAGCGACTAAACTCAAAAGCCCAGAGCATGAATGAAGCAGAAAAGATCAAGGAGGAGGTAAGGCAGGAGTGATGTTTCCGCCTTGCATGTATAATGCATTGGATCAGAGCCTGATTGCTGATAATGGTTATTTTCTTAGCAGCATGTATGAGCTGGTTGGGGGGGGGGGGGGGGGGGGGGGGGCGTATCGATAGCAGTCTAATGCTCGGCATCATTAGCATGGCAGCTTGTAAATTACTCCCCCTTCCTTGTCAGGCCCAATCAGCCGGCAGACACCGAACGAACGGCCAAATCATTAAGTTTACCCAGGAGAAGCAGCCCGGGGTGGGGAGATGAAACACTATCTTTTACATCTCATCTCCTGCTGACTGACATCAAGTGTTTGTTTGCTCAGTGCTTAGGCCTGCTACCGTCTTTAAAAGCCACTCCCAGGACCATGGTTTCCTTTTGTGGTAATGGGTGTGTGTGTGTGTGTGTGTGTGTGTGTGTGTGTGTGTTTTTTTACCTCTCTCCCTCCCGCTTCCAGTGAACACTCAGTGGTCCTCAATCTGTGTAAATTTTCCACAGCTCTGCGATGATATTGATTACACCCACTCCTCCCTGAATCCCTCCACACATATGCACACACACACACCTCCCTGAATCCCTCCACAAACGCACGCACACACATCAGTTCCAGCACTGTTCAACCG
Source organism: Synaphobranchus kaupii (assembly GCA_029718625.1). Taxonomy (NCBI): domain Eukaryota; kingdom Metazoa; phylum Chordata; class Actinopteri; order Anguilliformes; family Synaphobranchidae; genus Synaphobranchus; species Synaphobranchus kaupii. The sequence goes on from CM056378.1 coordinate 115,306,628, forward strand.
GATCCCCATGAAACAGGAACTCCCAAATCTCCATACAGCACTAGTAACCCTCTCAAATCTCAATACAGCGTTAGTAACGCTCTCAAATCTCCACACAGCACTGGTAACGCTCTCAAATCTCCATACAGTTAGTAACATTCTCAAATCTCCACACAGCACTAGTAACGCGCACAAATCTCCATACAGCACTAGTAATGCTCTCAAATCTCCATACAGCGTTAGTAGCGCTCTGAAACAAAAGCGTGCCGGCAGTGAGAAACGGACTAAATAGCAGTGTGTTAAAAAAAGAGCTTAAGCTCTCGCTCCAGTCAGGAGAATCTCTGCTCATTGTTCTGGGATGAGGTTATGAACGTGGCTGCAGTCGGGCGAGCAGGCGGGTGTCACGGTCACGGTGGAGAGTGCGCAGCTTCGCAGCTGTGAACTCTGGGACATTCTCACAGGGTTCTTTCATTACTGTAATAACGAGGCTGGAATCCTCACAGCCCTGTTCCAGACACACTCCCTTCCTGC
>CM056378.1:115312137-115319637 GCA_029718625.1 Synaphobranchus kaupii
AAATCTGCACGCCGGTGTACTGTCAAAACGATCAAGTAATCATTACTTCAAATTTCCATTAGAACGATTACTATATAAAGAGCCGAATTGCCTCTGCTTTGCCAGGTCAGTTATTGCTACACGCATGCATGCACGCACGCACACATACGAGCGCGCACACACACACACACACACACACACACACAGCCTGTTAAACAATATAATATCGTTCATATCATGTGTTCTGAAAAAGAATACCTAGGAACGAGGGTGCCACATTTATCCGAATAATACTACATTATAATAGAAGTGGGAGGAGCTACCTGAAAGTGATCAGACCGTGTAGGAAATTGCTCAGTTCTGAGTATGTGCCAAAGGGAAGAACAGACTGAACAGCAGTAATGCTACACAGACGCCTTTTCATCACAAATAATCCTGGAACTTCTGCGATGTTTTAAAAAAAAAAAAAAGAAAAACAAAATGATGAAAGGAAAAAAAGAGAAGGCAAGAAAGAGAAGAGATTTGACAGATCTCCACCTCCACAGTACAACCCTGAGCACAAAGCCCACAACACAAGCGCAGCTTACCCTGTGATTTAGTCCGGGGTCCCCCACTCCGTGCGTTTGAATGGCAGAGCGTGGGGGGACCCCATCACGTTAATCAAAAACCCCGGCGATTACCGTCACGCAAATTCAGCGGTACAGAACTACCTGCCCGTTCGCGTCTTATACGTCTTTTTTTTATTTATATCAAAGTACACGGCGGGGCGGCTGCGGGGGGGTGGGGGGTGGAAGATGGAGTCAAGTCTCATTTCCCCTCTACAGAGAAAAACACACAGAGGAAACCAGGAGCCGCGCGCTCGCCGCCTCTGATGTTAGTGAAGACATCACAGGAGGCAATTTGCTTGTGATGTGCCAAATACCGCCACTGTGGAGCAGCTGAATATTCTGAGGATCCCAGCCAAAGGATGAAATTAACACAGGGATTCATGCGGCCTGAATAATTTTTAATGCATAAAATACCTGACAAATCTCCCCGCGCCAGCGGCAGGGCCGCGGCGAGCGAGGTAAAGCCCGGATAATGAAACAAAGCCAGAGAGGTTCTGTTTAATAATTTAGCCCCGTGTCAAGGAGCCGGTATTGATTCCCCTTTCAGGGGCCTTATGAAAATGTTATCAGCAGTCCTCCAGGCCTCCCCAGGACTATCCCTTCCGCCATCTGTGAATGTAATCACAACGGACCGCTCCGTTACCCCATCCTTGACCCGACACACCTCCATTTTGATTCCCTCCCTCGTTGCCGTCTCCCTCTCCTCACCCCGCTATCCTATGGAGGGAGTCCTGCTGGCCGCGCAACTGGTTGCCATAGCAGCATTTATGGAATGCACTTCTAAGCAAAGTGGGTCCAAAAAAAAAAGAAAAAAAAAAAAAAAAAAGGAAAAAAGGGGAGTGGGGGGGGGGGGTGGGGGTGGGGGGGGAGAGAGACTCGCCACCGTAAGGCGGCAAAACAAAGATTGTGAGCCTCGTGGCTTTCAGTGAGCTGCAGTGTGCATTGCCTGGCTTTCATCTTCCCGCTTGTATTTCTTTATGCGTTTGCTGCTGCTCCATAGACAGTATAAAAATCCATGTGCGCAATCAATCTAATTCCCCCCCCCCCCCCCTTCAGAGATGCGCCGGAGATTTCTGACAGAAACGCACGTCTTGAACAAACAAACAAACAGGCAAGCAAACTGGTAACAAAGGACGCCTCTTTCACCCCCTTTTGGAAGCGCGCCCGTTTGTAAACAGCTGCCGTGCGCCGTATGCCGTACACACACATTGTACATCGAGTGCTTAATTTCATCATGAAAGAACAGCGATAACGCTTCAATCATCAATGGGATTTCGAGTGTCCTGAAAAGCACAGCATATGCCCCGTTTAAGAATATTAATCAAAATTCCCCTATAAGCACACGTAGAATTTTAAAAGCCCATTAACTGGAGTACTGTCACTCCTCTCTTAGTTTGTTCACATGGCAGGGGGAGGGGAGGGGGGGGTGTATTTACCCTAAATGTAAGCAACTGATAGCTCAGGACATATGAGTAGACCTGGGCTTAGGGCATTCAGAAGCACTAATATCCACAGTTGACTGATGGAGGGGGAGGTCACTGAAATGTATTTCTATGCAGTGCCTCTATGAACATGGATGGCACTTGTCATTTATATACTTTTATAAAGACAAAAATATTCAAGCTATTTAGTACATCTAACACAAATAATTCTTATAGTTGAAAAAAAAATACAATTATGCTAATCACACTGACTCCAAGGGAGCAATGAAATGGCTTAATCATCTACAAATTTAAAATTCACATTGCCTTATATCATCTTGTCATGTATTCTCATATCGAAATAAACAAATGAGGTCAAAACCAATTATTACATCCGCATCAACGGCGAGGTCTCTCTCCGTCTCCGTGTCTCAGCTGTAACGTATAACACCGCCCCGGGGCTCTAAAGCTGTGCGCTTGCTCTGACCAGACTTCAAGGAGAGCGGGGAGAGTGTCAAGATGCTTCCCCGGAATAAATACATCACAAGCGCTGCTCTCCAGCACTCTCTGCACTGTCCATTTCTCTAAAGGTGTATTTCGTGTGTGATTGAAGATTGAGATATCAACACCCTGCACGGGCGGCGGCACCCCCTCCGTACGTACGTATGCAAATGAGGGGGGCTCGTTTCCACCGCGCGAGCGGCCTTTGGAATACGACGCGAGCACGTCGACTGTAACGCTCGGGAAAAAAGACAAACCGGCCCTCCCCCTGGCCGTCCGTGCGGTCGCTCTTAACGACGGCAAGATGGCAGCGGCTGCCGTCGCGCTCGATAAATATTAACAAGAGCTGCGACTGATGGCGCTGCTCACTGCTCCATAATTGCATTTCAAAACGATCCGCAGAAAGAAAGGGGCGAAGAGAAACGGAGGAAAAAAGGAGAAGACGAGCTTTCTGCGGGCTCCTGAGCGGAAGTGTAGCCGGGCGCGTACTACGGTCTCAATGACGTTTTAATCACAGCCGGAGTCAGCATTTATAGAGAATAGCCATTAATTACCTTTTTTTAAATGTTCACGGGTGAATACCGTACAAAGCATCATTATTTCAGTTATGCATTTATCTAAATGGAGCAGTGTGTGTGTGCGTGTGCACGTGTGCGCGCGTGTGCATACGTGCGTGAATGTGTGTTTTGTGTTTGAGGGGGTGGCAGTCATTAAAATGTAATAATAATCACAGATACATTGATGAAAGATGATTGTAGGCTACAGTTACAACGCAACACAACATAGACTTGATTCATGGTTCAGAGCAGAAAACAGTCCATTTTAAATGTGAGATTAAATTTAAAAAAGGTACTTTTCAAAGAGGTGTTTTTCGCTGCTACTTTACAATTCCTTCAGCAAGCGCAGCATGACATCTAAATAAAATAGAGCTAAACTTTTGTTGGTTCACACTTTAATGCACATCTATTTGCATCTTTATCAAACATTTTTTAATTAAGGCTTTGAATTAGCTTTTGAAGGCTCTATGATAAGCAGTAAAACCATCATCAGAGAATTACACTGAGTGCATTAGCATGCCATACATACAGGAGGCAATATATTTTCTGTGCAGCAGGAAGCCTGACTGTTGTCTTATTGAATTAGCTTCCTTGAAACAACTCGCTCTGCGCACGGCGCCCCGCACAAACAACAATCAATGTTCTTTCATTTTAATACCACTTGGCATTTCTTCCAAGACCTAGAAGATAATCGCCTAATTCATTTCGCAATCCTCGCGTCCCCTCAATCCCTTTCCATGCGTTTTTTTCCCCCTCCTCGTAATCATTCAACTACCCAATTTTATTATACGTCCAAACGTTACACAAGAAAATAAGATTACAATATTAACAACAGGGGCTTGTGCTGGCATTTAATTAAACATGCACACACTCTCTTTCAAGAGCGCTTTATGCAGATGAGTGAAAATGTCTACAGCGGAAAACAGATTGGGTAATTAATCTAACCTGGAGAGGCAACATCTCTTCATACGTGCGCTTTAAAGTCAATCTATCGCTAAATATGTATCAGAGGCGCAAACAATCCATTTTAAACGCGGGACATTTTTCATACTTCAGTTCTGAATAAAAACATCAGCGCTGGCATGAATCCTCGCGGATGATTATATCGTACGTCGTGTCTAATTAAATGTCCGCGCGAGCGCAGAGATCCCAAGAAAAGCGGGGTGTTTTTTTTTTTCTCTCTCCCGCGAGCCCCAAGAGAGACGCTGCGATCACTCCATTAGAGCGGGAGCCGTTACACAGCTGAGGTGACCAATATTGGCAAATTAGTTTAGCCAAAGGGAGGGGGAGTGGGTGGTGACAGGGCTGACAGTCACAGGACCAGTCATCAGGCTCACCATACAGTCAGCCCAGATTGGACCTGAGACAGAGAGACAAACAGGGAAACAAAGTGATGGAGAAAGAGACAGAGGAGGACAGATTGACAGAGAGAAAGGGTGGGGAAAGAGAAAGGGGGGGTGGGTGTATGTAATGACAAGCGCCAGCCGGCGGGAAGCTACTCGTCTTGTGATGTCATGCCATTTTGTTGCCGATGGTGATATGAATCTTTGAACCATCACGAGGCACGGTCCTCACTAAGGACAGAACACGCCAGTATCGGTTCACGAGGCACGGTCCTCACTAAGGACAGAACACGCCTGTATCAGTTCACGAGGCACAGTCCTCATTAAGGACAGAAAACGCTTGTATCGGTTCACGAGGCACGGTCCTCACTAAGGACAGAACACGCCTGTATCAGTTCACGAGGCACGGTCCTCATTAAGGACAGAACACGCCTGTATCAGTTCACGAGGCACGGTCCTCACTAAGGACAGAACACGCCTGTATCAGTTCACGAGGCACGGTCCTCACTAAGGATAGAACATGCCTGTATCGGTTCACGAGGCACGGTCCTCACTAAGGACAGAACACGCCTGTATCGGTTCACGAGGCACGGTCCTCACTAAGGACAGAACACGCCTGTATCGGTTCACGAGGCACGGTCCTCACTAAGGACAGAACACGCCTGTATCGGTTCACGAGGCACGGTCCTCACTAAGGACAGAACACGCCTGTATCGGTTCACGAGGCACGGTCCTCACTAAGGACAGAACACGCCTGTATCAGTTCACGAGGCACGGTCCTCACTAAGGACAGAACACGCCTGTATCGGTTCACGAGGCACGGTCCTCACTAAGGACAGAACACGCCTGTATCAGTTCACGAGGCACGGTCCTCACTAAGGACCGAACACGCCTGTATCGGTTCACGAGGCACGGTCCTCACTAAGGACAGAACACGCCTGTATCAGTTCACGAGGCACGGTCCTCACTAAGGACAGAACACGCCTGTATCGGTTCACGAGGCACGGTCCTCACTAAGGACAGAACACGCCTGTATCGGTTCACGAGGCACGGTCCTCACTAAGGACAGAACACGCCTGTATCGGTTCACGAGGCACAGTACTCACTAAGGACAGAACACACCTGTATCAGTTCACGAGGCACGGTCCTCACTAAGGACAGAACACGCCTGTATCGGTTCATGAGGCACGGTCCTCACTAAGGACAGAACACGCCTGTATCAGTTCACGAGGCACAGTACTCACTAAGGACAGAACACGCCTGTATCAGTTCACGAGGCACAGTACTCACTAAGGACAGAAAACGCCTGTATCGGTTCATGAGGCACGGTCCTCATTAAGGACAGAACATGCCTGTATCGGTTCACGAGGCACGGTCCTCACTAAGGACAGAACACGCCTGTATCAGTTCACGAGGCACAGTACTCACTAAGGACAGAACACGCCTGTATCAGTTCACGAGGCACAGTACTCACTAAGGACAGAACACACCTGTATCGTTCACGAGGCACAGTCCTCACTAAGGGCAGAAAACACCTGTATCAGCTCACAAGGCACGGTCCTCACTAAGGTGAAAACATGACTGTGTTGGCTGCCCAACAGGAAAGTCTAATGGGAGCACAGAAGCTCCACAAATGAATAGTGTGCACTCCAAAGAATTCTGGGCCATTTTATACAATGATAACTGCACGTGTGTGCATGTATTTATTTTAAGAGGAGAAGAAACACCCAACTGAGCATGTTAATCTTGTCTAATGAAAATCAAACAGACGTAATGGACCGCAGCCAGGATGTGCGTATTACCTTAATGGACGCAGGCCTCTTTGAAATCAATATGCACAGCTAGCCTGGCTAAGTTGCTGCAATATTTATTGAAATTCTGCTAAGCGAGGTTTGTTAACTTAAGCTCAAAACAGAGGCTCATTATCACACGTAACCTCAAGTGGAAAGTGACTACCACCCAGAGTAGCCACGATCACAAATACTGATGAAGAACTCATTATCTACTGCATACCATTTAATAAAATCTGTACAATAGGACTGGGTGAAGAGATATGTTTAATTGTGATAATTTAATTAAAACCCTCTGGATAGGATTCTCTTTTTTTATCCAAAACATGACTGACCGAAAAATGCCTGTCCCCATAAAATATAAACTGTTGTGTGATCTAAGAATGAAGGGCAAAGCATGCCTGTTTGATATAAAGCAGGGGAGAGCGAGCATGCTCTTCTGCCTGCTTCCTAATAATGAGCTACATAACCGGTGTGGTCAGAGGTGACCGGCGGGGTCCTGTTCCTACTGCGCCGACGGCTCCATGAGCTCGAGGTTCCACACACTCACGACTCACGGCTCAACACACTCACGAATCCCGGCTCAACACGCTCACGACTCGCGGTTCCACACGCTCACGACTCAACACACTCACGACTCACGGCTCAACACACTCACGAATCCCGGCTCAACACGCTCACGACTCGCGGTTCCACACGCTCACGACTCACGGCTCAACACACTCACGAATCCCGGCTCAACACGCTCACGACTCGCGGTTCCACACACTCACGACTCACGGCTCAACACACTCACGACTCGCGGTTCCACACACTCACGACTCGCGGTTCCACACGCTCACGACTCGCGGTTCCACACGCTCACGACTCGCGAGTCTGACTCCGCCCCCCTGACGGCAGCCTGTCCAGTGACCTCATGTCATCACCTTGGTGTGCTTTTCTCCCATTACCGCCAGGATGCCGGGGTTAGCGGACACTTCCACAGAGGGATGGCACCCGCAGGGCGTCTCCATGCTAATTGTCAGATTGATGGGCTCTACACCCGACCGGTGTTTGTTTAATGTGCATATTTATTTATGGGTGAAACTCATAACGGGGCCTCTATAGTCGGTTTCATTTCCTGAGAACACATCATCCTCCGAGACACTGTTCTGCCAATAGTGGGACACAAAGCAATAAGCATTCTGCAGTGAAATCAATCTGCCATTTTATTGCTCGCTCTGCTTATTCCGCTTCAGACCCGCCTCCTTTCCCGCTACAATTCCGCTTTCTACCTCCGAGCCATTTTCAACAAAAAATAA
>CM056378.1:115325639-115393372 GCA_029718625.1 Synaphobranchus kaupii
CCCTGCTACCAGCCTTACCCTCGAGCCAGACCCCGGGGTCTGTCCCCCTCCGCACCGCCCTGCTACCAGCCTTACCCCAGAGCCAGACCCGGGGTCTGTCCCCCCTGCACCGCCCTGCTACCAGCCTTACCCCAGAGCCAGACCCGGGGTCTGTCCCCCTCCGCACCGCCCTGCTACCAGCCTTACCCCAGAGCCATACCCGGGGTCTGTCCCCTCCCCGCACCGCCCTGCTGCCAGCCTTACCCTAGAGCCAGACCTGGGGTCTGTCAGCAGTTCACCAGCCCATGCATCACACGCCCGATCAATAATCATTTAATCAATCCTCAGATACATAAACACGCCAAGCCCTAAGTGCCTGCTGTTATCTTTTCCCGATGGCGCCTTATCACGAGCGCGGCTGCACATCCCCCCCCCCCCCCCCCCCTCCCCCCCCTCCCCCCCCTCCCCCACACCGTACGGGCCTGTCACTCTATCACCCGCCTGGGTTTGAGAAGCTCAGGAACATAGCAGATCCACCCTACATAACGGGGACAACCCTGTCCTCCGCGGGACAGGTTACCTCCCGATTTTGGGAGATTACACTAGACCCCCCCTTACCAGCACCTCACAATGCACACATCTGGGTCCAATAAGGGCAGTGGCCCGGCCCACCGGCACCGCCAGGCACGGACCGATGCCTTTCTTTAATGCGCGTTTACTGCCGTTTAAATGCAGGCTCCGGCATGAAGAGGGGCCTTGAACGTGACCCAGACTTTCTCCAGTCACCTTCGGCTGATTTATAATGCAATAACGATCGCGGCGACAGGAATCCTTCAGGAGGGGAGCGCGAGCCCCAAACTCGGCCCCGTCTTTGCCGCAGTCCCATTGGTCTTCCTCGGGACACGAGGCGCTCAGTAAAACTGAAAAGTTCAGGGCTAGGGTGGAGGGGGAAGCCATTATCCGACGCGGCTAAATCAAAGCTGCGCTGCGTTACCGGGACGGCTTTATAAAAGCCGACCGGTTCTCTCTGCGCCGCCCCGACATCCCATGACCACATTTCAGAGCGCCGCATTGGGCGCAGTCAGCCTCATCACACTCATCCTTCATGAAGATTCTCCCTTGCATTTTTCACAGAGCTGTGCTCAAGTACTTTTGTGCCCGGCTGAACTGACTTTACACTCAGCTTCTTGCTTAGCAGACGCCCTTATCAACGGGAACTTGCATAGATCACATTTTAAATATCATACCAGTTTATACAGCCGGATATATCGTACAGAAATGCAGGGAAGATACTTTGCTAATGGGAACAATATGCCCAACACAAACAACAACATTCTGGAAACTATTTTAGCCGTCAAATTGCTAAGGAAGCCCAGCTATAACACGACAAACAGCACAGACAACAGACAACTGAAAACTTGTTAAAAAAAGGCTGCTGCATTGTCTACTGCAGACTATAATACCATGGCCGTTTTACACAAATTACAGTTTTACAGAAATTTTATAGAGAGAGAGAGAGAGAGAGAGAGAGAGAGAGAGAGAGAGAGAGAGAGAGAGAGAGAGAGAGAGAGAGAGAGAGAGAGAGAGAGAGAGAGAGAGAGAGAGAGAGAGAGAGAGAGAGAGAGAGAGAGAGAGAGAGAGAGAGAGAGAGAGAGAGAGAGAGAGATGGGAGTGGGAGAGACAGACAAGGAAAAATGGAAGGAGAATTAAAAAGAGACAGAAACAACATGTGGGACAATAAAAAAACAAAAAAAAAAACGAATGAAATCAGTCTTGCTGGGTGGAAGTCCAAAGGTCTGTTGAGGGCCGTTGTTGTTGAATGGAAGCCTGGGGGTCAGAGATTTAAACGGATAAAAGCTGCTAATACCAATTAAACGGCCCTGCTTAAAGTGCAGATGCTCCCCTTTACCGCAAAACAGACAGCCTTGCGCCGGCCTTACGTCTCGGAGCGACCAGGGCCGCTGCTGGGAAAATTACATTTGGAGGAAGCGGACCATGTTCCGAGAGTGTGGGCGAGAATGGGAGCCCCCAACAGCTCTTAGGACTAACATTTCCCAGTGTCAGGCCCAGACTTTCCTTAGGATGGGCTGGAGTGGAGGAAGAAGGCGGGGTTACCGGTGGGCAGGGGCGCTGCCAGGGAATTTGGTCCCCATGAAAAAATCTCACATTGGGCCCCACCGCTATTTTGAGGGCCTCATGAAAAAATCTCACATTGGCTCCTGTCAGGGCCCTTGAAATCGTCCTAACCCCCCCCAATTGGCCCCCCTGCAGGTTGGGGATGAGGGCCAGGGAACAAATGTAAAAAAGAAAAAAAAACAGAACAAGCTATTTCTCCTCTTCCTCGTCCTCGTCCTCCTCCATCCAGTGACACTTCTGACAGCCAGACTCCTTAATTCCCTTCTTTTTCCCCCTTAATCTGTCATCTTTATCAGACCGGGGCAGTGCAGGGCGGTGCGCGCGAGTCTCGGACCCCGATCAATCTCCGCATTACGGCTGACAGAATGGTGCTAATAACTTATTGATCCCCGCGGTCGCCAGTCCCCCCCGCCGGGTCTCAAAGGCCCCCATTGATTGGCTGCGGAGGGAAGGAGCGTGGAGGAGGGGGGGGCGCTTCCGTCGAAAAGAGGATGTAACCGCTGCCTGCTGCTCCCCCTGCAGCGCCCCATCACCCCAGGGGGAGGACGGGGGGAGGAGGTGTGGAGAGGGGGAGAGGAGGTGAAATAATAAACAAGCAAACATAAAGGAGTGATGAGATGTTCATTCACCAGTCAGGAGGGTAAGAGATTGCGAGGGCCAGGTGCGCACGATGACACACAGCGAGTTTGAGGAGGCAGAGCAGAGAGACAAGTGCCTGACAGATTCTATGAGCAGGAGGTGCGTGAACTGAATGCTGGAGCAAAGGTAGTAAAGCGCCCGTCCGAAAACCGTACCTGGGAGGCGCAGGACGAGCGATATCCAGTTTTGAAACGTCACTGTCGGGGCTAAATAAGCACGGAAATGGAAGCGATCAGTCTGCGGACTTCTTTTATTTAATTCGGTAGCTGAATATTAACTTATGCAACGGAGTCATTGAGAAAACGGCTGCACATCCCAGAATTCAGTTGGGTTCAAAGTAATTAACAAACATTTCCCATGAATACTTTCAGCAGTATGCATGTCATCAATTCTGTTTTCATCTGTTTTAAGAATAGGTAATATCCAATGATCAGAATTAAAATGCATATTCACTGCAAATAACAGAAAACACCACCTCACAAAATAGTGATTGTGCTCAGATAAAAAAACAGCCAAAGTTAGCAATAAAAGTATGAAATTTATATGTGAGGGCTATAATTCGTATTCATATCTACAGACAATGATGAACACACACACATGTAAAAACACACACACACACACACACACACACACACAGTACCCTCTCCTTCCTCCTCCCACACAGATACTGGCACAGCAGTTACAAGCGGAGCTCAAAAAAACAAAGCCTTGAACCGGTGTAAAATGCAGCGGTATAACTGCAGAGCCACGGCTCAGAGCCTGTCCCTGGGGCCCGGAAACCTGACAGCCCTCACAAACATAGACGCACACACCTCCGCCTGCGCCTCCCTGCGCCTCCCCCCCCCCGCCTACATCTCCCACCTCCGTCTGCACCTCCCTGAGCCTCCCACACCCCGGTGCAGGGGGTCCGTAGCCCACCCAGTCCCTCCCTGCTGATGCCTGGGTCAAGCTCTCCTGTCTGTCCCTCAGATTTAATTACTGGGCCTCTTCACCAGAGGAGCCCACCTCCAATTCCTCCTCTGCTGTCTCCCCTCCCCCAACTCCATCGCTGTCTTCACTCTTTTATTCTTTTTTTTAGTCCAAACGTTTGTTTTTACCGTCTCTCTCCTCTCTTGCCACGCAGCGGTTACATAAGTCATACAATTCAGAAATTTCAGGATCCTTAATTGGAATTTTTTTTAAAATGTCCTAATAAAATGATCTTGCCCAGGCATGTTTAAAAAATGAGAGTTCTGTTGACACTCTAAAACTTCAATCCAGGTTTTAAACGGCCATGTAATTGCTACGTACTATAAATGGCAATAAAAGACGAAAGTCTGTCCCATTTCACACAGGGTGCAGAATTAGACACGCTGGGTGCTTGGACTGGGCGTGTGGACAGACATAGAGAGAGCTGCTTAAACAGGCTCTCAAATCAAAGTTTAATGCACAAACCAAAGGATTCACATTCTCCCTCCCCAATCAGATTGTCTTCTTAATTGAAGATAAAAGTACTGAAGTCAATTAATTGGTGCTAAAAGCTACTGAAGTCACATTTTTAGACAATTCAAGTTGAGCATAGACACATGTTGTATTTGTTTAGCATGTTGTATTTGTTGTATTTGTTCAAGTCCACGCTATAAATATTGTTAACAGAAAAGGTGCCTAAACGATGCATAAAAACAGCAAAAAAAATCAGTGCTAATTTCGGATTAGATTTTCTCAAAATTGACATTTTGTGACTTCAGTACTTTTAGCACCAGGGTCTTCAATTAAGATTAAAGAATAATCCAGATCTCAACTATTTTAAGTAAGAGAAAAGTCTTGATGTAGTGGCATAAGCGATTGGCTTGCTGTTTGACTACAGGGGCAGAATTACCAAAACTATGGCATGTTAAAAGTCGTGCATCTGCAAATACTAACATTTCTTGTGATTCTTCAGAAGCAAAATAATGCAGCGCACAGGGGGCCATAAACTACTAATGCCGCAGCAATTGGAAATGCAGGCCGATGTTATCCGCGAGGGCTAATCCACACTGTTAAGTGATGTGTTTATTTATGTACAAAAAGACTTGGTGAGATGAGTAAAAATTGTGACTCCAGAGAATTCTGCAGATAGAAAACTCACAGACCCCAGACAAGTTCTCAAAGCAATATCTCAATTACAGCATTCACTGGCTCCAGAACTGATCAATACAGCCATTATATTTCACAAACACCGCTTACTTCTTCTATATATATATATATATATATATATCATCCTGTACAACACACCAAGGACAAGTATGTCCCAGCAGCTATAGGAGAACAAATTGATATTCATTTCAATTTCATAATAGATTGATTTAATTTATTGAAAATAATTTTAAATGAAATAAGAATCAAAGATAAAACTTAAATTTATGTATGTACTATTTTAAAGTACCTGTGTGAAAAAAACACTGCTGATTAATTTTGGTGAAGGACATTCATTAACACTGAAGTGTTGCACTTGCAATAACGTTTACATAGCATTGGACCTCTACATATTAAATCCTTTAGTGTACAGGGTGGGAATTTAAAACATACCATAAAAAAACCTGGAAGGCCAGCAAATGTAAAACATCAATAAAGGGGCTTGTGAGGGAACTAGAAAGATAGGTAAAAAGCTTAAGTTTGCCAATCAAATAAAGCACACCCAAATTAAGTGAACTCATATTAATAGGAATTTCATCTTTCTTTGGGGAGAGAAGGGTAGAATAAATCAGCATTAAAGAGCGGCCTAAATCCCATCGATGAAAAAACGAAGAAATAACGGGAGGTTTAGTAAACTCCCACATCCCAATTCACCCAACGTGTCCTACCTGCTTGGTCTGCACAGCCAATGTTTGTGGACTGGTCGCTCTTGTGTCGCCCACAGGGCTGGCCCTCTGGCATGCCGTGCTGTCTGGTGTGGCGCAGGTTCGAGATTATCGATGAGAGGTCACCATCTCGGCTGAAACGGGAAACGAGGGCGAGGTCATCAATGGAATTCTAATCTCAGGCCAGAACCGTGATTGGCTCCTCTCCACTCCTCATCATCGGTTGCAGTTTTGTGCATAAAATAATGTGCGTGTAACTCTTAAAGCCTCTAGTGACAGGTAAACTACACGGTTTTAGAAATGCCTTTTAACAAGCGTCTGACTGGCATCTATATTATGCTGTTTAAGGTACCCATCCAATCAATAGCCCTAAAAGAAAGGAAATTAAGACTTTAGTTGGAAAGCCAGAAGCTGTGGGATCTCCCACGGAGGCCATCACAACACGATTGTAGATTCAAAGTCTAACGAGATATTCAAATGGCAATATGACAGTAACATGCATAAAGAAGCATACAGTATATTCACACAATACTGGACACAGATTTAGAGAAGTGTGTATAATTCATGGCCGTGAGATAATTCATGGCCGTGAGATCCTGGTATTAGAGACTGCTAACGCTGCATAAATAAAATGAACATATGAAAGAGAAACCGGCTGCGTAATGCATTTCAACAACAACAACAAGGAAATTAAAGTGAACAGAAAATTTACTTTCGATAAGCATTGTCTAAAAAAATCAAAAGACCTATTCAAATAAAATCTCTCCCCCCCTCCCCCCTTCTCTCTCTCTCTCTCTCTCACACACAAACACACACACACACAAATCATCAATACATCTTGAAAAAGCAAAAATTAAAGACCCCCCCCCACACACACACACACACACACACACACACCCACCCACCCACCCAACCCACAATTCGGTCTCCTCTCTCCTCACTCTCTTATAATGCCGTACACTTCCACCTTTTTCAGCCCCTGGTGAAGATGAGGAGGGGCAATAGCCTGCTCTGTCTAGTCCAGCACTAATCAGATAAATTATATCTGCGTCTCCAGACTGCTGCATTTCACTCTGTCTGCTGTAACGGTAGTTACTGGAGTCCCAGTGGTGGCACGCTGTGGGGGTCCAACATTAGGCTCCGCCCACTGCCGCATGCTACTACTGCTGCTCCCGTCTCTGTTTGTCAGAAGGGGAGAGGGGCTTGAGAAAAAAAAAAGGCACAGAGGGGAGGAAAATGACATGACTCCTTCATCAAGCAATTTTGTGTCTTATCCTGTCTTATCTTCAATCTAAAGATGGGTTAATCAACACACTCAGGGTTCCTAAGTAGTTTATTGGCTTAAAATGAAGTGGTTATCTTTTTTTTTTTTTTTTTTAAATCAACCTCCCAAAATCATTGAGTTGCAAAGCACATGAGACAAGCCTGATCCGTATTAATCTTCAGTCATATCAGCAATAGCAGGACTAAACTCTGAGATGACAGCCAGGCACTGAACACATTAATACCTCAGCCTGTCACCCACAGACCTGCACATTTTGGGGGTGCACTGGTCTGAGAGCCCCTTTACTACAATCATGTGTAGTCAACGGTTAGGATACTGGACACAAGATCAGTGTCCAAATACCCTGTAGTATATCCATGGCTGTTGCAGCCCTGAAAATGGTATAATAAATAGTGTAATATCTGTGGCACTAACTGTTCCAGTAAAAGGCCAGATGTTAAAAGGGTAGCTAATGTAAGCAATGTGAACTGGCCTGGATACAGGCATCTGCTGTGCATGCATTTGTAATACACTGAAATCATAGAATACGCATCAAAAAGCAGGAAATGTATTACTATTGTATCTTACAATAAAAAAAAAAAATATATACATATATATTTTATTTTTTTTAGTCAATCAGTCATTTGATGAAATCTTTAATTTATTATTTATTAGGCATGGCAATGGAAATAGGAAGCAAATTATGTCTGGCTTTTCTTCAGCTTTCATTGTGTCTAAAGGTAAAAGGAAACACTGTCACTGCCTCAGGTTCTACCACAGGTAGAAAATAAGAGTGAAAAGGGTATGTTTGTACACTATTTGGTTCTCCAGTTGCTTAAAACACTTACTGTAAGATTTTATAGCTTCAATTTCAATTGCCGCAAAACAATCATGAAATCTCTCTTATCATTCAGTCAAAGGAGTTGCGTTAGAGTATACTCATATTTAATATATAATTCAGTATTATTACTATCATTATTTTTACCTTTTAATTGCACTTGTTTGAGAGTTCACTGAGGGGGAAATAAAAGCTCTGTAAAGCTGTGGTAAACATGGCTTCCACACACAGGGACACTTTGGACTGGATCAGAAGAGCTGATATGAGCTCAGAGAGGATTCACTGGTACATCCCTCCACTGGGCAGACGCTCATGCGAAATCCCCGCCCCCTTTCTTCTCAGCAGGGGTCAAAGGGGGTTAGAGTTTAGCACCGGACATTACCCATGCACCCCCCCCCCCCCCCCGCCCCTTACACTCTGACCCTCGTCAACACCTCCATACCATGAACTGCCTCCGACCTAACAAGAGGTACGGAAGAAGTGTGTCACGGGGGGTATTTCCATGAAATCTGATTACCGTTCTGATCTCCTTAACCCAATAATGATGCTCAATACCAGATTAGCATTTGGGTAATATTAGAAGCATATCTCAATATGGCCATGGAGCCTCAGGGGAAGGAGGCTGCACAGAGGGACCCGATGGCCATTTTGTGAGCCCTGGATTGCCCACCCATACCCCTGAGGATCCCATCTCCGGTCATACTGTTGATAGCAACCAAAATCTTGGCTCGACAGAGTGCAGAATACAGGCCCAGGCATGGTAAATGCACGGCTATCCTGCGCAAAGCTGTTTTTAAACCACGAGGAACAGAGTCAGGAATTGATTTCCTCTGACCAGGCTGGGTTCCCCTGCCACTTGTCAGTCAACTGCAGGCCGAACCCCAGGCGTGTGGAACAGCTCTGAGAAAGCGGAAAGGACTGCCGTGTCAAAGGCAGTCAGCTGCCCGGCAGCACACGCCTTCACGGTACAAGGCAGGCAATTTGACAATGGCAGACCTTTTTATACCCAGTCAAGATAGCATCACCTGTTTACCTGTGGAACGTTCCAAACAGGTGTTTTTTTAACTTCCCAGTTTTTTTTTTGGCCCTCTTTTTTTGGAACGTGTTGCAGGCATCAAATTCGGAAATAGCATATATTTACAAAAATATTTGTGGAAGTTTTTTGTTGATAAGGTAAAACAATAAATATCTTTTCTTTGTACTGTTTTCAATTAAATATATGTAAAAGAGAATTTACAAATCACTGCTTTCTGCCTTTATGCGCATTTTACATACTGTCCCAACTTTTTTGGAATTGGGGTTGTACATAAAAGTCATAAATGATATAGAAAAAATTATATAACAATATTATAATTATCATTGTTGTTGTTTATCGTGATTAGTATTATTATTATTATTGGTGGTACTAATCATAGTAGTACTTTTGTGTGTTATGTCCCGACTCGCATAAGGTTAATAGGGTTTGAGCTTTTTAAATGATGGGTGTGGCTAAGCCCTTTAATGCAGAAATAGGCATCATCTATTACAGGCCATTCTCATTCATTTTGGGTGTCCCTCCTCAGCTAATAAGCTCAAGTTTAATGCCCTCAATCTATTCAAAAAGCAGGGGAAGTCAGGCTTGTTTTCCAGAAAGACCTCACTGGAAAAAAAAAACTGCTACAATATACGGTGTTAATTGGAGATATTTAAGGTATGCTCACATACACTGTTAATTGGATGAGTAATTTCATACAGGTACACAGACTGATATTTACTGCAGAAGCACAAACTGTTAATTGGCAGAATATTTTGAGGTATACTGCAGCCACATGGGAAATTGTGTACCGATGAAGGTGTGAAGACTAATCGCTTCAGTGAGTGAAACTACGAAAAATAAAACACATCACTGCCAATGAATGCAGTGACAGTATAGCACGCAAATACCATTCCATTATGAGTGAATTAATTTCCATTTTAGCAGCGGCTTTGCCGCAAAATAACACAACGTTATCGGGATACCAGTGACAAGTGCGGCAAAAACAATAAGACAAATTAGGCAATGCTGTAAGTACTATAAATGCCCAACATTGCACTGTCAGTATAAGCTCTTTGTGCTTTGGTACAAAACATGCACAGATTACAATGCAGAAAGACATTGACGGACTGGGGGATCTGACATCGTTGCATTGGGGTATAAGAAACAGTGCTGGCCAGACTGCCTGTTGGTTCCATGGTGACTTTTTAAAAAGGTTTTAAAGGCTTTCCCTGAGCAACTTCATTCATCATTTTGTAAACTTGAGCCTCAGGTTATGAACCTTGCTCAAGGCCCTGATGGTAGAGCCCACCTGAGACCCTAAGCAGCCCACCTGAGACCCACCTGAGACCCTAAGCAGCCCACCTGAGACCCTAAGCAGCCCACCTGAGACCCTAAGCAGCCCACCTGAGACCCTAAGCAGCCCACCTGAGACCCTAAGCAGCCCACCTGAGACTCACCTGAGACCTCTGAACCTCAGTCACATGCCCAGCTTATAAATCACTCAACTATTGGTACAAAGATATAATTTGAATCAAAGATAGACTGGGAAGTGACAATGTATAATTATGAAAATATAGCATTTATATGTTTGTATGTATTATTATTGTAATAATTGTAATAACTCTGGTTATGATGATGATCATGATCAGTATTATTATTGTTGTTGTTACTGATAATAACAACAATCATAATAAGAAAAATATATTAATAATATACAAATGTTCATTATTATTATTATTATTATGATTATTAATGTTACTGTTATTAAACTGTTTATTTAAATATTACAGGAACCCTTTCATCCAAGTAGCCCTGATATATTGTGATAATGTTTTTTTTGTGCTTTGTACTTTGGCAGGGTAATATCCTAAGGCAGAGGATATACAGTAATCCCACCAAGCAAGGGCACAATTTAGAATTTAATAATCATCCTTTTCACTGGGATATCCCAGCGCTCTCCGTTAATGAGGCTAGCCGACCGGGCAGCCAAGGTTAGGGTAAGACCCGGCCTCCTGACTCAGCTCTCCCACATGGGGGGGTGGGGGGGGGGGGCTGCAGGACCTCACGCTCCAGCTCAGAGTTACAGGGGCTCTTATTATCAGCCGAATGCTAGAGACAATCTCATATAATCGCATCCTAAACCAGTCAATCAATACCTCTCATCCCTTTTGACCACACAGGGCTCTATGCTAACATTTTTTTTCCAAGGAGCACACATGCTCATAAGTTGAAAAATTTACGAGCACACTAACGCATCCCAATTAGTGGATGTGCTCCTAAATTATTTTTCCAGTTAGCTAAAATGGGAGCACTGTAGAGCCCTGTCACACCAAAATTACGACCAAAAAACCAGCTCCGCCTTATCCACCAGGGACTTCCAGCAGAGAAACACAGGCCTGTGTGTGTGTGTGCGTGCGTGCGTGCGTGTGTATATGTGCACGTGTGTGCTCAAAGATGACTACAGGTAAGGCGAATCCCACAGTAGCCATTAACAGAGGCCAGGGCACGCAGTGCTGCTGCTATACCTAATTCAGTGGAGTCAGTCCGGTGATCAATCTTATGGACAGAGGCGGGTCTATGAACCAGGTATGAATTAAAGCAAACATTCCTCTATGGGTTATGGACAGAAATACAACCTGGTGCCACTATCTGTCTAAATACTATCTGAATTTCACTATCTGAAATTGTATAAATACTGAAACAGGCTAAATTCAAGGCGTCTGGAGCTGCAGATGCTGTTGTTTGTTGAGTCACTGCTCAGACTGCACACCGGTCTCTGCACAAAGAGGCAGAGTGTTATGGCACTAACGCAGGGTCTGGCAGAGAACACTGCTGCATGTGTCTGCTACACTGTGCCGTGTGGGGACCGGATCCTGAGGTCACTCCTCAAGCTGGCAGTCACAGCACACTGACTACGGGCCTGACACTACTAGTGAGATCACACTGCCAGTTTGCCCCTGCTAGCTAACAGCCTCACAAGCCATTTCTACCAGCCCAGATCCAGCTATATTTCAATGTGGCTGGACTTGCTCTCACACGTAAACAGCTTGCACACATACCTCGGCCTGGGCTGTGCCAGTCTGTACAATACTCAGTGTGGCCAAATCAAGCCCCAGCAGAAGTATGAATGTTTAGTGTTGTAAAAGCCTAACATTAATTACTTATTGGAAAACTGTAAATGGGATGAAACTGACTGTAGACACATTCAATATGTGTGTAATTAATAATTCATTACTGTAACTTAAATATAATTAACCACAACTCGTAACCAATAATCAACCATCAGAAGTTGTATGAAGACAAACGGTAGCATAATCAATTTGTTTCAGATTCTATATTTCTTTATGTATCTTCCACTGTTGGAATGAAGGGCCCAAACCAGTTTGAGCTAGCCCAAACCCATACAGTAAGGACCATGTACAACATATCTGAATATCCCCAGGTGCAACGAGCCGCAAGGACGTGACCGCACATTGGCAGGGTGGCGCAGGTGTACAGGGGGAATGGTTTAGCTGCGACAACCATTTCCTGCAGGCACATCAGCAGTTTGGTTCAGGTTAAGGGGCCATGCTCTGTACTGAGATTTCTTCCACAAGGGGATCTGTAGTAAACTCATCAACAAAAGCAGATGAAGAACTAAAGCAGAGGAATCATCTGTTTGAGTGGCTCAAAGACGATACATTTGGTGAATGCTGCCAAGG
The DNA here is from genome assembly GCA_029718625.1 of Synaphobranchus kaupii. NCBI lineage: Eukaryota > Metazoa > Chordata > Actinopteri > Anguilliformes > Synaphobranchidae > Synaphobranchus > Synaphobranchus kaupii. The sequence continues at coordinate 115,338,031 of CM056378.1, forward strand.
TCACCATTGAAAAAATAGATGACAATCTCAATGGGGCTCCCTCCTAGATAAGGGATAATGTATAAATTCAAGGTGTTTGCATTATTGTAAAGAAAATCTAATTTGAACTTATGGCGTCTTCGGCTAAGTTATTTTTTTATACGAGTTTCTAACACAGCTTTGTGTTTTCATTCCTCTCACATTCTGGTCGAAAGAACATGTCTATAAATACGGCCCCAAACAATGGGAGAGCAATAAATAAATGCAGAAACAAATAATAAATAAATAAGTGCAGATTGTATCCTCCTGGGTTTTGCTGCTGTTCCTTTATGCATGCCATATACGAGCTGAAGCGAGGTCGAAAAAAAATAAATAATAGATTGTTTAGAAAAAAATTATTTAGAAAAAAAAAAAAAAAGATTGTTTAGAAAAATTCTGCCATGTTGAGTCTGTTTCGTAGGGCCCGAATCTTCACAATTACAGATTCAACAAATTCTACAAAATTCAGTCTCATTTTCCTGTCTAGTGATGAAAAAAAGTCTTGTCCTGGACAGAAAATAAATAAAAAATTGGGAAGAAACATTTTCCTTGAACTCATACATGATATAATTTTTGTTTCTTCTGTAATCAGAGAATGTCTTGCAGTAGATTTTGAGCAGGTTACTAATGATTTAACTGTATAAAACTCAAAATTTTTCTCTCACATAATTTTCTTAATTTGTTCTCACATATAAATGCCTACCCTAAAATACATTGGGCCCATCACAATCTAATCATATCCTGGTTGGGTCTGGGTGAGAAGACTGTGAATCTCAGCTTACATAAGGCTGTTTGGTTAGATGTCAGTACAGCTATAATCAGAGCAGGTATAACTCATACCATGCTTAATACTCTGACTGTGCAAACAATGGCCAGCATATAATATAAAAATAACATATTTTATGAAAACATAAAATGCAAATTATATAAACAATTATTTTTGTATGAAAATTAGGGTTTTCTCCAGAGTTAAATCCTTTAAATGCGCCTTTGTTTAAAATGTCTAGTGTCAATTCAACTCTAACAGAGTACATACTGTATGCGTCAAATAGGGACCATATGCACTCTGTAAGAGTTGAATTAACACTGAACATTTAACTGTGCAAGATAAAAGGCATTGTGAGGATGATGTCTTCTGGGGAAAGAAAGCGCAGCAGCTTTACTGTGGGTCATTCTTTGGTCTGATTGATTGCGGGGGAAATTCCAGGCGTTTAGCAGATGCTCTTATCCAGAGCGACTTACACAACTTTCTAATTTTTACATAGTAAACCCAATTATACAACTGGATAGTTTACTGAACAATTTAGGTTAAGGACATCGCTCAAAGGAACAGCAGTGTCCCACCTGGGAATGGGACCTGCTAGCTTTGGGTTACAAGCCCAGTTCCCAAACCATTGCCGACACTGCTTCCCAAAGGGCAAAGGTCATCTCCCAGGATGCAACCATTTAATTTATGTCTCACGTGTTACGACCAATATCTCAGGAAACTGAAACGTGACTAATCAATCAGCTATTCAGTTACAGATAGGCAGATATCTGCAACTGTAGCTACCTAACAGCAGCACAAGCTTGCTACCACATTTCCTCTAAAATGTTAAATTGTCTAATTCAAGTAGACAGCTTCAGTAGGGCTGTTTTCTATAAAACTACACAGGACTGAATCGCTTTTACAGCACATTTCCCTAAGCAAGCTATTTGAAATTTTGAAACCGCTATTTGAAAATAAACCAAACTGTAGTTAGTCCAGTAACATTTGCCCGATATTCATCTAGACATCTGCGCTAGGAAACACTCGGCTACTGACAACGCTCACAGAAATTGAATGTAAGCATCAGTGCTCCCTCTCCCTTTATTTTATTTTATCAGAAAGTCTCATAAGATAACCGAGCCACCAGCTTATATTAGGGCACATGTTGCTTCCAAAAAGGCTATTTCTGTTCAGTGACATTCTTTACAGTTAAATGGCCATATTCATACTGCTTTCATTTATAATCATTGGATAGCTTACTTTATTTAAAAACAGCCATGTACTGCTTTTATCAGGCTTGTCAGGTAATTAGAGTAGAATCTCTGAGATATTAACCCTTAAAGGAATGGGGGGGTTATGCAGAAATGCTTTTAAGCTTTTTAAGCATTATTATTGCCCAATTGTTTTTAAACAGGCTCTTATTTTATAGCATAAATATTTTTATATTTAATAGTTAACAATCAATAATCAAACAAGCAACAGGATCTCATTAGAAAATAAAAATAAATTTCTGCCGGCCTTCCAAAAGATGCTGTATAATAAGACGGAGCATATTACAGTAATAACCTACTAGTCTGTAGTTGAAACAAATGCTGCCCCTCTTGCATATGCACAAACTAAAACATTACAAATTGTGAGCTGAAATGTCATAAATAATATATGTGTGTTGATTACAGAGAAATTGAAAACTATTCACCAACAAAGGTGTTGGGTAGAAGGATACATGAATCAGACTATGACCTCAAACCAATTGAGCTCGAGGTAATCTGCATTATTAAAGATGAGGGAACACTGAGAGGAAAACCATGGAGCGCCGACACGCAGGCGGCCTCCGATTACCCCAGTTCAACTTAAACAGACTCTAGCACTGTTAATTAATGAACACATCAGTCAATGTGTCAAAGAATACATTAATACACGCATTGTATAAAACTGAGCTTGTACACGCGTAACTGCTTATAGTACTCCCGGTTTTTTATCTGCTTTGGTTGACCGGTCAACCCATAACTGCTGTTTGCATCACCGAGGGTCTAATGTACTTCAGTAGCAGTTGGGCGATATTAGCCATGGATACAGAATTGGTAGTCACTCTTCCTGCTCAGATGTGGTGATTGGATGTGCAGATCAATGTGCTGTGTTCATTAGTTCCTTCCCCATGAATATAGTCATATATGAATAAGTAGTCGATTAACTACTGACAGACAGTCAGCTAGCTGGCAAGACAAAGAAGCTCATATTCTCTAGCGGACAATGGAGACAATCACAAGAAACAGAAAAATACAACCTGCCATTCACGTTACCACCACTGAACGGTAAGAACGCAGAAGGAAATCCCACTCTCCTTCCTGTCGAACATGGTTTCCTTTTCTGATTGAAGGTCGAATCCAAAGGACAAGGTGAAGCCGGTAAGACCTCTTGTTACTAGAACACTTTCCAGGTTAGCTAAAGTAAGGTGTGTTAAAAAAATAAATCAAACTCAAACTGACATTTTGAAGAAGGCTGTTGAAACTGGGAAATGCTCATGAATAGCTAACATGGCTATAGAAGTACAACTGCCCTGAGGTCATGACAGTAAGTGAAAAGGTCAAAGTTCAAAGAGTTCTTCAGCTGTGGAAAAAGCAACATGCATTTCAGGGTCCCCTCCCCCCCAATACCTGAAGGAAAAACAGGTTGAAAAACATTTTTTGCTTTTCATCCTCCCCAACTTTCCAAAGCAGCAGCACTATTTTGGTGAGGGGGCTGGGGTTCCCCATGTTTACTGTAGAGAGGGTTGTTTCTCTGCAGAAACACCCAGGGGAATCCTCCCCGGGGGGGGGGGGGGCCCACAGTGTGGGCGTGACAGGGCCCCAGAAACCGGGGCCCGTTCCACTTCATCACAGCATGGGATTTCCCCCACCACCAGCTAGAGGTACACACTAGTGCCAAACTGCATGTCTCTTTATTGTGGAAATAAAACCAGAGCCAATGTAGCAGTAATCTTTCATAGGCAGGTTTGGATGATGTGTTACATGTAAATGTGTAGTGATCGAAACTCATCTCACCAGAGTTGCTGTGTGAATAACATTGCAATAACTAATCCCTTTTCTTGGAACAAAGGTATGAAAATGTTTATATGTGAGGAAGAAAAAACCAAAGGAGAGGTAGTGAAAGCGTCTGGCATATCACAATGCTTCCTCCTTACGTAAGCTATGCATTTTAGATCAAATTAAAACTGGTACTGGTAACCTTTGCTAATATCTTGCATATTCTGAACTTTTCGTTTTTGTTTTGCCATGAAATGACATTCCACATTCCGTTTTTTCATTAGGAGTTGAAGGCCATTATAAAAATACTATTGCACAGATTTTCTGTTAAATTCCAGACATCCATAATATCACATCGCAAACAAATATTCAGAGTACAACCCCGGAGCCAGGCCTTTCCGCAGCAAATACAGAGCTGAAGAATTCAAACTGCAATACACACATATGGCACCCCGTCCTTTCCCTACCGTAAGCTTACGAGAGACTCTTACACAGACTTTGTGCTTTAACTTGCCATTCTATAAATATACATATCCACATTTAAAGGCAATATTCTCCCACCAGGATATAATTAGCATTTGACAAGCTGGCATATTTTAAAGCTACACCGTATCGGTGTAAAAGCTGTCATATCTTTCAATAATACTCACGCAGGAAGGGAGACGTACCCAGAATTCTAAATGCAGGTATGGCAGAGATACAGACATATCTGCAATTTTATAACTAGGATCTAGGTGCACGCCGGCATCCCAAAAACTCTGCCCAGCAAAGTGATTGCGTTGATGGTGGATTTGACTCTTTCCCGGGACCTTGGCCTGACTTTCAGTCTGATCCTGGTTCTGTATAAGGGTGAGCAGCAGGGTCACTGTCGCCGCCCTACATTCCCATTCAGAGCATTAGCACATGTAGCACAGACAGATGAGTTAAGCCTGGTGCTGCACGCTGCTGAATTTACAGCCCAGATTTAGAGAGACTTTGAGGCCCTGAAAGGTAGGGAGAGTTATCACAATCACCCAATTATTCTTACCTCCTAACCCCCTTTCATGGGGAGGGCCAGTGGATCCTGCATTTCAGGTATCAACCGCCTCCATTCCAGATTAACATTTACTTAGCAATAACTATGATTACAGATTATATCATAATATACTTAACTGAGATTTGAAAGGGGAAAGATAAGGCATAATATGCAATCTATATGGGCTGAACAAAATCACCAAACAAAATAAGTGGCTGAGAGTTGTAACTGTCACAGACATCTCTTTACGGCAAGAATATCATTCTAATGCGGTTTCTAAAAACAGGACTGCTCTTATTAATAAGTAGAAATGCAAGTAGAAATTGTATAATTAGGCAATCTTATGTTTGGGAATAGGGAGCCACATCATCAGAATTATTTAGAAAGACTTGGGGGGGGGGGGGGGATTATCTTCGACATTATAATTTTGAGACAAAGAATTTGCTATAAGATACAATAAAGATCTTTAAAATAACCCATCAGAAAGCCAGTTTTTGCTTTGTACTCATTGATTTTAAGTGGCCCATAATCACAGCACTGAGCCATTTTGGGGATTGCGAACCGAGTCTCTAGGAGTTTCCTTGTCAGCAGGAAGTATTATAATCTGTGATGGTTCCTCTGTAATTACCTAGACTTGCAGTCAGCACTTTTTAATCAGGTCTTGTTGTCGATGGATCTGTAAGCTGCTATATGCGGGTAAAACAAAGCAGAACTAAACACACGAGTGCCATCTGACAAAATTATCCCACCTTTCCACTGGCATCAAATTTTATCTGAAAAAAAAGACAGCATCAAAGACTTGAAATTCTGGGCAACAGAGAAAGTAACCCAGCACTTGAGGTGGAGACTTTTTACAAAAGCCTGCTAGAAAAAAAGAAGCATCCACCATCTTAACATTCTAAAATTAACTTGTTCTTTTGCTTTGTTTGTTTTTAATATTACAATGTCAAATTTTGATTATAACCCTGTGCTACACTGCCTGGCCAAAAAAAAAGTTGCCGTTGCACCCGTCATGCATAGTGCCCACTGTACAAGCCTCTGGAGACAGTGTTATGATCTGGGGTTGCTTCAATTGGTCAGGTCTAAGCTCAGCAATGTTATGCAGCAATAAAATGAAGTCAGCTGAGTACCTGAATGTACTGAATGACCAGGTTATCCCATCAATCGTCATATTCCAGGACGATATTTTGGCCAGGCAGTGTATATGCTATGTCTTCCTCTGGTGATTCACTGCACCTCGAGGTCTCTTCCTTCCCGCACTACCTTATAACACAGAGTGCTCCTCCATTGGATTTATGGCTTTTTGAACACATCTTCCATTTGTCCTACAGCTCATCTTTTGCCATAACAGAAAGTCCCAAAGAGGTGCTGATGGGTGCAACACTCAAAAAAAACTTTGGTTGCTTAACTTTTCTTTCAACCATCCATCGACAAAATCCAATTTGTCGAGACCCTGTGCAGCGGGTGAGGAGGGTGATGTTCGATGGAAATCTAATTTAATAGATTGAACATCCCATTATCCCTCTGGGTCAGACCCACGACTGCCCAAACATAAGAGGCGAAGAACAGACGGGAGCAGCAGCGGAGGCTCCACTAAGTCCGCCGCCTTTCAAAAGGGCAAAGCCTCACGAGCGTTCTCTAAGTACATTTACGTCTCTTCACAGTAAGGCTCCAAAAATCTCACAGGGAAAAAAAGGAGCCCCGTAACAAATTTAACGGGACCTTGTAGCGTTACACGGTGTCTTGTAGGGTTACGATTTAGTGTCCACAGTGTTGTGCACTTTTTTTTTATGATACTGGCACAATTAGACTTGATTTAATGAGAAAATCCATCATTTAAAAAAAAACAATTCTGTCTATTCAGGTCTACCTTTATGGTATACAAGGACGTTTTCCAGCAAGTAATAATTGCTTATTCTAAGTCTCGATGAACACACATCAGTGACAGATGAGTCCAGGCCTGTTTGATTTGAGATGCTGAATGAGAGTATTTTAAATGGTACTATATGCAATGAAGATATGGATTATTTCAATCACCACGTGAATAAGAACCACTGTTACTTCAGAATATAATATATTTGATATTCCCAATTGCCTAGAAATAATAGGTCTGCGCCAGAGCATTAAAAATTTGAAAGATAATATTTTTCTCTCTCTTCCTTTAATTGTACTTAATGGGAGATGTCTGAGTGGAATTGGGCGCATTTTGTTTGCACTTCATAGGTTCCTGTTAATGGACTGACCTTAATGGAAGTAAACTGCATTAGAGGATTGTGCACAAATGGGTGTTTATCTGTGTGTGCGCGTGTGCGTGTGCGCGTGCGCGTGCACATGCATCTGTGGTGTGTGTGTGTGTCTGTGTGCAAGCGTTCTAGCGTGCATTTACAGACAGCCCGCAGTGTAACGTCCCCATAGTATTCTGTTATGCTGCACATAAAACATACTGTATTCAGCAACACCAGATTTATAAATCAATGCTCTTTTCCACCTGATTCTGCTTCCGTTAAAGCACCTTCCGTATCTTAACAAGGAACCAACAGAAAATAATTGACGACTGATGAATTAGTTCAGTTTTAAATGTTACTCACTTGACACTCTCATCTATCGACCACTGATTTCACCAATATCACAAATACCATCTGTAAAACAAGACCTTTTGTTCGGTATGTGCCTTGAATTGCAGTGACGGTCATTTAGGACTTTAGGGTATAGTCTGTCCTGGCTCCACCCACACTTACAAAATCCTAATCTTCAGGTTCAATAATCACATAAGAACATGTAGAAATACTGCAGGTGCAAGTTAAACAAGCGCCTCTGTCCCCTATGGTCCGGACAGTCGTGCGACACGGGGACTAACTGACCTTGACCAATGACCTCCACTAACTGAACAGTCAGTGAATGAGCGAGGTGCTGAGGTGCTGAATTGCGCAGTACCTGAAATTCTAAGGGGAACGTGCAGATTCCAAAAAAAACCTTTCAACTTTCCTACAAACCTGAGGTGAGCTTTGGTGTTAAAGTCATAAAATATGCCCCCCTTCCCCCACGGGCAGGGCAGGGCAGGGGAGGGCAGGGCAGGGCGGGGCAGGGCGGGGCAGGGGAGGGGGAAGTTTTTAAGGTGCTTTTGTTCATGCGCTGAGATTAATCAGAGGCTGTGTGCGTATTTCTCCTCACGCAGGGCGTGTTATCCACCGACAGCGCGCCTCGCGCCCGCTCATTGGTGGGCGGGGGTCGCTCAGCAGCCGAGGCTCGGGGGGCGCTATGAATTCCCTTTAACAAGCGCCGATGTCTGACGAGCAAACCCCCGTCTGACCACTCAACGCTGTCTCGGCGTGACAATTATGACTTGTGCGCACGCCACAAATAACGAGGAGCGATGAAGCGCGGGAGTCTGGGTGTGATCACGGCAGCGCCGGGGCTGGGGAGGGAGTAATGGGGAGGGCAGGGGGAGATAAGGCTCGTCTCTGCGCCTCCGCGCATCTTAATCTGGAAGCGGAAAAGAACGAGAGAGCCAACAGAGTCGCCACACGCAGACACACACACACAGATGCGCAGGTACACACACACACACACACACGCACTCACACACACGCATTCCTGCATGCACCCACACAAACACACGTGTTCAAGCACACACGTACACACGCATTCCTGCATGCACCCACACAAACACACGTGTTCAAGCACACACGTACGCACATACACACAAGCACAAACACGCACACACGCACACCCACACGCGCGCACACACATGCGCGCACACGTACGCACATAAAACACATGCACAAACAGGCACACACACACAGATGCGCAGGTACACAGACACAGGTGCACTCACACACACGCATTACCGCATGCACCCACACAAACACACGCGTTCAAGCACACACGTACGCACATACACTCATGCACGCACACACACACGCACACACACTTACCCACACGCACGCACACACGCACACCCACACGCACGCACACACACACACACACACGCGCGCGCACACACACACACACACACACTTACCCACACGCACACGCACACCCACACGCACGCACACACACGCACGCACACACACACACACACACACCCGAGAGCCTCACCTCTTTCTCATGATACTGTAGTGCAGCTGGTCCTCCTGCTTGACGCGGGCATGCTCGCAGTGGGCTTTCTCACTGCCCTCGCTGTCATCGCTGCTGAAGGCGGAGGCCGGCTCCTTCTTGGGAACGCGCGTCGGGGGGAGGGGAACGGATCGCTTTTCCGCCAAGCGCCCACGGTTCTACGTAAACGGAGAAGACGACGGTTCTCAGACACACACACACTCCCCTCCGCCGCCACAGTTCACAGAAGCAGGAGGCACGTGATCGCAGAGCTAAAGGATTCAAAGCCACGGATAAACCACTCAAGTCCCGTGGAAATCTTCCTGCTGCATGCGCTGGAATCCCTCATAAATATAAAATCCTAGCTATAGCCTGCGTTCAAAGACATAAATTACTGTGCATTTATAAGCAGCTTATAGCAACCTATTTCAGCAACATGCGATTCATTCAAGTACACTTAAATGCTCTGAACAGTTTTTAAAAAATGAAACAAAAGATATTTTGTGGGTCTAAATGTTTATATAGCATAGAACCTTAAAAGGGGCAGGCAAGGTAAGGTACTTTGCCATGAAAGACTTCAAAAAACACCTTCAAAATAATAATTTTGACAGAGAAGCAAGTAGATAGCTTCTGATAATATATCTCCCATGTGGCCTGTAGGGTTTGCTTCATGTAAAAGCCATTAATCCCCTTCACTGGTCTAAGGCTGACAAGGAGTCACACCACAAAAAACTATCTATGAAGTGATTCAATATTTCCTCTATACATTTCTATTCATTACATTTAAAAAGTTACATTATCCTAACAAGTGTAACTATAAATTTAATAATTAACGCAAATTAGGCACGTCCAATTTTGCATGTACCAACCAAATGGTATTTCTTGTATATTGCTGTGGATCCACTCATTTTTCAGCCTCATCGACAGCTTTTCACTTATTTACTAAAATGTCTTGCAAATGTCTTGTGCACCGGACATTATATAAAAATACACAAATTAAAAAATAATTACACCGCCGTGTAACTGTGTAGCAGAACTGAGGAGGAAGGTTTGGGGGGGGGGGGGGTTTATTCACTTCAAACATGTAATGAGAGAGGAGTCCAGAGGATCAGTGCAGGCCTCAGGGTCTGAGCGACCTTTAATGTGACCTGAAGAGGTCTCTGCTGATTAATGCGGCTTTATCAGTGCACACAGAGCCGCAGAGAGAGAGAGAGAGGGAGGGAGAGAGGGAGGGAGAAAGAGAGGGATGGAGAGAGGGAGAGAGAGAGGGAGAAAGAGGGATGGGGAGAGGGAGACGGAGAAAGAGAAAGGGGGATGGAGAGAGAGGGAGAGCGTGAGAGAGACAGAGAGAGAGAGAGTAAGAGAGAGAGGGAGAGATAGAGAGAGAAAGGGTGGGAAAGTGAGTGAGAGAGGAGGAGGCTGGGCAGCAGGCAGAGAAAGAGAAAGAGAGAAAAAGAGGATGACCAGTGTTCTACGATTGAAGGAGGGACCAGGCTCAGAGAATCCACTCTGCTACAGAGAGCCCTGTACCAACGTCACATCTCTCCTGGGCTGTGCGGTCTCCCCGTACAGCTACCCCTTCCTGTATTTTACTACAGGGGCTGCAGTGTGCGAGTGGCAGGCCAAGACGGGGTGTGTGTGTGCGTGTGTGAGGGGGGGGGGGGGGGGGGGGGGGTTCAGATCAGCCAAGGGGTAAACAGGTGCAGCCCCTCTGGATTCTCTCGAGTGTCATACATTAAAAGAGGAGAAAAAGAAAAATACTTTTTTTTTTTAATCCCCCAGGATGAGAAGAGCATAAATTTCTAAGCAATTTTTCTTCACTTTTCTTTTCTTTTTACAAGCTGCACCATCATGTTTTTGCCTTCATTTTTACTGCCCAGAGCTGTACAGTACAGCACCCTATTTTAAAGCGTCTTGGAGGGGACAGCTTATCTGTTTTTCTTTCTCTTGCTACTCTACTCGAGCATTTGAATGGATTTTTTTATTGTGTTTCCTCAGATGCTGTCTAGTCGGTGGAAGTAACACACCTCGGAAGGTTGCCTAATGTCAGGTCAGGCTAACAGCCATGCACATTTACACTGAGAATATTACCAGTGAACCAGGGCATTCTTAAGCCCCTCACGTCAACTACCAATACGGTTAGCCGAACGAATCTAGCGACAGTAACTTTGGAGAAACTGATAATACAGCGTACGACAGCAGAGACAACGTTTCAGGGGGAAAGGTTTGAAGGCGAGGTACACGGGGAGAGCCTTTGCTGGAAAACCCGTGGGCCGACCGAGCACCGCTCGCCATCGTTACGAGCGGTCCTCACAGACGCTGTGGTGAGCAGACGCCAGCCCACGCGGCCGCAACACGCCCACCCCACCACCACCCTGCGCTCCCTCCTCCCAGAAACCTCCTCTCCTTCCCCTCGCTCTCCTCACAACCATGTCTGCTTTCAGACTATTACCGGCATCGCCAGAACACCACAGAGAAGGACGTATCAAAACAAAACATTGAAAAGACACGTTTTGTCCCACACAAGCTCTCTCTCTCTCTCTCTTCCTCTCTCTCTCTCTCTCGTTCTTTCTACTCTTTCTCTCACTCTGTCTCTCTCTCACACACACACACACACACACACACACACACACACACACATTTATGAGCCGAGACACTGCTACGCAACACGGCATGTGGTCAACCATCTAACAGCCATGGAAAAAAAAAAAAAAAAACATATCTAAATTTCCTATGATCAGTACAGCTAAGAATAAACCCTCCCACTGTTATGTCTGAAAGTTATTCAGACTATATTTAAACACAGGTTAAGTCTGTGCACATATGAACACAAACATATGTCTCATAATAGTTCAATATGTTAAGTATTTCATAGCTAATGATTAAATTAATAATAAATTAAATTAAAATTCAATAAGTTAAGAAATTAATACACATCCAACCCAAGCCAAGGACCCCAGTAGTTCAGGACCCTGCACTGGGTTATAACTTATAAGTCACAGGGTTGCCTCAATATGCATCACAAGACACACACATGGGCAATGTACACTGGGCATTTTGTCCTATGTGCAATCATTCTCATCTCAATCTGCAGAGGTAAGCCTTCCCTCCTTTTTTGCATAAGGAAATTCAAGTGATCATACTGCAAGACGAGTGACTGCTCTGTCTAGAAACATCTGTTGTGAAATCTTTGCGACCAATATGTAGGCATCCCACAATTCCTTCCATGCTATTAAAGCACTGTTCCTGAAACCAATTAAACCAACAGCCATAAGCGGCTTTAGTCATCCACACCATCCTGGGAAAAACAGAAAAGCAAAAACCTGAGGTGTCACAGTGGTCTGACAGCTCTGACTTCTGGGAAATGGGGTTTTGGGGCCAGATCCATTTTGAAATTGGTGCTCTTACCATCAAAACAGCAACGCCAATCTTCTACTCAAAAGATAATTGTCTCCGGTTCTCAAAAGGGTATAATATTGGTGGAGAACACAGTTGTAACATTGTAAATAAACTCCCTTTACACAACTGCGGCACATTCTGTTGGTTAAAACATGTGCGTCAATAACATGGCGGAAACACTATCCGTGCAATGCGCTTTTTACAGAGACCACTAATTCAACCAAAATGTGTATTACATTGTCAGACAGCCAGCAGCTAAAGTTATCTAGACCGCTGTGCCACACTTTAAAATCAATGTCTATGGCGGCCTCCTTATTGAGATAAAATGAACAATCACAACATCTTCTCCCACAGCATATCTCCCAAGCCAGAACAATTTCACTTTGGGTTTTATTTTAAATAAACGTTCTGACACACATCGTAACATAAAAATGCATGCTATACGAGTGTTTTTCCAAAACTCACTCAGCCTACTTTTGCCAATTTTGAGAAAAATCTACATTTTTGTTTATTTTAAATTGCTGGCATTTTTTGCATTTTTATACTTAAATCCCTAAGAATAATAGTAATATTAAGTAAGTAATACTGCAAATATCCAACCATTTATCAAAAGAATTATACCCACCTTGGAAAATATGGTTTATCAAAACTGGACTTTGTGAGGTTTGGAAAAACACTCCGTCATATGGAAATTAAATTTTATTAATGCCTTGTTGTATTGTTGCTGGTATCATAATGAGAGAAATAGATTTCTTTATGCATATTTTTTTCCGGAAGGTGCCGAGGCCAGTTTGCGAATCACTCACGCATGCACGCAGGAACGCACGCAAGCGTTGGCTGCAGCCCGTGACATGCCTGCAGCTGCTCCCCCCCCCCCACCCCCCACCCCCCCTCCCTCCTCTCTGGGGGGCTGAATGCCTAATGAGTCATGGGCCTGTCTGCAGTAACCTCGCTGTGAGTGAGCACGTGGGTGGGAGGCGGGAATGGCGGACCGACTCAGGGAGAGCTTGAGGGGGTGGAGTGCGGGGGCGGGTGGTGAGGGATGGGGGAGGGGGGGGCAGTTGCCACACTGGCTTTGCTTCGTTGATGTGTTCAATCAGAAAAAAAAGTGTGGGGAGGCGGGCAGTGGGAATAAAACCACATTTGCCGAGTTTAGATATTTCATTGGAATGTTTTTTCTTCTTTTCTTCTTGTTATGTGAATAAACCAAAGCAAACCTTATTGATTGGACATTTGTTTTCTTCATTAACACTACTCACAAAGGGGACCACACGTCAATTTCACACATTCCTCAACAGACTAGCAACCCGTATGCCACGTTAAATCTGTGTTCCCCAACAAGCCAGCTAACCGTATGCACTGTACGTGAATGTGAGAGGGAGGTAAGGACGGATAACACTGTTTTTCTGACAGAAAGCACAGCGATGGCACGGCTATGTGTCCCTACCGCAGGTGTATTCAGAGGGCGGTTTTGTGAGCACAGCAGCCCTCCCTGGCTGTAACGCCTGCTACAATATTACCACATCAAATACGTTTTAATAAAAGGACCATTCATATACTGTAAACTTATGCTTCATGCCTGACACAGAGTTCAATCTTCTACAAGTTCAGGTTCAGCTTTTGCCATCAGCTGACAAAGACAGGAACACTGTGTCACTTCAAGATTTAATAAAAGCAGGACAGGCATACTTTTTGTTGACGCTGCAAATATTGACAATAAGACATGACATGTCATGCTATTTAGATGAAGAAAAACAAAGGAAATGTCCATCCAAGTGGGGGTAGGAACAGTCTATTTGGAAATGTCTCAGGTATATACGTATATATACAAACGTCAAGAAAACCACAGCGATTCAGTATTTCAGCAATACTCAGCTGCACTCCACTGGCACCCACATTCCAAAGGTCCTCGAAGGTTCAGCTGCTTCTAGTAAACACCTGCCATGAAACAGTTCCGCTGTTGGCCCAAACTCTTCCTAAGATTGGCCAGGCTAATGAAGCTTGGTCTGGAAAGCAATCCTTTTCTTTCCCAACAGAACTCTGTCCACGGCCCACCTAATGGCATCCTAACCGGGCTGGGCCTCAGTCCCTGTGCGCGGGAAAAGCCACCGTTCATCAGTATGACGCGAGCTGGCTAATTTACAGAGCATTGTTTTTATATGCATTCCTTCCTGTGAATTATATGCTTTAAAATGTTTGTGTGTGTTTGTGTGTGCATGTGTGTACATGTATGTGGATGTGTGTGTGTGTGTGTGTGTGTGTGTGTGTGTGTGTGTGTGTGTGTGTGTGTGTGTGTGTGAAGGTGTGTGTATTTGTATGTGGCCGTGGGTGTGTGCGTGTAAGCGTTTGTGCGTGAGTGTGCGTTTGTAAGTGTGCGTGTGTGTGCGTCAGTGTTTATTTTATCCTCCCATTCCGAATCCCCTGCCGCAATTGATCCCCATTACTCTGCAGGCCTGAGGTAAGAGGAACTGACATCCACTCAGTGAATGAGAGACGTGGCGTCAATCTGCTGTGCATTTTCAGGAGCTTATCTAATTTGCACTGATTTCATTTCATTCACAGATGCAACAGACTGCAGGGAGACAGAGGGGGCGGCGGCCTCCCGCTCGCCACTGTCCCGCGGAGGGATTCAGCCGTTACCATGGCAGCACAGCCTCGGCGCCTGGGGCACAGGGAGCAAATCACCCAAACACACACACGAACGCTTACATGTGCACACACACACGCTTACACACACGCGCGCCACGCACACACACACACTTAGTTACACACACACACTCACTCACCACACACATGCACACACACACTCTCTCACACACACACACACACACACACACACACACACACACACACACACACACACACACACACACACACACACACACACACACACTCTAATGTCTGAAAGCCCCTGCAGCAAACTACGAAGAGACACAGCTTCTCCTCCAAATCTCCTGCCAGGTATCAGCCAATAGGAAGTTTGCCTGCACTGGGGAACCGGAGATGAAACAACATATTAAATTTGTTTGCTGTTAGGCTGTTCGGAAAGGTTTTTCTTTCTTACTTTATCTTCCTCATACACAACATTAATTTTACGGAAATACACACTGTATGGGCTAGTGAGTTTTTCCAGGTCACGACACATTTAATATGCATACACATTTTTATGGGTCAATAAACAAGCCTGGCATTTCACTACAAAGAATTTCAGGAGCACGGCCATTCCCACTCAAATAGTTTCGCAAATTTGCATGAAATTCGCGTTCTGTTTAAGTATCACATGTATCATATCTGCATCATGTGTTTGTATTCTCACACTAATGGAATTTAACATGCCAGGACTCAACTGATAGGACCATACAAATCTCCATAGAAGAGCGCAGTCACTCTGTCTGGTGCCAGTTCACACTGCTATTTTCTACGCTACAATTTTGTAAACTACAATAAATGTCTTAAACCCTCCTCCATGGTGTGCGGACACTGTTGCACAAAGAGTCTGTTGGTCCTGACGTTCAAAACACAAAAATAACAAGTAAAAGGGTGACATAAAAACAAAAGTAAAATACACAATATAAAAAAATACAAAACAAAACACATATACAAAAAGGTGGCATGTGGTTTGCTTTTGTGTTTTACATTTCTGGGCCACCAAAACAAAACAACAGACTATACTCATTCACTTCTGCAGAATGGGTGTGACTCAGGAACTAATCTAATTAAGATTCTTGCCTTGCCAAAGTCAGTAACTAATTAAATCTATACCGTAGACTTCATGCTCTAACCATTATGAAATTGCACAGACTTATAAAGTCGTGGCCTAAGAAATAAGGACATGTAATAAGAACATGTAAAATATTTCATAATAATCACTGGTAAATAAAACTTTGCACTGAGTAAAATCAAAAATGAAATGCTGGTACTGTATAGTGTACAATCAAGCCGGAAAACCTTCTCCACGTTTTATTACGTTACAGACATATTCTACAATAGATTGAGTTAATTTTTTGTCTCAAAATTCTACACAAAACAGCCCATAATGACAAAGTGAAAACAGGTTTTTAGACATTTGTGCTAATTTATTAAAAATCAAAATGTAAAATATCATATGTACACAAGTGTGCACACCCTTTGATATGACACCCAAAAGTGAGCTGAGGTGCATTTTATTTCCACTGATACTGCCTGAGATGTTTCCACAACTTAATTGGAGTCCACCTGTGATAAATTCAATTGATTGGACATGATTGGGGATTGCCTATACGGTCCACAGTTGACAGTGCATGTCAGAGCAAACTCCAAGCCATGGGGTCGAAGGAATTATCTGCAGACCTCAGAAACAGGATTGTGTCAAGGCATAGATCTGGAGAAGGGTACGGAAAAATCTCTGCAGCTTTACAGGTCCCAAAGAGCACAGTGGCCACCATCATTCGTAAATGGAAGAAGTTTGGAACCACCAAGAATCTTCCTAGACCTGGCCGCCCGGCCAAACTGAGCAATCGGGGAAGACGGGCCTTGGTCAGGGAGGTGAGCAGGAACCCGAGGGTCACTCTGACAGAGCTCCAGCGTATCCTTGTGGAGATGGGAGAACCTTTCAGAAGATCAACCATCCAGGCAGCACTCCACCAATCAGGCCTTTATGGTAGAGTGGCCAGACGGAAGCCCCTCCTTAGTAAAAGGCACATCACAGCCCGCTTGGAGTTTGCCAAAAGGCACCTAGAGGACTCTCAAACCATGAGAATCAAGATTCTCTGGTCTGATGAAACCAAAATTGAACTTTTTGGCCTGAATACCAAGCGTCACGTCTGGAGGAAACCAGGCACCGCTCATCACCTGGCTAATACCATCCCTACAGTGAAGCATGGCGGTGGCAGCATCATGATGTGGGGATGTTTTTCAGCAGTGGGAACGGGGCGACTAGTCCTGATAGAGGGAAAGATGAATACAGCTAAGTACACCGAGATCCTTGAAGAAAACCTGCTCCAGAGCGCTCTGGACCTCAGACTGGGGCGAAGGTTTACCTTCCAACATGACAACGACCCGAAGCACACAGCCAAGAGAACAAAGGAGTGGCTTCGGAGAAAGTCTGTGCATGTCCTTGAGTGGCCCAGCCAGAGCCCAGACCTGAATCCAATTGAACATCTGTGGAAAGAGCTGAAAATAGCTGTGTACCGACGCTCCCCATCCAACCTGACGGAGCTTGCAAGGATATGCCAAGAGGAATGGGCAAAAATGTCCAGAAACAAGTGTGCCAAGCTCGTAGCTTCTTTCCCAAGACGCCTTGAAGCTGTAATCGCTGCCAAAGGTGCAGCAACCAAGTATTAGGCTAAGGGTGTGTACAGATTTGAGATTTGTAACCCCTAAATAACCTATTTTTGTCAGTAAAATAAAATTGCATATTTTCTAAAAACCTGTTTTCACTTCGTCATTATTGGCTATTGTGTGTAGATGTTTGAGGCAAAAAATGAACTCAATCTATTGTAGCATAAGTCTGTAACGTAATAAAACATGGAGAAGGTGAAAGGGGTGTGCAGACTTTCCGGCTTGACTGTATATGTATATGCTTTCTTTGTAACATATTCTTCCATAATCCTCAAACATCCATGATATAACAACAAGAAAAATAACAATGGCAAAAAAAAGCAAGATAACCTCCCTGTCAGTCAATGTCCCCGCAATCACCCAAACACTTATGCTTTTATCCCAGGGCACAGGAGGGGAAACCCTGGCTCAAGGGGGTATTTCCAAGCAGGAGGAGAGTGTCATTTCCTCCTGGCCTACACTGGCTCCTCTGGAAAGACAGAGCGAAGGATGGCAATTTTCTCCTTGGAGAAGACAGAGACAGCACTGTCTGGCCTGCAAGGGCTCTTAAAGGGGCACAATCCCCACCGTCGCAGGCCCAAATGGAGCCCGCAGGGTACAGAATAGAATAGAATAGAATGATTTTGTTTTTCCTAGGGGGAACTTCAGGATACAGGTTTCACTATATGTTAAAGTGATACTGCAGTCAAAAACCGACTTTTCCCGTTGAAACCCTATGTTTTGAGTTAGATTATGATCATACACAACTGTTTATGTCCGAAAATTTAATGTTTAGTCAAAATGGTTTTATCTGAGTTTTTGTGTAGACTTACCAATATGCTGGCTTCCGGGGATTCGTGACGTCACGAGATCCTTAACATAAAAATGGGTGGACTTGAGGTGGTCCTAGGGGTGGGTCTTGGCTGGGCACGTGGTATAAAAGCAGAGAACGATGTTTTTTTTTTTACTTCTGGAGACTGAGACCCTTGTTCTGCTAATTAGTTAGTTCAAGTTCAAATGCGAATTGCTTTGTATTATTGCTAACGTTAATATTACGACTTATATCGAGCTACAGTTATTCATATACGACGTCTTACTACTTGGTATCTTTAGCTAACTTGCCTGTATTATGCCAAGGAGTCAGAGATGTATCGTTCCTCGTTGCAACGCCACCAGCTCTGCTAGCTTTCATAATCTGCCGAGAGACCCAGCGCTACTTAGCCAGTGGCTTCAAGATATTGGTGTAGAGCACGCCGACTTGCCGAAGAAAGCCCTAGTGTGCAACGCGCACTTCACACCGGACTGCTACCACAATTTAACTGGCTTTGAGATGGGCTTCTATAAAACTCTGTCGCTGAAGCCAGGTGCCATCCCAACAGTGATGGATGTAATTTTGTAATCATTACATCAGCTAAGTAAAACAGCTAAGTACAATATACCTATTACATTGTATTTGTGACATTGTGTAATTGCACATGTATTGGCCACTATTATACAGTTGGGCCAAGCATGCCCGACTACGGCACCGCAGTATTAGACAAATCAAGAATAGCATCATAACTACGCTGACATAACGTTACCTCAGTAACCTCACGGCAACATAGGTTTTCTGGAGGGGACAGGTTAGAGCAGTGGCCACAAGCACACCTGTTGGGACATTAGTTTGTTTCTGTTTACATGCAAGTTATGTGTACAAACTACAACAAAAATGCTTTTGCAAACGGTTGACATTACTGATAGGTAATAGCTAATGTGGGGTTGAAGGCAACCTATTGTGTGAGCTATCTTTTATGAATACGTAACGTTAGCTAATAAACGATAGCAATAATACATTTGATGTAGCCTTAGCATAACCAGTTGGTCAGTAACTCGGACGGAATGTATCGATAAGTTAGGTAATGCAAGGCAGTCTATTGTGTGTGAGTTTAGCCCCGTTTGGTCCAGAGAGAACTGGTAACTTAGCTAGCTAGTTATATTAGCTATATCATTTATGAATAATGTTAGCTAATAAATGATAATTCTCTCTGGACCAAGTGAAGTTATGAGGGTGCTACAACCAGCCATGTTCAATATACTAACGTTACTGTGTGACTGGGTTTTGCTGTGTATTTGAATGTATTCAATAGTAACGTTACTTTAGGCAGACAAACAAGCTAACTTAGCTAGGTAACGTTAGCTTTACCATTCGGTTACATCCCGGGTCCTCTCCTCGCGAAGACGTTGCTCAACTAATACAGCCATTTTATTTAGTTGTGAGGAGAGAGCTGGAAGGGGGCTGAGTCAGTTCACCAAGACACACCCTTTCACTCCTTGACCGTATGAATATTCATAATATGACTACGTGGCATCATCGTCATATGACCACACCTACTCACGAGTTTCAGTTCAAATTGAAGCGGAAAAAAGGGCCTTAGAAAAGCCTCTGCAGTATCTCTTTAACACACATGAAATACTCGTCCATACTTTTCTATGCTATAAACCATCGCTCAAATAAACTCTTGTACCTTATTAAAGTACGGGTGGGGTAAATGACAGTTATTTTCCTGGGTCACATGCCATTTAGAAGATGGTGAGATGTGTGACTGATGGCTTTTATGACGGGTACAGCTCGTGGAATTAGGGGTGAAAGACGACAAATGGGCAGAGAGAAACAAAAAGGTACTGACGAAAACCAACCAAAAGAGGATCCTGGAAGATCACAAGTGCTGTATCTCAGTGCTATAGCGCATCCCCAGTTAATGACTGCATACGGAGGCTAAGCGCTATATCTCAGTTTTATAGTGCCTCCCCAGATCATGACTGCATACGGAGGCTAAGTGCTATATCTCAGTGCTATAGCGCATCCCCAGATCATGACTGCATACGGAGGCTAAGTGCTGTATCTCAGTGCTATAGCGCATCCCCAGATCATGACTGCATACGGAGGCTAAGTGCTATATCTCAGTGTTATAGCGCATCCCCAGATCATACTGCATACGGAGGCTAAGTGCTATATCTCAGTGTTATAGCGCATCCCCAGATCATGACTGCATACGGAGGCTAAGTGCTATATCTCAGTGTTATAGCGCCTCCCCAGATCATGACTGCATACGGAGGCTAAGTGCTATATCTCAGTGCTATAGCGCATCCCCAGATCATGACTGCATACGGAGGCTAAGTGCTATATCTCAGTGTTATAGCGCATCCCCAGATCATACTGCATACGGAGGCTAAGTGCTATATCTCAGTGTTATAGCGCATCCCCAGATCATGACTGCATACGGAGGCTAAGTGCTATATCTCAGTGTTATAGCGCCTCCCCAGATCATGACTGCATACGGAGGCTAAGTGCTATATCTCAGTGCTATAGCGCATCCCCAGATCATGACTGCATACGGAGGCTAAGTGCTATATCTCAGTGCTATAGCGCATCCCCAGATCATGACTGTATACGGAGGCTAAGCGCTATATCTCGGTGCTATAGCGCATCCCCAGATAATGCTGCATACGGAGGCTAAGCGCTATATCTCAGTGCTATAGCGCATCCCCAGATCATGACTGCATACGGAGGCTAAGTGCTATATCTCAGTTTTATAGCGCCTCCCCAGATCATGACTGCATACGGAGGCTAAGTGCTATATCTCAGTTTTATAGTGCCTCCCCAGATCATGACTGCATACGGAGGCTAAGTGCTATATCTCAGTGCTATAGCGCATCCCCAGATCTTGACTGCATACGGAGGCTAAGTGCTGTATCTCAGTGTTATAGCGCCTCCCCAGATCATGACTGCATACGGAGGCTAAGTGCTATATCTCAGTGTTATAGCGCCTCCCCAGATCATGACTGCATACGGAGGCTAAGTGCTATATCTCAGTTTTATAGCGCCTCCCCAGATCATGACTGCATACGGAGGCTAAGTGCTGTATCTCAGTGTTATAGCGCCTCCCCAGATCATGACTGCATACGGAGGCTAAGTGCTATATCTCAGTGCTATAGCGCATCCCCAGATCATGACTGCATATGGAGGCTAAGAGAGCTCTGCTAACGCTAGCCGTGTCAGACAGTAAGGAAAGATCCTACGCCAGCACAATACACACCGTTCAGCTGCTTTCCAGTCCCTTCCCAGGGGAACTGATGCCGACTGAGTGTACATCAGCCCAAGAAACTCAGCGCCACAAAGCTCTTAGTTTAACCCGTAGACTGTAAATCAAAAATGGACAAAGTAACTGTAACGTCACCCATTGAGTCTCCATGGGCTTGCGAAAAGCGTTTTGAAGTGCAGTTCAGTTGTACAAATTGGAGCCAGTAGGAAAAAGGAGGGACACTTATATAGTCAGGATGTCCGGGCCAGATCCGGGTCGTCCGCTAAGCGTGTGAGATAGTGATCAACGTCTCTCAACAAGACCGTGAAGTAAGCTTCAAAAACTAAGCCCGTTCTTGGCCCCTCGGTTTCACCGCACGAACAAACATCCAAATAAAACAACCAAACAAAAGTGCATATTTGTGCACGTACGGGAAAGTGTGTGGAATACAACACGCATATTTAGGCTATGAGGTCATGGACACAGTTCAGCTCCTCCACATGTGCTATGGACAAACAGGGGCTTTAAAATGAGCCTGATGTGATGGTTACTGCTGCTGGCTGATATCGCTCAACCTTCCATCACATTCTACAACCCAACAGCTGACAAGGATGCCACCTGGATGAACAGCCAACCCAGGCCTCCCCTTACAAACCGGCCCACAAGCCTTCCCAAGCCACCGTCTGACCTGCTCAGATCACACGACACCAACGCCCAGACCCAGAGGCTAACCTTCAAACACTGTCATGATTAAAGTTAACTTTTACATTAAAACCAAGGTTAAGCCACCTAAGAGAATTTGCTTCCCACATAACGTGGACAGGATGAAGTAAAAAAAAAAACTAAATCGTGCTTAGATCTGATATTTAAAGTTAAGGTCAAACTACTTAGTGGTTAGACTGAAGCCTGCTCTTAATCAACATCATACTGTGTGTGTATTTGTCTGTGTGTGTGTGTGTGTGTGTGTGTGTGTGTATCTGTGTGTGTCTGCCCTGAGGGGAAGGAGCAGGGAAACACAGGCGCAGACAAGACAACCCCCCCCACACCCGGGAGGGAGAGAGAGAGCCCCCACAGCTCTCTCACCTCTAGGGAGAGAGGGATGGAAGAGAAGCAGACACAGAGGGAGAGGGATGAACACGAAAAGAGAGAGAGGGCAAAAGAAAAGGGCTGACAGATGAAGAGAGAGCAAATATGTGCAGAGCAGGGGAAGAAAACTATAGAGAAAGCTATAGAGAATGAAATAGAAAACAATGAGACTATTGTAGAGCAGTGCTCCTCAACCCTGTTCCTGGAGATCTGCCGTCCTGTAGGTTTTCACTCCAACCCTAACAAAGCACACCTCATTCAACAGCTAGAGATCTCGTTGAGTTGCTAATTAGTAGAATCACGTGTGCCAAATTAGGGTTGAAATGGAAACTTACAGGACGGTAGATCTCCAGGACCAGGGTCGGGGACCACTGTCCGTAACACTTCAGCCCACCGGAAAAATCCCAGGGACACCATAGGCTGTAGAGCGCTCACCTTGCGGCTCTTTCAGACTGCATAAATAGCCATCAGGCCATGGCTCCATCCATAAAACATAAAGGATATTGTCTATGCTTGTCAAAGATCCAAATGAGAGTATCATTCAATAAAATACAACAGTAACAAAGAACATGACAACCAAGTACCAGTGGGCTGAGATTCTAAAGGCCAGTGGTGCTAATCCTTAGTGTACCGATACCACTCCAGACCAGTGTTTAAGAGTAGAGCGTTTCAGGAATATGAAAGGGGCGCTGATTCGGAAACAGCCTTAGTGTGCTGTGGGTAAATGAAATAGCAGTTGCTGACATTTTAGTGTCAGTTGCACCTGAGATACACAAGCAGATATCACAGGATCTCGCAGTGATCAGGCGTCACTCTCATTAACAAACACAGTGATATTTTCAATTTTCCGCTTCAAGTCAGTTTCCTAGAAAAATCATCTCAACTCTTTCAAAGCTTTCACTAGAAAAGTTATGTTGATGCTGTTCACACTGCCCAAGTGCCCATATAATATTTATTTTTGCATATTTTTAATATGAAAGTAGGCAATATGGAAAGGAAGCAGAGGCACAAAACCGAATGATCCGCCTTTACCGTGACTAAACCGTGCCAAAAAACTGGGATATTTTGAGCTTATCACTTTTGTTACCTTAGCTCCAGAACTGTGGGGGGGAGTAGCTCCAAATTGCAATTATTTCTTATGTGTCTTGCCAGTTTATAAAGGTACCACAACACTCTTTAAAATGTAAGAATAGTCATCTATGCTCTAAACACAAACTCAAAACACTTTTAAATTGATTCCCTTCTGGCTGTAAAAAAAAATAAAAAATAATAATAATAATTTGTATGATCAGGTTACCTGTATCGCCCACACGCCTAAAGCTTACTGTATCTAAACCCCCTTCGCATTGCACGCCACACACACAGTAATCACCGGGGGAGACGCGCTCACCAGCTTGGTAAGCCTCTTACACACTTCCCTCCAGATTAACAGTTGGAGGAGCCGACGCATGGGCACTGTTGGGTTAAAAACAGCAGCGGTGGTGTGGATAAATTCACCAGACCTCCCGCGCAAGCAGAGGGGAGGTGGCACTTTGCACAAACCGTTCCTAATGGAAACCAGACAGTCCTCCCCATCGCCCATCAAACCTATTTTATGGATGTTTTCAGTCCAAAAAACCCAATGATACTGGAAACCGCTGCAAAAACATAGATCCACCAACCCACACATTAGTTTGGCCTGTTTTGAGAGATTTTTCTGTTTTCATTTACAAAAAAAGTATCCTATGAAATTGTTAATGTGACTAGTAAAGGGTAGTTTTAGTTCCTGTTTCCGTGAGATAAAGGCTCATCTTTCACACTCTCAAAGAGGAGGAGCCACAGAGCAGACATGGGCTATAGGGTATCAGGGTCAGAGGTCAGCCGGTGGGTGAGCAGAGTGGGCATTTTACTGTACCTCCATACAACCTGACCATTGCTCTGCCAACTGTTCTCCACCCTTTCAGAAACACACAACCACGCCACACACACACACACACACACATTCTCTCACATGCACACATATGCTCACACACAGACAGGGACGCATGTGTGCAAACACATACGCAGCGAGAGAACACACGTTTCCATCTAAACATTACTCCCCTACCCTGGTCCTTCATCGCTTAGTGGGAGATAAAAATAACACCAGCAGAGCCACGTCTTCTTGTTTCCCTCCTGCTTTCAATACAAAGCATTTTTCACAAATCTGCTTTGTGTAAAACTCCTCAGGAAAGGCAAGGTTGTACATACACAATGTCTGGCCTGTTCTTTCTGTCGTCTGTAATGGTCAAAACACAATTGCACTGCTAGCGTACATGCAAGCAGAAAAATAAAACCCACAACCCTTAAAAATAAAAAGTCAAATTGATCCATGTTCTCCAAATAAAGTGATAAATTTGTTACAACGTAATAAAAAAAAGCACTGAAACACTCATCTGAACTGTAATCTTACCACTGGAGAGGAAATTCGACACCCAGGGCAATCACAGATTGGAGGATGTACCTGTAAAATGCCTTTGGACATAAGGGTCTTCAGACTTTTCCCTACAAAGAGAGAGAGAGAGAGAGAGAGAGAGAGAGAGGGAGAGAGAGAGAGAGAGAGAGAGAGAGAGAGAGAGAGAGAGAGAGAGAGAGAGAGAGAGAGAGAGAGAGAATACATATTTACACTACGGACAACAAGATGCCAGTAAACATATTCATTAAAGTGAATTTAAAGCAACGACTTTAATCATGAAAAGATGACTCATAAATGTCTTAAACCCGGGTCTACCATGATTGATGTTAGATGATTAAGTTTTGGTAAAGCTTAAAAAATCAAGTATGTTTCGCAACACTTGATTTAATCTTTTCAAAAAATTATCACTCCTCGCCTTTGGATTCATATCCTACCTAAGATAAGATGAAATAGTAATAACAGCTAATAGAAATCCTTCCCTGTACAACCCCTTGCATTTACGTTCTGACATCCAAAATGTAACTATATAAGATATAGGCAAACTATAAGCAAGCTCAGACACCCCTTATGGGAAAAGAATATAGTGAAGTATATTGTAAATATATCAAAATTATCTTCACAATATATTTAAAATATACTGCAGTATATTACATTTCCATAAGGGACAATACTTCAACGCTACAACATCAAAATGTTCAACTCACTGCTATTCATCACGCCACCCCCTCAACATAATTTGACACATGACAATGATTGCACGTCTCTGCATCACGCCGCTTTCTGTATGGTCCAGTGAACAGATAAAGCTGTTACCATATATAAAGGCAGTCATTGCTATGAAGCCAATTTTCACTATTTTTGCCTGAAGGCTATAAATTCCTCATGCTTATTTTCGGTAACACACGTTCAAGTTTGTTCAGCGTAGGCTTGAGGGATGGGTCTAAAACACATTTTGTTGTAGTAGACTACGTGCATTCGTTTTATGTTAGCTACATAGCCTATTCACGCCAAAAACAAATCCAACCCAACAATTTGTGTCACATGATTCCTAAAAAAGTTGCCGAAAATTTAAAGTGTATCCATAATTTAGTTTACAGAGGTAAACGTTTTATTTATTTATTTACACAAATTGTTCAACTACTGTTGGTTACAGAGCGTAACATTTCATATCAAATATTTTAAAACGTTGTAGTCAAAGTAGCCTACCCCATCGCGCGCGCCTATGCGATATTGGGATTGTTACGTGGCTGAGTAAATAACCTACACTGTACCTAAGTAAATAACCTACACTGTACCTGGATCCGTGTCACTTCAGCAAGTTTAACTAGTAGTTTTGAGAAGCAGTCAGGCATCGAAAATGACGATAGTAGACGTTAATCATTTGAATGAATTAGCAACAATTTAGTTTAATCCATGCTTTCCGATTGACTGTTTGTGTTAGGAATTCCGGGTTGTAAACCGGGGGTTATTGTCCAAAATGTTGAAGCAGTAGCCTCGGCTATATCAGAAAAACGCATATGCAAAAACACAAAGAACAAACAAACTCGTACATCCACGCATATCACCTTATTCCAAGTCGTGACTCCTGAAGCCCCGTTTCCCTCATGTATAGCTACGAAAAGGTACAGTCAAGTGTGTGCGCTTTTCTCTGTTCTTTTAGTCTCCTTTCGGTAAACTATAGGCACTGTAGTTGCCGTGGCGTTGTGTAACCCTTTAATTCCAAAAACGCGGAGCAGTGGGGAAAGAGCGTGATAGGCTACAGAAGCAGTGACAATAAAAAGGTAAAAAAATATATAGGCATATAAATCTGCATTTACGCAACATCACAGCAGTGCAATTAGATAAAACATATGAAGACTGCAGCTTACCCTTGTGCCTGATACTACGTTTCCAGTCTTTGGCAGTCTCCCTTCCACTGACAAATTGGAACTCATTTGGGGTGAGCCACTCGCCCCGGTATTTGATCGAGGGTCCTTTACTGCCCTGGCAAAGTTTATTAATGTATAGAAAAGCCTTGTTCTCTCCGCATTCCACCTCAATACAGGGCTCCCCCTTATCAAAAAGCGGCTGGAAGTCGGGTATGGAGGAGAACCTCTCCAGCATTAAGTCTTCGGGGTGGTGGTGGAGATGGTGATGCAGCGCGGTTTCGTGTAGTCCCAAGTAAGCACGGTGATGGGCGAAAATATGATCATACGCCGGCGGATGAGGGGTCACCACGGGGATAGTGGTGCCATTTAAAGGGGCCAGGTATTCTGGCTGATTGAAGACGGCCAATGCCATGTCGTCCCCATCCAGTCTCTCCTTTTTGATAGCGGGCATGTTACTAAAAGCGTAGCGCTGGTAACAAGTGATTAGCAGCTCGTCCGACCCAACTTGTATGTCCTGTTTTCGGAGTTGGTCAGCCCCGGACTTCGAGACGCATCACTTTGTTTTACGGAGGGCTCCCTTGTCGCTCTCCGACAGCAGCCCGTTTAAGTTCACCCACAGACTGTCATTCCCCGGTCGCCTCGCTCGTCGCTGGGCTCACAGCTCCACTCGCATGACGCTCCTGCCCACCACATCTAATCGGACTCGTAAAGCTAATACCTGACATCTTGAAGAGATCACAGACGTGGACATTGTGTTGTTTGAATGTTTTGATTCTATGTCGACCTAGTGCTACACTTGAATATATTTTATTTTAAACGAACTAGGCTAATTTATGTTTCGTCACTTATAGTAGCCTATTTTGCTTTCTTTATAACCCAGAAACAAGTGCATTACTGTCCGCCCAGAGACTCGTTAAGACACTCACATCAATCTACTTTATCTACTTTAATATAGATCTATGTCGCACAGAGCGATACCTGAGCAATGGACTCTATGTATTGTCATGAAGACTAACTAGTCTAGTATAGCTATATAGCCTACTACCTAAGATTTGTCACTATCCACAACGGAGGTGTAACTCCACGAGCCTCTTTGCGTTTCTTATTTTAAGTGTTCGAATGAAGAAAATGTCTGGAACTGAACTTGTGGAACGTTTTTAGAGGCTTGTTTTTTTGTATATCCCTCTAAAGTCACGCTTTAGTTCAGAGATCTAGACCAAACAAGATTTGCACTCTTCGCCGCTTCTCAAACTTGGCCCATTTAAACAGCGGTGGCAAGCGCGAAAATACTAAAGGGGGACCACGACGGGCGCCTGCCCACGTTTGATAACAGCGACTCAGAGACCTAAACTTGATCTCAAATCAAGGTGGTAAAAAATGTGATATAAACGTTTAAATTTTCTTAGTTGTAATTAAACGGATACTATCTGTTTATCTTTTTTAAAAACATGTATTTTGCCAGAGGATATGTAGCCTAACATGTTAGAATTTACTAACATTTAAAGACATATTTTAATAAACAAAGTGCTAATATTTGTGGTAATATTGTTAAAACAAAGAGTTTAATGTATCTTAATATATTTTAATTGTCCTCAATTCCACAGTCAATCTGCTTTCATTGTAGACAGTGTAATAAACCACTGCTCTGCTATATTGATATAAGTTGTGATATTATATATCTATATCACTGACATAGGCATGGGTGGGCCAGGATACTACTTAGGTTGCCGTGGCCAACCCTGGCCACCCATTTATCTTGGCAATCTTGAACCACCACACCCAATTGTGAATGCCCACCTAGGTAGTTCTGGCCAACCTAGTTCTATGTGGGCCCAACTATATGATTATTTCTGGCTATGCTGCTGATCTATATATAAAATGTTTCCTCTAGTAATGTATCCCAAATATGGAATTGGCAATTTGCCTGATTTATGTTTATGAGTTAGAGCAGATGCACATGGCATATTTTGACTATATGAAGCAAACATCTGTAAGGATCAATCATTGTAAGTACAGATACATAAAGTTACAGTTCTTGACTTAGACGTCAATTCATGTTGATTTTCTTGATAACATGCCCTATACAATACAATAATCACAAGAGAAGTGGCTCATGAACTGTACTTTGTAGAATATATATGGTAAATTATAATGTATGTTCCTCATAAAGTGTGGCATATTTAATAGGATTAAGGAGGGGAGACATTAATATTTGGCTGGATGAATATCAGAGCCAACAATAATCTAGCTCTGAGTGACTATTTTTTTCTTCCCTGCTAAAAACCTCCCCAGCTACAGAGCAATTTACTTACCGCCAAAAGCATGTGCTGGCCATTAACAGTAGTCAGGAAATGGAAGAAATTGGGCCAACGGCGCCATATGGGACGAAAGTTAGGATGATTCCAAGGGCCCTGGCTGACACTGGCCATCAAAAAATTTATAACTTTTTTGTCAGTTGCTGAAATTTACGTTAATATTTTACTTACAGTCTACTCATGAAACTAACAGTGGGCCCAAAATCCCTGGTGGCTCCCCTTAAGACCATTAACATTAAAGAGGTTGATAGTATGTGGTTTGACACCCAGCTTCAGTGCAGTGTCAAACTGGTGTGTGGACAGAGGGATTCTTACCCGGATAACTTCACAGGGACTAACCCTAAAAGAAGAGAGCTGTAGCACACACAGGTAAGAAACACATGACCAATAGCCTCCCACCCATTACACTAGGCAGTGTAGGGTGAAAGACAGCACAAATACAGAACGTACATCACAATTCCCTGACGTTGCATTAGTCCCTGAGAAGTCATCCAGGAAAGGATCCTTCTGTATCAGTGGTTCCCTAACCTCTCCTTGGGTACCCGTAGCCGGATCCAGGTATTTGATGTGTTCCACTTCAAGCACAGCTGATAGAACATAATCTAGCCCTTGATTTAGTTACACCGTGTGTGCTTGAGATGGATAACATCAAATACCTGGATCAGGCTGTGGGTACCCTTTGGGAACCACTGTTTAATATGTAAAAAAAAAAACATGTAGGCTAGCAAAGCTCTACAAAAAGTCTACACGGCACTCAAAGAGAGTTTTGAGTGCCGTGGAGACTTATTGTAGAGCTTAGCTAGCCTACATGTTTTTTTCTTATGGATCAGCACCCCATGTCACATTGGGCACCTCTCCGGATTATTCAAGTAAGCCAAGGCAGCTTTACTCCTTTTCCTTTTTGATTGTATTACAGTTCTATATGTATCTTGGACTGTCTTGGCTATGAAGCACCTATTTAGTCCTCTTGTATTAGCTGGGCTGAACTGTGTCTATTCTAGTGTACATATTTTCAGTCCTGCTCAGGCATCTTTCCCATCTATCCAACAGTGTCCAGGTTTTTTCATCGTTTAAGAAATCACAATCCTGTAAAAAAAATTATCAGAGGAGGGCTGTGAATGGTGTCATGTGACTCAACACTGGTCTATCTCCTACCACTATCTATATTTTATTGAGCTTCATTCTGTTCTGATTACTGGAGCACTATGACTATGTGACTGATGTAATAGCACTATTGGTCATTTAGTTCATCTCCCTCACTGTGTAATTTGTTTGACACTATTTATCATGGTATTGACTTGTACACGATTTGAAACACCTTGCTTTGGTTGTGCTACATACGAGGTCTTTATCTACATACCGTGTTTGTCAATAAACATCATAAGTACTGTTGTGTCCCCCTTGGAGGGTACTTCAGAAAGCAGGATTACTGAGTTAGCTGGATAACTGCACTGAGTAAAATGTCCGTGTTCCAGGTTTTACTCAGTGCAGTTATCAGTGCAGTTATCCAGCTTGGCCTTGTAACCGAAAGGTTGCAGGTTCAATTCCCAGGTAGGACACTGCCGTTGTATCCTTGGGCAAGGTACCTAACCTGAATCGCTTCAGTATGTATCCAGCTGTATAAATGGATAATATGTTTTTTTAAAAATGCTAAAAAGTTGTGTAAGTCGCTCTGGATAAGAGCGTCTGCTAAATACCTGTAATGTAATGTAATGTAACTCAGTAATCCTGCTTTGTGAAATACCCCCCTGGATAAGAGCAGCATCTTATGAATGAATGCAGTGTAAAGCTTTTATCACGCAGTTTATCGCTACACAGCGCATTTTGTTTGTGCTGTTCAGGTTTACTCACATGTGGAGTTTTCCAAATAATTTGCATAACAATATGGTACAAATTAATAACGGAGGTATAATCTACCATCAGTTATGGTTGTGAATTAAACATACTAACTCATAAACATACATTGGAAATTAATCTTAGATATTCTGGTAAAATAGTCCACTTCAATATTTTCTTATTTTCCCCACCTAATGGCTTCTTTTGGCCACAACCAAGTGACCAATAAATAATGCAACATTTTATTACTAATCAGTTTTTTTTATTGGACCTAGGAAAAAGCTTTCATGAGGAATGAAAAGACTAAGTGGCTATATTACAGCTCAGACTATTAACTGATGGAGGACTCCCATTATAAAATAAGATACCGCCCTATTGGACTAACCAAGTGCATGTACCACTGTGCAGGTTTCCGATGAAGTTCAATTTGTTTGATTTAACCAGCATTTCATTGCATTTTCTGTCCAACACTGCCGTTGGAACGAGGGTCTGTTTAGACCCTTGTATTAAACATAATGACAAGTGATGCAACAACCTGTTGAGAAAACCGAGATGACATGTAGGCATAAAATATCTATTCATTTTCAAGATGTGAATCGAGTTGCACAGACTGGGGGCCACATGTATAAAACTCTGCGTAAAAGAATGCGTAAAAGAACGCTCAGGGTGAAAGTCGGAAATCTGCTGAAAAAATGTTTCACATTTTCTACCTCTGCCTTTCTGTCACGGTGTCGCCATATCACACTGACGCCAAACATTGCGTACGTATGGTGTCCATCGTGTGCAGAGGTACGCATGCAGATTCTCACATATTATATGTTATATTATATGTCTGAATTTCTGCGTGGAAACTTGCTTACGCTGCTTTCTGAGGGCATTTTTCTGCTCAGCACTGCTGGGAGTTTCACCTGAATTAAGAATGTAATTAGTTGGTTCCTGTAGCCAGGCATAAGTTCACGTGAGCATTAGAAGCTCCACCCCCTAGGCTGAGCATAATGGATCAGTGAGCCTACATAATTAGTATATCCAAGAAACGCATCCATGCATAAAAAATGCTGACTTCTGAAAATGTCAATTGTGTTGTGATCTCGGTAATATGGATATGTGTACACATATATGTGAATATACTCTACATTAATATACATTAGAGACATGTGGTTCAGTAGGTAAGAAAATGGATTTGAAACTACATTGTAGGTTCAATTCTTGGGCTGGGCACTGCTGTTGTTGCTCTTCAGTAAATGTAATCCCAAATAAACAGGAGCAAGAGTTGGAAACAAGCATCACATTTAAAATGAGATGAGGTTTTGTGTTTTCATTTGATACAGGATATTTTCCCTTGATTATTTATCCCTCAATGTCTTGGGATTTTTGTTGTTGTTCAACCCAATAAGCTTAAACGCCCAGAAAATAATCAGCCTGGAAAGTCAATTGTCCACTTTGTGAATTGACGACTTAGCGTGTGGAGGCACGGTGTGTAAAAATTCGCTCAGCGTCCTTCAACAAGGGTCGTTCTTCCTCTGAACAGAAGTCAAGTCTCCAAGCAGAAACATATACACCCAGGTCACCTCAGGAACACATGTAATTGCCATTTCAGAACAGGGGTGGACCCGATTTCTGAACCTTATAAATCAGCTCGAAGCACCCCGTGATCCTCTGTAGGGGAACCTTACGAAAGACGGAGGGGAGCGGAGGGGCGGGCGGGGCGGGGCAGGGGAAAGTGTTAGAGCAAAGGGGTGAAGCATCACCCCTATACATTTACACATAAAAAATCATATTTCCTCCACTTGACAGGTCTGATTATTCAGGCCTAAGTTGCCATTTCTGAGGCGTCAGCCAATAGGGAACCAGGGTTTTCTGCAGAAGAAAAAATAGAAATTGTCCGGCAACAGTAAAAAAAAAAAAGAAAGAAAGAGGGAGCCAAAAAGCTCAGGTGGCTGAGACAGTCTGCAAAAGAAAAACCCCAAAAATGATGAATACCTCAATATTTCTTCTTAATGCTGCTACAACTGTGAAGAAGAAGAAGAAGAAGAAGAAGAAGCAGAAGAAGAGATCTCCTGATATGGCATTTCTCAGTGAAAAAGGAAGGAGGAAATTCAGTACTGGCAGATGATTGCATGGGCAGGACTGAGTGTGCCAGTTTGTGAATGTGGCCAAAACACCAGGGAGCCCCTTAGTCTTCGTTGTAAGTGCCGTGGGATCTTTAATGACCACAGAGTCATAACTGGCTCTTGCTTCCTTGTCTCCTCCAAAAGGACATGTTAAGGGATAATGGTGTAAAACAAAGCACGCTATAAAAATACTAAATTAAATTCAAATTTTAAGATGATAGAACTCACCATTAAATGTGAGATCTGGCATTTAATACTACCAGTGCTTTGATGACCTGTTATAGGTCTCTTAATCTCTGTCTCTTCATCCTCATTGTCAGAGGTGCAGGATAAATAAATGGCACTGGGTCTCCAAACTGGAAGAAGCACAGTGGATATTTCTGCAACCTGGAGCAGCCTGTAGTTACCATCTGCTTTTGGATCTACTCATTAAAAAGTGCAGAATCATAGGGCTTTGGTGAAGCAGGCCATGTAAGCCCTTCGCCCAGGCACCAAAACACCTTCATAGAGTCCTCCATGAATCCTTCTTAGCAGAAGAAGGAGCTTATCTTTGAAGGAACCTGAAAAATGAGCACAAAAGCCTCAGCGGAAGAAATATGTGCATGACCTGTGTTGCGTGTGCACTCTTCAGCTCTTTATTTTTGTGAGATTAATCTCCTTTAATCTTAACCTAAGATTCCGAATTATTACATTTTTTTTTTTTTTTTTTTTTTTTTTAAAACCTCCCCGAAATGCCTCTGTCTTGACTGGAAACAAGAGAAGGTGTAAAGTCACCGCGATGCACTTCAAGGACAAGTTCACAGAGCCACAGCGATAAGATCTCCCGGAGGGGATACCCTGGCTCCGCACACCCACGTCCCCTCCTCTGCACAACCACAGCCCGTGATTCATAAGCTCCAGGCAGGGGACTCCTGAGGCGCCCACGGCCCAGGAGGGCTTCCCTGAAACTCTTAGGACGTCAACAGCTCAAGCTTCAGCACAAAAGGTCAGAAGGCGTTGACAGAAAGAGGTGGAAGTGGCTAGGTTTGCTCTTTATTTTTCCTACATTTTCATCTCAGTCCTCTTTTTCGGAGGAGGTAAAACTCCTCTGCGGTGCTAAAGCCACACTTGTGCTTCCAGGATTTGAGTTCAGAGCAAAAATGAACCGCTCCTCAAGATTCTCACAGAGCTGCCTCCTGGCCTCTCTCCCAAATGGTGAAAGTCCAAAAGAGTTGGATCTGTATCATTGCATCCAGTCACGTCCTTAAAGGGACAGTTCGCATTCTGGGTTTATTTAAATATTACGTAATATTTATTACATTTCAGTCTTAGTGTATGTGTTCAATTGGCTCAGACAGTTTGTGTGTGCGATGAAAGATGTTTTAGATCTTTACAGATGTTTCTGACAACCTACTAGCTTTACAATGGTTGGTGTAGTAGAGCATTCAGAGGTTTGTGGTCTAAAGCAAGAAAATACATTTCAAATAACTCCAAAGCAGCTCATAAAAAAATCCCTGAAGGTAACTATCGCTTTTAAGGGGGAAATCCTGAGCCTAATGTTGTCATACAGTACAGGGCAGGAAACTAAATATATCACTATATTAATACTAATGTAGATGTAACAAATGCTAAATATTCTCCCTCTGAAGTAATATATATGAAATATATTTCCTGATACAATAGCAATCAAATATTTTCTTCAAATAGATTTTTACCATAAACTTTAACCATAAATCAGTTTATTTTACAATAATGAGACTGTTAAACAGTACTTTTCCAAGTATTTTTAAAAAAATCTCATCTCAATTATATTACGTTTTTTCAAATTTTATGTTGACATGAATCCAGTTTTCGTCAAAGTAAAATATACAGCGGAACAATGAAAAAATACATTTGTTTCATCCCCGTCGGCCGTCACGGACCCCCTTTCTGTTCCTCCGCCTCCGCTACGTTGTTGGCAACGGCCCCGGAGCCGCAGCGCTGCCGGCGGGGGAGAGAGGTAATAAATAACCCGGGGAGAGCGGCGGAGACCGCCGGGCGGTGCACAGTCTGACCTGACAAATACTCGCTGGAAAACCATCAGAGAGCGAGCCCACCCCTAGTGCTTGGAGCCAGCATTTCAGACATGAGCTGCGAAATATATAGGCTAGGTCTACCCTACCCATATTGGGAAAACGTAGCGTCTTTTTCCATCTATTTCCCAATCCACATCGAGATGCGCTCAGACGCCCGGCGGGAGTAATGAACTCTTAAGTAGGCCTAATATATTTGATTTTTAAAAATTAATCTTTCATATATTTCAAATTTAGATTAGATATTTGATTGACCAATAGCACTTTTTAGAACATAAATTCTATGAAGCTATGCCAACAGCTTTATTTTGCTATTGACAATTTTAGATATCGGCCAGCTATGACTTTTAAGCCAAACAATAAAAGGCTATTTCAAAATATGGGCAGTTACACAAGTTTTGTGTCTCAGACCATTTTCATTTGTGTGTCACATTTACCTTCCTTCTTTTTCTTTTTTTTACATTTTGACTATAGTTAAATCATTGTGTTCTTTAAATTACCCCAAAATCTAATTGTACTACCCGGCAATGGCTTCAAACCTTTTTAAAAAACTCTTGCCAAGTGTCAGATGGCGCGGCAGCAGCAACGGTGAGTTGCGTTTCAGCGCTTGGCCAGCGAGCATACACTGTAACTTTAAACCCTGTGAGGCTCAGCGGGTTTATGCTGTCGTGCCGGCGCCCTTCGCTTCGCTCGGCGGATCTGAGGGGTCAGGCGGCTGTCTCTGATCCTCGACGGCGGTTCTTCCGCATGGGATTTATTTCCCCCCGCCGGACGGACAGGCAGCCGGCCCAAGAGAACGCTCGTTTTAGACCAGCGTCTGTAGCTGTCAACGCCGACCGAGGGGATCGAACACACGACACCCGACCCCTCCTCGGTCATCTGCCCAACCAAACCACCCCCCACCCTCCTCCCCCAACAACACCACCACAAGCGCACCCCCCTCTGTTCTGGCTCCAGCCTGCAGGCGCCTGTAGCAGTCTACAGTCCACCGTTCAGAGCCCAGGGGTCAACAAACCTGAAGAATACTTTTTAGGCCTATATATTTATAAATCTGTTTGCCAGTGTATATCAGAATAAAAGGAGGCCATGTTGCTGTAAAAGAGCATGCGTGTTCAGTCAAACTTCACCGTTTAAATAAAGGTATTAATAAATAAATACATTTATAAATAAATAAGACCCTGTACCTTAAGAAACGTAAAGGCGCAAAACAGAATTTGACACTTTTATATATACCCTGAAAAAGGTTGTTTCTTGAAGTTTAGTCAATTCTAACAAAGCCACTGTACCTAATGACTGCAGGAGATAAACACAATACTGTGCCCCCAGCTTTATTTCCCACTCACTCCACCCCTAGCCGTTTGCCGTTCATAATATATGTAAAAAGAATTGCCTGCCTTTCAAAGTTTCTGGGAGTTATTGGCACAGATTTCCTATCACGCTTGTGCACGGCAATGATAGGAAAATAAATTATTTCTTATCTTTTCAGCAATCCATATCTCCAATACAGAGCAGCACAGACAGTCAACTTTAGTCAAAATGCAATCTGTAAATGAGCAATCATTCCTAATGGTTGGTTAATTGCTATTACATATTAAAACCTGTTTCTCACACTGCACACAGGATTCACGTTGAGTCATGAGCTAATCAAGCAATCACACCTGAACATTAAATGCCTGCTATATGCATACCCCTCACATTGTCCATGCTGTAAATGTGAGAAAACAGTTTATTTTTCATAGGAGGCAATATGAGATTTATATGACACTCCTCAAGTTATACGGTTATAGGCCATAGTTAGTATGGGTATCCTATAATGGCAATAGAAAACCTTTAGTGTGATAAAGATACTCACATTAAACAGCTCATAACCCGGGATTGCTTTCCCGTTTTCTATCTTAGAAACAAGTTATGTTATAGGCTACATTTGCATTGAATGTTTATATTTATTTTATTTTTTGTTGGTGTTGGCCTTCCATGAAAAAATGAAACTTGATTAATACAGCAGTTCAAAATGTGTTATGAAGGGCTGTCGAATACAATCCAAAATACCCCGTACAACAGTCTCACAAGAAAATTGTAGCAATTTAAGCTAGTATACATCATCAACTCTGCTTTTTTTGTGCAAATCAGGGCTACATTGGAATTAAAATCCTAAACCAAAGGTAGCCTAACAAAACAGATCGTCCTCTCCAGCACTCTGCTTCTCTTCTCTTATCACAAACCAAATTCTGCGCTGTAGCCTACTGGAAAGGGTTAACATCAGTGTGGAAAGAATAAATCCCTGATCTCCCGGCTCCTATCGATTTTTCTGTGTGATGTGAAACCAGCAATCAGCTTTGCGGTTTGAAATTGCCCTGAAACCGGAGCCAGGACGTCAATGAGCCGCCGACACGTTTCAATTAGCGAGCCGCCCCGGCCGCTCGGTCCCCCGGGGCGCAGCAGCTTAGCGAGTCGGTCACGCCCTGCAGCCGCCCCCACTCTCGCGCAGGGCGGACAGAGGGAACCAGGGGATGAAGAAAACTTGGATGCAACGGAGAACTTATCAATAACGTGTATAGCCTAATCTATATATAATTTTTTACAGCATGTTTTTATTTTCTCCATAGCCTAGCCTACCTATACGTATATTCCCAAGCAGTGAATGGAATCTAAGCCAATATATATGAATAGCAACATTTTCCTCAAGTTTATTATTAAAATACATTCGAAAAACACATTTTTTATTTGTTTCGCCAAGATCTAGCTCAATAGCCTATAATAAGTCCAGTTTAAATCCTTGTGTTAAGTACTGAGTGCTTCAGTTGGTGTTCTGATGTAGGCCATTTTTCCCTGGCCGTGTCTCTCTAAGAGATGCAGCTGTTAAACACCAGGAGGAAGGAAACATTTAAGATGTATAAAGTATTCAGTCAGACGGCGCGAGGTAAACGTGACGGGCGCTTTCTTTCTTATTTTTTGTTGTTGATAAAAGTAAAAGACTTATTCCGACGGTGCACACTGCCCGAAGACACGCGCGGCGCACGTCCTGGCTGAGTGGCTCGACAGGTGAGGCGAGGGCTTCACGTCACGCCGGAGGGAGAGGGGACAGCGTGCCACCCTCAGGGGAACGCGCCAGGGGACCGTTCAAGCCACGGGCTGCCGTCACCGCATTGGCGCTGAACCGAGACGCCCGGCGGAGCCAGTCTCTCAGAACACTGCCCCGTTCTGTCATGTCACTGAGACAACTTGTCAGGCGATTCTTCTCAGCAGCATGTCCACGATCCACCACATATTTGATTGATTGATTGATGACGGTATCCTCTCTCTCGCTCTGTACACACACACACACACACTGTGTGCGTGTTGTATGTAGAATAACATTATGTATGTCTACATGCTGTGTCTGGTTATAAAGGGAAAAAAAACCCTTTATAGCCTACCCTGTTCCAAGTCAGCAACTGAGACAAGTAGGCTACATAACAGTTCAATACATCATTTTGATTTTTAATTCCCCAAAAGAACTGAGATAATAAATATGCTACAAGTCCTAATTCTGTCTGTATTCCTAAACCATTGCTCCAAGGGAAACTACACAGGTCATTATAAGCATTTACAGACATGTCAAATTCAAGCCTGGTATCTACAGATGCACATGATATACAGAATCATAAATGAGCTGAAATGAAAAAAGGCAGTACATTCAAAAAAATGATGCCATATGAATATTAAAACCCTCAGCACAGTGATAAGAATATGAGAGAGAGTGAGGGTACAGGGGATCTGATCTAAATTAAGCCTGGACATTTTTTTAAAAATTCAAAATCAGTGTTCTAAAACTTCATTGCTTTCAGTGTTACCAGTAACCAGTAGTGATTGTTACATCAGCATTAGAATGTTCAGTTAAGAACATTCTAATCTAGAATGTTCAGTAAAGAACATTCTAATCGCATATCTGTGATCATACAGACTCTCCGGAGGTGGTGAAGGATGGACGCTTACATTTGCATCCTTCAATAAAAGAAACGTACATAATCATTTCCCCATCCTTTTGTTATTTCTACTGTTCTACCAGTGTTACCATGCTTCTGTGGGAGTGCGTAGGTGGCAGTTTTGTATACGAGTGGTCAGGGTAATGTCATGGGGTCTGGATATGCGTGCTTGTGTCTTGCAGTGCGCGAGACCGCTTTGCGTGAATGTGTGGGTTCTGCATCCCAAAGGTCAGCTTTTTCTTTCACCCGGTGCTGTCTTGCTTTCTTTTTTTCCTGGCAATTTACATCAACAAATGCAGAGGAGGTAGGGGTGCGTGTGTGTGCCTGTGTGTGTGTGTCTGTCTGTGTGTGCCTGGGTGCGTTTGCGCGCAGGAGTGTGCGCATGTGTTTACAGCATGTTTTTATTTTCCTATCTACGTATATTGCAATGC
Source organism: Synaphobranchus kaupii (assembly GCA_029718625.1). NCBI lineage: Eukaryota > Metazoa > Chordata > Actinopteri > Anguilliformes > Synaphobranchidae > Synaphobranchus > Synaphobranchus kaupii. The sequence continues at coordinate 115,377,785 of CM056378.1, forward strand.
AGTGTGTGTGTGTTTGTGTGTGTGTGTGTGAGTGAGTGCAGGTGTGTGTGTGTGTGTGTGTGTATGTGTGTGTGTGTGTGTATGTGTGTGTGAGTGCAGGTGTGTGAGTGAGTGCAGGTGTGTGTGTGTGTGTGTGTGTATGTGTGAGTGAGTGCAGGTGTGTGTGTGTGTGTGTGTGCGTGTGTGTGTGTGTGTGTGTGTGTGTGAGTGTAGGTGTGTGTGTGTGTGTGTATGTGTGTGAGTGCAGGTGTGTGTGTGTGTGTGTGTGTGTGTGTGTGTGAGTGAGTGCAGGTGTGTGTGTGTGTGTGTGTGTGTGTGTGTGTATGTGTGTGTGTGAGTGAGTGCAGGTGTGTGTGTGTGTGTGTGTGTGTGTGTGTGTGTGTGTGTGTGTGTGTGTGTGTGTGTGTGCGCGTTGGGGGGGGGGGGGGGGGGTGGGGGGGGGTCACAAACCCCCCACTCCGCCTCATTCTCATTCTCCGCCAGCTCTCCGCCGCACACACACTGCGAGCGAGACCCCCCCCCCCTTGCTATCTGATCGATACCGCTCTTCGCCTTTCATCTGACCGGCCCTCTTCCTGGAGAAACCCGATACTGCTCAGCTCACAGCCCCCCCTCTGAGGACATAGTGCAGGCAGCCTGCTGTTTGCTGCTCTGCAGATGCTATTGTTGTGGTTGTGGTTGTGGGTGTGTGTGTGGGGGGGGGGGGGGGGGGGGGGGGGGCTGGTGTGGGGCTTTACGCGCGAGAGTGTGTGTGTACATGTGCTTTCAGTGATTCCTTTTTCAAAATTAACAGGCAAAAATCACTTAACAGAACAAATAAAAAACAAATAAACCAAAAACCGATGTGAAGGCTGCCACATGCCTCCAGCTTTACACTTACAATGTTGTGAGGTAACACGGGAGGCTGTGCATACTGTTGGGAAATTTGGCACAGATTATTAACTTTGCCATTTTTCTTCAAAATACTGCCGGAACCTAGAAATCTCACAAGGGCTTTCATTGTTCGAGTCCACGAAGCTGGCAAAAGGCATACATTCAGCGAGTATTTACCACAGTACATGGATGAGGGAAATTGCATCTCATGCATAACATTCCTTAGTTTCGTGACTCCAAATTAATTATCGAGATCTATTCTTAGGAAATTTCAAGAAAATACAGAGAATGGGAATATCTTGCAGAGATTGTGTGTGTGTGTCCACAAGTATGTGCATGCGTGTGTTGAATTCAGACTTCAGAAAGTAATCATTGCTGTGTACTTTTACCAATACCAGTAAGGATGATGTTATAGGGTTCTGATCTGAGCTATGTCTTGTTCTATGGTAAATTGGCCCTCTCTGCCAACTCATCCAGTCCGTTCCAATTACCCCCTCCGTCTTGCCCCTGTGCACATATTGTGTTCCATTGACATCCATTAAGACAAAACCTTGGGCCCTTTTCATTTTTAAAACAAAATGTCCCCAGGCTCCTTGTGTCACCAAACCCTGTGACATGATCTGACCAGTGCAATTACCAGCCCGGGCTTCCAGAATCAACTCGGAGACACCAGCCCCAGCCACTGCCCCCCCAACCCCCCCCTTTTTTTTTAACGAGGAAAACAAGATGAAGAAGTCAACATTGCGGAGAAGATGATAGGTGACTTCACGTTTCCGCATAGTGTAATCTCAAGCCAGTTATGAGCCTCGTGGTTATATTTAGTGTCTGTCACTATGGGAAGCCTTAACACTTTTTTTTATTTTATTTTTTTTTTACTTTCTCTCGGGGTAGCTGACCTCTGAACGACCTTACCATCATCTTTCCTGTCTGAGCATCACGCTCCTCCATCGTGTCTCTTGAGTATCAGATTCTTAGTCTCCGCCTTTTAAATATGGGAAGGTAGCGTTGAGCGTTCACAAACATCTTTGTTTGACTGCTAGCTAGGCAGAGCTTAAGAGCAGAGCATTATGGGAGAGACGTTTGCTCAGCGGCTGTTTTTTGTTTTTTTTTCCACCGTACAGCGTCCCTACGGAGAAGAACGGCAGCCCACAGGAAAAAGCACAACCGACTCTGAGCTACTTCTAACCCTCCCGTTTGAAAGGATAATCACTGATGTATTTGTTTGTCTCGTTGTATTCCATGTTCCTGGCTGGTTGCACAGCCGTGAATGCCATCTTCCTTCATATTAAACAGGTGGCCGAGGAGCCAGTCCACTTCAGCAATGGTAAAAGGCACAAGTATAGCTTTATTGTTCAATTAAAATTCTCAATCCAATTTATTTGTATGGCACTTTTTACAGAGAACTGTCACAAAGACGCTTTACAGAGAAGCAGAAAGAAAATTGGGCAAAAACCAGGCCTGAACCCTCGAACAGCAAGTCAGGTAAAAACTCCCCAGTGGGAAGAAAAACACTCAAACGGTGGCGAGACGAAACTCCCAAATGGGAAGAAATGTCGGGTGGAACCTGACTAGAGAGGGGGAGCCCATCCTTCGCTGGCCGGCCTGGTTTAAACCCTGACTAGAGAGGGGGAGCCCATCCTTCGCTGGCCGGCCTGGTTTAAACCCTGACTAGAGAGGGGGGAGCCCATCCTTCGCTGGCCGGCCTGGTTTAAACCCTGACTAGAGAGGGGGAGCCCATCCTTCGCTGGCCGGCCTGGTTTAAACCCTGACTAGAGAGGGGGAGCCCATCCTTCGCTGGCCGGCCTGGTTTAAACCCTGACTAGAGAGGGGGAGCCCATCCTTCGCTGGCCGGCCTGGTTTAAACCCTGACTAGAGAGGGGGAGCCCATCCTTCGCTGGCCGGCCTGGTTTAAACCCTGACTAGAGAGGGGGAGCCCATCCTTCGCTGGCCGGCCTGGTTTAAACCCTGACTAGAGAGGGGGAGCCCATCCTTCGCTGGCCGGCCTGGTTTAAACCCTGACTAGAGAGGGGGAGCCCATCCTTCGCTGGCCGGCCTGGTTTAAACCCTGACTAGAGAGGGGGAGCCCATCCTTCGCTGGCCGGCCCGGTTTAAACTAAAGGTGGGACAGATGGTAACAGAAATGTAATGAGGGATCTATCACAGGAAATGACAATCGAATAGGATAGAGCAGGTTACAGTCTTCAACATAGTTATTATTCAACATACAGAGCTGTGGGATTGTTATTCCGTCACTGCAGACACAATGGGTGCCATGTTGAAAGTGTGGTGGTCGGTGTGGTCCGTGTGTGTGCTTATGTGATCAAAGGCTCTTTTTAGCCCCTTTTCCACTGTCAGAATCTGCTCTATTCTGCTCCATACTCAGCTCCTCTTGTGTCTGTACCTCTAACCAGAGTTATCATTCGGGAAAGACAATAGGGAAATCATAGCATGCATTCTCATCGTTCCTCATCCATGGCCCCTGACAGACTAAGTGACTATTCTGGTAGGTGATGTACAGCATATATGTTTTGTATATTTTGTAGATTTTTTTCATGTGTAATGCATCAATTGAGCCAAGGTCCCTGAATCACCAGTATCCTCTGACCCTATGTTGTAATTACTAGCCAAGTACCAAACCTTACGAATATCAACCTGTCAACCTTAAGAATGCTGGTCTGAGTGTAGTATAAGGCATGGTACAAGAGGACCTACTTCACTGCTGTTTAACCTAATATCAAACAAAGCTCTTCCCTAACAAATAGTGCTTGTGTGTCTAATGTAGGCATGTAGGTGGAAACAGCACAGAGAAAAAAGCAGTGGTCAGTGCAGTTCTCACCACTCTGGTTGAGGGCCAACTCTAGCATGTGCTTCCTCCATGAGCAACCAGCTCCAGCTTTCCTCTATGGAGGAGTCTTCAGAGGTTCAGAAGTTGCTTTTCTTTGGTTGCAATCATCAAAACAAAACAAAACAAAACAACACAACACAAAACAAACTAAACTGCAGTCAACACCAGGCCAACAGGAACAACCCCAATTTTAGCTAACAAGCAGCATTTGAGGCCTGTAGCAACCAGAGCAATGTGAACCAATGTGCTCCAAACTGAGTCACTGCCAAAAGAGAAACTGGGCAGGGGACTTAAAATGGGCCTTCTTATGGACCTTCTCCCCATCACCTGACTCCTCACAAAATGGCTGCTTCTCATGACTTCAAAATGGGAGACTGCACCATCTCACCAGCCTGCAATAGGGATAGAAATGTGTGCCTATAAATATGCACGTCCCTCCTAACAGACACTATGCTGATTTTTTTAGCTGGCTTGTGTATAATGGTAAAGATACTGTAAACTAGGAGCTTTATGAAATGTAGCTACACAATCTCCAGCTGCAAATAACCAAACACTGTATATAAATGCAGTAAGTATGTAGGCTATTGATCTATTTCTATGAACTGCACAGTAAAAACTTCACAAAACCAATCAGAATAATGTCAGCGTGGATAATATATATTAGACTAGTAATCACACAAAGGAGCTAGTTGTATCTAAAGGTGAGGGAATCATATTGCAAATGATTTTGTTACAATTTCCACAATTGTAGGCAAAAGGCATACTATACAAATGCATAATGCTCCATGGAAATCAGTGACTTAAAAATTTTTTTTTAGTCTAAGAATAAAACCACAAAAGTCTTATTTGAACTGAAAATGTATGTGAATAGCAAATGATTAAAATTTAAACCGTAGGTGGTATTAAAACATCTCTGAGGCACACAATGTAATTTATTTAAAATAGAATAAGTTTCCCCTTCATTTATGGCATTATTTCAATAGAAAACAGTAATTAAAACCTCACCATGACACTGAAATTTGCATAAAATGTAGCATTGGACGACGTAAAATAAATCCAAGGTTGAGGTTGTGACGTCAAAGCCGGTTCCAACCTCTTAGAGGATTTTAATTTCTTGGCATCGTCTGCTTCTCAGTAATGAGAATTCAAGCTGAATTTGCATAAACTGCACCTGAATTCCTGTTGACTTTCAGGGAAAGTGACATCAAAGTGACATCAACACATGTTGACATATGGGCTATGCATGTATGAGTTGAGAAAGCTAAATGTAACGGTCAACTCGCCCGTTTTATTTTGAAAATACTCAATAAAAGAAGGGTGATATAGTGTAACTTGTTGTCCAGTGTGACTACTGTAAGCAAAAGTAGAAAAAGCAGGTGCAACATTTGCTTTAAAATACCACATCGTCAATTAAGTACATTGCACAAGGTTGGAAATTCAAAACCTTAGACTGAAGATTTGGTATTGATTGCCCTTCTTAGGATGTAGTGGAAAAATGGTCATAAGATATTTAGAATTACATTTTGAGGAAGAACAGCAAGGCCATAATCTGAATCTTTTTTCATGTTTTTAAACTTTCTATATGTAGGTAATTCATGAAAGATATTATTATATACATTATATACGTTATTGTTCAAACAAGTCGTCCATCGACTTTCATTCTGGAGGTTACTCAAGCAAAACTGGTTTCTCATTCGCTACCAAATTGCAAGCACAGTATTTAGTTATTTGCAGTTGTATTTAACTGAATTTATTGTCTGACATGACTACATTTACTTGATCATAATTTTCAATAGTTAGGAGAACACAATGGGGGATGCTGGCAGTAAGAAATACAGAGTTTTTCCTCTGAATGAGAGACGATACAGAACATTGGTGCCAGCATTAGAGGAAATTACCTCATTTGCGTTTTAACCTGCAGTGGGTTTGTAATGCCTAGGGTTTGTACCTCTCTGTACATATACTCCAGGGGACACCTGCATACCTCATCCTTGCCATAAAATAAAAATCACATCAGGACATTGTTCAAAACACAGTTTTACTCTGTCCAATCCAGACCATATTAGCTTGTTTTTTATTGGAGTTCCTGTTTTGCTGCTTAAACCATAGACTCTCAGAACAAATAGTATAAAAAAGTAAGGCCTTAAAAATGTACAAATACATAAAAATTGTACCCCATAGCCAGCAATGGATGATTCAGTTTTACTTTATTTTACTTTTACCTTTACGTAAAGGTACGTATTAATACCAAAATAGAACATTATTGTACTTTCAGGGTACGCTTGGGAAATGTGTTCTTTAAAGGACAAAAAGGCATTGTACCTCCACTGTGCTTTTATTTCTGAGAGTGTAAAAGCACTGCTATGTTTGTAGCATTGGGTCTGCACGGGACAGCTGTGGTGGGACCAGGCAAAAGGAATTATGAATGAAAGAATAATTGAGTGGGTCTGTGAGTGACCCAATACTCCCTAACCCATGGGGGGCAGGACCCCGGCATTGAAGTCTCATAGCTATCTGTTATCATCGCTGGCAATTCGTGTTTTCTGTACAGATATTAAAGGAATTAAGGTCCGTCAGATTTGTTAACATGGTAAGGTCCAGTTAACAGACTTTGTTTCTATAGGCTTATAGACTCATCTTGGTAAGCATTTAGTAAAGTCTTTGTCTGAGATCCTGCTTCATACTCAACGGCTCCACCTAATTCTAAAGTGGCCACTCTGTTTATTTGTTATATGTGATAGCCCTACTATACGAGGGTATGTATAGACACAGGAAGGAGCTAGAACTCATATTTTATAATACTAATTTGGTTTACACGATTCTTTATACGGAACCTTAAAATAAAGTGCTACATTTTTTAAAAATAAACCTAAAACAGAAACACTCTCAAACTTTGTAAAAAGAATTTGCCAAGTTCTCTCCCGAAGTCTGGTGTTTGAAGGCTACGATGAGCCCAGGAACACATCTTTCAATCTCTTTCATACCTCATGAATAGGGCCACCAGTTTATCTAAATTTCTTTTCTCGCATGAACTTCAGTCCTCCGCTAGCAAGGGGTCGCTAGCACTGCCTTTTTGTCAAGCCATGTGTCAAACAATTATGCTGATATCATCGCCTCAATCATCTACGTTGAGAAAGTAATTGGCACTAATTAAGAATAGATGATAATTGACAGTGATATTACAAGGGACACTCACATGTTAAGTTCAGTCCTGCGGCAGTATTTTGCATGCGGCAGTATTTGAAGCAGTGAAGACGGACAGCAGTTATATAACTTTAACGTGGACCAAAAATAGTTAAATAAACAAAGAAATAAATGGTATTAATAATGAAATGGCTTTCAGCAGAAGTATAAAAAAATATTAAATAAAAGTGAAGAATGTCATGTACAAGGTTAAAATTCAAGATTCTAAACTCCTGGTTAAATTTGAACATGGTGAGTCGTTTAACAATTTCTTCTGTCATTGATTGATGATGCTTGGTGAAAACGTATGAAGAGACCATATCTTTCTGCATTGAGTTGTAAAACAGACACGTATCATTTTGCCTTTCGTGTGAGGCTTGGAAATATTTCCTCAGCTGTATCCCAGAATTCTCCCAGTGACATTACAGTGGCGTTTTCTTATGCTAACAATTGGTATGTGTCCAATTCGGATCTTCCATTTTCATCGAAACCTGGAATTGAGTCTGCACACTTCCTTGGGATCAAAAATCCAGAGTGAGCTGGTTGACAGAAACTTTTTTAAAAATTATTATTTATCAGGGTTGAAAATATGTTGTGAGGTTCTCCGCACCTTCTGTGAATGTTTTGACTAATTGGTGGTACATTGTTTGGCTGTTAGCTTCATAACCATTAGCTTCAAAACTGCACATAGCTTCATAACTCAGTAATCCTGCTTCGTGATACAGGCCCCAGTAGTGTGTTCTGCAGAAAAAGCTGGCAGCCTTCATAACTGGTCTTGGCTGAAAATGGAAACTTCTTTAAAAACGTACATTGGGATGGCAGGTATGCCATCCGCCAAGTTACGGCTTGGTGGGGCATGCCCCATACCTATACAGCACAGAGAGTTTGGCACTTTTCAGGGTTTCCTACAGAAGTAAACCACAATAACCATAGACTCTCAGCCCTTCAAAAACATTAACTTCTGTATGTTCTGACCTCATGTAACCACACAGCATTCAGATACAACTTCACACATCCACACAATAAAGCCCCAAACTTGGGTTATTTTGCCGTTTTTCTCCTTCCTCTTCCGCTTCTTCTTCTTCTTCCCATTTTCCTGCCAAACTGCCTGCCTCCGTCGCGATGTTATCAATGGGGAGAATTATTATTTGAGGGTATGGTCCGTATGCCTGCTCATCAAGCTTATCGTCCAATAAAAACACTTCATACTAATGTTTTTTAATGTTAATGTAGCTAATGGCTTCATGCTTTCCAAGAAGCTACTGTGGCCTTGTGGTTAGAACTGCAGTCTCTCACACAGTGGATTGTGGGTTCGAGCCCAGCAGGGCACATGTGTATTTTCCACAAAAACAATGTGCAACTGTTAAGTACTTTTCATTTCTTAGACTGTTATTATTTTCAAATTAAGGTACACATTAAGGTATTTTTATTGCAAAGGCAAAAGAGGTTTCCAATATTAACTGTTCAATGTTTCACTTGTATTTCACGTGTATTATATCACACCCTCCCCAAACCGGACGCTCGCTCTTGTCTGGTTTGGGGAGGGTGTTACGCTCTGCTCTTGCGGTCATGACTGACTGACTGTGGGAAACCCCTTGCCTCGGCCAACATTTCATTATTCATTAATTTCTTCACTTCAGCTCTGTTCACTTTATCCTTTTCACACATAATACAAGGTCACCATAAAATTAACTACTAGGAAAATTAAGAATTTACGATAATAGCCTACATTAAGAATTGCGGATAACCTCTTTTAAGCTGCAAGCCTTTAAGAGATCGGATTTATAAACCACCAATTCCCCAAACATATCTAATTCATGGTTAGTCACTTAAAAAAATTAAATAAATAGCCTCAGAATGTGGCTCTCTAGTCTAAGCTACTCTGCTGATAATGGTAGCTTACTGCAAACGCTTTTAAGAAGAAGAAGAAGAAAGAAGAGAAGAAGAAGAAGAAGAAGAAGAGAGAAGAAGAAGAAGAAGAAGAAGAGAAGAAGAAGAAGAAGAAGAAGAAGAAGAAGAAGAAGAAGAAGAAGAAGAAGAAGAAGAAGAAGAAGAAGAAGAAAGAAGAAGAAGAAGAAGAAGAAGAAGAAGAAGAAGAAGAAGAGAAGAAGAAGAAGAAGAAGAAGAAGAAAGAAGAAGAAGAAGAAGAGAAGAAGAAGAAGAAGAAGAAGAAAGAAGAAGAAGAAGAAGAAGAAGAAGAAGAAGAGAGAAGAAGAAGAAGAAGAAAGAAAGAAGAAGAAGAAGAAGAAGAAGAAGAAGAAGAAGAAGAAAGAAGAGAAGAAGAAGAAGAAGAAGAAGAAGAAGAAGAAGAAGAAGTAAGAAGAAGAAGAAGAAAGAAGAAGAAGAAGAGAAGAAGAAGAAGAAGAAGAAGAAGAAGAAGAAGAAGAGAAGAAGAAGAAGAAGAAGAAGAAGGAAGAAGAAGAAGAAGAAGAAGAAGAAGAAGAGAATCTCTGGTATGTACTTTCTTAGTAGTATCTATTGTTTTCTTTCTGGCTAAGATTCCTGGGAAATATGCGTTCTCCAATTAAGCTTGTTCGCCAACGTTACTTCCTGCTTCTCGTCAGGAAGCAGATACAAACTAGGCTACTACGAAGCGAATCAACATGCATTATCGCCTACATTCATTGCACTACAGAAAACTAAACTAAACCTAGCTGTCCGGTACCAAACATTTCCCGCAGGTAACGTTCTACACTACCGGAAAAAAACTGTTGTGCAGAAACTCACTAGCTCGCTCGCTAGCTCGTAGCCCACACATGGAAGGTTGGAGTTACGCATCCGACAATCCAGTGTTGAATAGCCTAACGTTAAATGTATTTCATAGAATACTAATAGCCCTATTTTAAAACTGGATTTCCATATTTTACTGATGCAAACTATTTAGGCTGTATGTCTTTTCAGCTAGAATGTGTTTGCGTCTAGCCCATTGTGCATGCATGTCTCCATATAGACTTGGTTCATTAATTTACAAGCTTTATCATGATCATAGCTCAGGTGGTGCTGTTCATTGTATTTCATTACACATTAAATACTGCTCATCTACAAACTCGTTTAATGTAATTGTGTGCTGTCTGTAATAGGATAACTGTTCTCATTATTGTCAATAGAGGGCGTTATGGTTAAGCGAATGTCTGCATACATTTCTTTGGAATGCATGTCTCTATCCGTGTTTATCTTCATGCATTATTCATCATTAGTTAGCTATAAAAAATAAGTGATATCAGATCAAAAACGTCTACGACGTAAAAAAGCCAAGTTACTCACGCATAGCCTACATAGCGCTGTCCATAAGTTCTTAATTCCAACTTGCAAAAACTAGGCCTGCCTTTAAAAGTCTTGATATCAAAATGTGGCCAAGTTACAACTAACAATGTTGCCTATCGTAGCTCACACTAAATAAACTAGCTCTATTCCAAAGCAATGCTATCCAAACTTTCCTAAATTATTTAATGCAACTTGGCCCTGTGTTTCTTCATCTTACCATCTCAAGAGAATGTGGTCAATGAAACTGTATGTGCCACATCAAACTGCAAAATGAATAATTATTTATAGTGGAAATACTCTGATTCAGATGTGTTGCACTTAGAAATTAAACAGAAGAATTATTACACTATAGGGCATGTTTGAACAATTGTCTGCATCCACTGCTTTGGGTCTATGAAAAGCACAGAATGAATAAAATGTATTATTATTATTATAATTATTATTATTATGTATTTATTGATTTATTTATTTGGATTTTCTATCAAAACCTGTGTGGTCCTACAGAGCATAGATATCTTTGTGTTCACAAAATTCTGTTTGCAAATATCATAAATACTATTATGTTAAGAAAATTGGTACTATTACTTATTTGCCACCATCTGACCCACAAACATGTCTGGATACGTTTGTAAAAATGCTTTATGTACGCTATTTTCTAGGTAAAAATATTACTCATTTTTATCTGCATTTATTTATTCATCACCCCTTTCTCTATTGTACATGATGTTTCTTCATATAAATGTCTGTTTGTGAATTGTAAAGAATGCTGTAGCAGCAGTTAACATTTTAAAAACCTGTACATTTTCTAAAGTAAACTTGCCAACAAAGTACAACCACATCCTTTCTGGAGTGTAATTATTCATCAACTGTTAAAAAAATTAATTGAAATCATATGTTGTTCCATGAGGCACAATCTCTTCACATGCAAAGATGAAGAAACACAGGGCCAAGTTGCATTAAATAATTTCGGAAAGTTTGGATAGCATTGCTTTGGAATAGAGATAGTTTTATTTAGTGTGAGCTACGATAGGCAATATTGTTAGTTGTAACTTGGCCACATTTTGATATCAAGACTTTTAAAGGCAGGCCTAGTTTTTGCAAGTTGGAATTAAGAACTTATAGACAGCGCTATGTAGGCTATGCATGAGTAACTCTGCTTTTTTTACATCGTAGACGTTTTTGATCTGATAATAGATACATTACACGCACAGAGATGGGAAGTGATTTAACCCTTGACTGAACGTTCTAATGCTGATGTAACAATCACTAATGGTAATTGAAAAAGCCACGGAGTTCTAGAACACTGATTTAGAATTTTGGGGAAAAAACATTCCAAAAAACCGAGGGACTCTTCAAAGGGTTAAGGACAGCGATAATCCCAGCACAGGAAGGCCAGCTGGGAGCAGCCTGGAACAGGGAGGGCCTGGGGAGGGATTTCACTTGGCAGGTGGATGGAGAGTGAATCGTTTGGGGAGGTTCTGGATGATAATAGCAGAGAAGGTGCTGGAAGGAAAAGCAATGCGATAAATCTCCATCCCCCTGCGATGGTAATTGTAATTGAAATTAATTTGTTAGCCAAGCGAAACCGATAGCAATTGATACTGACTGAGACCAAGGTGGTCTCTAGAGGGCAACGCTGAAAATTGAAATATATGTATTTTTTTACAGTATTTACATCAATATTAACGCACTGTACTAAAATGATATTTCTCAGTATTTCCGTAGTCCAGAAGACAGGAATCAGGAGCGTCCAACAAGTGTTTTGAATTTTATCTTGCCTGTTTTTTTTTAAACAGTGTTTTGCTGCCAATTTGGAACACGCAATTGAAATTTTACAGTACATCGGTCCAACATTCTTCATCAGTTTGAGAGATTGTGTAACACTTTAAAAGTGGTGTGGATGCCAAAATTAAATGCTGATGAGACAAAGGAAAGATGTCCACTAAAACCATCGCTCCCTGGGCGATGCTCCCGTCAGCACCAACGCAGCCAAGGATCAAATCAACAATGGGACATCTCACTGCATGCAGGTCTAGGGCATTAGTTAAACAAGCTACCTGACAGCCCATTCTTGCTATTCTTCTAGAGAAATTTGCAAGTTGGACCTACACCAACATGGACAGAGGCATACAGTATAATATAATACTTTAAAAAGTAGGATGCACTTCCATTCCAAGATTGTACTAACATGAAAGTAATTAAGAAAGTGAACAAAAAACAGAAAAACGCCAATGAAAAGCCACTGGGGCGTTGGTCCACCGCTATTTTTGATTAAAATGTCTGCTCTTGCCCCACACAATTAAAATGTTCTGTCAACCAATGTGTGAGTGATTGCCTTTAATTAATGCACAGACCTGACCCTTTCTGTTCACTGTTGCTCTTAGCAGATGATGTCTTTCCATTGGAATTACACGTCGGTGATACCACCTCATTGATACCACTGTTGCTTTTGAAACATCCGCAAACTGAGCTGCCTTTGTTGACTGAAGCTCCCATAAATGTTCCTTAAATATTTTCCCCCTACTCCTAAGTCACTGTGGTCTCTTGCAGCCAAGTGATGTGTGCCTTGGTCCAGAACCAAACCATGACCATGTTGTTAGCCATACTGTGAGGGATCAAAAGCCTATTGTCTCGTGGTGGTGTTGGGGTAGCTAGCTTGGCTGACATGGGTGACTTATACTAGCTAGCAAGCAAGCAGTCGACTAATGTCGTTATGTATTAAGACAAACGGTGTTGATAGCTTTCTAGCCAAGAGCGACGGGTGGCCAACTAGCTACTGTACCTGTAGCCTAGCTAGTTTGGTGGCTGGAAATTGTATTTATCTTCGCCTTTGGTGGACTCGGCGATGGTGTTGGGATGGGAGCTGGTTGTTTGCTGGTTGACTGGTCCATTTCTCAGCAGCTAGCACGTGAGAGAGGGAAGGCGCTCGGAAGCGCGCTTAGACGTCACATCCTTCATGCACAAAATAATTTTCCCCGGCAAATCCGACGCGGACCCTTTACATAAAAATCAACCCATAGGCTCTTATACGCAACAAAGAAAGTCGGGGAAGGTAACATTTTTTTAAGTTAAGTTATTTTAAGTTACATTACAATCTGTTCATACATTGGCAATTGAAAGCGATCCATGCATGTAAAAATCTTACACGTAGCCTTTTAAACCTGCTTTCCATTTGTACTAAAATGCACCCACAAATACCTTTCCCAAACTTGCTTTCGGGCTTAGTAAATCACTTTACACATGCTAAAGCAATCTATTTGCATGACCTCTTCCCACTATTTTGCAAAATAAAGTAGGAACACCCAAATTTGCATATTTCATTCATTCAGGCTAACCCGCAAAAACAAAAAAATCCACGTATCTTTCTATTTTAAAATGTGCAGTCCTAGTTTGGACGACAGTAACAGTTTTACACGTGATTTTGTACCCGCAAACCTTTAGTACTTCGTAAATATAAACCTAAGTGCGGTGCTCCAATGCTACAATTACGGCGTGAAAAGAAATGGGGACTAGCTGAGGACAGCTATAAATTTTTACTTAATATTTACTTTACTTATTTTTAATATAAGTAATTCAAAACATTTAATTTAAAATGATCACTGACACACATGTACACACTCATGTGCAAACATACAAACACACTAGCATCGATACGAATGCATGCATTCTTACATTTTACAGCATGTCTGGAATCGCCCACTTGACTTCACACAACACAGTGTTATCAAGCCATTTGCTGAAAAAAAAACCCAAGGCGGCTTTGTTCACAGACAAATATTTGTTTGTTTCATCCATTTTGTGTTTGTCTTAGTTTTTTTTGACTGGTTCATTTCTGTAATACGATCGGATATATCAGTTCAGGGGCTTGTTTCACGTACAGATTTATAATTTTTGTAAGGAAAATCATGAGCTTCCATATTGTGCTCCCTGCATAGGATCTCAGAAACCAGGAGCTGGTTTTTAGTCATTTATACCCTCTAGAATCTATATTTCATAGGCGTTCCATGCAGCTGCATTGCCCAATTATGAGCCCCCGAAGCATCAGGAGAGATATTTAGGCGGGGGAGAGCATTTAGACAGGGACTCAACCCTCGAGGGACTTCAGAACCGCACCACGCTTCTCCTCGCTTACCGCCTCCGTCCCAGCCCGCGAGGCAGGGTTCAATTAACGCGACGGCTGCTCTTACCCGCCACCTCCAGCCCGGGCTCGGGGAAAACAGCGGCGAAACGACCGATTTCTCCAATGGCTGGCTGTGTGATTCACCCGCCTATTGCTCAGGACGTAATAAAAGCCAGGAGAGTGTAAATGCGTCTGTTTGGCCCAGAAGGGGAACGGGGAGTCAGTGGCTTTGGCGGGGCCCTGTTACAGTACATTAGGCATTCCTCACTACCCTCATTGCAGCGTCAGCTCCTACGCAGGATAGTCCTCCCACCGACAGACAGACGGACAGGCAGACAGACACACAGCTCACTATCTTTATCAGGGGAAATGACTCCCCTGACCTCACATAGCAGTCTCCCATTTTAATTCAGCTGTTCATCCTCTACCTTTACCAGCTTCACTAACATGTTATAATATTACCGTCCTGAAACCACCCCACTCACCATTTAAACACACACGCAAGCACGCACGCACGCATGCACGCACGCACCGCACGCATTCATGCCCATACACACACAGACGCACACCATCTTGTGGCAGCACACCTTGGGTCACGCAAGGAGACAGAAGCAGACGCAATGGAAGTGATCTGGAGGATAAGCATACGTATGTACAGCACTCAGATTCATCTTTAAAATTAAAATAAAGTCACGACCAGAAGAGACGAGTAACACATTGAGCAAGGATTCACGAAGCTTCAAATCTGAAGACCTCCACGACAGTTTTCAGCAGGTTGCTAGGTTACGCGATCATCTGGACCTGTCACCGCTACCGAGCAAAACTGCCTCAGTGACCACACAACCGCCGTGGGGGGTTTGCAGGTGTCACTACTTTCTCTTCTCCAAAATAAGAACCATTAGAGTAAATATAGGGCGTTTCCCCTCAATGTTTTCTCCTGCAATGGGTTGGGGGGGGATTAAAAGTTCTCCAGCCACCTTAATACACTCTTTTATTAAAGGGTTCTTTGGCTTGTCTTTGTGGGGAAACGCTTTGTTATTTTATTTATGGAACCTTCTATGGTAGGTGTGAAAAGCGTGAAACCTCCCAGATTAAATCATTTTGCCCGACAAAGAACCCTTGAACTAGATAGGGAGAGATATAGCAGCTTGCATAATTATGAATCAAAGATCATAATATTATAAATATTCCGACTTCCGAGATCATTTGAATACACCAAGAGACCGCAACACTGCGTGTATGGAGGAAAGTCGTGGAGGCGGAGTTTGTGTATTGGACTGCTTGATAACACTGGACATCTTGG
>CM056378.1:115396372-115413872 GCA_029718625.1 Synaphobranchus kaupii
CTCCTGAGCTGACCGCACAAAACGACAAGAAAATCATTAGTTTGATTTACTTTCTCTCTCTCTTTCTTTCTTTCGTTCTTTCTGTCTGTCTGTCTGTCTCTTTCCCAGGGGGGTCCTTGCCCTTAGATATTTTAGGACAGAGACAGGACAGACAGACATGTTTGATTGGTGTGCGTTGTGTGTGTGTGTGTGTGCGTGCGTTGTGAGAACAGAGGGGTGTTATCTGGCATTCCTCCTGTGCGTCTCCGTCATACGAGTCTCTGCCCCGAATGTAAAAGCACAAAACTGCATCTAAGCTTCTGTCAGTGGGTCCGTTTACATGCACGGCAATATCCCATTACTGGAAACGATCAGCTTACGCCAGTATTTAACTTATTGCGTTCACGTGGACATAAGAAATGTGATTACTCCAAAAGCCGCGTTTACATGATTCTCTCCATAATCGGCTCTGTGGAAAACGTAGCTACTAACTGCTTCCCGTTGTAAGGACAAAAATGATCCGCCCGTCAAAAATTGACGTTAGTAGGCTATTATTATTATTATAGCTAGCTAGTAATTATTATAGCTAGTTAGTTATAGCTAATTGCTAGTAGTGGTTGATTTATATTATTGTACTAGCTCGCTTTACCGATCTCTAAATCTGGCGACTTTCCCGAAAATTTCAGTTATTTAATATGCTAGCCACAAACTAGCTAGTACAAACACAAGCACGTAACACTGAACAATATATTTTCACCGGTGAAATGCAAATTTAATAATAAAATTCTGGAAGTGAGATGCTGAAGGAACCCCAGGCATAGCAAATGTTGACGGGTGGAATCATTTTGACGTTACAACCGCCTCTTCTGCCTGACATGCGTAGTTATAAAAAGCCGAAAGAAACCGGAGAAAGGTGTTTACATGCTCCAAAAAATCGAAAGTTTGGCCAAAAAACCAGGGGTGTTAATCGGGTTTCGAAAACACGGATTATGACCTTACATTATCGGATAAAGGTGTTTACATGACCATTTCAGTAACCAGAGTATTGCCGGGTTCAGATTGGAGTATTAGTGTGCATGTAAACGTACCCATTGTGAATTACCCCCCCCCCCCCCCCCCCAAATTAAACGTCCACTTTCACAGATGTAATTATACAGTAAATCCAACCCGATGTAAAATAAAAAATTTTATTTCAGGAAAAGCTGGAAAACCAGCCCAGTCTGAGTTTCCTTAGCAAATTATAGCTGTTACTGGGATACCTTGTTTGTAACAGTTGTGGTTGGATGACAGCAGGATTTCTGTTGGAGGCACTAGGGGGGGGGGTTCATTGGAGCGGTTTGGACCTCCAGTGTGGCGTAACACACACACACACATGCGTGTGCACAGCACCGCAGCGCGTCACGCCGTTCTCCGTTTATAATTAACCCCCGGGGGTGTGTGACGCTGGCAGTGTGTCGTGTAAAGAGACACACACACACACACAGACACAGACAGGCAGGCAGACAGAAACACAGACAGACAGACAGACAGACAGGCCCGGCGTCCCCCCCCCCCCACCCCCCGATGGGTCCCCAGCTCCCCAGCTGCCCAAATGTAATAACACGCTCGCCCCGCGATGGTTGACAGGCGCCACAGAGAGGGATAATGTGTGCGTTTGGGGAAGTGTATGTGTGTGTGTGTGGTGGGGGGGGTGTCCTGGTTACGCCTGACCCCTCACGCCTCACAGCTCAGTCCTCAGCCTGCTCTGGTCCTGGCCAGTCAGCTCACAGCCCTGGTTACCTAGCGACCGGGGGCCGGGGGATTGAAGGCTTCAGACGGGTTCACAGACAGAAGTGTGACATTTAAAGGCCTCGCGCCCGCCCCCTTTTCTTTCTCCGCTCTCTCCGATCTCTCCGCTCTCTGCCCACAAACCGTCTCCTGGCATGTGGGGGTTTGTTTTCCGTTAAATACTCAGACTGTGAGAGAGAGCCAATGAGCACGGTCGTTGGGCGGGAGTGAAGGACTCTGGGGAATATGCCTCTCACTCTGTCCCCATTAGAGTGATGATGTAATGAATCGTCTCAATACAGCCGTGAAGTTAAGGCCTGACTGACCCGCTCTTCACCTGTATGTATGACTGACCCCGCTCTTCATCTGTATGTATGACTGACCCGCTCTTCACCTGTATATATGACTGACCCGCTCTTCACCTGTATGTATGACTGACCCGCTCTTCACCTGTATGTATGACTGACCCGCTCTTCACCTGTATGTATGACTGACCTGCTCTTCACCTGTATGTCTGACTGACCCGCTCTTCACCTGTATGTATGACTGACCTGCTCTTCATCTGTATGTATGACTGACCTGCTCCCCGCTCTTCACCTGTATGTATGACTGACCCGCTTTTCACCTGTATGTATGACTGACCTGCTGTTCACCTGTATGTATGACTGACCTGCTCCCCGCTCTTCACCTGTATGTATGACTGACCCGCTTTTCACCTGTATGTATGACTGACCTGCTCTTCATCTGTATGTATGACTGACCTGCTCCCCGCTCTTCACCTGTATGTATGACTGACCCGCTTTTCACCTGTATGTATGACTGACCTGCTGTTCACCTGTATGTATGACTGACCCGCTCTTCACCTGTATGTATGACTGACCCGCTCTTCACCTGTATGGTACACATGACTGACCCGCTCTTCACCTGTATGTATGACTGACCCGCTTTTCACCTGTATGTATGACTGACCTGCTGTTCACCTGTATGGTACACATGACTGACCAGCTGTTCACCTGTATGGTACACATGACTGGCCCGCTCTTCATCTGTATGGTACACATGACTGACCCGCTGTTCACCTGTATGGTACACATGACTGACCAGCTGTTCACCTGTATGGTACACATGACTCACCCGCTCTTCATCTGTATGGTACACATGACTGACCCGCTGTTCACCTGTATGGTACACATGACTGACCCGCTCTTCATCTCTATGGTACACATGACTGACCCGCTGTTCACCTGTATGGTACACATGACTGACCCGCTGTTCACCTGTATGGTACACATGACTGACCCGCTCTTCACCTGTATGGTACACATGACTGACCCGCTCTTCATCTCTATGGTACACATGACTGACCCGCTCTCTTGTGTTTTGTAGGTAGAAGACGCCATGCTCATGTTCGACAAAACGACTAACAGACATAGAGGTAAGCCGCACTGTTCAATCCTGGCTGTTTCAGCTTCTTTAGACAAAGCTCTTCCCATTGTGTGTCTCTCAGAATCCTTAACCACGGCACATGCTTCATATTATGTGCACGTGTGTGCCTGGTTCTGGTTCTGGTTCTGGCCTGATTGAGGCAGCTCATAGGCTGATGATCCGATGCCTGGGCACACAAACGCGTGTCTTGTGAGATCTTGTCATCATGTAGGGGGTGGTTTTCTCAGAACCCCATAAACCTATAAAATCCAGGACAAACTGTGTGAAGCTTAAATTATAGATGTGAAATAAATGGTTTGTGCTCTAAAGGCGTTAAAGTGGCTCTGGATGCTGTTGGCTCTTCCAGGACAGACAGAGGAGAACAGAGATTTGTGATGTGAATGACATCTTACCAGAGACCTTTTCTTCATTTAAATGTGCTGGACTGGATGTGTGAAATCAGAGGCATTAGCACAGAACTACAGACGCTGTGTTTATTGTGTGAGAGCAGCACAGAACTACAGACGCTGTGTTTATTGTGTGAGAGCAGCACGGAGCTACAGACACTGTGTTCATTGTGTGAGAGCAGCACAGAACTACAGACGCTGTGTTTATTGTGTGAGAGCAGCACAGAGCTACTGACACTGTGTTCATTGTGTGAGAGCAGCACAGAACTACAGACACTGTGTTCATTGTGTGAGAGCAGCACAGAACTACAGACACTGTGTTCATTGTGTGAGAGCAGCACAGAACTACAGACACTGTGTTCATTGTGTGAGAGCAGCACAGAGCTACAGATGCTGTGTTTATTGTGAGAGCAGCACAGAGCTACTGACACTGTGTGAGAGCAACACAGAGCTACAGACGCTGTGTTTTCTGTGTGAGAGCAGCACAGAACTACAGACGCTGTGTTTACTGTGTGAGAGCAGCACAGAACTACAGACGCTGTGTTTACTGTGTGAGAGCAGCACAGAGCTACAAACGCTGTGTTTACTGTGTGAGAGCAGCACAGAGCTACAGACGCTGTGTTCATTGTGTGAGAGCAGCACAGAGCTACAGACGCTGTGTTCATCGTGTGAGAGCAGCACAGAACTACAGACGCTGTGTTTACTGTGTGAGAGCAGCACAGAGCTACAGACGCTGTGTTTACTGTGTGAGAGCAGCACAGAGCTACAGACGCTGTGTTCATTGTGTGAGAGCAGCAGAGCTACAGACGCTGTGTTTATTGTGTGAGAGCAGCACAGAGCTACAGACACTGTGTTCATTGTGTGAGAGCAGCACAGAGTTACAGACAATGTGTTCATTCCTCATTCTGTCAGTGGACATTAGGTCACATGACACTGGACGAGCCCTGAAAATCGATTGGTTGAAAAAAGTAATTTTGTACATGGGAGTGAAAATCTCATATGGCTTTTTCTGAAAGGGAGACAGATGGTCGTCTCAGTATCTAGACCACACCCCCTCTGCAGTTTTCTGTTAGTTAGTTTGTTGGGGTTTTGTGACAGAGGCGAGCGCAGGATGTGAGCGCAGGATGTGAGCGCAGGATGTGAGTGGAGTCGCAGCGCTGCTGACCGGGAGGGAGCAGAGCCGCTCTTTATCGCTGTTTACCTGCAGCGCTGCATTTGTTCTGCGCTGCTGCTCAGGATTCTCTCTGCTGCGTAATGCGCACATGCATCAGCTCTGTCTGTCATCTTTTAACACTTCAGCCAAACCCGTGTTCCTCTTCACTCTACAGAGTCCTTGGTTTAATTTTACTGTTTTAACCTTAAAAAAAGGTTCTCTTCTTTTTTTTTTTTTTTGCATCAATTGCGACAAAAAGCCTTTTTATGGACCTTTTTTGGGGAGGGTGGTGGGGTGTTGGGGGTACGTTCGCTGGTGATTTTGGGTCTTGCTACGTGTGATACACTGTCAAGCAGGGATGGTCGTCTTCTGTGTACTTCTGTTCCCTCTCAGCCGTCACCAGATTAATATTAATTCTTAATTTATTTATGTACTTATTTTCTTAATTTTACCCCAGAGTTGTGTGCGATTGTTTATTTTGATGTAATTCCTGTCCCCCCCCTCTCCCTCATCTCCCCGGCTGTATAATGGGGTTCTGTTCCCCCTCCGTCTCCCCGGCTGTATAATGGGGTTCTGTTCCCCCTCCGTCTCCCCGGCTGTATAATGGGGTTCTGTTCCCCCTCCGTCTCCCCGGCTGTATAATGGGGTTCTGTTCCCCCTCCGTCTCTGTTATTAATAAGGACGTATAGTTATTGTTATTAATAAGGACGTATAGTTATTGTTATTAATAAGGACGTATAGTTATTGTTATTAATAAGGACGTTTAGTTATTGTTATTAATAAGGACGTATAGTTATTGTTATTAATAAGGTCGTATAGTTATTGTTATTAATACGGATGTATAGTTATTGTTATTAATAAGGACGTATAGTTATTGTTATTAATAAGGACGTATAGTTATTGTTATTAATAAGGACGTTTAGTTATTGTTATTAATAAGGACGTATAGTTATTGTTATGAATAAGGACGTATAGTTATAGTTATTGTTATGAATAAGGACGTATAGTTATTGTTATTAATAAGGACATATAGTTATTGTTATGAATAAGGACGTATAGTTATTGTTATTAATAAGGACATATAGTTATTGTTATTAATAAGGACGTATAGTTATTGTTATTAATAAGGACGTATAGTTATTGTTATGAATAAGGACGTATAGTTATAGTTATTGTTATGAATAAGGATGTATAGTTATTGTTATTAATAAGGACATATAGTTATTGTTATTAATAAGGACGTATAGTTATTGTTATTAATAAGGACGTATAGTTATTGTTATTAATAAGGACGTATAGTTATTGTTATTAATAAGGACGTATAGTTATTGTTATTAATGAGGACGTATAGTTATAGTTATTGTTATGAATAAGGACTTGGTGCCAGCAGTGACAGTGCACTGAGAGGTCACTGAGGTTCGGTGGCAGTTGGCGGTTGACACGGTAACGGCGCTCTAATCCGCGGCTCACCACTCTGCACAGTAATTTAGAGTATTCCGCTGCGTCCTTCAGCCCCCACCCTGGAGGTGAGCGATGTAACGGCCGCTAAAAAGACATCCTCCCCTCGCCCCCCCCCCCCCCCCCCCCCTCGCCCCCCCAGGCCTGTGGAACCCGCCACAAAAGCACCAGGCCTCTCTGGCATTTACAGGAATGAAATAAGGATGATTGTGTTTGGAACTGAGCTCTTTTCGTTTCTCCAAAGCTGTCAAACCCCCCCACTGCATCATGTTTCATCTTCCCCCAGACCCCCACCCCCCCAAAAACCACATACACAGATTTGATGACACACGTACGTACGTACGTACGTACGTACACACACACACACACACACACACACACACACACACACACACACACACACACACACACACACACACACACACACACACACACACAGTGGTCACATGAGCTTGTTTGAAGACTGTGGGGACACAGGTGGGGGTTTCGGGATGGGGGGAGGAGTTTACCACAGACCAGAAGAGTGAGAGAGAGTGAGAGAGAGTGAGAGAGTGTGTGAGAGAGGGAGAGAGTGTGAGAGTGTGAGAGGGAGAGAGAGAGAGTGTGAGAGTGTAAGAGAGTGTGAGAGTGAGTGTGAGAGAGTGTGAGAGAGGGAGAGAGTGTGAGAGAGTGTGAGAGGGAGAGAGAGAGAGTGTGAGAGTGTAAGAGAGAGAGTGTGTTTTTGTGTCTATGTAAATGTAAGTGTAACATTGGAGGGAGTTTTGACTTTGAATGTATTTTTTCATTAATAAACAGTGAAGTGATGAAATTGTGTGAAACTGCAGTGGAGGCTTTTGATTGTCTTTGATTGCTCCTTCAAAACAAGAGGGGGGAGGGGGGAGTATCAAACAAGGCGCCGTACCGTACCCCCAAATTCACTCAGTTAAACTGTGCCCTTCTTTCACTAATCTTCTCATTGTTGTTTTTGGACTGATCTTTTTTTAAAATGACTTATTATTCGGTGTCAATTTTATTTGTGTCCAGAACCGGCCTCACTGTCCTGAAACAAGACCTGATCTGTCTGTCTGTCCAGCTCTCCGTTATGAGTGTCCTACGGTCTGTCCACTAACAATATTTTTTCTATGTATTATTTATGTTTAACAATGTAATATTATTACAGTTATGATTATGATTTGTTTTTGTTTGCAGCTCATACACTAAGTAGCGGTTAAAATGGTGACTGATACAGGCTGAATAACGTGTGTCTAATGCCTCTCAATATCAATCCCTTTACAAAAACATCGTCCCAAAAACACTTATTGTTGCAGGTTCTACTATTCTACATTTCTAAAAACTCTTGCCTTCCCGGAACGGGGTCACTGAACGCAGGTGATGTTGGTTGTGTGTTCAGAGCAGTGGTAGGCATGTTTGCTCCCTGTTGTGTGTTAGTTTGTTATTGTGCGTAGCTGTTATTGTGCGTAGCTGTGTGTGAGATCACCTTGACAACTAGAAGTTTGGAGGCAGGGTCACACAGAGTAGCGCAGACAGAGTAAATTCCTTGCTCACAGCGGGCCTGTTTGTTTGTGAGTTTTTGTTCTGAGGAGATTAAATCAGCGGGTCAGATTCCCCAATCTTAAACACAGCAGTGTTACATTTTGGTGATTAAACACGGGCACACACACTGACACACTTAAAAAGGTCTGCTCAATTGTGTGGAACTGTGTGTGGTTAAAGATGTCTGCCCTGGGGTGTGATTGGCTCTTCAGAGCCTGGCGCTGGGGTGTGATTGGCTCTTCAGAGCCTGGCGCTGGGGTGTGATTGGCTCTTCAGAGCCTGGCGCTGGGGTGTGATTGGCTCTTCGGAGGCTAGCGCTGGGGTGTGATTGGCTCTTCGGAGCCTGCCGCTGGGGTGTGATTGGCTCTTCGGAGCCTGGCATAACAGACACACACACACACACACACACACACACACACACACACACACACACACATAACAGACACACACACAGAGATATAACAGACAAACACACACACACACACACATAACAGACACACACACAGAGACATAACAGACAAACACACACACACACACACACACACACACACAGACATAACAAAGTTTCTGTCCAATCCGAAGGCCGCTTACTGATTTCCTAACGGTGGCCTCTGACCAATCAGTGCCAGAAATGGCCTTTGACCAATCAGAAATTGCTCCGAATTTGACCTCTTATCAATGAGATATTGCTATGAAAGACCTCTGACCTATCTGAGCTTGTTTCAAAGTTGGCTTCTGACCAATCAGAGATCACTTGAGTGGTAGTTCCTACAAATCCCTGCTACATATGTGCATTGCTGCTCTTTGTAGAGATTGTTTCACATAAATTGTCGTAGAAAATAAAAATATACTATTAGTAGTCCATGTTGCGCGATATTATAAATGATGTGTAATAATGTTGAATGCTATATTATTGCAGCAGTATTAATATGGTGCAGTAGGTATCAATAGCCCTGTGTAGCAGGCAGTGATACATCAATCTCTGTCTATCTCTGTCTAGGTAAAAGCAGTAATAATTTCCTCTCTGAAAAAACCAACCGTTCATTCGACTGACAAGATCCCCCCCGAGCAAATGTAATTAGATACACCTTAACCTTTCTGCACATCATTTAAACGGGCTCCGCTATTGTCTACATTAGCTTTTAATATCCTCTTTTTTCTGCGTCTTTTAATATAAAAATATAAAGGTTCCTGATATTTATTAGCATTTAGCTGTGGAATGTCATTTAAATATCATATCTAATCATATGCCCCCCCCCCCCCCCCCGGACTAATCATGGAGACGGGCGTGATAACACACTCAGACGCTCCTAATTACGGCACACAAGCTCATCAAGAGGATGAAGGAGGGGAGCGCCTTTATTACCCATAAGGCCATGCAGTAGTGGTCGTACGCCGTAACCGAGCCTCTCCCGTGTGAGGTGTTCTTTGTTTCCTGCTGGGGGAGCGGCACAGTGTCCCTGTATACCTGCTCCAGGTGCACGTGTGTCAGTGAGGTGTGCTGGGGGAGCGGACAGTGTCCCTGTATACCTGCTCCAGGTGCACGTGTGTCAGTAAGGTGTGTTAATGAGTGTGTATTTATGTTAGAGATTAAGGAGTGAGTGTGTAATGGAGAGTGCGCGTTTGTGAGAATGAGTGTGTGTGTGTGTGTGTGTGTGTGTGTGTGTGTGTGTGTGTGTGTGTGTGTGTGTGCACGCACATTAATGAGTGTGAGAGTGTGAGTGTGTGTGCACACGATTGTGAGTGTGAGACAGAGAGAGTGTGTGTGCGTTTGTGCGTACGTACGTTAATTTGTGAGTGAGTGTGTGTGATTTTGCTCTATAGTCCTATATAATCTTCTTGTAACTTTAGCATCAGGTGTAGAACACAAGGAAACTGGTGTTTTTGGTTTTATTATAAAATATAAATGCTTTACTGAACTGGTGCTCAGCTCTAACAGAAACCCACCAGCAATAAAACTGCCTTCCCATGATCCTTTGTGGTGCCCTACTGCTTTCCTCTTGTCCTCTGCTGTCCACTCTCATTTGACAATTCTTTGGGCTCTGTCTCTCTCTCTCTCTCTGTCTCCTCTGTTCTTCCATTAAAGGAAAAGATGGGTTTATTTAAAAGAAAATAAGCAAACAGTGGTGCCCCGTCCTCTGTTCATTGGGGTGGGGGGGGGGGGTAGAGGCTCTTCAGGAAATGAGACCGGAGCAGCGGCTCAGAATGCCCCCCTCCCTCGCTGTGTTCCCCCCCGGCCGGTGACCCGACCCCTGACCCCCCCCCCCCCCCGGACCCCTGACCCCCCCGACCCCTGGTGCACAGCGGCACCATATCAAAATGCATAGTGTTTGTAATGCAGGTGTTAAACTCTGTGGGGATCAGCTCTCTCATGGTACTCTGTGGGGATCAGCTCTCTCATGGTACTCTGTGGGGATCAGCTCTCATGGTACTCTGTGGGGATCAGTACTCTCATGGTACTCTGTGGGGATCAGCTCTCTCATGGTACTCTGTGGGGATCAGCTCTCTCATGGTACTCTGTGGGGATCAGCTCTCTCATGGTACTCTGTGGGGGATCAGTACTCTCATGGTACTCTGTGTGGGGATCAGCTCTCTCATGGTACTCTGTGGGGGATCAGCTCTCTCATGGTACTCTGTGGGGATCAGCTCTCTCATGGTACTCTGTGTGGGGGATCAGCTCTCTCATGGTACTCTGTGGGGGATCAGCTCTCTCATGGTACTCTGTGGGGGATCAGCTCTCTCATGGTACTCTGTGGGGGATCAGCTCTCATGGTACTCTGTGGGGATCAGCTCTCTCATGGTACTCTGTGGGGATCAGCTCTCTCATGGTACTCTGTGTGGGGATCAGCTCTCTCATGGTACTCTGTGTGGGGATCAGCTCTCTCATGGTACTCTGTGGGGATCAGCTCTCTCATGGTACTCTGTGTGGGGATCAGCTCTCTCATGGTACTCTGTGTGGGGATCAGCTCTCTCATGGTACTCTGTGGGAGATCAGCTCTCTCATGGTACTCTGGGAGATCAGCTCTCATGGTACTCTGTGGAGATCAGCTCTCTCATGGTACTCTGGGGGATCAGCTCTCTCATGGTACTCTGTGGGAGATCAGCTCTCTCATGGTACTCTGTGGGGATCAGCTCTCTCATGGTACTCTGTGGGAGATCAGCTCTCATGGTACTCTGTGGGGATCAGCTCTCTCATGGTACTCTGTGGGAGATCAGCTCTCATGGTACTCTGGGGGATCAGCTCTCTCATGGTACTCTGTGGGAGATCAGCTCTCTCATGGTACTCTGTGGGGATCAGCTCTCTCATGGTACTCTGTGGGGGATCAGCTCTCTCATGGTACTCTGTGGGAGATCAGCTCTCTCATGGTACTCTGTGGGGATCAGCTCTCATGGTACTCTGGGGGATCAGCTCTCTCATGGTACTCTGTGGGGATCAGCTCTCTCATGGTACTCTGTGGGGGATCAGCTCTCTCATGGTACTCTGTGGGAGATCAGCTCTCTCATGGTACTCTGGGGGATCAGCTCTCTCATGGTACTCTGTGGGGGATCAGCTCTCTCATGGTACTCTGTGGGGGATCAGCTCTCTCATGGTACTCTGGGGGGATCAGCTCTCTCATGGTACTCTGTGGGGGATCAGCTCTCTCATGGTACTCTGTGGGAGATCAGCTCTCTCATGGTACTCTGTGGGGGATCAGCTCTCTCATGGTACTCTGTGGGGGATCAGCTCTCTCATGGTACTCTGTGGGAGATCAGCTCTCTCATGGTACTCTGTGTGGGGGATCAGCTCTCTCATGGTACTCTGTGGGGGATCAGCTCTCTCATGGTACTCTGTGGGGGATCAGCTCTCTCATGGTACTCTGTGGGGATCAGCTCTCTCATGGTACTCTGTGGGGATCAGCTCTCTCATGGTACTCTGTGGGGATCAGCTCTCTCATGGTACTCTGTGGGGGATCAGCTCTCTCATGGTACTCTGTGGGAGATCAGCTCTCTCATGGTACTCTGGGAGATCAGCTCTCATGGTACTCTGTGGAGATCAGCTCTCTCATGGTACTCTGGGGGATCAGCTCTCATGGTACTCTGTGGAGATCAGCTCTCTCATGGTACTCTGGGGGATCAGCTCTCTCATGGTACTCTGGGGGATCAGCTCTCTCATGGTACTCTGTGGGAGATCAGCTCTCTCATGGTACTCTGTGGGGGATCAGCTCTCTCATGGTACTCTGTGGGGGATCAGCTCTCTCATGGTACTCTGTGGGGGATCAGCTCTCTCATGGTACTCTGTGGGGGATCAGCTCTCTCATGGTACTCTGTGGGGGATCAGCTCTCTCATGGTACTCTGTGGGAGATCAGCTCTCATGGTACTCTGTGGGAGATCAGCTCTCATGGTACTCTGGGGGATCAGCTCTCTCATGGTACTCTGTGGGGGATCAGCTCTCTCATGGTACTCTGTGGGAGATCAGCTCTCTCATGGTACTCTGTGGGAGATCAGCTCTCTCATGGTACTCTGTGGGGATCAGCTCTCTCATGGTACTCTGTGGGGGATCAGCTCTCTCATGGTACTCTGTGGGAGATCAGCTCTCTCATGGTACTCTGTGGGGATCAGCTCTCATGGTACTCTGGGGGATCAGCTCTCTCATGGTACTCTGTGGGAGATCAGCTCTCTCATGGTACTCTGTGGGGGATCAGCTCTCTCATGGTACTCTGTGGGAGATCAGCTCTCTCATGGTACTCACCTGATGCACCACCTTCCTTTTCTATCTATTTTTCGTATGTCACACTTGGTATATGGAGCACAATCATCCGTTGGGCTGTGAGAGCTTTCAGGACCCTGCCGTAATAATGCTGGAGAAAATAAGTGCTTTCTTATCCTCCAGAAATACTCTTTTCAAGTGAACTGTAGTCACTGAAGCCAAGGACGTTTGTGCTTTTTTAATCGCGTTTAGCCTTTGCTACGGTAAACTTTAGTACACTAGCCCCTTCTGTGTGTATGAAAGGAAGTGCTCTTGGTCGTAGAACACATAATTTAACTGTGACTGTCCAGTGGATCTGGGAGTGGACAGTGCTTTATGACCAGTTCTAGTGCCTGCAACGTCATGCAAACTCAGAACTGACCGTGCATCTGGGTTGCTGCTCAAAGAATTTGACTTAAACCAGGGCTTTGTATTATCAGACCCCCCCCATCCCCCCCCTAGTAAGCTCTTCACCCTGGTGATTGGCCAGCAGGTATGCTGTGACCTTGGTTGATTGGCTGTCCATGTGAGAACCCCAGCCGATTGGAGTGGGTGGTTGGCGGTTTGGCTGTGGGGGGGGGTGTTGGGGGAGCAGCTGCAGGGGAAAGATTTCCCACTTGATGTGTGAATAACCACCCCCCCCCCCCCCCCCCCCCACATCACTCCCATAACCACCCCCCCCCACGATACCCCCCCACATCACTCCCATAACCACCCCCCCCACGATACCCCCCCACATCACTCCCATAACCACCCCCCCCCACGATACCCCCCCCACACATCACTCCCATAACCACCCCCCACACGATACCCCCCCACATCACTCCCATAACCACCCCCCCCACGATACCCCCCCACATCACTCCCATAACCACCCCCCCCACGATACCCCCCCACATCACTCCCATAACCACCCCCCCCCACGATACCCCCCCCACACATCACTCCCATAACCACCCCCCACACGATACCCCCCCACATCACTCCCATAACCACCCCCCCCACGATACCCCCCCACATCACTCCCATAACCACCCCCCCCACGATACCCCCCCCACACATCACTCCCATAACCACCCCCCACACGATACCCCCCCCACATCACTCCCATAACCACCCCCCCCCACGATACCCCCCCACATCACTCCCATAACCACCCCCCCCCACGATACCCCCCCCACATCACTCCCAACCACAAGCCATGCATATCGTCTTCACAAAAAATAGCTTTAACGGGACTATGATTGGCGCATGCATTTTTAATCACACTCCTGCCACAGCCCCCACAGGTGCCCCCCACACCTGAAATTTAACACCCACTCTCCGTGGCGTTTTATGGTGCCTCTGTTTGGTTCTCAGACGGGTCCGGGGAACAGGGGGGCCATAATTAGGGGACACCTGATGCACTAATGGGTTCTGAGGTACATCCCTGCTCTCTGGCTCCCTCCTCGTTAGAGACCTTGTACCCCGAGACAACTCTGACAGCTGGAGAGAGAGGGAGGGAGAGAGAGAGGGAGGGAGGGAGGAGGAGGCCAAGGTGAGGGGGAGAGTGGTAGAAATGGAGAAGCAGCATTACACAGTAGAGAGGAGAGAAGGATGTGATTTAAAGATCTCAGTGATAGATGTGTAATAGTTCTGAGGAGAAGGATGTGATTTAAAGATCTCAGTGATAGATGTGTAATAGTTCTGAGGAGAAGGATGTGATTTAAAGATCTCAGTGATAGATGTGTAATAGTTCTGAGGAGAAGGATGTGATTTAAATATCTCAGTGATAGATGTGTAATAGTTCTGAGGAGAAGGATGTGATTTAAATATCTTAGTGATGTATGTGTAATAGTTCTGAGGAGAAGGATGTGATTTAAATATCTTAGTGATAGATGTGTAGCAGTTCTGAGGAGAAGGATGTGATTTAAAGATCTCAGTGATAGATGTGTAATAGTTCTGAGGAGAAGGATGTGATTTAAATATCTCAGTGATAGATGTGGAATAGTTCTGAGGAAAAGGATGTGATTTAAATATCTTAGTGATGTATGTGTAATAGTTCTGAGGAGAAGGATGTGATTTAAATATCTTAGTGATAGATGTGTAGCAGTTCTGAGGAGAAGGATGTGATTTAAAGATCTCAGTGATATATGTGTAATAGTTCTGAGGAGAAGGATGTGATTTAAATATCTCAGTGATAGATGTGTAATAGTTCTGAGGAGAAGGATGTGATTTAAATATCTTAGTGATAGATGTGGAATAGTTCTGAGGAAAAGGATGTGATTTAAATATCTTAGTGATAGATGTGTAATAGTTCTGAGGAGAAGGATGTGATTTAAAGATCTCAGTGATAGATGTGTAATAGTTCCGAGGAGAAGGATGTGATTTAAATATCTCAGTGATAGATGTGTAATAGTTCTGAGGAGAAGGATGTGATTTAAATATCTCAGTGATAGATGTGTAATAGTTCTGAGGAGAAGGATGTGATTTAAATATCTCAGTGATAGATGTGGAATAGTTCTGAGGAAAAGGATGTGATTTAAATATCTTAGTGATGTATGTGTAATAGTTCTGAGGAGAAGGATGTGATTTAAATATCTTAGTGATAGATGTGTAGCAGTTCTGAGGAGAAGGATGTGATGTAAATATCTCAGTGATAGATGTGTAATAGTCTTATTACTGCAGTCATCCAGCAGTGTGCTGTATTTGTCAGGCTGATAATGTCTGATGGAGTTTGACACATACAGAGAAATGGAGAGAGAAAGAAAGAGAAATTAGGAAGACAGTGGAAAACTGAGTATGGCAGAGGAGAGATACATCTTGCTCACACACACTCACATGCATACACACACACACACGCACATGCATGCACACACGCGTGCAGCAGAATGAACCTAACCCCAGTGTGTGTATTGTTTAACCCGTGTGCTAAAAGGGCTGGCTGCCTCCAGCAGGTAATGGGGGGGCAAGGGGGCTCTGTACAGGTACAGGTACAGGTTCAGGTTCAGTCTCAGCTCACTATGCCTCAGTGTCTCTTTGTTGGCCGGGTTTTGACCTCCGGCAGAGAGGAGATGTGTTTGACACGCCAAGGTCAGGGGCAGTGGTTAGTTACACGGCGGAGGGCAGGGGCAGTGGTTAGTTACATGGCGGAGGGCAGGGGCAGTGGTTAGTTACATGGCGGAGGGCAGGGGCAGTGGTTAGTTACATGGCGGAGGGCAGGGGCAGTGGTTAGTTACATGGCGGAGGGCAGGGGCAGTGGTTAGTTACACGGCGGAGGGCAGGGGCAGTGGTTAGTTACAGGGCGGAGGGCAGGGGCAGTGGTTAGTTACACGGCGGAGGTCAGGGGCAGTGGTTAGTTACATGGCGGAGGGCAGGGGCAGTGGTTAGTTACATGGCGGAGGGCAGGGGCAGTGGTTAGTTACACGGCGGAGGGCAGGGGCAGTGGTTAGTTACACGGCGGAGGTCAGGGGCAGTGGTTAGTTACATGGCGGAGGGCAGGGGCAGTGGTTAGTTACATGGCGGAGGGCAGGGGCAGTGGTTAGTTACATGGCGGAGGGCAGGGGCAGTGGTTAGTTACATGGCGGAGGGCAGGGGCAGTGGTTAGTTACATGGCGGAGGGCAGGGGCAGTGGTTAGTTACATGGCGGAGGGCAGGGGCAGTGGTTAGTTACACGGCGGAGGGCAGGGGCAGTGGTTAGTTACATGGCGGAGGGCAGGGGCAGTGGTTAGTTACATGGCGGAGGGCAGGGGCAGTGGTTAGTTACAGGGTGGAGGTCAGGGGCAGTGGTTAGTTACATGGCGGAGGGCAGGGGCAGTGGTTAGTTACACGGCGGAGGGCAGGGGCAGTGGTTAGTTACATGGCAGAGGGCAGGGGCAGTGGTTAGTTACATGGCGGAGGGCAGGGGCAGTGGTTAGTTACATGGCGGAGGGCAGGGGCAGTGGTTAGTTACAGGGCGGAGGGCAGGGGCAGTGGTTAGTTACATGGCGGAGGGCAGGGGCAGTGGTTAGTTACATGGCGGAGGGCAGGGGCAGTGGTTAGTTACAGGGCGGAGGGCAGGGGCAGTGGTTAGTTACAGGGTGGAGGTCAGGGGCAGTGGTTAGTTACATGGCGGAGGGCAGGGGCAGTGGTTAGTTACACGGCGGAGGGCAGGGGCAGTGGTTAGTTACATGGCAGAGGGCAGGGGCAGTGGTTAGTTACATGGCGGAGGGCAGGGGCAGTGGTTAGTTACATGGCGGAGGGCAGGGGCAGTGGTTAGTTACATGGCAGAGGGCAGGGGCAGTGGTTAGTTACATGGCGGAGAGCAGGGGCAGTGGTTAGTTACATGGCGGAGGGCAGGGGCAGTGGTTAGTTACAGGGCGGAGGGCAGGGGCAGTGGTTAGTTACATGGCGGAGGGCAGGGGCAGTGGTTAGTTACATGGCGGAGGGCAGGGGCAGTGGTTAGTTACAGGGCGGAGGGCAGGGGCAGTGGTTAGTTACATGGCGGAGGGCAGGGGCAGTGGTTAGTTACACGGCGGAGGGCAGGGGCAGTGGTTAGTTACATGGCAGAGGGCAGGGGCAGTGGTTAGTTACATGGCGGAGGGCAGGGGCAGTGGTTAGTTACATGGCGGAGGGCAGGGGCAGTGGTTAGTTACAGGGCGGAGGGCAGGGGCAGTGGTTAGTTACATGGCGGAGGGCAGGGGCAGTGGTTAGTTACATGGCGGAGGGCAGGGGCAGTGGTTAGTTACAGGGCGGAGGGCAGGGGCAGTGGTTAGTTACAGGGTGGAGGTCAGGGGCAGTGGTTAGTTACATGGCGGAGGGCAGGGGCAGTGGTTAGTTACACGGCGGAGGGCAGGGGCAGTGGTTAGTTACATGGCAGAGGGCAGGGGCAGTGGTTAGTTACATGGCGGAGGGCAGGGGCAGTGGTTAGTTACATGGCGGAGGGCAGGGGCAGTGGTTAGTTACATGGCAGAGGGCAGGGGCAGTGGTTAGTTACATGGCGGAGAGCAGGGGCAGTGGTTAGTTACATGGCGGAGGGCAGGGGCAGTGGTTAGTTACAGGGCGGAGGGCAGGGGCAGTGGTTAGTTACATGG
>CM056378.1:115418872-115438872 GCA_029718625.1 Synaphobranchus kaupii
TGGCCAGTCCTGTGTGTTAGACTTGCTGTGGCCGGTCCTCAGTGTTAGACTTGCTGTGGCCGGTCCTCAGTGTTAGACTTGCTGTGGCCGGTCCTCTGTGTTAGACTTGCTGTGGCCGGTCCTCAGTGTTAGACTTGCTGTGGCCGGTCCTCTGTGTTAGACTTGCTGTGGCCAGTCCTGTGTGTTAGACTTGCTGTGGCCGGTCCTCAGTGTTAGACTTGCTGTGGCCGGTCCTCAGTGTTAGACTTGCTGTGGCCGGTCCTCTGTGTTAGACTTGCTGTGGCCGGTCCTCTGTGTTAGACTTGCTGTGGCTGGTCCTCTGTGTTAGACTTGCTGTGGCCGGTCCTCTGTGTTAGACTTGCTGTTTCCGGTCCTCGCTGTTAGGCTCTCCGAGGTGCCGTACGTTCTTAGCGTATCAGACGTCCTCAGTCAAGGTGACCTACATAGCTCCGTTCCTCCTTGGATTTCCTCCATTTGTACAGCCGAGTGTTTTCTGCAGAAATTTCACATTTACGTTTTTTCTCACCAGGCCCATCTGAGGGGTTTCAAACTTCGCAGTCTGATGTCAAACCCATTTCCTTCAGCGTGATACTGTGCTGCTTCCCAATGCTAATGTTAAATAGCTGGCGGGGGGGGGGGGGGGGGGGGGGGGGGTATTCAAGATGCTAAATGTTTTCTGCGGTTTGTTCGCTCTTAATGGTTTTGCGACAATCTTTGAGATTTGAGGACAGTGCCAGGGGTGTAACCGGAAGCATTGAGCCATATTTTTTATGAGAATCTGTGCCAATCCATATGCGGTGAAAATGAGCACATATCCAGGACAAAAGACTAAATCTCCATTAGTGGAGTGAATAGAATTTTTTATCTCTCACCTCAAGAGCATCATTGACCATGGACTGCATGCTTTAGGCCGACTTTACTCACTGAATGGCTTTTTGTATTATGATTAAATATCTACTTCAGAAAACACGACATTGTGAAAATTTGCCTCATAGTCATTGTTTGATTTGAAAATACTAATTTGATTAGTACAGAGGAGACGGGAACGACACGGCTGCAGGAAGTGTGGGAGGAAGGAGTTGCCTCAGTAGTCGCTGTGTGCATTGAGGCAGAATTGCGTTTTGCTTCGTGCTTTTTGGAGAGTTTGAGGGACCGACCGCTTGGAAGCCTGTTGTACTTCCTGTGTAGTGAGTACCCCCTTCCTGTGCTGACCACTGACTGCCTCCTGCCCATTCACCCGCCATTCTCGCTTAGCTGCCCAGTGTAATAGAGAGGGGCAGCTGTAATTTATCTCACCTCCGAGGTAGTTTGTTTTGTTTTCATTGATTTTCTTATCTTTCCGGGTGACGTACGTCACAAGTCCAGTGCCACCCTGAGGTATCACAATAAAAGTCTGGTGCCTCCCTGAGGTATCACAATAAAAGTCTGGTGCCTCCCTGAGGTATCACAATAAAAGTCTGGTGCCTCCCTGAGGTATCACAATAAAAGTCCAGTGCCACCCTGATGTATCACAATAAAAGTCTGGTGCCTCCCTGAGGTATCACAATAAAAGTCCAGTGCCACCCTGATGTATCACAATAAAAGTCTGGTGCCTCCCTGAGGTATCACAATAAAAGTCCAGTGCCACCCTGATGTATCACAATAAAAGTCTGGTGCCTCCCTGAGGTATCACAATAAAAGTCTGGTGCCTCCCTGAGGTATCACAATAAAAGTCTGGTGCCTCCCTGAGGTATCACAATAAAAGTCCAGTGCCTCCCTGATGTATCACAATAAAAGTCCGGTGCTGCCCTGATGTATCACAATAAAAGCCCGGTGCCGTCCTGCGGTATCACAATGAAAGCACGCATGCACACGCACACACACCTATGTCCACACACTGCCAAAGTAACCTTCATCTGTTTAAAGTGAGAGTATGATATGTGTTGTATGCCATATCTAAGCCAGGCTGGTTAAGACTGTGTGGTAAACAAATTAATAATGTATTATAAATTAATGTATTATGAATGGAAAAAGTGAATAAGCAACTGTCCCCACAGCTGTTTTTTAACCTAAAAATGTAGGGGGAAGGGAGGGGAAAAAGCATGTTTTTTTTCGGACGTTTTTTTAATAGATATCAAGTACCGAAGTGGACCTGCCCAGTGAGGGAAATGTTCAAAGCAAAGTTAGAAATGTGGAAGGAATTTCCTCTGCTGCAGGAGAGAAGCAGGCCGGAGAGAAATAAGAAAAGAGGTGATAGGTTATAAAATCAGTCCTGAACAACGCCGCTGACATGAAAGAATCGATCTGACAGGAGGGGAATTTTTCTGCTTTTAAACGCTGTGGAGAGCAGGTCCTCAAGGTTAATGAGAACACCTCTCTCTAGTACTGATAGCTGGAGGGGAGAGAGAGAGAGAGAGAGAGAGAGAGAGAGAGAGAGAGAGAGAGCGAGAGAGGGATAGAGAGTGGGGGAGAGAGGGAGAGAGAGAGAGAGAGAGAGGGAGGGGGAGGGAGAGGGACACGGAAATGGAGATTGAAGCAAAAGTGGACAGAGATTGAGGCAGAAAGAGAAAGCGAGGGAGTGAGAGGGAGGTAGAGAGAGATGTGGAGAGAGAGGGACTGAGTGATAGGGAAAGTGAGAGATAGAGAGGGAGGGAGAGAGAGGCACTGAGTGATAGGGAAAGTGAGAGATAGAGAGAGAGGGAGGGACTGAGTGATAGGGAAAGTGAGAGATAGAGAGAGAGTGAGAGAGAGGCACTGAGTGATAGGGAAAATGAGAGATAGAGAGAGAGGGAGGGACTGAGTGATAGGGAAAGTGAGAGATAGAGAGAGAGGGACTGAGTGATAGAGAAAGTGAGAGATAGAGAGGGAGGGAGAGAGAGGCACTGAGTGATAGGGAAAGTGAGAGATAGAGAGAGAGGGAGGGACTGAGTGATAGGGAAAATGAGAGATAGAGAGAGAGGGAGGGACTGAGTGATAGGGAAAGTGAGAGATAGAGAGAGAGGGACTGAGTGATAGAGAAAGTGAGAGATAGAGAGGGAGGGAGAGAGAGGGACTGAGTGATAGAGAAAGTGAGAGATAGAGAGAGAGGGACTGAGTGATAGAGAAAGTGAGAGATAGAGAGGGAGGGAGAGAGAGGGACTGAGTGATAGAGAAAGTGAGAGATTGAGAGGGAGGGAGAGAGGGAGGGACTGAGTGATAGGGAAAGTGAGAGAGGGAGAGAGAGGGACTGAGTGATAGAGAAAGTGAGAGATAGAGAGAGAGGGAGAGAGAGAGGGACTGAGTGATAGAGAAAGTGAGAGATTGAGAGGGAGGGAGAGAGAGAGGGACTGAGTGATAGAGAAAGTGAGAGATTGAGAGGGAGGGAGAGAGAGAGGGACTGAGTGATAGAGAAAGTGAGAGATTGAGAGGGAGGGAGAAAGAGAGGGACTGAGTGATAGGGAAAGTGAGAGATAGAGAGAGAGGGAGGGACTGAGTGATAGGGAAAATGAGAGATAGAGAGAGAGGGAGGGACTGAGTGATAGGGAAAGTGAGAGATAGAGAGAGAGGGACTGAGTGATAGAGAAAGTGAGAGATAGAGAGGGAGGGAGAGAGAGGGACTGAGTGATAGAGAAAGTGAGAGATAGAGAGAGAGGGACTGAGTGATAGAGAAAGTGAGAGATAGAGAGGGAGGGAGAGAGAGGGACTGAGTGATAGAGAAAGTGAGAGATTGAGAGGGAGGGAGAGAGGGAGGGACTGAGTGATAGGGAAAGTGAGAGAGGGAGAGAGAGGGACTGAGTGATAGAGAAAGTGAGAGATAGAGAGAGAGGGAGAGAGAGAGGGACTGAGTGATAGAGAAAGTGAGAGATTGAGAGGGAGGGAGAGAGAGAGGGACTGAGTGATAGAGAAAGTGAGAGATTGAGAGGGAGGGAGAGAGAGAGGGACTGAGTGATAGAGAAAGTGAGAGATTGAGAGGGAGGGAGAAAGAGAGGGACTGAGTGATAGAGAAAGTGAGAGATTGAGAGGGAGGGAGAGAGAGAGGGACTGAGTGATAGGGAAAGTGAGAGATTGAGAGAGAGAGGTAGAGAGGAGAAGAAATGGTGGGAGATGGGTACAGCTGTTCCAGGCTGAATTAGGCCAGAGTATATGTAGGGAGTGAACTGTTCAAACACACACACACCCTGGCCCTGGTGACTCTGGGAGTGTAGAGTCCCACAGTAGAGTGTCGAGTCCTACAGTAGAGTGTCAAATCCCACAGTAGAGTGTAGAGTCCCACAGTAGAGTGTCGAGTCCTACAGTAGAGTGTCAAATCCCACAGTAGAGTGTCGAGTCCTACAGTAGAGTGTCAAATCCCACAGTAGAGTGTAGAGTCCCACAGTAGAGTGTCGAGTCCTACAGTAGAGTGTCAAATCCCGCAGTAGAGTGTCGAGTCCTACAGTAGAGTGTCAAATCCCACAGTAGAGTGTCGAGTCCTACAGTAGAGTGTCAAATCCCACAGTAGAGTGTCGAGTCCTACAGTAGAGTGTCAAATCCCACAGTAGTGTCGAATCCCACAGTAGAGTGTAGAGCCCCACAGTAGAGTGTAGAGCCCCACAGTAGAGTGTCGAGTCCCACAGTAGAGTGTAGAGCCCCACAGTAGAGTGTCGAGTCCCACAGTAGAGTGTCGAGTCCCACAGTAGAATCCCACAGTAGAGTGTAGAGCCCCACAGTAGAAGGCAGCTGTATTATTTATATGAGTTTTAAACCCTACAGTAGAGCGGTTAGACTGTCTGTGGAGCTCTAAGTGCTGTCACTCACACTGCAGGAGAAAGCAGCTCTTATTTATCCGCACATTTACCTGAAAGCTTGTTGTTCCTGTCCAGACTGCTGCCTGTCTGGCTGATATATTCACTGTTGAGCAAGATTAATGAACAGTCCTCTGCATATGAAATATTTATTTATTTTAAATATAAATTGGATTCCAATTTTATTATTACTTATTTTTTTCCTAGTCCTGTTCAAAACTACAGCGGCAACAATGATGGCCCTTTATTTGAGCAAATATAAATAAAAAATATGTGGATATTGTAATGTATTCGTGATCTGTTTTTTTAAACGTCGCCTTAATGAGATTTTCCTGATATTTTATGTCGTTTCCCTGTGCCTCCTCCATTACTCATATCAATAAAAACACAATATGTGCTTGGAGAAATCTGTTCCTCTTGTCAGTTTAAGATAACAGGGGCATCTATAAATCACACTATCACCACGCCCATGCCCCTTTTTATGAGTTCTGCATTTTCTGAAGGAAATTCAGGAGATTTTTCCATAAATCAGAAGTGTTGTGAAGGTACTATAATGGTTTGTAACCCAGAAGTTGCAGGTTTGAATCCCGGATGGGGCAGTGCCTTTGTACTCTTCAGTAAGGTGCTCACCCTGTATCCAGCCGGATAAAGAGATTGCATGAAAGGTTTCTCTGTATAAGTGATTTCTAAAGACCTGTATGTACGTTTAGGGGTACACTGTCCCTAAGTGTGAGTGATTTCTAAAGACCTGTATGTACGTTTAGGGGTACACAATCCCTAAGTGTGAGTGATTTCTAAAGACTTGTATGTACGTTTAGGGGTGCACAGCCCTAAGTGTGAGTGATTTCTAAAGCCCTGTATGTACGTTTAGGGGTGCACAGCCCTAAGTGTGAGTGATTTCTAAAGACCTGTATGTACGTTTAGGGGTGCACAGCCCTAAGTGTGAGTGATTTCTAAAGCCCTGTATGTATGTTTAGGGGTACAGCCCTAAGTGTGAGTGATTTCTAAAGACCTGTATGTATGTTTAGGGGTGCACAGCCCTAAGTGTGAGTGATTTCTAAAGCCCTGTATGTACGTTTAGGGGTACACAGTCCCTAAGTGTGAGTGATTTCTAAAGACCTGTATGTATGTTTAGGGGTACAGCCCTAAGTGTGAGTGATTTCTAAAGACTTGTATGTACGTTTAGGGGTGCACAGCCCTAAGTGTGAGTGATTTCTAAAGACCTGTATGTATGTTTAGGGGTACACAGTCCTAAGTGTGAGTGATTTCTAAAGACCTGTATGTATGTTTAGGGGTACAGCCCTAAGTGTGAGTGATTTCTAAAGACCTGTATGTATGTTTAGGGGTACACAGTCCTAAGTGTGAGTGATTTCTAAAGACCTGTATGTACGTTTAGGGGTGCACAGCCCTAAGTGTGAGTGATTTCTAAAGACCTGTATGTATGTTTAGGGGTACAGCCCTAAGTGTGAGCACTGGGATGTTACAGTACTATATTCTGAAGGCTTTAGTGGGATTAGAGCAGCTTCTGACCCAGAGGTGCGAGTCGTTCGTCAGGACGAGAAGGCCTCTCTCTCTCTCCCCTGTGCGGGCGTGATAAAGACTTCCCAGCGGGTCTGAGGATGGTACTCTGTGTCGCCATGGTGACAGGGGCCGATCTGAAAGACAAGCGGTGCTAATTAAGGGCCTCGTTAAGAGGAGAGGCGATAAGGGGCCCCCTCGCCCCTTAAAACCGTCAGCGTTCTGAGGGGTCGTGCGGGCCTGTACCTCTCGTTCACAGGGCACAGTTATGCTCACTTTTGATACTTGTTGAGTCATTGAATGAATGAATCTGTATGGGGTGGTGTATGAATTAATCTGTATGGGGTGGTGTATGAATTCATCTGTATGGGGTGGTGTATGAATTCATCTGTATGGGGTGGTGTATGAATTCATCTGTATGGGGTGGTGTATGAATTAATCTGTATGGGGTGGTGTAGTGGGCAGCACTGTCACCTCACAGCAATAAGGTACCGAGTTCAAATCCTGGCCGACCGCCTTTCTGTGTGGAGTTTGCATGTTCTCCCCGTGTCTGTGTGGGTTTCCTCCGGGTACTCTGGTTTCCGCCCACAGTCCAAAGACATGCAGCTTAGGCCCATAAATTGCCCATAGGTATATGCAGGTTAGGCCCATAGGTATATGCAGGTTAGGCCCATAGGTATATGCAGGTTAGGCCCATAGGTATATGCAGGTTAGGCCCATAGGTATATGCAGGTTAGGCCCATAGGTATGCGTGTGTGTGTGTGTGTGTGTGGGTGTTGTGGCTCCAGCCCCCTGTGACCCTCACCAAGAATAAGCAGGTTAGATAAATGGATGTATGCAGTGACTGTGACTTTGTGCTGTGGCTGTGTTGTGTGGTCAGTAGCTCTGTGCTGTAGCTGTGTTGTATGGCCAGTAGCTATGTGTTGTAGCTGTGTTGTATGGTCAGTAGCTCTGTTGTAGCTGTGTTGTACGGTCAGTAGCTCTGTGCTGTAGCTGTGTTGTGTGGTCAGTAGCTCTGTGCTGTAGCTGTGTTGTATGGTCAGTAGCTATGTGTTGTAGCTGTGTTGTATGGTCAGTAGCTCTGTTGTAGCTGTGTTGTACGGTCAGTAGCTCTGTGCTGTAGCTGTGTTGTACGGTCAGTTGCTCTGTGCTGTAACTGTTGTACGGTCAGTAGCTCTGTGCTGTAGCTGTGTTGTGTGGTCAGTAACTCTGCTGTAGCTGTGTTGTGTGATCAGTAGCCCTGTGCTGGAGCTGTGTTGTACGGTCAGTAGCTCTGTGCTGTAGCTATGTTGTGTGGTCAGTAGCTCTGTGCTGTAGCTGTGTTGTACGGTCAAGCTCTGTGTTGTGCAGTCAGTAGCTCTGCTGTAGCTGTGTTGTATGGTCAGTAGCTCTGTGCTGTAGCTGTGTTGTACGGTCAGTAGCTCTGTGCTGTAGCTGTGTTGTACGGTCAGTAGCTCTGTGCTGTTGCTGTGTTGTACGGTCAGTTGCTTGTGCTGTAACTGTTGTACGGTCAGTAGCTCTGTGCTGTAGCTGTGTTGTGTGGTCAGTAACTCTGCTGTAGCTGTGTTGTGTGATCAGTAGCCCTGTGCTGGAGCTGTGTTGTGTGATCAGTAGCCCTGTGCTGGAGCTGTGTTGTACGGTCAGTAGCTCTGTGCTGTAGCTATGTTGTGTGGTCAGTAGCTCTGTGCTGTAGCTGTGTTGTACGGTCAGTAGCTCTGTGCTGTAGCTGTGTTGTATGGTCAGTTGCTCTGTGCTGTAGCTGTGCTGTATGGTCAGTAGCTCTGTGCTGTAGCTGTGTTGTACGGTCAGTAGCTCTGTGCTGTAGCTGTGTTGTATGGTCAGTTGCTCTGTGCTGTAGCTGTGCTGTATGGTCAGTAGCTCTGTGCTGTAGCTGTGTTGTACGGTCAGTAGCTCTGTGTTGTGCAGTCAGTAGCTCTGCTGTAGCTGTGTTGTATGGTCAGTAGCTCTGTGCTGTAGCTGTGTTGTACGGTCAGTAGCTCTGTGCTGTAGCTGTGTTGTACGGTCAGTTGCTCTGTGCTGTAGCTGTGTTGTGTGGTCAGTAACTCTGATGTAGCTGTGTTATGTGGTCAGTAGCTCTGTGCTGTAGCTGTGTTGTGTGGTCAGTAACTTGCTGCAGCTGTGTTATGTAGTCAGTAGCTCTGTGCTATAGCTGTGTTGTGTGGTCAGTAGCTCTGTGCTGTAGCTGTGTTTTGTGGTCAGTAGCTCTGTGCTGTGGCTGTGTTGTACGGTCAGTAGCTCTGTGCTGTAGCTGTGTTGTGTGGTCAGTAGCTCTGCGCTGTGGCTGTGCTGTTTTTCTCTGAGAAAGCTGAGTTCTCTGTGCAGCTGTAGGTGAGGTTTGCTGTGCTTTCCGTTTGATTTATAGCTGTAAGATGGATGCTGCTGTGTTCAGGGCTGCTCTCTCTTTCTACCCATGTATGCATCTCACACATTCTTAAATGTGACTGAGTATAATGTGTGTTTGTGTGTGTTTGTGTGAATGTGTGCATGTGTATCTGTGTGTGTGTTAGTGTGTATGTGTACATGTGTGCATGTGTATCTGTGTGTATTAGTGTGAATGTGTACATGTGTATCTGTGTGTGTGTTAGTGTGAATGTGTGCATGTGTATCTGTGTGTATTAGTGTGAATGTGTGCATGTGTATCTGTGTGTGTGTTAGTGTGAATGTGTGCATGTGTATCTGTGTGTGTGTTAGTGTGCATGTGTGCATGTGTATCTGTGTGTGTGTTAGTGTGAATGTGTGCATGTGTATCTGTGTGTGTGTTAGTGTGCATGTGTGCATGTGTATCTGTGTGTGTATTAGTGTGAATGTGTGCATGTGTATCTGTGTGTATTAGTGTGAATGTGTGCATGTGTATCTTTGTGTGTAAACATACATATGTATTTGTTTTTATATATGGAGGTGTGTGTGTGGGAATGTATGCATGTGTTTGTGTGTTTGTTTGTTTTTGTGTGTGTGTGTGTGTGTGTGTGTGTGTGTGTGTGTGTGTGTGTGTGTTTGTGCGTATGCGTGTGTATGCATAGACGTGTTGGTTTAGACTCTAGTTGATGTAGAGGGAGGCCATGCTGGAAGTGAAGGCGTGAGATCGCCATAGCGGTTCCCGCTAAGAGATCCTATCAGAACTCCAACCCACCAGGGCTGCCTGTGCTCACGTAAACCACACAGTCTTCATTCTAATACAAAGAGCATGGAATTCTCACAGGTTTGGGATGACATTCCCACAGGATTAGGATGGCTTTCCCATTCCCACATGATCAGGATGGCATTCCCACAGGATCGGGATGGCTTTCCCATTCCCACATGATCAGGATGGCATTCCCACAGGATCGGAATAACTTTACCATTCACACTTGATTGGGATGGCATTCCCATAAGATCGGGATGGCTTTCCCATTCCCACAGGATCGGAATGACTTTCCCATTCCCACTTGATCGGAGTGGCATTCCCACAGGATGGGGAATGCCTGAAATAATGCAAAGTAAGTGGGGGGAAAAGCACGGTGGGAAAACAAGTCTTGCGTTGCAGCGATGTAAGATTTCAGAAGATGTCTTTGTGCCGTCTACAGAATTGATTTGCATTTTTAGCCCATTCTGGATTGTAAATTATGTAAATGAAATAGGAGTGGTGGGAGGAAGAGGAGGCCAAGGAATAGGGAAGAGAAGAGGAGGAAGAGTAGGACACATTTATCATTTTAAAAATGTAGCGCTGCCCTTTTCGAGGGGCCAGCGTGTCAAGTGGAAACGGAAGAGAGGGACGCTGATGGCATATGCGTATAATAACATAACGCATAAATGAAGAGGGGTGGGGAAACGGAGTGATCTTTAAAGCACCATTTGCAGGAAGGTTAAAGAACGTGTTGTGCGGAAAATGACTGAGGAGTGGGGAGGGGGGGGGGAGGGAGGAGGGGGGGGGGGGGGGGGGGGGGCGGCGGACAGGGATGACGGGGTTTATCATTAAAATTCCATTTTCACACTGCGTTCACTTGTGAAGGGTTATTAAAGGAGATTGTGGTGAGAATATGTACAGCGATCTGTTTAACCTCAGGCCCCTCCGCAGCAGCCTTTTGACTTTGGCTGCCCGGGAGCCTTAAGTAGATTTCTGACAAAGTATAAATCAAATTATAACAGAGACAGGCACTGACATTTCCACTGAGACAGAGGGGGAGGGGGAGGGGGGGGCAAAACAGTTTTTAAACAGCTTTATGTATTTATTTATTTATTTATTTATTTGTGGTGGATCCCCTGACCGGAGAAACAAAGATGCTTGTGTGTGTGTGTGTGTGTGTGTGTGTGTGGGGTGGGGTGGGGTGGGGGGGGGCGTTCTGTTTCACAGAGAAAGACATCTGATTCTTCAGCCGTGGTCAAAGGTCACTTGCGTGTGGCGGATAGCGGGCGTGTACGTAGGCACATGCTGCGTCGGCATCTTTGGGGTGAGAAGGGTCACTTGGAAACGCACACGCACGTGTTCGCGTTGGATACACATGTGGACGCTGTGGAAAATGTACACTCAGATTTGATCAAAGGCAAACCCAAAGACGTCCATACACGCGTGCCCGCACAATGTAACACTTACACGCGTGCCCGCACAATGTAACATTACACGCGTACGTACACAAGCTGTTACTTCTACTATTACTCACACCACCACGTGCACTTTGTGCTTGCATGGTTTACATAAGTTAATACACGTTC
Source organism: Synaphobranchus kaupii (assembly GCA_029718625.1). Lineage (NCBI taxonomy): Eukaryota > Metazoa > Chordata > Actinopteri > Anguilliformes > Synaphobranchidae > Synaphobranchus > Synaphobranchus kaupii. The sequence continues at coordinate 115,429,840 of CM056378.1, forward strand.
TCCAGTTTTTCCCCTCAGATGTTTTTCAGGCCTGGTGGCACACACACAAAAACCCCTAAACAGACGTGGCACTCTGCTTTGATTGGATGGCGCAGCAGGCGCTCTGCTTTGATTGGACGGCGCAGCAGGCGCTCTGCTTTGATTGGACGGCGCAGCAGGCGCTCTGCTTTGATTGGACGGCGCAGCAGGCGCTCTGCTTTGATTGGATGGCGCAGCAGGCTCTCTGCTTTGATTGGACGGCGCAGCAGGTGCTCTGCTTTGATTGGACGGCGTCTGCAATTCCTATTTTCGTTGAGGTTTTTTTGTTCGCTCTGTATATTCAAGACTTTGAACAAAATGAGCACAAGGAGAGGATGACTTTTATTGCTTAAAATAAGCTGTGTAATCTAAAGCTATGCCACATTATAATTAATACAATTGCATACAGAGCATCTTTAACAATGTTACAAACGTCAGTGACAAAGAACATTTTTTAGAACATTCAGTAAAAGTACATTACATAAAATTTAATTGCATTAGATTATATTAAATTAAAGTTCCAGGGAGTTGTTGGGGTAATTTATTTATTTCTTAAGCATTTTGTTATTGAAGGAAAAAAAAGAGACACACCTGGCATTACTTTGCAGCTTTACCCTGTTAGCATTAATGTTAGCATTAGCACGTCATGAGCACAGCGTGCAACATTAGCACAGCGTGCAACATGAACACAGCGTGCAGCATTAGCACCTCATGAACACAGCGTGCAGCATTAGCACCTCATGAACACAGCGTGCAACATTAGCACCTCATGAACACAGCGTGCAACATTAGCACGTCATGAACACAGCGTGCAACATTAGCACCTCATGAACACAGCGTGCAGCATTAGCACGTCATGAGCACAGCGTGCAACATTAGCACCTCATGAACACAGCGTGCAGCATTAGCACCTCATGAACACAGCGTGCAGCATTAGCACCTCATGAACACAGCGTGCAACATTAGCACAGCGTGCAACATTAGCACCTCATGAACACAGCGTGCAGCATTAGCACCTCATGAACACAGCGTGCAACATTAGCACGTCATGAACACGGCGTGCAACATTCATCGCTGCACTTTATCTTCCTCGCCATGGCGTCATGATATGGAAATCTTGCCACAGCTGGCGTCATGGTCACGTTAGCTATCGATTCGAGTAATAACTCGCCGTACGTTGCATTATGGGGAAATAGTCTTCGGACATGCAAACTTGTTCAAACTGTTCAATCACAACATTGACAGCTAACCTTCGCTAGCTAGCTATGAGAGGCAGTAAACGTGTAACGCTAGCTAGCTAGTTGATTATTTAAGTAGAGTTGATGCACTAACGTTATATTGGATCACGGAGGTGATGTTATGTTCAGCCATATCGATACAGTGATTATGAACATGTGGTAATGTTAGGTTGTAGCATTAACGTCGCAAAACAAGAGATTAATACAGTGACATTGTGGTTCCACAAGAAAAAACTTTTACTTTTAGAAGCCTTTGAAGAATCAATGAAGATAAAGCCAGCATGTATCAGGTCCTCTTCACTCTCTCATTAGCCCAATACCAGCAGTAACAGGAAGGGACTGACAGCAGTGCCACTCTCACCGCAAGTTTCCCTGGCAACGATGCAGAGGTTAGCTCACGTTTCGGAACAGCGCCACATAGAGGCTCCCAAGTGCAAATGAGTATTGATGTCCAAATTACTCTGCATTTTGGTGTTATTTTTTGGCATTTTTGGCAATGTACAATTAGTGCTCTCTGTCAGGCTCAGAGAGACACACACATTCCTACAAAGGCAGGTGAGAGCACGAGTGAGGAGTTTGGAAGGTCACAGTGATGAGGATGAGGAAGGCGACCGTGTCCGTATCTCCTGTGGGTAATTTCACACTGAAGCAGACGGAATTAGCCCCAGCTACAGTTATTATGAAGGCTGGACATCATCCCATTACAGCTAGCACGGTCCTCACTCTGATAGGTTATTAAGCGTGAGCTTTCAGCGACATTACACCTTATTAACAGCCCCTTGCCTGCAGGATTAGCGGACAGCATCTCCGTGACGGTTTAGGGAGATGATGAGGTACGCACACACACACACGCACACACACATACACACACACACACACGCACACAGAAACGCACACACACATACACGTACACACACACGCGCATGCATGTACGCACACACACACGCACACAGAAACGCACACACACACACACACACACACACACACACACACACACACACACACAGAGGGGAGTTTTTAGTATCAGAACCGGCCAGTGGAAGGACCAACCTTGGTGGGAAAAGGAGTTCTGTGTTCTTATTGGTTCACTGTTTAAATGCCCTTGAGAGAGACCGTGGCTGTCCAATCATGTTAGGCTGTGAGCACTCTGCCATTATCGGCTGCCACTGATGGTGTTTATCTGTTTGGCAAACAACACTGTTCCCATCCAGAGAAACTTCCACAGCTGACATTTTATTTAATTTCAACTGTTTTACCTGAAATGCTTCCAGATGAGCTCTGTCCTCAATATACCAGTTAAACAGCTTTAATACCACAATCCCACACAACCGCTGCGTGTTTGGATATGCCTACATTTTGAGCATACGTCCACATAAGGATGTGTGTGGATATGCCTACATTTTGAGCATACGTCCACATAAGGATGTGTATGGATGTGCCTACATTTTGAGCATATGCCCACATTAAGATGTGTATGGATATGCCTACATTTTGAGCATATGTCCACATAAGGATATGTCTGGGAACAGTGTGTAAGTGCATGTTCAGTATCTGTGTCCATACGGGTGTGTGTGGGTAAGAATGTAGGGCTTATAATGGACATAGTGTGAATGAGTGTGCAGGTTTCTTTTGTGAAGCAGTGTGCAGGTTTCTTTTGTGAAGCAGTGTGCAGGTTTCTTTTGTGAAGCAGTGTGCAGGTTTCTCTTGTGAATGAGAGTGCCGGTTTTCTTGTGAAGCAGTGTGCATGTTTCTCTTGTGAAGCAGTGTGCACGTTTCTATTGTGAAGCAGTGTGCACGTTTCTCTTGTGAAGCAGTGTGCACGTTTCTCTTGTGAAGCAGTGTGCACGTTTCTATTGTGAAGCAGTGTGCACGTTTCTATTGTGAAGGAGTGTGCACGTTTCTATTGTGAAGGAGTGTGCACGTTTCTATTGTGAAGGAGTGTGCAGCTTTATTTTGTGAATGAGTATGCCGGTTTTCTTGTGAAGCAGTGTGCATGTTTCTCTTGTGAAGCAGTGTGCAGGTTTCTATTGTGAAGCAGTGTGCACGTTTCTATTGTGAAGCAGTGTGCACGTTTCTCTTGTGAAGCAGTGTGCACGTTTCTATTGTGAAGCAGTGTGCACGTTTCTATTGTGAAGGAGTGTGCACGTTTCTATTGTGAAGGAGTGTGCACGTTTCTATTGTGAAGGAGTGTGCAGCTTTATTTTGTGAATGAGTATGCCGGTTTTCTTGTGAAGCAGTGTGCATGTTTCTCTTGTGAAGCAGTGTGCAGGTTTCTATTGTGAAGCAGTGTGCACGTTTCTATTGTGAAGCAGTGTGCACGTTTCTCTTGTGAAGCAGTGTGCACGTTTCTATTGTGAAGCAGTGTGCACGTTTCTATTGTGAAGGAGTGTGCACGTTTCTCTTGTGAAGCAGTGTGCACGTTTCTATTGTGAAGGAGTGTGCACGTTTCTATTGTGAAGGAGTGTGCACGTTTCTATTGTGAAGGAGTGTGCAGCTTTATTTTGTGAATGAGTATGCCGGTTTTCTTGTGAAGCAGTGTGCATGTTTCTCTTGTGAAGCAGTGTGCAGGTTTCTTTAGTGAAGCAGTGTGCAGGTTTCTTTAGTGAAGCAGTGTGCAGGTTTCTTTAGTGAAGCAGTGTGCAGGTTTCTCTTGTTCAGCCGCTCTGACTCTTGGGCCTTATTTTTATCTCATTGATCTCTGATCTGGTGCTTCCATCATCTGGGGGATCGATGAATGTCCCCTGCACCCTTACTGCGCCCCCTGCACCCTTACTGCGCCCCCTACACCCTTACTGCGCCCCCTACACCCTTACTGCGCCCCCTACACCCTTACTGCGCCCCCTACACCCTTACTGCGCCCCCTACACCCTTACTGCGCCCCCTGCACCCTTACTGCGCCCCCTACACCCTTACTGCGCCCCCTACACCCTTACTGCGCCCCCTACACCCTTACTGCGCCCCCTACACCCTTACTGCGCCCCCTACACCCTTACTGCGCCCCCTACACCCTTACTGCGCCCCCTACACCCTTACTGCGCCCCCTGCACCCTTACTGCGCCCCCTACACCCTTACTGCGCCCCCTGCCACACACAACCCTTACTGTGCCCCCTACACCCTTACTGCTCCCCCTGCACCCTTACTGCGCCCCCTACACCCTTACTGCGCCCCCTACACCCTTACTGCGCCCCCTACACCCTTACTGCGCCCCCTACACCCTTACTGCGCCCCCTGCACCCTTACTGCGCCCCCTACACCCTTACTGCGCCCCCTACACCCTTACTGCGCCCCCTACACCCTTACTGCGCCCCCTGCACCCTTACTGCGCCCCCTACACCCTTACTGCGCCCCCTACACCCTTACTGCGCCCCCTACACCCTTACTGCGCCCCCTACACCCTTACTGCGCCCCCTACACCCTTACTGCGCCCCCTGCACCCTTACTGCGCCCCCTACACCCTTACTGCGCCCCCTACACCCTTACTGCGCCCCCTACACCCTTACTGCGCCCCCTGCACCCTTACTGCGCCCCCTACACCCTTACTGCGCCCCCTACACCCTTACTGCGCCCCCTACACCCTTACTGCGCCCCCTACACCCTTACTGCGTCCCCTACACCCTTACTGCGCCCCCTACACCCTTACTGCGCCCCCTACACCCTTACTGCGCCCCCTACACCCTTACTGCGCCCCCTACACCCTTACTGCGTCCCCTACACCCTTACTGCATCCCCTACACACACAACCCTTACTGCATCCCCTACACCCTTACTGCGCCCCCTACACCCTTACTGCGCCCCCTACACCCTTACTGCGTCCCCTACACCCTTACTGCGCCCCCTACACCCTTACTGCGCCCCCTACACCCTTACTGCGCCCCTACACCCTTACTGCGCCCCCTACACCCTTACTGCGTCCCCTACACCCTTACTGCGTCCCCTACACCCTTACTGCATCCCCTACACACACAACCCTTACTGCATCCCCTACACCCTTACTGCGCCCCCTACACCCTTACTGCGCCCCCTACACCCTTACTGCGTCCCCTACACCCTTACTGCGTCCCCTACACCCTTACTGCGCCCCCTGCCACACACAACCCTTACTGCGTCCCCTACACCCTTACTGCGCCCCCTGCACCCTTACTGCGTCCCCTACACCCTTACTTCGTCCCCTACACCCTTACTGTGTCCCCTACACCCTTACTGCGTCCCCTACACCCTTACTGCGTCCCCTACACCCTTACTGCGTCCCCTACACCCTTACTGCGTCCCCTACACCCTTACTGCGTCCCCTACACCCTTACTGCGTCCCCTACACCCTTACTGCGTCCCCTACACCCTTACTGCGTCCCCTACACCCTTACTGCGTCCCCTACACCCTTACTGCGTCCCCTACACCCTTACTGCGCCCCCTACACCCTTACTGCGTCCCCTACACCCTTAATGCGTCCCCTACACCCTTACTGCGCCCCCTACACCCTTACTGCGTCCCCTACACCCTTACTGCGTCCCCTACACCCTTACTGCGTCCCCTACACCCTTACTGCGTCCCCTACACCCTTACTGCGCCCCCTACACCCTTACTGCGCCCCCTGCACCCTCACTGCGCCCCCTACACCCTTACTGCGCCCCCTGCACCCTTACTGCGTCCCCTACACCCTTACTGCGCCCCCTACACCCTTACTGCGCCCCCTGCACCCTTACTGCGTCCCCTACACCCTTACTGCGCCCCCTACACCCTTACTGCGCCCCCTACACCCTTACTGCGCCCCCTACACCCTTACTGCGTCCCCTGCCACACACAACCCTTACTGCGTCCCCTACACCCTTACTGCGTCCCCTACACCCTTACTGCGCCCCCTACACCCTTACTGCGCCCCCTACACCCTTACTGCGTCCCCTGCCACACACAACCCTTACTGCGTCCCCTACACCCTTACTGCGTCCCCTACACCCTTACTGCGCCCCCTACACCCTTACTGCGCCCCCTACACACACAACCCTTACTGCGCCCCCTGCACACACAACCCTTACTGCGCCCCCTACACCCTTACTGCATCCCCTGCCACACACAACCCTTACTGCGTCCCCTACACACACAACCCTTACTGCGTCCCCTACACACACAACCCTTACTGCGCCCCCTACACCCTTACTGCATCCCCTGCCACACACACCCCTTACTGCGTCCCCTACACCCTTACTGCGCCCCCTACACCCTTACTGCGCCCCCTACACCCTTACTGCGTCCCCTACACACACAACCCTTACTGCGTCCCCTGCCACACACAACCCTTACTGCGTCCCCTACACCCTTACTGCGCCCCCTACACCCTTACTGCGTCCCCTACACCCTTACTGCGCCCCCTACACCATTACTGCGTCCCCTACACCCTTACTGCGTCCCCTACACCCTTACTGCGTCCCCTACACCCTTACTGCGTCCCCTACACCCTTACTGCGTCCCCTACACCCTTACTGCGTCCCCTACACCCTTACTGCGCCCCCTACACCCTTACTGCGTCCCCTACACCCTTAATGCGTCCCCTACACCCTTACTGCGTCCCCTACACCCTTACTGCGCCCCCTACACCCTTACTGCGTCCCCTACACCCTTACTGCATCCCCTACACCCTTACTGCGTCCCCTACACCCTTACTGCGTCCCCTACACCCTTACTGCGTCCCCTACACCCTTACTGCGCCCCCTACACCCTTACTGCGCCCCCTGCACCCTCACTGCGCCCCCTACACCCTTACTGCGCCCCCTGCACCCTTACTGCGTCCCCTACACCCTTACTGCGCCCCCTACACCCTTACTGCGCCCCCTGCACCCTTACTGCGTCCCCTACACCCTTACTGCGCCCCCTACACCCTTACTGCGCCCCCTACACCCTTACTGCGTCCCCTGCCACACACAACCCTTACTGCGTCCCCTACACCCTTACTGCGTCCCCTACACCCTTACTGCGCCCCCTACACCCTTACTGCGCCCCCTACACCCTTACTGCGCCCCCTACACCCTTACTGCGTCCCCTGCCACACACAACCCTTACTGCGTCCCCTACACCCTTACTGCGTCCCCTACACCCTTACTGCGCCCCCTACACCCTTACTGCGCCCCCTACACACACAACCCTTACTGCGCCCCCTACACCCTTACTGCATCCCCTGCCACACACACCCCTTACTGCGTCCCCTACACCCTTACTGCGCCCCCTACACCCTTACTGCGCCCCCTACACCCTTACTGCGTCCCCTACACACACAACCCTTACTGCGTCCCCTACACCCTTACTGCGCCCCCTACACCCTTACTGCGTCCCCTACACCCTTACTGCGTCCCCTACCACACACAACCCTTACTGCGCCCCCTACACCCTTACTGCGCCCCCTACACCCTTACTGCGCCCTCTACACCCTTACTGCGCCCCCTACACCCTTACTGCGCCCCCTACACCCTTACTGCGCCCTCTACACCCTTACTGCGCCCCCTACACCCTTACTGCGCCCCCTACACCCTTACTGTGCCCTCTACACCCTTACTGCGCCCCCTACACCCTTACTGCGCCCCCTACACACACACCCTTACTGCGCCCCCTGCCACACACAACCCTTACTGCGTCCCCTACACACACAACCCTTACTGCGTCCCCTACACACACAACCCTTACTGCGTCCCCTACACACACAACCCTTACTGCGTCCCCTACACACACAACCCTTACTGCGTCCCCTACACACACAACCCTTACTGCGTCCCCTACACACACAACCCTTACTGCGCCCCCTGCACACACAACCCTTACTGCGTCCCCTACACACACAACCCTTACTGCGTCCCCTGCCACACACAACCCTTACTGCGCCCCCTGCTACACACAACCCTTACTGCATCCCCTACACACACAACCCTTACTGCGTCCCCTGCTACACACAACCCTTACTGCGCCCCCTGCTACACACAACCCTTACTGCGTCCCCTACACACACAACCCTTACTGCATCCCCTACACACACAACCCTTACTGCATCCCCTACACACACAACCCTTACTGCATCCCCTACACACACAACCCTTACTGCGCCCCCTGCCACACACAACCCTTACTGCGCCCCCTGCCACACACAACCCTTACTGCATCCCCTGCCACACACAACCCTTACTGCGCCCCCTGCTACACACAACCCTTACTGCGCCCCCTACACACACAACCCTTACTGCGTCCCCTGCCACACACAACCCTTACTGCGCCCCCTGCTACACACAACCCTTACTGCGTCCCCTACACACACAACCCTTACTGCGTCCCCTGCTACACACAACCCTTACTGCATCCCCTACACACACAACCCTTACTGCGTCCCCTACACACACAACCCTTACTGCGCCCCCTACACACACAACCCTTACTGCGCCCCCTACACCCTTACTGCGCCCCCTACACACACAACCCTTACTGCGTCCCCTACACACACAACCCTTACTGCGCCCCCTACACACACAACCCTTACTGCGCCCCCTACACCCTTACTGCGCCCCCTACACACACAACCCTTACTGCGTCCCCTGCTACACACAACCCTTACTGCATCCCCTACACACACAACCCTTACTGCGTCCCCTACACACACAACCCTTACTGCGCCCCCTGCTACACACAACCCTTACTGCGTCCCCTACACACACAACCCTTACTGCGTCCCCTACACACACAACCCTTACTGCGCCCCCTACACACACAACCCTTACTGCGCCCCCTACACACAACCCTTACTG
>CM056378.1:115443872-115447017 GCA_029718625.1 Synaphobranchus kaupii
GCAGATTAACTGTCAAGATGTGTTAAGCACAGATCAGTATTCAATTAAGGGCTCAATCAGAGAAAGTGAATTAAAATCATTTGTAAGGAGACTCCAGCATGTGGCCCTGGGCTGAGGCGGGAAATGTCTCTGTGATTACTGCCATCTCTAATGCTCTTTATTATATGCAAATCGATCTGGCGCCTTCCATTTTAAATGCAGCACGTGTAGATAGGTGCACATAGCCAGATCACTGAACAGGTCCAGCTGAACAACGCTTTAAATCTCCCATGAATCTGTGCTTCTTCAGGCCTCTCAAGTGAACGTTAGTTAGTTGTCCCTCTCTGGTGAATCTGTGCTTCTTCAGGCCTCTCAAGTGAACGTTAGTTAGTTGTCCCTCTCTGGTGAATCTGTGCTTCTTCAGGCCTCTCAAGTGAACGTTAGTTAGTTGTCCCTCTCTGGTGAATGTGTGGTTTGTAAATTTTTTGTGCTCTTTCTTCGATTAATTCTTTTTAGTTGTTTTTATCATAAAGTGCAGTTTAATTTTTTTAAATTGTGTGTATATGAATATTTGGGTTTAGATGTAGACGCTTGCAGGAAGTAGCTGAGACTGGAAGGGAGCTGAATACTGTTTATACCGTTTGCTTTGCTTCATGAAAACAAGCCAGAGAACCTCTGTGTCTCATCAAATAGCTGAGCGCATAGATTATGCCAAACCTGCAAACCACGGTTATTCAAACCTGCAAACCTCAGCCATTTTAACCAGCAAATCTCGGTCATTCAAACCAGCAAATCTCGGTCATTCAAACCAGCAAATCTCAGTCATTCTAACCTACAAACCTTGGTCATTCAAACCTGCAAACCTCAGCCATTCTAACCTGCAATCCGTGGTCATTCAAACCAGCAAATCTCGGTCATTCTCACCTACAAACCTTGGTCATTCTCACCTACAAACCTTGGTCATTCACGTTGTTCTTTGAGCTGCTGTTTCCTCAAGAGTGAGACACAGCAGGAGTTCATTTGACCATGTTTGTCAACAAGGGATTTTGAAGGTGAAGTAGGCAAGGCACTGCCCAATCGATATCCCAATACTCACACTATTTAATGGCCTGGTACTTGGACAGGAAGTTTGCGGAAGGGGGGTATTGCACTCGGTGACCGTAGGCCTTTTCAGTATCTGGTTTCACTGGAGATTGCAATGTGAATTTGGGTGTTTAGGGAGAATGCCTTCGGGGGGGTCAACCTCTATTGACCTCTGATGTAAGACGCGCGGGGGGAGGGGGCGGGGGGGGGAGGGGGCGGGGGGGGCAAGAATAAGTCATGACACCTCAAATTGTCATCTACAGTGTAAGCAGGGATCCGCTGTCTCCTGAAGGCCAGAGAAATTACACTTTTAAAAGCACATTTATGTCCTATTTCTGTCAAACAGAGAGTTTCTCCCCGTCCAAGTCCAGCAGGAACGTGCCTGTGCTCTATCACAGCATTTCTGAACGATGTTTGAAGGAGTTCTTTCTTTTTGGAAATGATTCCTGTGTAGTTTTTCTTCCTCAGATTAGGCCTGTATCAGCTGTACCATTTGCAGACTAATTTGCATTGGCTGGCTTGTGATTCTGATGTTCTTGGTCTTTAATCGCGTCTCTTGTAATCCTGCCTCACTTCTATGTTGACTTAGCAGTAGCTTTACTGACTTATCCTTAAGACTTAAGGCTGTTTTATACTCCTGTGATGCTTGTGTGATTTACGCTGGGTGCGTCGCTCGCGAACGGGCAGCGCGTTTATACTTCTGCAGCACAATGCACGCGTTGTGTAGGCTGCGTAATTAGATTTCTGGCCATTAGAGGGCGACGTATTGAACAAAGTCCATAAATTCCATGAGCAGTTATGGAACAAAGTCCATAAATTCTTTGCTTGACGAATCACAGAGGTGCCGGTATCGCGGAACCTCTCCGGACGGCGAGCCTCATCAAGCTGCTCCATATTTGTTGTTTAGAATTCGCAATAGGAAGTGAACCATACAAGTGACCTTTGGTGGAAATCCCACCTCACATCACCAGTCGGCCAATCGTACGCGGGCACTGGTTGCAAACTACGCGCTTTTAGATTCTTGGGGAGGTACGCGACGTCAACGCAGGCGTGGTCTTCGCACATGCCGCACACCCCCTACGCACAACCCCTACGCACAACCCCTACGCACAGCCCCTACGCACAACCCCTACGCACACCCCCTACGCACAACCCCTACGCACAACACCTACTCACACCCATTTTTATGATTATGCCGCAGAGATATAAAAGAGCCGTCGCTGTACTGTGTGAACTAGACTTAATGTTCATGTCTTTGGATAGCTGCTACTTTATGATATAATTGTACTTTATCTGACCTGTTTGTAGTTATTTCAACGACCTTCAATATGCACTTATTGTACGTCACTCTGGATAAAAGCGTCTGCCAAATGAACGTAATGTAAAGTTCTGTTGCTCTAAGCAACCCCTCTGGGCTCTGCTGTTCATGGTCAACAACGTTAAAGCCCCTTCTTTGTGATTGTGGCTGTAACGCATACAGGTCTGGTCTCTATTTGTGAGGGGTTGTGGGGGAGTGAAGAAGGGGGAGATTTGGTTGGAGATGAGGAGGGAGGGATGGAGGGAGGGATGGAGGGAGGGATGGAGGGAGGGATGGAGGGAGGGAGGGAGGGAGGGAGGGATGGAGGGAGGGAGGGAGGGAGGGAGGGATGGAGGGAGGGATGGAGGAGCTGAATGATATATCCCCGTCTCTGTGCTCTACGTCTCTGTAAGTAGGGCAGTGGAATTGATGGCCCGTTGCTGCTCGCTGACCTACATACAGCTCAGACCCTGCTGCTCAGGAGGGGAGGAATGGGTGTGAGACCACAGAACAGAGAGTGTATGTGCACGGACACACACACACACACACTCACACTCACACACACACACACACACACACACACACACACACACACACACACTCACACTCACACTCACACACACACACACACACGTACACACACACACACACACACACACATATACACACACACACACACACACACACACACACACACACATATACACGCACACACACACACACATACATATACACACACACACACACACACACACACACACACACACACACATATACACACGCACA
>CM056378.1:115447517-115740017 GCA_029718625.1 Synaphobranchus kaupii
AGAGAGAGAGAGAGAGAGAGAGAGAGAGAGAGAGAGAGAGAGAGAGAGAGAGAGAGAGGCGGGCAGAACGGAGAGGTGTGTCAAACAAAAGACTTATGGGTAGGGAGGTGTGTGTGTGGAGGAGGGGGGGGGCACAGAGAGGGGCGGAGAGTGGTTTTTGGCAGGGGCAGTGGCGCCGTTGACAACAACACTCCTCACTGGCAGCCTGTCATCTCCAGAGCGGACCCCAACTGACAGGGCAGCTGCTTCTGTCGTCACGCACAACACAAGCGGCGCTCCCCGATGGCGGCTCGGCGTGCACTGCTGCTATTAATCACCTGATGATGAATTTCCGCGACGCCCGCTGGGGCGCGTCCACGGCCGGACCTAAGCGGCGACTCGACCCGACGCACGGAACGCGACCCGCCGAGGTCACCGCGTATCCTGCGCAACGAGGGGTCAGGTCGCCCGTGGCGACGGCACCATTTCTGATTACAGCCGAAACCCAGTTCACATCCCTCGCCGCTTTCCGGAGACGATTCGGGATGATACTCAGCCCGCGATATCAGCGGCGAGAACACCACACACTAAAGGACAAAAGCCCTTGAAAAACTTGTTTTAAAAACAGAGCGGAGAAAAAAAACAAAAAAAACACAGGATATAAAATTAGTCTGGGAATTAAGGAAGCTGAGCATCATCTTATTTTATCAGCCTCTCTCACAGTGAGGAGGAATGGAGGGCCAGGAGCAATATCACTAACACGGCCACACTTAAAATCTCTTATTACTTCAGTTAAGTTTGGCTTTTTTGTCGCCCATTTGGAACGCCAGTATTACAGAATGTTCTAAAACGCTGTTAGCCAACCGCTTCTTTAGCAACCGGTGACCCTCAAAATGAGCTTCCATAGCTACTCTACTGGAGGAAGAGCCCACATCCACCAGATAAACAACACCGGGCGGCACCTCAGCCCACAACCCACTTCTGGCCAATTCCACGGTAATTGGCGTTACAACGGCAGGTTATTTGTGTGGTAAAGTCCAATACAGCTACGTAATAGAGACGGATAGGGTTATTTCCTCCTGAAGGTTATAAAAGCATATATCAGTCTCTATTATGTAGCTGTATTGGACTTTACCACACAAATATCCTGCAGTTGTAACATCAGTTGGAATTGCCCTTCTGTGACCCATGCCTAATTAAAACATAGCCTAGTAACAGTTTTAAACTATACACAAACACAACAGCATGTATGCTGGCTTTTAGTTCGAGTCTTTAAGCTGCATTAGTCTGAATGTCTATACAGAGGGATATAATATGTTCTTCATATGCAATTTGCGACCGCAACCCTCTCTCCAGACCCACATTTTGGGAGCTGTTGTTTTAGATGGGAAACGTGCTGACCCTGCAGGAGAGTCTGGCAGTAAACCGCCTGCCACATCACAGGGAAGGACCCTGTGAGACAGCCCAAGAAACTCACCCGCGCGCGACATCCGCTGGGGGGGAGGGGAGGGGGGGCCCAGGAGGTTCAGCTAACAGCACCTCATTTCACCCGCTTCCACTCAGCAGCAGAGGCTGGAGGTGTGAGCCAGGCCGTTTAAATAAAACAAATTCCACTTTGGGAAGAGCAGGAAACACGAGCCCCCTCTCCCAGAGTGCCCGGTTACTTCCCTATTAGCAAATCCTCATTATGAGCACACAGCGGGTTTCCATTACTTACAGCCTCCTCTCCAACTTTCATATTTTATTCATTTTACTCACTGACACAAGTTCCACTCGGTGATTTTAATCAAAACTGCTAACTACGGGTAAATGAGCGCAAGCCGTCGCCGCTAACTACGGGTAAATGAGCGCAAGCCGTCGCCGCTAACTATGGGTAAATGAGCGCAAGCCGTCGCCGCTAACTACGGGCAAATGAGCGCAAGCCTTCGCCGCTAACTACGGGTAAATGAGCGCAAGCCGTCGCCGCTAACTAAGGGGAAATGAACGCAAGCCGTCGCCGCTAACTACGGGTAAATGAGCGCAAGCCGTGGCCGCTAACTACGGGTAAATGAGCGCAAGCCGTCGTCGCTAACTACGGGTAAATGAGCGCAAGCCGTCGCCGCTAACTACGGGTAAATGAACGCAAGCCGTCGCCGCTAACTACGGGTAAATGAGCGCAAGCCGTCGCCGCTAACTACGGGTAAATGAGCGCAAGCCGTCGCCGCTAACTACGGGTAAATGAGCGCAAGCCGTCGTCGCTAACTACGGGTAAATGAGTGCAAGCCGTCGCCGCTAACTACGGGTAAATGAGCGCAAGCCGTCGCCGCTAACTACGGGTAAACGAACGCAAGCCGTTGCCACTGCTTTAACGACTTAAAGAGAGACCGTACAAAAACCAACGATGACAACAATGCAGAATGCTCTAGTAATGCATAGCTGTGGTCTTAAACAGTCCACATATTTCATTTCACAAAACCACCGGCAACACAAACAATCTGCAGGCATCCGAGTCCACAGGGAGAGAAAAGAAATGTAAATGCCAACTGAAAATGAGGAAAATGGTCGTTTTACGATAGAGCAGATTCTGTAACCGATTACTCAGGGAATTATTTTTGTGATGAATGTACGACGGGCACAGATTAACGCAGGCTTTTCACAAACCTCAAAAAGCAGTGAAATTAGCCTGGATTGAACAAAAGGAAATTAAGAGCGATGTTAGCTTTGGGACTGCATTTCCTACAGACATTTTGGACTTTCAAACAATTTTAGATAATAAAGTGGCAATAAAGACTAGCTTTCTTTGGATAACCGCTTCTTTGAACACTGTTACAAATCTAGTTCTAACATTATTGTAAAGTTAGTCACGCACATGTAGCCACAGCAGTGTTTTGACCTAGAATACAACTTTGGCCTTTTCACAACTAGGAACATTTCTTAATTCATTCTGTATTTGAAAATAGCAGTCAGTCATTAGTTCAGCTCTGTGGTATTGAAGATAAACATAGCCCGTTTTATAACAGGACTTTGGATGCATAAAGACAGACATATGAAAAACCACAATAAGGGGAACTAAATCTTCTACGCAGATGACCAGATTAATCTCACAGCCTAGAAATTAGCACCCAGTACATTATGTGAAAAAGAAGAGCCATCAGCACTAGGCTTCACACTGACTGCGTTAACACATTACATTTACATTTTACATTCTAGGCATTTAGTTTGCAGAGCGACTTCCTGAGTTGTGAGTGTTTTCTGTTGTACACAGGCCACTCCAACTCTGAAACGCTGAAACAGTTCAAACTGACGGTAAAAAGGTTTATTTCAATGCCACAGCCCTGCATGGTGCTCAAACACTTTCAGTTTAACTTCTGCTGCATAAAATGCACAAATATCAGGGGTTGCACCGGTGGCATAGCCACGCCAGTAGAGCAGTATCAGCGGCGGTTCAAATCCGACCGCACAACCTTTTTCCACGTGTCTCTCCCTCTCTCTCGCTCCGATTCTTTCTGTCACTCTACACTGTGACGTCCAATAAAGCTGAAATAGCCCTAAAAAAGATTTTGTTTTTTAAAAAGCATGAATTTAAGAACAGTTAGTAGGTTGATTTGACTATTCCCCCAAGAGGAGAATTTTGAGCCAGTTTTGAACGCTCTGTCCTGTGAGTACATACTTAATGAAAGTGGGAATGAATACTGAACACTTCCTCTAATAAACATTGGCTCAACCAGCAGCCAAATTTCAGCATTAAGATGCATTGAAAAAATGGGCACTGAGCAGCTCTCTGAGGCTGTATACTCAAAGTATAGGCTATACTCAGTTCACTATTACTGCCATTTGTGAAAGCTCTTTTAAGACCTTAAACATTTGACAGTTTACTGCAAAAGCAGTTTGAACAGACAGGCTGTTTGCCCCTCTGAATTTCCAACTGTTAATTGTTAAACGTATCCTCATTCATTTCAAAACAAACACTTGCCTCTTTAGTTGTTCCCAAAATCTACTGTCAGATACGCTTCTGTTTTGCTATCAAAGGGCCATTTTGTATTTCCAGTGTGACAGGTTGAGCAGGTAACCGTACGACCTAGCGCCCGCAGCAGGACGGCACGGTTATGAGGGGGGGGGGGGGGGCGGGTGTCCAAGGCTCCGCGAGGAATCCAGACCGCCGCTGCCATTCCACAAGAAGCCCCCCTTCCTCTCTTCTAAAGCACACATCCAAAACTCTCCCGCTCTGCTCTTAGATGTGGGAAACTGGGTTTATGGTTTCCAGTCCATCCGGGCCTGTGCATTTACTGCTTCGCTCTGGGCCTGGATCAGCACAGAATCTTTAGATCTCCACACTGAAACCCAGACACTCGCGCGTTTGATCGCTCGTATCTACCGCTGCCCTGAAGCGCAGGCACTTCATCCTACAGAGAGACGCTCAAAATGCATTTCACAACGCTTAAACCTCATCCAATTAGCAAGCAAAACAGGAACAGCTGTAAATGCGCAACGGTTAATAGATCAACGGCTTCAACCGCCAAGTTAAACAAGTATTTAGCGGACTGCAATGCGATTTATTAACGTATTATGCGCTTTCTCAATGAGCGAAAGCATATAAAAATTATTTTAAAAACTGCATTTTAAAGATGAAATGGGAGAGATGAAAGCGACCAAAAACATTTCTAGCTAGAAGCATAAACATCAAGTGAAAGGATGTATCTAATTACGGCTAGCTACCCAGCAGTACTCTCTCTGAGTCAGGACTGACTCGCTGGGCAGTGAGAAAGCCCTGATGCGTGTCAGCTTTAGTTCCTGTAGAATATCGGGTCCGGTCTCTCTATGCTATGAGTGCGTGTTTCTGTGCGTGAAGTGTACTGTACATGCTGACCTCATTTCTCTGGGTAACCTTACAGCATGCTTGCATATTTCTGAACACGGATCAGCGTAAGTCTGGTCAGAAAATGGTTCTACTTCTAGGTCTAATTTTCCTGTATCTGGCTTGAGAAAGAAAGATCTTAAAGCTCTGATGCAATCACTCTTGTGACTTAAGCCAGCATGCCACATCACAAAGATGTATCATTCTGTTTTCCATAGAAAAATACTAAAGTTTCCCTTTGACGCTAAACTAGCCTACATACTTTATAAACACAACAGAAGGAGTCTGGCGTGGGCATGTCCGTTCTGTATGGATATTCACTTCAAGTTAACAGATTGACTGCCCACTGGGTCTTACCGCGGGCTGGTTCAACTGTAAATCGCCATGTTATACTCACGCAAGAAACGTGATCTCCAACAGACAAATACCAAATCCCCCTGCGCTGCACACTGTAAGAACTTCTCTAAAAACTCATTTAAAATCTCAACTGAACTAAACAGGCTTAAGTCTTTGAGCTTTTTTGTATACCCATTACAAAAAAGAGCTTGTTTTGTGGTTCCTTTCTGTTGGTAAACAAAAGCTTGGAAAAACTGGTCTTGCACTAGCTGACAATCCAAGTCTAAGTAAAATCCTTTATTTGGGTATGAAACCAGTGTCAAAATATGGGTCTTCCAGCACTGCCAGGATGCAGCGCTAGAAACAAAATCCAGATTGCCAGCTAGTCACTTGACTGGATTCCATTTAGTGATAATTCAGATACAGGCACAAAACCAAATCATATTCAGATTGAACTAGTCAGCTCCTGGCGAAAATAAATACCTAAACGTGCTAGCAATATTCAGTATTACACAATTATATAAAAGTAGGCCTATATGAAATAGCCCGACTATCAGGAATAATACAGTCATATTAAAGACTTTTAGTTAGGCTGCTGGCTGAAAGAACTGATTACAAAGCATAAGAACTGTCAAAAGTGTTTATGCATATTCCAGCAAGCGAGGTGGATACAGACCAAGCTGAGCATCAACAGGAGACGAACAGAGAACAAAATGCGCTAATGAAAACTAAACAATGAACTGAACTAACAGCTCGCAGCCACTCGACCCATTGCTTTTTCACGTTCATTCGAAAGACTCGACTGGACCAGCAGATTTTAAAACACTGTTCTGAACTGCTTTACATAACACCGTGGTTTACTGTGGGTGGGTGTGTGTGTGTGTATGTGTGCATGTGTGTGTTAGTGTGTATGTGCGTGTGCGTCTGTGCGTGAGAGAGAGGGTGCATGTGCATGTGTGTGTGTGTGTGTGAGAGAGTGTGCGCGTGTGTGTGTGTGTGTGTGTGTGTGTGTGTGTGTGTGTGTGTGTGTGTGTGTGTGTGTGTGTGTGTGTGTGTGTGTGTGTGTGTGTGTGTGTGTGTGTGTGTGTGTGTGTGTGTGTGTGTGTGTGTGTGTGTGTGTGTGTGTGTGTGTGTGTGTGTGTGTGTGTGTGTGTGTGTGACTGTGTGTGTGCCTTCCTCTGGCCCTTCCATCTCCCAGCTTGAACCAGGTCACTACAGTTCAAATCCACCTGACAAAAAAAAATTATAAACGGGGGCAAAACCACGAGACGGATGAAGATGGGCCGTGTCCTGGCTCAGGCTAATTCTGGGCCTGGACCAGGGCAAGGGAAGCGTTGCAGTATTCCAGAGATCTCCCAGAAGCCCCCGCTCCCGGAGGCACCGCTCAATACGAGCGCACTCTGTATTCCGCTCTGCCTGTCTCAAAGCAACTTCATTTCACACAATAATAACTCACACCTGAAGAAAAGCAACCTCCCTGCCTGGCTGCTCCATGCCGCAACCATGAAGAAATGCCTCTAAAGTGCCTTCAACAACTCTGTTTGCTACATTACCTCAGACAGGCTTCCACAGTGCTGCAATAGAAGGAGGCGTAACTGCCACCCCCTGCACCAAAAAATTAAAAAGAAATCGGTTATTGAAAGCGTAATGTCTAACCGTAACGTGGATGACTTTTCCATACGCGGCGTGCGGGAGATGAGACGCGAGGCTGCGGAAATCTCGGGAGCCCGCGAACATCGGGAGGTAGCCGGATATCGATAAAACTCCCGTCTTAACTGAGTTCCACCCAAAGCACCAGGATCCTCTTTTTAAAAGCCGAAACGAGGGCTGGCTTTAGAGGCTAGCGTTCATCATCACAGCACCCCTGGAGGGGACGCAACAAGTGAGCACGCACGTTTAAAAATAAATAGGCCTCCTGTAATTTGTTTAATCAGAAAGACGTTTAAAAATGGAGGAACAGGGGGCGTACATACTGAAGCGGATATGCGTTGAGAGGAGAAGCATTAAATCTACAAATTGAATTGTTACTGCGTCTCCCCCGCGGACATCGCTTATCTGAGGCGCAACAGGCCATCGCGCGCGGCTCCGCCGCTGAGGAGCATTACCGCTCCATAACCACGCCAGATACGTTCACTCGGGTCACTGACAAAAACCTCTAATCCAACGGCTGCTTCTTTTTTTTTTTTTTTTTAAAAAGGGGAAAGACGGAGACTGCTCCCTGTAGTGTGCCAACACACAGCTCTCCTGAGACAGCAAGCTTTCAGCCAATCCCCCAGAGAGCTCCTGTATATCTCCACAAGCTTTTGTTCGGAACGGTGTTCCTACGGCGCCGTTCACACGGATCCTCTTAGAATACGGTTAGAATTTTACTTTTGTTATTTTTAGCCCCTCCCCTCCCCCCTTTCATAGATTCCTTTGATCCATCCATCAAGTGAATTAATTGTCTTGCCAGTCAAGTGTGAGTCCATGAGATAAAATGCTCAGATAGACAGTGGTGTGTATAATGGGGGTAATAAAAAGCTGTTCGCAACCCAGTGTTTCCTTAATCAAACGCCCAGAGCATTTCCTGATCAACACAATGGAGAGCCATGTGATGAGCAAACAAAGGATTACACAGGGAGAGAGGCAGGCAGGCAGGCAGGCAGGGAGGCAGGGAGGCAGGGAGGTAGGGAGGCAGGCAGGCAGGCAGGGAGGGAGGGAGGGAGGGAGGCAGGCAGGGAGGCAGGCAGGGAGGCAGGGAGGCAGGGAGGCAGGCAGGCAGGGAGGCAGGCCGGGAGGCAGGCAGGGAGGCAGGCCGGGAGGCAGGCAGGGAGGCAGGCCGGGAGGCAGGCAGGGAGGCAGGCCGGGAGGCAGGCAGGCAGGCAGGGAGGCAGGCAGGGAGGCAGGGAGGCAGGCAGGCAGGGAGGCAGGCAGGGAGGCAGGCAGGGAGGGAGGCAGGCCGGGAGGCAGGCAGGGAGGCAGGCAGGCCAGGAGGCAGGGAGGCAGGCAGGCAGGGAGGCAGGCAGGGAGGCAGGCAGGCAGGGAGGCAGGGAGGGAGGCAGGCAGGGAGGCAGGGAGGCAGGCAGGCAGGGAGGCAGGCAGGCAGGCATATTGTGGAGAGGGAATATTGTGGAGAGGGTGAGCAGGTATAAATACCTGGGAGTCAGCATCACCGAAGATCTGACATGGACAACACATACAGACACTCTGGTGAGAAAGGCGAGGCAGCGCCTTTACCACCTCAGGCAGCTGAGGAAATTCAAAGTCTCCCGGAGGATCCTTCAGTCCTTCTCCTCTGGAGCTGTGGAGAGCATCCTGACAGGAAGCATCACTGCCTGGTTTGGCAGCAGCTCCGCTCAGGACAGGAAGGCTCTGCAGAGAGTAGTGCGTTCGGCCGAGCGCACTATTGGAGTTACACTCCCCACCCTGCAGGACTTGTACATCAGGAGGTGCAGAACCAGAGCCTGCAGGATCATGAAGGATCCTCACCACCCCAACAACGGGCTGTTTCAGCTGCTGCGGTTTCTTTCCTCAGGCCATCAGGACTGTGAACTCCGACCTCACCAGGGCCCCCACCAAGACACATACACTGCCCCTCTTATGCACACACACACTTAGGTAAAGACTACACATAATTTATAATTTAATTTATATTACACATACAATTTTCTCTTTTTTTACTATATTTTTTTATAAAGTGCTCTTATTGTAAATATTGTGTTGTTTTTTTTATATAGAGCTCTTAATAACTGACATTGTAAATAGTGTGTTGGTTTATTGTAAATAGTGTGAATCTGTTATTTTGCACATTTCTGCTGAGCATTGTCACTTTGCATTTCACTACACACCTCGTGTGTGTATGTGACAAATAAAAATTCTTGAATCTTGAATCTTGAGGCAGGGAGGCAGGCAGGGAGGCAGGCAGGCAGGCAGGCAGGGAGGCAGGCAGGCAGGCAGGGAGGCAGGCAGGGAGGCAGGGAGGCAGGCAGGCAGGGAGGCAGGCAGGCAGGGAGGCAGGCAGGCAGGCAGGGAGGCAGGCAGGCAGGCAGGGAGGCAGGCAGGGAGGCAGGGAGGCAAGCAGGCAGGCAGGCAGGGAGGCAGGCAGGCAGGGAGGCAGGGAGGCAGGCAGGGAAGTGCCAGGCCCTCGCGTTTCCACACATTACCAGTTCACCTAAAACAACATGTCATCCTTTCACTACGCCATTCACCTTCCTGAGAGCTCCCTCTCAGCCACAACCCTATAATTACTGCTCTCAGGCCCCGGACTGGGAGACATGATATTACCCAGGAGAGCAAGACGCACGGCAACACAACTCAGGGTACAGAGGAAGACTGTATTGTCCCCCCGACAGACAGGCTCAAATACACGCACAGCCACACGCAGACACACACACATGAACAGTCACTCACTCACTCACACACACACACACACACACACACACACACACACACACACACACACGCATGTGCACACCCACACACACAGGAGTGGTGATATGCACACGCACACGCACACACACACACACACACACACACACACACACACACACACACACACACACACACACACACACACACACGACATTGCTTTCTGCTTGTGAAGAGTCATTCCCAGCAGCAGCGCTAAGGCCATTAGGTCAGCGCGTATAAACATTTGCAGACTAAATTATTTACAGTTATCTGGTGGCGTTTTACTCAACATCTCCGAGCAGATGGCCCAGGAACAGGCCCTGCATTCAGAAAGGCATTAGGGCAGAGCCAGGAGCAGCTCCACCCCAGATACCTCGGCACGGCATTACCTCTAATTAGGCACGGCTTTTGTTTCTGGAGTGGCCACCTCTCCTTCACCCGCTAAAGCGACGAGCAGCGGCCTTTCAGGGGCGCCGGCTGCGCTGAATCACCCCCTCTTTGTCACATTTCATCCTCCCGGCTCAGCTTTGTTCTCCACTGTTAGCGTGAGACATTAAGGCTAATAAACATTATTTACTAAGACAGCCCTTCATTTTACATCTGCAGTGTGTCTTCAGCCAGCTTGTGTTGAATTACTAAATGAATAATGAAAATTGTTCCAAAAAAAAAAAAAAAAAACCCCGTGAAGGGGAGACTGTGATGTCAAGATTTTACACTCGACTCAGAACAACCAGCAATTCACCAATCCACCACCGCTACAGACAATGCACTTTAAACGCTTGTGGGAAAACACTATAAATCATATTTTTGAAACGCTTGTGAGTAACCGCTGCTTTTAAACTATAGCCTACCATGAGGGCACGTTGTAAATATAATTCAAATTGTTTCCTTTCACTGCAGAGAGTGTGTGTGTGTGTGTGTGTGGGGGTAATAAAAGTGCTGCAGAAACAGGCAGGATCTGAGCTGCCCTATCCTCCATGGACAGCTCATAAAACATGCATCCCACTATTAAAGCTCCAGCGCTTCAGCTAACCCTGAGAGGGCCCTGGGAAAGACACACACACACACACACACACCCCCACGCGCACACACACAAACATACACACACAGACCCACGCGTGCACACGCACATCCACACACAGACCCACGCGCGCACACACACACGCACATACATACGCACACACAGACCCGCGCACGCGCGCGCGCGCACACACACACACACGCACACACACACACACGCATGCACATACAGACACACACAGACACACACACACGCGCATGCACACACACACACACACATGCGCACACACAACACACACACACACACAAATGCATACACACACATGCACACACCCACACAATCTCACATGCGCACCCGCACACACATACACACATCTCACATGCACACAGACACACAATGCTATTTTCCCATTATTTCCAAACGCTACATTATTGTTTCTTTAATCTATCCAGTTTTATTTTTCATTTTTCCAAGCAGACGTTTAGAGGAAAGATTAAAGCAGGCCCCAGAACAAAGGGCTTGTGCTGTGTGGGTTCAGGCTGCAGTTTTTAAGTGGCGTACAGTAGCGCTGTGCTGTTTGCGATCAGCAGATTAACTCTGCCCATCCATGTGTGAAATGGAGACTTGATCCCTGAGTGATAGTGTGCGCTGCCTGCAGCAAACAGGCTGCATATTTTTCATCATTTCATAATGCCTAACAACTGTAATATATTAGATTACATATCGCATCCTTCACTGGGCCCGCAAAATGCAGGCCTGTAAATACGTTGTGTTTAACAACAAAGCCTGCCGTGGGGAAGGCTCTCCTGCGCTCTTTCCAGCAGAGAGGAGCCGCTTTGAGCACGCACAGGGGGGAGAGAGACGCGCACAGGAAGTGCTAAAGCTCAGCCTCTACACAGCTGTGAGATTCAGGAGAGAGAGAGGGGGGGGGGGGGGGGGGGGTAGGTAATTCCTTCCTCTCCACGGCAACACAAAGGAGATTCTAAAAGTAACCCAAACATAACAGATCTCCGTAATTGCTTTGAAAAGCCCGCTGACGTTATTTGGCGAGGGCGAGAGGCTGGTTGCAGTTTGAAGAGCGAACGCAGATGAGGGCCACGGCCTGGTTTTTTACATTTTTTTATTTGGCAGTGGCTAGATTTCCCACCCCGGCTCAACCCTTCAGAGGTGGAAATGAGAGGAGACGGTTGGGCGAAGCCCAGCTATGCCGTCTCAGAGAGGACTGTACCCCGCGTCTGGGCTGCAGCGGTCTCCCACTCCATAGGCACCCCTCTGTGTTACCGCACAAGGACCAGCCTGCCCCGCGGGCCCGCTAATAGCATACAAACACGACATTATGTGGATCACAAACTTACGGTTCAGTCTATGGAAATGTGCTAAAGCTTAATTATGTGTGTGCGGTTGTATGTTCACATGCATTCACCGGAAAGGGGAAAAAATGAGAGGCAAAGCAATGTGAAGACCAATATTATACAGAAACGGAACGCTACACACAGTCTAACCAACCCCACTGTCCTCTTTAGCTGCCATATACCCAGAGTCACCTGTATTCTTACCAACATTCCGCTAACACTATGGCAGTATGACATCACAGAGTCCTAAAAATAAAGGATCTAGCTTTTCTGTCAGATCACCAGCTGAAGACACAGCCAAAGTGAGACACATTTATAAAGATAAAGACAACCGGCAACAATCTTATTCTGATTCATTTTGTCTGAATGCAACAACTCTACATTTCCAGACAGTAATGGGCTTCCCAAGAACACAAGATCCAAACACAAGGCAGCCGCAGCAGGCATTCACCAAAACGGCCAGGGAAAAACTCCACATGCACTTAGTGATTTGTTAAGAATTACGGTGTAAACGAAAAAGCTACAGACTAACAATGCGTTACCCAATAGCTTCCCCCTCAACAAAGGTAAAAAATAATGTAAATGAATCATCTGAATTGACTTGGGTGAAGTCTTGGGACTGCCAAAAAAGTGGTCTTTCGGTTTTGATCGTGTGATAGTGAAACAACCTCCGTTACGCTTTCCAAGAAGAAGAAAAACATTGAAGGGACAACACTGTTGTGCAGGCATGTTAAAAATACCGTAAGCTTGTTTAGCCGCCACTGAGAAAATAATTGCCGCAGTGCTACATTTACCCAAGTGTATATATACACGTGTCAAACTAAACGAGCAATGCATTATTGCAAGAGACAGCCGAGAGCCGCTATTTGCTCTCTTAACTGTGCAGCGCTAAGCTAATAAAACAGGCTGATGAAGGGAAATGTGGCCTGAAACTTTCATATCTCTTTCAGCCGTTCCTCACATGCACTCCAGTTCCCTTATATATCAGCATTGCTAAAGGGGCCAACCAAGCAAGCAGCAACACTCCCCTCGTACCCCATCTTTAAAATACGGACAAAGCAGAGAGGGTATCTCCGCTCGATCGCCCTTGTAACTCGGGATGCGATTGGTCCAGGCTGATCGACACCCCACCCCATCAGTAATTAGATCTTCTCCTGGTTCATTATCCCTTACGGTAATTAAGCTGAGGACATCGGGCAGACCTTAAACCTGCTTTTATATTCCTTCTGTTTAATACCCCCTGCTACCCCCCCCTCATGCCAGGCACAGGAGTCTCAAGTCTCTCCCTTCCTTTAACAGATGGAATAAACTGACTCACAAAGCCAGCCCTCGGTTTAAGCCGAGCATTCATCACACACTCATCATCAACCTGCATTGTATCATGTAGCAAACTGCCCTGGCGGTAATTACAATGGCCCGTTTCCACCGCTCCCGGCTGACGCTGGAGCTAACGCATCCGTAATTAGCGCGACACCTCTGCGTTTTAAAAAGACGCCCCCTCCCCTCCAAAAAAAAAAAAAAAAAAAAAGTATTGAAAGCATGTCCCAGCAACCCGAGGTTTGATTTGCTCGATGCAAAAAAAAAATAAAAAGATCTCTCGTCGGCATTAAAATGCGACTCATGAACCAATTAGATTTGCACTAAGCACTATTGATCCCAGCGCACATCTTTACTGCTCATAAAGAGAAGCATGTAATCCAATACCTGCAGTTAGAGCACTGACCATGGAGCGCAATTCCTGACAAGCACACATTCAGCAAATTACAAAGGGAGATGTGTTTTATTAGATTGGCACAATCCGCCCACTAACAAACCGGAATAGATGCGCGTTTTGAAAAGCAGGGCTGTTGAACTGCACCTCATATCCATAACACAACACCCGGGCAGAGGCAGTTACTCAGTGGTAACGTCACTCCGTTTCAGTAACCCCACAAAGCCGCTGAAATAACCCAGCCCTCCATCCGATCGCCTTACAGCCCTGCGGCGGGAACAGGAAGATGAAACCATTGGGCAAAAGAATCGGTTACAGAAAAACTGCTGAACCCGGTTCTGTGCAATTTTACACAGGTTTTATGGCCCATGTCAGGCGTGCCAAGCTAACACTGCACCTCAAAAGCAACACGGCAGCCCTAACAGACTGCTGGGGTATTTGTGCTATGCAAGCAGCCCCCTTGATGGGTTCCTGATGATGAAGGCCATAAAAAGTTTTTTTTTAAAAACTAATAAAAGAAACACTTGGAGAGGATGGGAACAGAGGGAGGAAACGTAACTATACACAGACAGACAGACAGACAGACAGGAAGCCTACAGAGATAGAGTGGAGGGGGGAAGTCACATTAAAACTCGTCACTTGTAAAATTATTTCTATATATATAGATATGTATCTGAAGGACAAACTAATGGGTGTGGCTATGATAAAAACAGCACAAAACCGCACTTTATAATTTTACTGAAGTATTATCTAGGCTAATTGTTTACACTGTTTTATTGAGGTTATTAATATGACCCACATTATAGTTTTTTATTGAGAATGCTATCCACACAGGCTTTGAATGAAACAAGGATCTGTCAACACAAGGAGAGGACCCTGTGTAGCAGTGAATCTTTTCTTCAAAACCCAAAAAAACCTTTGCAAAAACATACCAAAGTAGTATCATTCATGGAATAAAGGAGCCTATTTAACATTGTGTTTGCGTGTATTAATTATGGTGTAACAGTTTCCATGGAAACTTATCACCACACAATTTATGTATTGTGTTAAGAAAATGCAGAGACTGAGACTTCCCATGTATTTCCTATCATGTTACTGTAATGTACTTTGTAACCACTGAATGACAATGTGATACACACAAGACATTTTCAAAACGTATGGAAATAAAACTAAGAGGAAACATCGGAATCTGATACACGTGATCTTGAACATGCAGTCACCAAATGTATTGGTGAGGTATAGCGCTTGTTGAAAATTTGCTTATGCCTCTACAGTTGCTACAAGCACGGAGACAGCTTTGCATGCTATGTCATGTCAGTCCAACGTTGCATTTTCATGTTAAAAGAGAAAATATTTTTGGAAAAGTGTCTGTCGACTAAGTGTCTACTAAGAGAAAAATTGAGGGAATTCCCCAGTGAAAAAAACCCACATTGTACTAAATGAGGCAATTAACCAAAATGAGCCACCTTTTACATTCTTGGCAAAACATTCGAGTGACTAATACCAACATTAGCTAGATATTCTTGCAATTATGGCTTGATAAATATCTCTGTGCTCCAATTACAAGTTCTTGAAGTAAGAAGAATAAGAACAGAGAACAGCGTGGTAAATACTGACCTGTCCATGACTGGAGCTCACATTACACTCATTCCAACCAGACTGAACAAACACAGGAATACCAACAATAGCTACGTTTTCATGCTCACAACTACCCCGGTTTTTGGGAATAATCAGTTTAAGGCAATATTCTGGTGAAGTGTTCATATGGTTCGAAATAACGTGATTTCTCTAGTACCCAGGTTTACATGGATTATTTTAATAACCGCTCAAGGGTCTGCCAAACAGACGTAACAGCCCACTCTTGCAGCAGTCTGATTCAGCATGAAGAGAGTATCTTCATCTGTCCAATAACGATCACTTTTATTAAAGCTGCAGTTGGCAAGTTTGAAAATATACAAGGCAAAAAGACTTCCCCTTTTGCTCTCCTCCCTCCTATCTCTCTCCTAAGCCTCTCCCACCAAATGATGCTCCAGTGCACGCACGGAGAAAGGCACACAGGGAGGGGTTTATTCTACGGGGAGGATATTTTGCTAGTAGCCTGACTGGTAGCGACATAGCTAGCCCTGATTGGTTGGTTTTTGGAAGACCGGCTTGAGATTATTTGACAGCCTTAGTACAGAGCCCAGGACACTCACAGAAACCGGATTTTTTTTCTCAGAACACTTGATTTATTGATAGCTGCTGGAATGTAATGAGCAAATTTAGTAATTTCGCCAAAATTATATCGAAAAAATCTTGCCTACTGCACCATCAATAACTGAACCTCTGCAGCGACACAGTTTAAAAAAGCAGAAATAAATCCAGCTACGACGTTTCCATGCACCAATAATTCAAAAGAGTGGAGAAAAATCTAGGTGTGTTATTTTGGTTTTCCTTCATGCAATTAAGACCTTACCCCGATTATGAAAATCGGACTATGCCGTTTACTATCGCCATTTAGTAGCCTATACTCTGTGTATTGCTATAATCAGGCTAGGATCAGATTATTACAGTGCATGTAAACACACACATTATTGCACTGAAAATGACCTGCGGAAGCAGGGTTCAACTGTGCCAGCATAAATGAGTCATCTAGTGTGCATCTAGCTGGTATCCTCAGAAAGCATTTTCTCTCCCGAACAGCGATGTCTGTTGTTATACTTTATTTTCCGTTTGATATACGCTACAGATAAAGCATGTTGTGTTTCAAAAAGTAGAGATTCTGAAAACAGCTATGGCAACGGGAAGGAAGAAAAATACTTTCCTAAACATTTGGGCTTTCTAAATAAATCACAGCTACGGTGGAAAAGATCTTACGGTTCTTACGCGTACTTACGCCGTTCCTGAGGCACGTACAGTCAGTTACAGACACTTAACGCAGAAGTGAGCTGCTATTCTCACTCACACTAATAACCTTGGCCTGCCTACCAATTCCATTGCTTTATGAAAGAATATGAGTATAAACAGAAGTGCCATTTCTCACTACCAGCCTGTTTCAGATCCATTTAAGCCCCCCCAGCCCACCCCCCATATCATTAAATATTTATCCTCGCTGAGAGGCGGATCTCACCGAGGTGATAAGCATTTAGGAAGCCAACTCTTTCCCCCTTTTTCCCCACACAACAAAGACGCATTCATTCAAAAGGATTATCTACAAGTGTTCCTTTAATCAGCGAAAGCCAGGGCTACAAAGAAAAACCTCTCCAACCCAACTCCTGAAGGAATACCTTTTTAAACATAAACCTCTATCTTCTTCAAGAAATCAACATCTCTATTTATTTGGGGGGGGGGGGGGATTTAAATATGAAACACTGTCGTTGTAGTGTTTTGAGTCCTTGTTAGAAGTGAGCATGGCAGGGATATTCTTTTACAGAGCTATCTTTTTAGCTTTTTGCCATTTTCCCAGCACTTCTAGGCCTGCTCTTTCCTGATGGCAAAGATATTGCATTTTCTGCTTTCGAGTGTAAACACCTGCTGGCAAAACCAAGTCGTTGTTCCCCCACCCCACCCCCCACCCCCACCCCCCTTCCCGCCCCGCTTCCCACTAGTGCCTGATGAAAGGCACACAGCCTTCGCAAGCCGCGGATTCCATTTACAGCAAAGCCGGCAGGGTGGAATCAAGAGCTCCCAGAAGAGTGGAGAAAAGGCAGGGAGAAATAATCACTCACGGTTCATTGGCTGTAACGGAGGCAGATGTTAAAGCACTCGCAATGTTTATCATCTTTGGCGTATTCCCGTGCTTTGTCTTTGCGATGTTTTTATTAGAAACTCACTGTGTCATTTCCAATTTCTTTTGTTTTCACGCGGCAGGAAGAGGGAATTTATTGGTACACGGCCACAGAAATGTAACCGAAGACCTTAACCCTGGGCTTAAGTGGACAGTGCTTTTGGACAGAGTCCAGGAACTGTGGGTTACAGGGCCTGACAATAACACCAGTGAGCCTGTGGAGAGCAGATTCAAGGCCTCTTAAAATGCCTGCAGTCTCCAATGAGTTAGTTACAGCTTTCACAACAAATAAGACACTTTGCTTGTAATGTTACGGATGAATAACTGAGTTTTAAGTACAAACAAAAGAAGAAAACCCACAGGAAACGCCGATAGGACAGCCTCTGGGCACTGTCCACATTATCCCTGCTTTTGTCTTGTGCGGTTTACATTTTCAGTTGGTGAATGGCAGGACGCCGTTCCAATTGGCTTTGGCGAAGCAAAGGACAAAGAAAAGGGTCCCACATTCTAATTTCTGTATCAGAAAAACAATAAAAGCCCATTACACAACTGCAACACAAAACAAACATTTCTGTTTGAAGTTATGCTGTTTTTTTTTTAAATCTCCAAACATTAATTTTGAAATAAAGCAATGTCATTTTTCAAATCAACAACACCAACAAAGGAAAGGCCTGGTCAGCACTGTCCACGTTTCCGTGGTGACTAAATCAACTGTCAAAATGATCCGTCTTAACTTTAAAGAAATGGCTCCAAGGTTCAGCACTACACAGCCTGACTCCATTTTGGCTCCACAGGGTTTACAGCCGAAGTTAGCATGCTGAATTTAGCATGGGGGTAAACTACAAAGCAGGATTAGCGAGCTAGCTGGATAACTGCACTGAGTAACACTGGTAACCCTCCCAAATCCGGAACATGAACTGAAGTAAAAAGAGCTGGGTTTTACTCAGTACAGTTATTCAGCTAACTCAGTAATCCTGCTTCGTAGTATACCCCCAGACTGCAGGCTGCACTGAAGTTACCAGTCTGAAGTTAGCAGTCTAAGGTGAGCAGGCTGAATTTAGCAGTCTGAATTTAGCAGGCTGCATTTTGCAGGCTGAAGATAGCAGTCTAAGGTGAGCAGTCTAAGGTGAGCAGGCTGAATTTAGCAGGCTGAAGATAGCAGTCTAAGGTGAGCAGGCTGAATTTAGCAGGCTGCATTTTTCAGGCTGAAGTTAGCAGGCTGAAGATAGCAGTCTAAGGTGAGCAGGCTGAATTTAGCAGTCTGAATTTAGCAGGCTGCATTTTGCAGGCTGAAGATAGCAGTCTAAGGTGAGCAGTCTAAGGTGAGCAGGCTGAATTTAGCAGGCTGAAGATAGCAGTCTAAGGTGAGTAGGCTGAAGTTAGCAGGCTGAAGATACCAGTCTAAGGTGAGCAGGCTGAATTTAGCAGGCTGCATTTTGCAGACTGAAGTTAGCAGGCTGCATTTTGCAGACTGAAGTTAGCAGGCTGAAGATAGCAGTCTAAGGTGAGCAGTCTGAAGTTAGCAGTCTGAAGTTAGCAGGCTGCATTTTGTAGGCTGCATTTTGTAGGCTGAATTTAGCAGACTGAAGTTAGCAGGCTGAAGATAGCAGTCTAAGGTGAGCAGGCTGAATTTAGCAGGCTGAAGATAGCAGTCTAAGGTGAGCAGGCTGAATTTAGCAGGCTGCATTTTGCAGACTGAAGTTAGCAGGCTGAAGATAGCAGTCTAAGGTGAGCAGGCCGCAGCATGGAGCCAGCAGCCTTCATTAGGCTCACAGCCACCCGCTCAGTGACCCGCACACTAACCCCGGGGTCAAGAACGCCTGACCTCCCCACAAACACCCATCATGCCATTGTGTTCTCTTACAACCACTTGCACATTCATCCGCTACAACAAAACGCCGTCCTGCATCAACAACTACTCAGTCAGGCTCAGGAAAAGGAAAGGAAAAAAATAAATAAATAACAGGGTTGCGAGGTCCAAATCTGTCCGTAAAATATCATTAAATGCACGAATGTTTCCTAACTGTGCTTCTTTGTCAAAACAGCATAAGGGTTTTAAAGAGCTGTGTGCAGTGGCATGCCCCAGTAGAGGATTCCTCAGTCATTTCACACCGAGCCCCGTCCCTCAAAGCTGCTGTTAAAACAGCGTTTTAGTCCCTCTCCTCTTTGTGCGCCTGCGGTCAGAGGTCTTTGACCACCCCCAACAAAAAACAAAAAAATGTCTTGCTCTGCATCATAGAAACAGTGCTGTGGGCTAAACTAAACTAAATCCATTAGTCAAGCCCTTGGAAAGAAATAAATAAAAAATGGTAAAGCTCAAATCATTGATACACTGACCAGAAATGATTAATAAATGTCTGTATTTATTGATTTAATAAGTGATACTCAAAAGTATGTATGAGGTGTTGCATTCCAACAGCTGAAAAAAATCCTAGGTTTTCTTTTTTTGCCAGAGGAGGTTAATCATTTTAATTTTAATAATAATAAATAATTTTTAATTGGTCTACTTCATGAGGGCTTAACCAGGTTAAGAGCAGCCCTGTTTTTATAAGCAATGGACAGCGACAGGGAGGACGCCAGGTGCTTCTATTAATCCTCAGATGCTGAAATGCTAAACTAATTCACAGGTTGGTCCATAGTGGATGCAGAAAAACACTGTAGCAGACAAACAAACTCTTCACAAATTCTGTACTTCAACATTGGTAAACCAAACCTCTTCCCTAGATCTAACATACAACACATTTTAGCTTTTCATAATCCAGTGACCTATAGCTCTAGACGAGAACCTGCAAAGCATTTTGTGTGATGTAAGAACACATTCCAGCTATCCAGCTATTGGGCAGTAGCAAAACTAACCGGTATCAAATGCCAATCAATGTGATTGGACTAGCTTGACAACAACCTAGCTTGTCCAACTTATGGGGATAAAATCTAAAAATAAAATATATAGGCTTAAAGAAATAGTCTCAGTGATTTTCTTTCTAAGCAGATGTTCCCTCATAAATATTAACCTTCAAAAGGTCAGTGGTAGGTTTGTGGGAGTGTTATGTGTGACAATTTGACCTTGGGCAAAAGCAAGTCATTGCCTATGCTTGGAACCCAGAAGTGAAGATGAAAAGATTAACCTTGGTTCTTACTCTTTCAAACAGGTCGTTAACATTTTTTTTTAATGTAAACACTGTTCTTTTAACGTAGTTTTCTTTAACGACACGTAAAAACAATAAGCGTTTATCAGTACACCTGCCATGCAAATAACACGTAGACAGAAAAAAAACTGACTGTAGGCTGTATGATTGATTCACTCATTTTGCCCTAAAAAGGAATTTCTCCCCCCTGTCCTCCACCGCTCAAGAATACCTTTTCTGTCAGGGCCTAATTTATTACAGAAATATAATACTGTTGGCAAGTCTGGAACAATTTATGAACTCAACTGTCTTGTCCTGACAACAGCAGATTAAGTCAACGAAAGTCTCCCTGCAGCTTCTGAAATGAAAAGATCAACCGTCTCGCAGGAGATCGCCAACCTCTTGTTAACATGGCTGAGCGCAAAAACCCAACTGAAAGCGAGAAGTGTGCATCTCCAGGAGAAAGGTGCGAACGCATATCCGCGCAATGGGCCTAATGGGTTGTTGAGTGATTGCCTTCTGAACCCCACTGAATCTCATTGTCCTCCACTCGCAGCGAGATGAATTCTCCCCGACCCTCCTTATTTCCGAAGGCGTCATCCCATTCCTTATAGTCATTTACATTTTTTAACAAAGTCCTAATTTGCCTCTTGAAAAAAGGTCGGGAGCTTCGGCATGCCTAGGGCACCCCTCGTCATCTCCCTAATTAATCTGAAGAATGAGCTCGCATTCGAAAGAAAGAGGATCAAATCCAATAAGCTGTCATTTCTAATGACTGTTTTGCTCTGCGGCGTGCACTAATGCAGTCTGTCGACACACACACACACACACACACACACACACACACACACACACACACACACACACACACACACACACACGCACACACACGCACACAGAAAAGAGACGATTCAGATTTCATCTTGATAATAAATTATTAGGATGACCCTGACAAGGAGAGGCGCTTCCAGCATGATAATCATCAATCCTGATGGTACTGTTTTTAAGTAAAGCGCCACACAGAGACAAAGCCACTTCTGTACATGATGAAACACGGCATTGAACCAGATGAACGGTACGGTAAGGAGGACTGAAGCCAACACTGTACACAAATTGGCCAGACACACAGCCATGTAATCCGTCCCAGATTCACACTGAGAAATATTTAGAAAAGAATCGTAAACTGAGGAAGGAACAATGTTTAATCAATTTCTCGAATGATCCTTTTTCATAAATTATCGGCCATTTTCTTCACAAACAATAATTCCCAAAGGCAAGCTTGGTAAAGTGCCTTTAAAACTGAAAATTGTGTTCAGCGACGATCCGGAGAAATCATTTTAAGCCCAGTACTTTACAAGGCAGCAAATCCTCCAGAGAAAACTGCCGTTCGGAAAAGAAATTAGCAAAACACAAACAAGATCAATGGACAAAATGGCAGATATCACCATTTAAAGCCTGGGCAGCTATCATTACGGAATGAGCAGCAGCTGCATTATTCATTCACAGTATGATATATAATTCAGAGTGCATAGCAGTTTTAACGCATTAATAAAACTGTGATACGCTTATACGTGTTAAATGCTTACAAGTTAAACCCCACCAAATCCAAACACATAACCCGTTAGTAAATTTGTTTCCAAGCTTCCACTTGAAAGCTCAAGTTTGATGGTGGTTATTTAAGACGGGATCCTGGTTGGTATGATTCACTGAGTCTCAGATGAGCCCCTGGAAGCCATTTGTTGTGTTAACCCACAAAAGACGGCGCAGTCGAGATCTTTTATCTCTCATTTTGCCTGACAGTGTGCAACACTACTTCTGGTACTTCTGGTGTCATCACGCCGACAAAGTGCTACAAACTGTCATGTTCAATCCGCACAGGCACGTCCAATCACTTCACTTTTTAGCGTCGTAAATTAAAAAAATATTATTTATTTTCTTTTTTTTTGGGGGGGGGGGGGGGTGTTATTTAAAAATTAAATGTCCTCTTCAAGATTCACCGATGACAACTGGAGCAATGTACTTTTCTTGATTTTGAATCCAACGACATGCATAAAATCTTGACATAGTTCAATAATAATAATAATAATGTATTCACAGTGCAGAGGAAATACTCTCAGGTTACAAAATAAATATATAGTAAGCATATTGCAAACTGCTTTTTTAACTTAGGCCAAAGACATATTCTCCAATCTTGCAATCGGTTACAACAGTCATCATTTTCCCCTTGTCTTGTTTTTGTATGAAATGCTACATTTTACCATTTTGTTTTCAAATAAGCAAGCAAGATAAATTCTGTTTCTGCATGTACTAATTTTAAAGGTTTGGTTTATGTTTCAGGCATGGGCTACACTGCAAGCTCATTATTTAGTTCTGTTGTGTTTAAAGCCACCGGGTGCCAAGGAAATGAAGATTATGTTCACTAGGTCACCGATGAAATTGAAGAAGCGACAGTCACGGGATTGATGTGATTTGTGGGAGAATCATGATGGTAGGATAGAAATGCCACTCTGCTCTATTGCAACAACAAAACAGGCACACCTCTGTTGACTCCAATTTCACTTTACCAGCGAATTAAGATGTTAGACAAGAAAAAGCCAACAATAATCCATTAAAACATGCTAAGGTGAGCTCCAATTCAATCAGATAGTTTGTGGGTTACCAAATAGAATCTTAAAAATCAAGTAGACTGAATTCCTATTGAGAAAATGAGGCCAAAATGAACTGGGCATCAAAACAAATGTTAGCATGTTGACATACAGGGAGGCTATAAGCGCTAGGCTACTTATACACATAGTACAGCAAACATACTTAGCCGTGTACATCAAACAGAATAAACAGAGAAATTAAGTCTTGAGGTATGAAAATATGTACTTACTGTGAGGCCATTCATCCTTTCCCCAAAAAAAAGAAATGTCCAGAACATCACATTAACTACAGCTACCCCCCTTTCCTTAAATCATTAACTGTTATAACATGGCCTTAGGCCCGATCACAGGCCTCTCTCTCCCTCTCCCTCCTCCCTCTCCCTCCCTCTCCCCCAATTACTGAAGCATCACCATTCCCTGCATTCATAAGACAAAGGGGAGCAAGAAATAGGCTCTACAAGCGCTTTAAAGTCCGGTAAATTCTATCAAGCGGACAGATTAAATAACATTCCTTCACTACCCTGTCAAACACTCAGCCGCCTCTGTGCAGGAACTGAGCCCGGCGCAACACACTTTTTGGAAAAGGCCCTGTCTGTACGTCTGTCCGTCAAAAAGCATTGCCCTTGATCCTTCTTCTTCTCTCTGATCCATACATAAAGGTGCGGCTCAAGCCAACGTACTGAATGCCTGCCCATTCTCTGCAAATTCAGCCAACTGTAAATCTTTTTTCTCATTAATTAGGCTACATTCTTCTCAGTCATGCCTGAGATAGTTTCATTAGCTTGTAAATCACACCTTTTGTCCCTTTGGCCACATTCATATGTAATTATTGTCTGTATTTAGAAAAACTATTTATAATACAGTTTTCTTTTTTTCTTTTTGAACCAACGCATAGCATTACTTACCCGAGGCTGGCTAATAGCAATCCCCTTTGTGGCTTTGCCAGTTGAAAGAAACCAGTGACCACATGGCTACACCAAAAGGTTCTGGGATTAAAAAAATATCTCTACCCAACAAGCCGGCAAGCCCAACAGAAAGATGAATTTCCTTTGTCTTTTTTTTAATCCTGTAAAGTGTTCTAATTGGTAAGTAAAGCAGTGAGACACATTTAGCCTACTTAATGCACGGCAGTGAGAAAGCATAGGCCTAGATTTGGCAAACTGTCAACCCTGATTAGCAAGGTGTCAGAGTCCTACTGAGGAACAATTACAAGAGAATTAAAACACTGACTTTCAGAGTAAAATATTACTTTTTCCGATGACTGCCACTCATTTTTCAGATCACTGTGTCAACGAAAGTGTATGCAAATAAACGTAAATTAATCTTTCAAAGCTGTCACACTCTGCAGGCCTGTGTGTCAATATCTTACCTTAATTGCAAAAAACAACCATATATACACCCAGACCTGGCAATTCTGTCCTTAGCCACCGTTTCCCAGAATCGCATTCAATTTCTCAGATATAATCTGGAATGCAAGCCCGACCACATCCTAATCTACAATACAACAACATGCCTTCCACAACAGGGTGCCCCATGAAGAATCTAGCTAGGCTAATCCATCTGAATTGTCATACCATGCAACCTCGAATAGAACCATCTC
This sequence comes from Synaphobranchus kaupii, assembly GCA_029718625.1. Taxonomy (NCBI): domain Eukaryota; kingdom Metazoa; phylum Chordata; class Actinopteri; order Anguilliformes; family Synaphobranchidae; genus Synaphobranchus; species Synaphobranchus kaupii. The sequence continues at coordinate 115,472,276 of CM056378.1, forward strand.
AACTGCACCTCACTCAGTCCCATCAACCTGTACCTTCGTTACAGATTCCTTATCCTATAATAACTGATAACAATGTCAACTGACATTTTTGAGCAGTACTACTCCATACAGTCAATTAGCTACATGTTTCCACGTGCCAACTAAATTTACTCCGCCTAACATTTCGTTATTTGCTTTCATTGTCACCTTGGGGGGAAACGTGAGTCACGTCTCACAAAAAGCCAAGCGCCACTGTACTACTGTAGGTGTATCCACCTAGTCACACTCCCACGCCAAACAATAAGGAAATCACAAAAAATATTAACTTCTAAAATGAGTCATCCCAAGGCATTTCGACACGCTAAAAAGATTTGCTCAGCTGTCTGTTTTTTTCACATACGATGCAGCGCGGCGTTCCGAGCGGCATCGGGAAGCTCTTTGTAAACACATCCTGGAACATTAGGGGGACGGACTTCCTCCGCGCACACACACACGGCAGCTCGCAGATTTAATTATTCATTCAGAATGCGGCCTGACCTCTGGGGAGGCAATCAAAGACAGAAAACATATCAGAGGAGAGCTTTTCTGTCGAGATCAACACGTGACGCGTTCCTTTTGTTAATGTTCACACTCTGTTAACGTGATAAATGCCTGACCAGTCCCTCGTGCGCCTCAACATATGGACATGCGCAGCACACTAAGAGCCGAAGTCACTCAAAGGCAAACAGGTGGGGTCATTCAGACATTCATGAACAGGTTAAACAGGAGGACGTTCACAATGAACAACAAATTACGTTCACGTTGCTCACAAAGCATTAGAAGAGCGCCGTTTTCCATCTTTCCTAAGCCCAGTAATGCAATGACATCAGACAGGCACCTGTGTAAACTGTCAGCCTTTTGGATCAGACGGACAGAAATAGCCTGCACTCAGGCCTGGTCATCTCCTCCCCCTCTAGGTTCCGTATTTCTCCAGCCTTTCGACCTGAAGTCTGACCTCTCGGCACATTTCTGGTCTTAACGCACGGGTCATTTCCAGCGCAGGGGTCCACTCAGGGACGCCGTTTCCTTGGAGATCCATTTCCGCAATGGACAAAATTATGCTTCCCATGTAGCAAGCAGTCATTTGATATGACGGGCGAATTATGTGCAGCTGATGATGGCTGCATCCTCTTTTAGCAGTGTGTGTGTGTTGCACTTTCTCACAGCCAAACTCTTTTACCAGTGTGTGTGTGTTGCACTTTCTCACAGCCAAACTCTTTTACCAGTGTGTGTGTTGCACTTTCTCACAGCCAAACTCTTTTAGCAGTGTGTGTGTGTTGCACTTTCTCACAGCCAACTCTTTTACCAGTGTGTGTGTTGCACTTTCTCACAGCCAAACTCTTTTAGCAGTGTGGTGTGTGTGTGTTGCACTTTCTCACAGCCAAACTCTTTTACCAGTGTGTGTGTGTTCCACTTTCTCACAGCCAAACTCTTTTACCAGTGTGTGTGTGTTCCACTTTCTCACAGCCAAACTCTTTTACCAGTGTGTGTGTTGCACTTTCTCACAGCCAAACTCTTTTAGCAGTGTGTGTGTTGCACTTTCTCACAGCCAAAACTCTTTTACCAGTGTGTGTGTTGCACTTTCTCACAGCCAAACTCTTTTAGCAGTGTGTGTGTGTTGCACTTTCTCACAGCCAAACTCTTTTACCAGTGTGTGTGTTGCACTTTCTCACAGCCAAACTCTTTTAGCAGTGTGTTGCACTTTCTCACAGCCAAACTCTTTTAGCAGTGTGTGTGTGTGTGTTGCACTTTCTCACAGCCAAACTCTTTTATCAGTGTGTGTGTTGCACTTTCTCACAGCCAAACTCTTTTACCAGTGTGTGTTCCACTTTCTCACAGCCAAACTCTTTTAGCAGTGTGTGTGTGTGTTGCACTTTCTCACAGCCAAACTCTTTTACCAGTGTGTGTGTTCCACTTTCTCACAGCCAAACTCTTTTACCAGTGTGTGTTCCACTTTCTCACAGCCAAACTCTTTTACCAGTGTGTGTTGCACTTTCTCACAGCCAAACTCTTTTACCAGTGTGTGTGTTCCACTTTCTCACAGCCAAACTCTTTTACCAGTGTGTGTGTTGCACTTTCTCACAGCCAAACTCTTTTACCAGAGTGTGTGTTCCACTTTCTCACAGCCAAACTCTTTTACCAGTGTGTGTTCCACTTTCTCACAGCCAAACTCTTTTAGCAGTGTGTGTGTTACACTTTCTCACAGCCAACTCTTTTAGCAGTGTGTGTGTGTTCCACTTTCTCAGTCAAACTCTTTTACCAGTGTGTGTGTTGCACTTTCTCACAGCCAAACTCTTTTACCAGTGTGTGTTCCACTTTCTCACAGCCAAACTCTTTTACCAGTGTGTGTTGCACTTTCTCACAGCCAAACTCTTTTACCAGTGTGTGTGTTCCACTTTCTCACAGCCAAACTCTTTTACCAGTGTGTGTGTTGCACTTTCTCACAGCCAAACTCTTTTACCAGAGTGTGTGTTCCACTTTCTCACAGCCAAACTCTTTTACCAGTGTGTGTTCCACTTTCTCACAGCCAAACTCTTTTAGCAGTGTGTGTGTTACACTTTCTCACAGCCAAACTCTTTTAGCAGTGTGTGTGTGTTCCACTTTCTCAGTCAAACTCTTTTACCAGTGTGTGTGTTGCACTTTCTCACAGCCAAACTCTTTTAGCAGTGTGTGTGTGTTCCACTTTCTCAGTCAAACTCTTTTACCAGTGTGTGGTTCCACTTTCTCACAGCCAAACTCTTTTACCAGTGTGTGTTCCACTTTCTCACAGCCAAACTCTTTTAGCAGTGTGTGTGTTGCACTTTCTCACAGCCAACTCTTTTAGCAGTGTGTGTGTGTTCCACTTTCTCAGTCAAACTCTTTTACCAGTGTGTGTGTTCCACTTTCTCACAGCCAAACTCTTTTACCAGTGTGTGTGTTCCACTTTCTCACAGCTAAACTCTTTTAGCAGTGTGTGTGTTGCACTTTCTCACAGCCAAACTCTTTCAGCAGTGTGTGTGTGTTCCACTTTCTCACAGCCAAACTCTTTTAGCAGTGTGTGTGTGTTCCACTTTCTCAGTCAAACTCTTTTACCAGTGTGTGTGTTGCACTTTCTCACAGCCAAACTCTTTTTAGCAGTGTGTGTGTGTTCCACTTTCTCAGTCAAACTCTTTTACCAGAGTGTGTGTTCCACTTTCTCACAGCCAAACTCTTTTAGCAGTGTGTGTGTGTTCCACTTTCTTCACAGCCAAACTCTTTTACCAGTGTGTGTGTACCACTTTCTCACAGCCAAACTCTTTTAGCAGTGCGTGTGTTCCACTTTCCACAGCCAAACTATTTTACCAGTGTGTGTGTTCCACTTTCTCACAGCCAAACTCTTTTAGCAGTGCGTGTGTTCTACTTTCTCACAGCCAAACTCTTTTACCAGTGTGTGTGTTCCACTTTCTCACAGCCAAACTCTTTTAGCAGTGTGTGTGTTCCACTTTCTCACAGCCAAACTCTTTTAGCAGTGTGTGTTCCACTTTCTCACAGCCAAACTTCATTCCACATGCCTGCTGTGTACTACCCTACTGCAGCACTGCTTGTATTGAGATGTGGAAGTTGTGACGAACAGCATCTGCCCTGGTGATTTATATTTCTTACATATAAAACCACAGAAAAAGTATTAGGAGAGCATCAAAGTACAGTTCAATGTAACTAGTGGGGGAAAGTCAGAGGAGCACGATATGATCATTTTTCAAAAATTGGAGAGCAATATTATCGCATTTCATGCATTCTGAGAAGCATTTGCTCAAAAATCTTATAATTTTGTTATTTGTGATATCTAAAGTACCTCCAGCCTCACCCTGTTTGCTAGGGCAACTTAAGGGGATCCTCAATATACAAACACTACATTGTTTACAGTTTTCTTTAGTCAAATGGATCTTATTGTGTTTCTCCATCTGTCTGTATCTGTACCATGTAATCTTAAATAGCTAATGATGGAATGGTCAGAGAATTCAGGAAAGAAAATCGAGGCTATATTACATAACCAACTCCTATTCTGTCTTTGCGCCTGAGTCATAAGCATTTAATATGACAATATTAATGCCTACATTCATTCACCTAGCTTGATCTTCAAAAGGAGTTCAATGGTTCTTAATGCAAAATTTGGAATTATTTTCTCACATTCTAAAAGACTATCTGGCTGCAATGTGAACAAGGCCCCCCAGTGCCTCAGTACAGACACAGCCAGCTAACCAACTACTGCCAACATTTCTATGCATGTCGGAAACCCTGCCCAGTTTACAGGGTTTGTTTCTTGTTTTTGTTTTGTTTTTTGTTTGTTTTTTTTGTTTGTTTTTTTTAAAGCTACTTACTTAGGCTAGCTAATGTCAGCTAAGCTTCATAAAGCATTCAGGATCTTCCTCTCCTATGTGGCGCTCACAGCAAAACTATGAATGAGTACGAGGCTATCAGCAGGCACACTGCCTGTAACCATCTGTTTCCTGGCCACTTACTCCACAGCAGACCAACCACTTTCAAAGGCATGCGCGTTTCAGCAGAATCACCAGCTGCCCTGTCTACCTTCCCTTCCAATGACAGCAGTGCTCTGTTTCCTCCCTTGCTTGTTGTAATCTGTAGTGGTGTATACACAATCAAATCCCCGGCTGCCTCTGGTCAGACAGACACTGTACCCACCCAGCAAAGCCTGCTATCATTTACAAGGTACCTTTTATTTTTGATTTTTTTTTGGATATCTTGCCCACAGGCGGCAAGAAAAATTCCTTGGGTTGCACGTCAGGGACAGAGATAGACAGAAAAATCCCCTGTATCTGAACAAATTACCATTCTGAGGTTCTATCTGTGCCTTAATATTTCATCTAGAGCGCCTCCTTTGAGCGAGACATCCCCCCCCAAACTTGTTCCAAAAGACCTTGGTAAAATAACTCCTCCACCACAGGCACGTTATCCTTAGAAGGTTAGCATTACACGAGGTGAGCCAGTGGATGTGGGCCGACGGTAGGCCGTCCTTCTCCGCGTACAGCAGTCTGCTGGCCCAGTGCCCGGGCCAGCCAAGCACAAGTAGGCATGTTTCTCCTTTGTTGTCACCGTGACATCACGCAACCGCCTGTGGCGCCCTGAACACGGCTCTCAAAACAGCACGGCTCATTTTACAAGGTAGGGGATGAAAGACCCATTTATCATTTACCATGTACTTACTGGAGGAATGTTTTTTTTTATTATACATTTTTACACTTTACCCAATTAATGAGATTTTTTTCAGAACACGTTTTCGTTCAAGACCCGAGTCACACTGCTACAGAGGCTGGAGAGGGCAATGGCACACATTGTGATTTTATGGCCCGGATAAACGCATGCTAGCAGGTGAAATAAACAGCAGTGGGAGAATGTAGAGGAAGCCATCAGCATACACCTTTGGACGATGACACTGCACTTAGGAGCTTAAAGGAAGAAGCTTCTTTTTTTTTAATTTTTTTTTTAAACTGTCGTTTTAGATGTACAATTAAGTCATCCTCAGACAGTACTGATCTTTTAAGATATTGTTGATCTGTTTGAACAACCATAAACAAATCTGGAATTTTGGCATAATTTGGCTACAAAATGTGAAGCTACAATTCTGGGCATGATTAAGGGTCTATTTTGTACCAAAACTACCAATTCCACTATTTCACGTGAGCAGCACGTGGGGCTCTTCTATTTCAGCAGTGGAAGAGCCCCTCATGTTAACCCCCAGAACACTTTCAAATTCCCGGTTGCCAGAGTGGCAGATGTTCCACTTGCTGTTAAACACTGATCGGATTCCACAATTGCTTTCAGAAACAAAAACAACAACAAAAAAAAACCCTCCCAATCAATTTAATGATTTGAACCAATGTAAGGAAAAGTCAATACAGGAAGTAATTGGCTTAGCAACCATCAGCCCAACATTTTGCAGCTGGAATAACGCAATTGGCTCGCTGTTTTTTTACATTTTGATCGAGACTTTACATTTGTTTGAGACCGAGTTGTATCATTACGTCAGAGAACAGACCTTTGGTCTTTTAAAAAAAAAAAGCATTGATAACTAATAGCTCAGATTAAATATTTACTGAAACGTGTGAAATGTAGCATCTCTAAAAGCAACATTTGCAGATGTCAAGATAACTTTTTTTTGGGGGGGGTGGGGGGGGGGGGGGGGGGGCTTGGAAGCTCTGGTGAAGCTCTAGGAAAATACTTTTGAGTTACAAGCCACCAATTTCCAGTCAATTATCTGCAGTCGCTGTGCTGTGAATGAGAAAGGCAGTGTCCTCCCTCTTGAGTGAATTAATCACATCTGAATCATTAAGCCAGAGGTCAGCCCCCAGTTAACACAGGAGAGATAAAAATATGCTAAAAGAAACTGAACGCAGCAGAGATACAAAAAAGAAAATCTATGACCAAAAGAAAAGCCAATTAACATTTAAGGCTTTTAAATGATCTTTCCATAAAAAATGCAGGGAGGAAATTTTTTTTACTTCCACTTCCAATAAAAACAAAAGGGAAAGCCCTACAGAGAAGCTCATTTAAAAAAACAAAAACATGCACTAGCTTGGAGCTGGTCTCTGCCACCCCTGCTTATGGTCTGGTGTAATTAAAGCTTATTGGATCCTGTTTAAAACCACTGCAATCTCCTACACCACCTAGCCTACACAACTTAACTGCCCTAGAGATCATGATTCTAGCCTGATTCCCATGAAAAATAAATGACAAATATTACCAAAAATGTATTTTAAAAAAAACAAAAAAAACAGACCATTTCCCATTCACACATACAGAATGGTGACAACAGTAACAGTCAGAGGAGCAAAAATATAAAAGCAGTCTCTATTTTTAAGTACCCCCCCCCCCCCCCCCCCCCGACCCCCCCACCCACTCTTCCCATCACTCTTGCTTTTTCTACAACAATCACATCACTGTGGGTTGAGTAATCACGCAGAGCTCCATAGAGGCCTGGCTCCATGTGCACCCCTCATGGTTTATGCACTCAGAACAACAAAAGGAAACAAAGCTGATTTGGTTGCCCCCTTTAACAATCGGCAACTGGTCAAGCAAGTCTACCCAATACCGCTACTCTCAACCCTATACCGCTACTCTCTTCCCTGGGCTTTCAGTAAACACACCATAGTAGCTCATCACACCCTATACCTCACATGAATGGAATTTTTAAGAGGCTTCCCCGACCACACATTTATTGCTTTGTTGATTTATTTTGAGACTGCTACTCTGTTTAACATGTGGTAAGCTAGATATCCTTACAAGTATGTAGTTCAAAGTATGAAATATGGATCTATGAATCAGACATAAAGGGGGGAGATCTTAAACTAAGGAGTTTTACTCTCCATTACCTAAACTTTAAAAAGCGTCCAGAATTCAAGGAATGCTAAAACGTATTACTAATACAGATTCCAAGTTGGCAGAAACAACTTTGATATTTCGGCACAAAGTAGCTACTTCACGCTTGATAATGGTACACAATATGTGGTGTATTGTATTTATATGTAAATGATGTGGCCTACAGCTTTGTATATGCTACACAATGTCCCGGCATGGACAAGTTCAATTCAGTTGTAAATGTAATGAGATATCCGCTTAAAACACGACTGAATTGTTTTTTTGTTTTTTTTTAATGATCTGGGGGATGTCTGGAGAATACTTGTAGGTACTGTCTCCTGGGCAAGAGCCCTCGCCTCGAAAAGCTTTCCAAAACATTCGCTTGCTAGCCAAGTTTTACTGCAGTGTAGTTTGCCAACTAGAAAGCCGACTTGGAGATTGCTAGAAGTCATATACCCAAAACATTTCCATAGCGACTGCACGCTTTCAGCCTTCGTGTGTTTTATCAAAAGTAGGCTACAACACGTCTATCCGAAAGCTACAGTAAACTAAGCTTTCAACCCATCACCTCAAGGCGTAATTGCCCACATTCCATCTGAACCCCCCCCCCCCCCCCCCGCGCCGCACACACATACCCACCCACCCACATCCTTTCTCACCCCCCGCTAGCCACATCTACCTTTTATACAATGTCGCTAATAATACTCACCCGCCAGTCTGATTATCTTTAAGTTCCAATAGTCTGCAGCGAAAAAACTTCAGTCGCGATTCCGTCAGCGACTACGAATTGACCCTTCAGAACCTTCCTCCTGGCCTGGGCCAAATCCAAGAACGGGATAAACAGTATCACGCAGGCATTTTATCCGTTAACAGCCGCTGCCCATACAGAAGCAATGGGCACTTGCTTCAACAAAAGACGGCCTTGCTTTGCTAATTTATTCTAACAAAAATCGCCAGGGGACTGTGGAAACGCACGGCTTTCACTCAGTCCGCTTCTGCTGTGCTATGGCTCTCGATGCTGAAGTACCAGATACGGCGCTGTAGTTTACGATAGGAAATCAGTGAGTTCGCCGTTTACCGACTCCGCTTCCTTTTTCCACACACGCGCTCTCTCCCCTCTCGCGTATGCGCGCACACACACACACACACACACACACACACACATACGCGCACACACCACGTTCTGCCTATCTCTGGATGCCCCCCTCCCTCAGCTGTTCTACAGACGTATACACACGGCTGACCTAGTCTTTCTTTATCCAGACACTAGTGAGAGAGAATTACCCCCCCCCCCCAACACCACTAAAAACCGGGCAATACAAAAACATGGACTGGATTAAAATGATTGTTGGGACAACGGAGCTCGATGGGGGATCGTGATTGATGGGTAATCTTAAGAGCATGGTCAGCTCGAAAATGCAACAGCAAGCAAGATATTAAGGCAGCGTCCCGAGTGTGATCAAGCCGTTCGTGTTCGTGGCTACTGCGAGTAAGATTAATGCACCACTCAACCATGCAACTGCAGATCAAACATATTTAAAAAACAAAGTGGGTTAAACCTCTGGTTCATTTAACTTCATAATTTAATAAAATCAAACGTATATGGGATACTGGATATTTATATCTGCATATAACAATCAAAGAAGCTTATATAGTAACATAAGAGGTGTGCTTTTAACGTTTTTTATGTTAAGAGACAAAAACAAGCGAACGAAACTGGAAAAAAAGATAGGAAATATATATATATATATATCACGTAAGTGTGCTTTGCGGCCCTCATTTACATATGCAGATAATTGATTAATTTAAATGCCCATCTACCGCTTCAAAACAGCCAGTTCTTTTTTAGAATACTGTAACCTATAGCCTACGCAGCCTTTAAAAATGCATGACATCAGCCACTGGAAAAGCAGAGCGTTTAGTGAGTACATCAGAGCGTTTAGTGAGTACATGACCCTGTCCGGTCCCTGACATGTTCATTCTTTATTATGGACTCTCACGCACTGAAAATTTTGCCAATGTATTGTTTTTTTATCCGTTTCCTTAAAATTTTATATTTAGGCTACATATACTATTGTAGACTATAGGCTACACACCAGCGCCTCAACCGATATTCTATATATATATATATATATATATATATATATATATATATACTATAATATATATATATTTAAAGCAGACTATCTAGGATGACTAAACACGCAATAGTATAGCCCCAGTTTACAAATATTTTCCTTTCCAATTTAGTGACCTACAAAATGGTACCACTGACATTTCAATTGTCTAACAATCCTTGAACAAAGAGACATTATCAGAGATGTGGAGTCACGTGCGATTTTACATGCGACAAAGAAAACCGTGTCCATTTTAATTACTTTGAAAACACTAACTCTGCTGGCCGTTAAATACAATCAGCCATTACCAAATAAATAGAATACACCGGCCATTATTAACGCCTTTAGTATTTGAAGACGCCCGCGTGGATCAATAGGAATTGAGTTCAAGGCAGTGCGGGTTCTGGGTTGTGCTGGGAAACCGCCAGGCCTGTCAGGTTGTCAGTTTGAGTGGGAGTCCCTGGTGATCCCAGTGCTGGCAAATGCCTCTTCCCCTCTCACCCTCCTCCCCCATTCTCCCCATTCCCCCATCTCCCCTCACCTCCACCATGTTAGGCTGATGACAGAGTGACTCCAGTTCACCCCCACACCACCCACATAAAGCCCTCACCCCAACTCCTGATATAAACCAGCCTTTTCCTCTGCCCAAACTCGCACCAGGCTTCATTTCTCCCGAGCTGTAAGCTGTCAAGTGCACAAGGGCATTTTCCACTTGCTCTTTTCCCCACCCTTACCCAGCCTGAGAAAAGCATCAAATTGGACTGATTTGGAGTCGTGGACGACAGGCGGGGTATAGTTTGCTTCGTTTAAACGCAGAGAACGACAACACTGCCTAAAGCCAGTACATTCCTATAGCTCAGCAAAATGAACCAAAGGAAAATATATATATTTTTATGAGTTGGACCCAGACTATTACTTTACCATCAAAACCAATGGTTGATGGAAAGGCGATGAAGGCATTTTGTAACCACGACAAGAAGGCAGCAGTATCAGGACGGCCACACATAGCCACGCACACGTTTGCCAGAACGAACCCCTACGGATAGTACAGACAGTACATCTCGAGTGCACGAGCAAACATCACATAATATGGCAGTTTTGGTTTCAGCAAAATAAATTCAATTTGGCAGACTCCTCTGGCCAGGTAAAACCATTACAGAAGGATTAATGCGGTGCCACATCCTTACAAAATGTAGCTTTGTAAACCCCAAATTGATGGCTGAAGAAAAAATGATTAAAACCAAATGAAATAAGAATTCACACTTCACTCTATTGCATTTTGTCAGCCTTTAACTCCCCACACAATGCCCACACAATTGTTGAAGTCTACACAAAAAAGAATCTAGGAGAAATACGAGTTATTAAATGTCACTTTTACACGTTACATTTATATTAAGTTTGCCTCGATGACTGGTGTGCTCCTCTGCTGGTATGGGGGAAGATTTTATTTTGTCATTACTTTTGAGGAGTTGGACAAGTTTCTGCATTTTCTTCCTTAACAACGCAAAGTATAGTTAGTGCTGTGCCTGTGAGTCAAGCTTGATAATTATACACTGCCTGCCACAGTGATGCAGTTACACAGTAATGCCTGTTTGCACTGCATGACAGCCTAGTTGTAGACATAACTTACCATGCTGATTTAATCATCCCTATCATAAGGGCTGCTCCTCAATACTTTGTCTCTGGCATCTTGAGACCCATTAGTGTGCTGTAGCTGAGTGCCTGGGGCCTTCTAGTGGCTGAGAGCCTTTCCTTAAAGGGACTGTTTGATTAATATACATATATACATATATTCTTAAATAAAGATAATTTTCTAAAATGTAATTGTGAATGTTGATTTGCGAGTATAATTTCAGTATAGTCAGTATTCGCTGAGGTTCAATCTCCCATAAATCAGGCAGCAGCTGCTGCTGCAGCCCGGATCCCGCCGTCAGCCGCGATCCAGATCCACCTCCGGGTTTTCCCGGCTCCTCCGTTTATCACACGGCCCCTGTCAAGTTGGGCACCATTAACAGATAATGAAAGGAGACAACCGGTGCGGTTACAAGCAAAGCACTCCACATTCTACAGGCCTAAGCATGTATCTGGGGAGGCTGACGGTGTCTATTCAATCCTGTTCAGCATTCAACACTCCCCCGCAGCACCCTCTGCTACTTCCCCACTACAATGCTCCCCTTTTACATACACGTTTTTTAAAAAGCGTATTTCTAATAAACGTATTTATATTTATAACAGTCGCACTCTTATCAAAGTGGTGAGAAGAAAAAAAAAAAAAAACCTTTGGTCGATGAGTTTTCACAACAGCACAGGAGGCGTATACAAATCCCCATAAATAACACATCTCAAAATTGAGGACACAACAGAACGTACTCATTTCACCTTGTTTACAAAGCACTGAGCATATTTAATTTTCTCCCCTAAAACTGGTGGAACAATGACCACGTATCACACCTAAAAAAACGATAATAAGAAAAAATCCAGACGAAGCAAAAAAAAAAAAAAATAATATAAAATCCCTTTAATTAAACCTCCACTACTTACATCTAATTAGAGTGCCCACATGTCTATCATACACTCATCGCCATTAGGAATGATACACAAAACCACAACGGGCCTTTCTTTCTTCTGCCAGATTACACCCATTTAAGGAAAGGGAGAAGAAAAAAAAAAAAATGAGTCCGTGGCCCAGATAGCCTACTTTTTTTTTGAGAGCAAAGAAAACACGCAGCAAGACAAATAAGTCTGCCGGTGGCTGAAACAACAGAACAGAGGCGATACGGGTGAGCGGTCGGAGCAGGGGAACAGCCTGGTGGGAGAAGAGACCCTGGCCCCATAAGTACTGGGATCCGCCAGCTTCATTCACCACCAGCAGGGACTGAGACACAGGAGACAGGGAAGCTGCTTTTGAGAGGGTCGCAGGCTAGTGCGGGGAAATGAGCCTTCAGCCACAACACTTTCCTGTTCTTTTTTTCCTCGACCAGGCTAACTTGGGTCGCACAAACAATGTCACAGTTTTAGCAAACGGGAGGGTATTCTTTTTTTCTAATTGGGCAAGCTACAATAAAACCCCCCCTACTGAACACCATCTATCAAGGTCTTAGGTGAAAAAGGGAAAAAATTTGCTTTCATTTACAGTGAACTTTATACTTTTCAAATGATTGCTATTTGGTTTTCACTTGGCAGAGGCTCTTATCTAGACTGACTTACAGGCCACAGTGTGTAAAGCGTAGATCCGAAATCTGAAATAGCACTTCCAGGGATAGGTGATCTAAACGAAAACAATGGGAACCCAAACTGCCAAGATTAGCAGTGTGATCTCAGCGCTGTTTTTATGACCCCTCCCCTCCCCCCGCATCAGAGCGGGACGCGTTTCCCGTTAACGGCTTCGACTGGTCGCTCGCGTCTCTTCGCTCGGACGGCGACTACCTTTCGGCCCTCTCCCTTTCTGCTGATGAAGGAAACCCCTTCCTCCTCTTTGACCTCCTGCGACCTTTTAACCCAACGCCGCACAAGTTCATCTGATAGGGCAAAAAAAAACAACAACAGCAGACACAGGGAGCAGAGGCAAGTGTGTCTCTGCTTCTTACACAATCTGCAGTGTGGAGGGAGGATGTGTGAGGGGGGGGGGCATCTAAAGATTTGTTATTGCTAGATAACATGCCTGCCTGAAAAGCACAGTATCCACACAGCGGGGCTCAGTGATGCACTGGCTATACACTATCAGTGATCAAAAGACACATCGACTTGCTAATGTGAAAGGAATCTCTTTTCTCGCGTTACAGGAAGAGTTCACCATTCACCCGGGTTTCCACAGAAGTCTCTCCAAACTGCCGTGTAAGATTAAGTTGTTAAAAAATAAAAAAACGGCTTTCTCCATTAATACAGTAAGAGATCCCAAAGAGACACAAAGACACTATTTCAACAAAAAGTAGACGCATAAAAGAAACAGGAATGGTTGCAAGACGTTAAGAATAGTACACAATACTGAGAACGGTAAGTACTTAGTCACATAATTCCCTGTATTCCACTAACCCAAGCACACACCACATGTTTTAGGCACAGATGAGCTCCCATTTTGCTGAAATGCTGGGAATGTTTCACTATTTTAGACGTGAGAAATTTACAGCGCAGTTCAATGGTCTTTACTGGGCTACTTTGCCACTATTCCAGAAACAGACACTCTCGTGTGTGCTTTTACACACATCCTATAGAAACAGATGGAAATCTTTCTTTAGTCCTCTCCAAAACCACTGCCCGTGAAAAGAAGCTAAATAAGCAAACTCTGCTCCGTGTGGTTAGTTGTCACCCTGGAAAACAGTGTGTGTGTGTGTGTGTGTGTGAGAGTGAGAGAGAGAGAGAGAGAGAGAGAGAGAGAGAGAGGTGAGATTGTGTGTGTGTGTGTGTGTGTGTGTGTGTGTGTGTGTGTGTGTGTGTGTGTGTGTGTGTGTGTGTGTGTGTGTGTGTGTGTGTGTGTGTGTGTGTGTGAAAGAGAGAGAGAGAGGGGGGGGGTGAAATTGTGTGTGTGTGTGTGTGTGTGTGTGTGTGTGTGTGAGAGAGAGAGAGGCAGCAAGAAAGAGAGGGGGAGATAGAGAGAAAGAGAAAGAGAAAGAGAGAGAGGGCAGGGTAGAGAAGCCCAGAAAGTGGCTAAGTAGGTGTATGTGTGTAAATAAGTGTATGTGTGTGTAAGTAAGATTATGTGTGTATAAGTGTATGTGTAAGTAAGATTATGTGTGTATAAGTGTATGTGTGTGTGTAAGTAAGATTCTGTGTGTATAAGTGTACGTGTGTGTGTAAGTAAGATTCTGTGTGTATAAGTGTATGTGTGTGTGTAAGTAAGATTATGTGTGTATAAGTGTACATGTGTGTGTAAGTAAGATTCTGTGTGTATAAGTGTACGTGTGTGTGTAAGTAAGATTCTGTGTGTATAAGTGTATGTGTGTGTGTAAGTAAGAGTCAGTGCGTGTAGGTGTATGTATGTGTGTAAGTAAGATTCTGTGTGTATAAGTGTATGTGTAAGTAAGAGTCAGTGCGTGTAGGTGTATGTATGTGTGTAAGTAAGATTCTGTGTGTATAAGTGTATGTGTAAGTAAGAGTCCGTGCGGGTAGGTGTATGTGTTTGTTAATGATATGGTTGAGAGGTCATGAAGAGAAACATTTTTGAGAGACGATACGGAGGCACCCCCGCCCTCCTCACCCATCCGGCACTTCTACACCCACAAAAATTAGGAGCAACCTGTTTTTAAGCCCTGTTTTTAATCCCCTCTGACAATAACATGCTAACTCTTTTCTTCCCAAACAGATAAAGATCGAAGGGGAAGCTGGGAAGGTGGGAACGTTTTAGCACAGGGCAGCGTAACTGATTTATGGCAGGGGAAGACAGCGGCCGCCCCACACAGACACACAAATATGTTATGAAGCAAAAAGAGAATTCTGGAGGTAGAGTGCTCTGTGATGTGTCTGTTAAAAGGCTCCCCCTCCACACAGTGCACAAGCACCACAACACCACAGGTGGCACTTCAGAGATCTGCAGTACAGCTCCCAGTACAACACCCCACTACCACACCGCTCTCAACACCATCCCACCCCCCAGCCCACTCCCACAGCCCAATCACACTCCACTCCCGGCCCACTGCCACTCCAACACCACCCACGCCCAACCCACTCCCACCCCAGCCCAGTCACACTCCACTCCCGGCCCACTCCCACTGCCACTCCAACACCACCCACCCCTAACCCACTCCCACGGCCCACTCACACCCCACTCCCACACTATTCCCACTCGCTGTGCCTCTGTCTTCCTCTGTCTCTGGGCAAGATCTCACTTTAGAACTCCCACAAAAAAAAGCAAATACGCAGGATTAGAACTCCCATTCGTTACCCGAGAATGCGGACCTAAAATAAACCCAGAGTAGAACACCCCATATTTCATGTAAAGATCTGAGCTTTTTTTTAAAAAGCAAAAAAAAAAGTTTTGTGTTAACAGTAAAAAAGTCAAATGAATTTAATTGAAATCACACTGCTGCGCAATGCAATGCACTGTATGGTTGTAAAGTGATCCTCCCTGTTGCTTATACTTAAAATAACTGCTTGTTCTGTCTGTTAGGGCACATATTCTTAAGAGTATATTTTTTGGATCTGAAAAAACAGGGGTTATTATGTTTCCATTGGATCTAAGGGAAATTACAATGTCCTTCTATGCAAGTTAAAAAAAAACAAAAAAAACACTGGTTTCCACTGCTGAAGGGCTCAAATGGTGTGAATTAATTCCACCTGCTGCCCACCATGTGGTCAGTCCAGCGAATCGCACCTTTGTTTCTCTGCAGTGCAATTAAAAGAGCATGCGGAGCACAAATCGGTCTCAACTGCACAGTTTTGCGTTTTTATACAGCCAGCTCGCTAACACACTGTCAAGAGGACATGACTCTTGTTAATTAAATCTACTCTGAAGTGCGGTGGAGTATACCATTTAAATACCTGACATTCAGACAGATGGGAAAACGAGCACGCGCATAAATAAAATCCATTTTGAGGGATTTGGTTCTAAAACCACAGTATACTAACATTCAGAGCGTCGCTGAAGGTCCTTAAATGCACTTTCCTTAGATTAAACTTGTTAAGTTTTTGATGGGAAGCAGCGAGTCCGATATTTTTCACTTGTACTTCCCAACACCATTGATTATCCATTAGCAGAAGTTCAAATATTACTTGGCACTTTGCCCCTACAACCCCACAAAAGAGACTATGTTCCATATATTTCACAGCAGACTCAATTTCCACAGATCTCTCACATCTTAGTGTCTAAGCAGCTTTCAAATGACTGTGAATACATGTCCTTCCATCCATAGCCTCAGAACTAATGAGATTGGTCTGCAGGTGTATACATTAAACACCTGGCGGTATTGGTCTTCGTTTCCCCGAGTCCTTTCAGTTGCAATTTTTCTGTGCTGACTTTTGTTTCGTGACACAAAAAATAGAGCAAGAAGGTTCAGATGAATCCGCACGAACAATAAACAATTTCCAATTCCATAACGGGTAAATCAATTGTAATAATTTCACAAAGTTCTATAATTCCATTATATGCGCTACTAAGTTTATGAATATTTCGGGCAAAAAACACTTCCCCCAGAAAGTAGTTTAGTAAATATCACCAAGGCAGCTTGCAGTCACCTCACCAGAGTGCCAGCCATAATAGTACCATGCTAATTCGAGCAGTTATCTAAATGAGAATGATGGCCGTTCAATAAAATAAGGTTCTGCATAATTTCTTATGTTTTGGGGATCATTTTAACTTGTTGTTTTGCAGTTATAAGCCTGTTTAGGCCTCACACCTTCCATGACTCACAATTAAAGGCCTCATTCACAGAGAAAGCTTACATCAGACAGAATAATGTGTACTGCAGGCTAGCCCAGCAGAGGAGGGCAACTGAAGACACAATATAGGTTTTATACAGAAAAACGCAGGATGAGGCTGAAATATGTGTCATGGTTTCAGCCGCCATTGGCCAGCGGACTTTGAGAATTCCCCAGTTTGACGGCTCAAGCTGCCTGAACATCAACATCCCACAGCTCAAGTGAACATGCAAAGCGCCGGGCGTGTCAGTCAGGTAGATTTTTTCAAGGCCGGCGGCGGCAGCCGCTGTGACGGTGAGAGAGGGACGTGGGGAGGCCCAGAGGCCTCGAGTGATTGAGGATCCTATTAACAAACGGGGAAAAGTGCTTACAGCAGGGGTTCCCACTAAAAACACTATTTGCGCAGAAACAATATTGAGGTTGGAGCCGACGCAGGCAGGCCTGACTGCACAGGAACAGGAGACTGAGGCGGGGGGGGGGGGGGGGGGAGGTGTTGGAGAAAGAGAGGAGAGAAAGAAAGGAGAGAGAGAGAGATGAGAGAGAGAGAGAGAGGGGGAAAAAAATGAACATCCTGTTTTCAGTCTGCTGTCCCCCTTAATGGCCTGTGATCCCAGTGGCCGTTGGAGCAAGAAGAAAAGGAAAAGAGCTGACACCGCTCAGGCCGACCCGTACCCCTGCCGCGAAACGGCCGTCCACACCGCCGCTGAGAAGGCTGACATTTAAAGGGCCAGCTGCTTGCGTTGCCCACATCCGGTATTACGCATGCAAATCAATCACGTCTGCTAAATGCCACTCAATGACCGATCAATATTCACCCCGTCCAATAAGGAAGCTGAGCAAGGCAGAGGCTGCACGTTCTCCCCCCTGCAGGGGCTCCTCCCGTCCGACCCCCGACCAAACCCGAATGTCCACGCTGTGACTTCAATTTCTAACTCGGGGGCGGGGGCAGGGGGGGGTGCAGTTTTTATGATCTCCTCTGATTGTGTGAAACTGCTGGAGGTCAGCACGGGTCAAACGCATCAAAATAAACGCCTCGGCGTATCAGCTGGTCTCTTCTCCCTTTCCCCGTGTCACATGTCCGTTAGATGTTTGTGTAAGCCTTTTCTCCAACAGAGGACCCTCTCTCCTTTGATTTATTAAGAATCCGGAGGGGTGGAATACCTAATGAGGAGGCACTGACTGGATCACTACCACACACTGAGAACTGAAGGACACACTACGACAACTGACTTTTAGTGACAATCCGTACTGTTTGTAGCAAACGGAGGCCAGAGCTATCGCCCCTGATTTTACATGTGTAATCTTTATCTACGGTCTGGGAAGAGCCCAACTCAGAGGGTAGGAGGGCACATTAAGGACCGTATGAGACAGAACCTGTGATAGGAGGAGAGTGGACAGCCCTGTCACTATGCATTACCCAAAATGAAGGTGAACCGTTCTAAAAACCAATCGACTCAAATATGCAGAGGTTTGAGACAGATTGGATAGCCTTGTCTTTTAAATGTACACCGTTTATTTCTAAGTTAAAATGTCAAATTTTGCTATAATATCAATTATAGTCGAAGAGCATCCGTTGTTTGTAGCTTGTGACGCACGGAAAACCTTATCGTATGGATCTTCTCCTGATCGTAATTTAAAAAATTGGTCTGAAGCTGACGGTGAAGCTGCCGTCACGGGAGCGTTTGATTTGTCCTCTCCACACACAGTCAGTGTGCGTTCAGCACTGGCCGTTTGTACCTGAGCCACGCCTCTGTGGGAGGAGACAGAGAGACGCACAACACCCCGAAAGCCAATCACAAAGCCCCATTAAAAACAGCAGCTCTCCAGCAATGAAAACAGCACCCGTGTGTCATCGCCACACTCATAACTGCCATTTCATCTTCACGGTCATAATGACATTATTAAACGTGCGGAGGCCGAGGCTGTGTTCAAATTACCGCTTTTTCTCCCCCCACCCCCGCACACACACACACACACACACACACACACACACAACACACACACACACACACACACACACACACAAACACACAACACACACACACACACACACACACACACACACACACACACAACAGTACGTGGATTGCAAGCGTCTTATCCGCACCCACACTTCCTGTGGCTCGGCACGGCAAACACTCCCATTGTTTAAAAAAAAACAAAAGCACGTGAATGAGTATAGCCCAGGGAAGAGAGGCAGTCCAGGGGCACAGGGAGAGGACAGTGAGAGTGTGAGGTCACAGGGGTGATTGGTGGAAACCGGGGATAGACAGGGGTTAAAAGGGAAGTGTTTATAGCTGTAATACATGGACTAACCTTGACTGCATTCAATTCCTAGCTCTCCCACCACTGTCCCTCTGAGCCTTAAAGACATACACACGTGCAGCACACACACATACACACACACACACACAAAGAAAAAGAAAAAAAAAAGCACATAAATAAACTGAGAAAAAATATGGGGACACATCCAATGAATTAGGCAAATAAAAACCAGTAAACAAATTGCACAAGTCAATACATGTATAAATTCTAAATACAACTGACACTGAAGCCTAGACAAAAATCCAAATACAAGGTTTCCATAAAACATTAGGACACTTCACATAATAGCATTTTACTATGGCAACATGCAGCTAGTGTTTTGATTTGAAGCCCCCTCCTGCACGGTTAGGTCACATGCCGTCGAGCTGCTCAGGTAACAGCGTTGTAAAGATGAATTCCAGGGATATTAACACTGCCCTCTAGAGCCCAATTTACCCCCCACGCTCGCAACCCAACCCCCCTCCCACCACCCCCCACCCCCACTCCCACTCCCACTCCATTTTCCAATCCTCTCTCCCCTCTCTCCCTCTCTCCCTCTCTCCCTCTCTCCTCTCTCCCTCTCTCCCTCCCTCCCTCTCTCTCTCTCTCTCTCTCTCTCTGCTGGCGTCAGGAAATAAAACCATCACAGTCCGGCCTCGCAGCACCTGCTCAATAACACTGACATTTCACACTCGGCATCCAGAGATGGAGAGGGTTTCACAGCATTTACTGCGCTCCTCCAAATGAAAACACGCAGCAGCCTCCTCCGTGCGCGTACGGAATCTTCCGCTTGGGCTGAACTGAGCTGAGATTTCACTGGGGGACGGCTGCGCTGCTGTTCTAATGGCTCTCTGACACACTGAGCAGAGCTCTCTTACAGAGGGACTGCTCCGCTTCTTAAATCTCTCACCGTCAATAATCAGTCAGCGTTCAGGTCGTCTTTCAGACTTGGCTTTATGTCCATTCGGTGCACATTTGCACACGGATTTATACTGACATTTGTGTGCATGCACATGGATTACCACTGCTATCAACGCCTGTGTGTAAATAGCACTTGCGCAGACACACACACACACACGCACACGCACACGCCTCTTCAGTCCACCAGGGACATCTGTTTGGTAGCATTAAGCCATTTAGACCTGTGCAATTACCAGAGATAAATGTTATCAACTGTGAAGATTAGATTGCTGTATTAAAACAGATTTTCTTGTCTCGGTGCATTGTAAACCTTTGGGCCTCAATAGTGCAGTCCACTCATTACCACACCATGCTAAAGAGCCGTGCCTCTGTTCAATACCAAAATCTCATTATTGACCAGCAGGAACGCAGAAACAATTCCCAGCATCGGGGGGAGCCATTGTTTTACCCCTCTGGTTATATCAGTACAGCCTCTAACAAATCAGCAGCACAGGGACAAAGCCTCTTCGACAGCATCCAGCGCTCTAATGCACTGAGCGAGCAGTGTAGTGTGCGGATGACTAAGACCACCCCCCCCCACTCCCCATCGCCTCAGAGGTTCAAAGTCTTATTATGCAACCCCTCCCCCCCCCCCCCCCCGCCCACCCTGACGCTTCAGCTAGCGTTATGTGCTAACGCCACCATCCCCTCTGACAAGAATCTGGATGAACGGCAACTCCCTCCAGTACTCTGCTGATACTCTGGCTGTGTCTCAAACGGGGAAAATGCTGCATGGCATCGAGGCGTGTCTCATTCCAAAGGTAGCATAAAATGCTGCCTTCTAAGGTGCCTTAGAAGGCAGCATTTGAAGGCAGAATCGCATGTATCCTTCTCCGGGATTACTTCAGGGTTCACAATTCCGTTAAATTAATGGCGACCACGGCACCAGGGAGCTTTTTTACAGTCTGAATATGCAGTAAACTCCATAATTTGTTGTAGTTATATTTAAAAATGCATTTTAATTCATTAATACACTAGAATAGTGTATCTGATGTTTTTAAGCCTCTGTGAGCTTTCCAGTAACTAGCCAGCTAACTTGCTACCAAGCTGACCTAGCGTAATGAACAAACGTAAACACTGATCTCACATCTCACATGACATCTCACCTTCAGAAGGAGCAAGACAGCAAGGCACCAAGGCGGCGAGGCAGCTGCCTTCGGTTTGAGGCACAGCCTGTTCTGACAAACCACACAGCTTTCATGACTAAATCTCTGTGTCACAAATTTACTGTGTGCAAGTCCAAAAGGAAGAACAAAAAAAAAACCCAAAAGAACTTTCTGAACACTTTAATCAGTTGATGGATGGCTACAATTATAGTTTGGTAAAATAAAAAAATGTATAAAAAATGTGACGCCTCTTATTATTTCCAACACAAATTAACATGTTGTCTCTTAACGAAGCCAAAGCAAGTCAAAGGGGCAGTGAGACAAGACAAATAACGCAGCGAGGGCCCTGCTTGCGTTTCAGACACAGGATATTATGGCGTTCCACACTGGAGCATTTGCAAACCATAAGTAGGCATATCTATGCCCTTACTGTGTAATTGTGGCCGTTTTCTGTTCAGTTCTCACATGCCATTTTAGAGCAAGCATGACTTCCGTTGGCTTGCTGCATGGTACCCGCAACAGTCACAGACAGTGTATACTTGTTACCGGGCAGCCCTCCAAACGCCCTGCCAGAATACCCATACAGCTGCTCGAGCAAAAATAAAAAAACCCGGGAAGGAGCAACCGGGAAGACGGCACTCTGTAGAACGCATCGCAAATTATTTGGTCGTCATCGTCGCGGACCTAGCCGAGCGTTATAGCGAACGAAGCGACATTAGCTGGTGATTAGCGCGTGTTGCGAGGCAGAAGCTATACAATTAACTTCTGTGAAATGGAATGGGTGTTGTGTGCCAGGCCATGCATGCCACTCTCTGCCTCCACAGAACCGCACCGATAGGACTGAGGCTCCCATTACAGGCGCATTAAGACGTCAGCTCTGGGCATTCATCATCGCAACGCAATTTAGGGATGGGTGACTCTCTCTGCCGGTTCTTACTTTGCTGAGATGGGCTAAAAATGTTAATTATGAGATACGTTTGGACTTTCACCTTCCATTGCGGTTCACGATATGCAGGTTATTATTTCTGGTAATTATCTGACTGATAAACAATATGTTGCGTATAGCTGTAGTAGCCTGGCGCCGTTAGCTACTCTCATAGGCAGTTCGACTTGTTAAAGTGCCGGCTGAATACCCAGTATGGCAATTATTCCAATATCTTTATTAAAGCATTAAAATATGAATAGGGATGATATTTAAATGAGTTGTTACAGCCAAACACAGTTCATCTTTGTTCAAAGCTGCTGAAATAGCAATGTCCTTGGGAAAAGAGAACCTTTTTAACGCACTGTTAGAAACATTTGTGGTTTTTGCAGGATGTTACTTTCATTTTATGTTGGCCTTATCCTTTTTTCAGTACACGTGTTTTTCACAGGAAGAACAGCAAATTATGCTGCATTGTAGAGAAACTATCATTGATCAGGAAACACACAAGTTCTTCAAATACTCGTTTCTATTATGCAGAAGCAGGTCAATACTATTCGCATTATGGGCCTCAGCATGTGCAAAAGACCTTTTAGCGCGAGCGCCGAGCGCGCGCGCGCGCGCGCGCGCACACACACACACACACACACACACACACACACTAATAAGACAACCAATGATTGGTGCAAAACTAATTCCATCACCAACCTTGGTCAAGTAATTGTTTTGTGTGTGCCAAAAGGATTAGCACATGCTAAAGATCTTAGTAAATAAGGCCCTAAATGCAAATAGCAGGATGATCCTAACTCTAACCCAACTAGTGTGATTTTCTAGGTAGCTATTTCACCAGTTATGAGTAATAATACAATTTAGCAATTATTTCTCACAACTCATAAATTAGTCCAGAGTTACTGCTAGACAGATCAGCTGTACGCTGGTAGGCGGATGAATATCATGTATGAATATAGCTATAGTATGAATAGCATGTGCCACACAGTGCAGCTATTTGCACTAAGTATGAATAGACACTCCTATTACACAGGTTTCTACTATCAGACTCTAGCTTATGCTTTCAGTTATAGACTGTTAACATAACTTTGCATTTCTTTCAGAGAAATGTGACAAGCCATAATTATCTAGCTAATATGACACGTATATGCCTACAATTTCATATCTTATGGATTACCTTTATCTTACAGATACAATATTATCCACTGCTCCCTGCCCTGAAAGGGGCTGACTGACAGGCTCCCATGAGCCTTTGCGCAGTAATATTCCAGGGGTGTGTTGGCGGTTTGTTATTTGTGCGGTGGGTTGTTGATGACTGCATTGTACGCGGGTGCTCACATCTTCCCCTTCAAAATACAAACAATGTCATCAGCAGCCAACTTCCCCTCTCTGTCCTTACTCGTTAACTGGTCTGTCTGGTCAATAATGCGTATAAAAAACTTTCTTAAAGAGAATTTGACACTGCAAAAGGCTAAAAAAATAACTGAATGAATTATAGTAAAACTCTTCATAAACAGTCACAATTAGGCCATGTAAAAAAAAAAAGTTGTTGATCGTCCCCGCCCGACATCCGAAAAAGGCCCCGACGACTTTTATTTTTAATTTTGTCGTCACGATGGCCAGAAGTTGCAGAAAACACGGGGAAATCCTATTTCCATTTCCAAGCCATTTGGATAGAAAATCGTACTCACACCGCACTAGGAGATCCTATCCAGTCCACTAGGCCTAGCTCTCTATCGACCACCACGCAAAATTGTTAGAGCGCATTTGCAGCATACGGGTTGCTAATGAACAATGCACGCCATCTTTGATCAACAATAGCGAGAGTTCACACTTGCGATTGTCTATGGTATATGAACAAAACGTTCTACAACAATGCCTTTTATTGTGCTAACAATAGTCCGTTCTGGGTGCAGTACACCGATTAAAGATTGGTTTGGGTGTTCGGTGGAGGTCGACATGACTTTATCGCAGGTGTTTGATGAATTCAATCAAGGAACATTTATTGACCAAAAATACATGAAACATTACAATCAATATGAGCAAAACTGATGTTGACAGGCTACAATTAAACAGAAGCAATTTGGTCGAGAGACGCAATGTTCTATATATTCTGTCCTCTTTATTTCTCTCTACGGTCCGCTGTACCTGGTGCTTAAAAAAATAAATTAAAAAAACCTCCCTCCCTACGACTTTAAAAAAAAAAAAAAAAAAAGGACGATCAACAACTTATTTTTTTTACATGGCCTTAGTGCTACATATTAATACATATATTGTCATAAATATACTTAAATGTTTGTGCTGTTATTGATATAAGAGAGTAGGATCTGGATGGGTTATCTTTGGTAAACAAAAAAGTAATTTAATATAATAGGGGGTGTGATGTTTCATGAATGATTAAAATAAGTATTTTTTGTTTGTTTTCTTCTAGAACATGCCACAGTCCTTTCATAACCCGTATACAGGCTTTTAATTAAACATATTTAATATTTAAAGCCTAGTCAGTGAAGCTCAAAATGTGGCTGGCTTCCCTTCCCCTCTTATCTACAGGGGAGCTGATGATGTCACAGACGCGGAGGAACGCTCGGCCAGGCATGACCGCGATGCTCTCAGAACAGCCATCTCCACAGCGGTCTGGCGGGAAGCGTGACTGAACGCGGTCTGGCGACGGGCTCCCCGTCCCACCGCCACGGGTGCAAGACGGCAGTTTGGGCACGGATTGAATGATGGCGTTAAGGCGCAGCCGGGCGGGCCGATGCCGATTCCGCTCCCCCGCGCGTTCTTAAGCAATAACGATCGCCGAGATGATAGTCGCATCACAGCAGGTGCCGAATCAAAGCGGAAATTGACTGACATTTTCCCTCGTGCGAAACCTGACACCAAATAGGTTAGCAGGAAATTGTTTTAAAAGGTAATTGTCATTGAATGCAGAGGCATTCTATGTTTTTTTTTCCTCCATCAGTGGTACACGCATCACACTGTGGTTCCAATATCTGGTCCCTAGTTTTGTATGTACCTTTTTTATTATCTCATAGTATATATGAAAATAAAGCAAACAAAATCATATGTATGTGACCAGTACACTATTAGAAAAGAGCACCACTTTTCTCACTCCTTCTCATATATACAGTATGGTATGGTCATTATATATGGTATGGTACAGTCATGTATATCAGGAAAACAGCGTCAGCTGTCGCTATGGCCTTTCTGAGTCTGTGTCCTTCTGTTTTTTGTTTTTCTGTACAGCGTTTTTTTTGACAGTTCTCTGTAAAAAGCACTACACAAATAAAATTGATTTGTATATGTGCCCTCCATAACGTTTTGGGGAAAAGGTCATATTTTGGCAATTCAAATGAGGTTAAAGTGCAGATTCTCAGCTTTTATCATAGGGTATTTTTTATGTATTTTGGTTTTACCATGTAGAAATTATTGCACTTCTTATACATAGACCCCCATTTCAGGGCTCCATAATGTCTGGCACATATTAATGTCAAGTAAATAAAATAGAATTAGTACATTGTCGCATGCAATGACTGCTTGAAGTCTGTGACCCGTAGACATCACCCGACGCCGAGTATCTTCTCTGGTGATGGTCTGCCAGGCCTGCGCTGTAACCACGTGAATTTTTTGACCGCACATCTAAAATTGTGGAATACAGAGCCAAATCAAGAAAAAATATGTCTGTTTACCAAACATTATGGAGGTCACTGTATAAACCTGTATACTGTGCATGTATGTCACATCCCTTCAAAGTACAATGGGGGGGGGGACACCCCGATTTTCTATCTGGTCACATCGCCCTGCCCTGGAATATATCAACACAGGCAGTCACAAGCTGTCTGGGACCATACATCAGCATTACACAGAGAAGCAGGGAGAAGCAGGGACCAGGGCCAACTCAATTTCCTACAGATGTTGCTTCCTGTCCATATCACAGGAAGTAGCAGTATTTTAAAGCTTTGAAGGCCTAGCGCGGCAGTAAAAAAAATGGAAAGTGCAGGAAGCAGAGGGCTACTTCACAGAACACGGGGACGCGACGAGGTCTACATCACTTCTGCCCCCACCCCTAACTGGCTTTTGGGGTTCTCTGTGACCAACAGCACCGGCTGGAACCCGCGCATGTGACCACCTCGGCACGTCTTAATCCTCGGGCCTCATCCCACTCAGTAACGCACCACGCTAAAAAAAGTACCAAATTTTCACTTTTGTCTTTCAATCTTTATCCAGCACCTGTTTTTGTTTTCTACTTTGTATAAAATCAAAGTAAATTCACAAGTCCCAGCACCGTGGAGCCAACGTTTCCCCCCTCCAGTTATATCAGTACAGCCTCTTAACAAATCAGCAGCACAGGACAAAGCCTCTTCGACAGCATCCAGAGCTCTAATGCACTGAGTGAGCAGTGTAGTGTGTGGATGAATAAGACCACCACCCCCCCCCCCTCCCCTTTATCTGATCTAAAGTGATAACAGGCGTTTTGGATTGGGCTGAATGCAACTTCATTTAACACTTGACAAAATTGACTGGATAAAAAAAGGTCATATAGAAAGGAAAGAAATAACTAATATTATTTATGACGCAAGCCTTGACGAGTCATCAGAATACAGAAAGCATGCCGCCCAATGAAATGCACCGGAACCTTCTGGAGGTCATCACACACGTTCTCTCCGTGCAACCGTCAATTCATACGGTCTGTTACCGATCACTCTCCCGTGCTTAACCTTCTGCCCACTGCCCGCACAAAAGCTGAAACAAAATCTCTTTCATGAATACCGCACATCTTCAGTCTCTATTATCGAATCATGACATCTCAATGTGCATTTTTTTTTTAAAAAACAGAAAACCAAGACGGATACGAATCAGCCACAGCCCGACACTCAATGCAAGCGGTAAAAGGGCAAGTGACCCGCAGTAAGAGAAGGTGAGATTAATGTACTGAGGCGGGAGAATAAAAAGCTGACGGGTTTGAAGACAGAAGGATAAAAAAAAAAAAGGTCTTTTAAAAAAAATTTTTTTACAGAAGTTATGAGCGTGCACTTTGACGGGGTCCGCCTACACAGAGAATGGCCGTCTTTTCATCTGGCATCCGCAAGCGGGTAAAAACAGCCGTGAGAAGAGCCGGCCTTTGTGCTGTGGAGGCGATGAGAGAGTGCGCAGGGGCGGTATAGGGCCGTTCTCTGCGGGTTTGCCTCCGCGCATCGCGAGGATATGATGCGAACCGCACTTAACGGCGCTCAATGTCATAACCTCATTTGCAGCCAGCAAGTGGGCTGCACTCGAGGTGTTATAATGAGCAAGTAGGAGCGGGGGGAGGGGGGGTGGGGGGGCTTCGCTCACAAACGCCGCTTACTCACATCTGGCAGTTCCAGAGGTTGAGCTTTACCATCGTTTCTCCCTGGAATGCCGGCACCTTGCTTTTCCGCTCTTTATGCAAAGGCTGCTGGGAAATGGCTCTTCAGAGGCGGGACTGCGGGGGGGTTGGGTTTGGGGGGGGGGGGGGGGACGACAGGTGTGGCAGGCGTGAGAAGAGAGGGCTGTGGGGAGAGCGAGCCGCCGCCCGTCACTCAGAAAACAGGGCGGGGCCAGCCAGGGGCGGCTATTCTCGGAGCCCGAGACTCAACGAGCAACCTGCTGACCTCTCAGTGACTCAGGAAAGACTGCAACAAATACCGACAAATACCCTTTCCTTCACCTCGTTTTCTCCCGCTCTGCACTTCCTCTCTGTCTCGCTGTATTTCGTGGGCGTACTAGCCAAACTCCCCACCCCCCCCACAGCTGAAACAGGGGTAGCAGATGGAGAGCATCCCAGGACTCTCTAATTAAAGAACCTGGAAGTTCAATTAAATATCCCAACACAAGAGCCTGTCGCCTCTGCAGGCTCCTCCACTCACACAGGCAGCAACACGCTTTGAGGAAGAACACAAGCCTGTTCATTAATGATCCCTGGGGTAGAGAGAGAGAGAAAAGGGATTAGAAACACAGCCGCGCTGAAGGAGGAGAGGAATTCCTCAGTCTGAACTTAGGCCCCTGGCTTTCTTCTGCCTGTCAGCTGCGGAGCGTGAGGAAGGAAGGAGAGCTTCTCAGATATTAACCGCTTAAAGACGAGCAAGCTGATACCCTACACCCACTTTCAATTATAACCCAGCAAGGGGGAACATTACACTTGGCAATCTGTGCATCCGTCTCTGAATTAAGAAGCCTCAACCACAGCCGAGCTTTGTATGGTGTAATACAATTAGAAACTAAATGTAGTCCCCTTCTATATCCACCGTCAGGTTTTTGTTTGTTTGTTTTTTTTGTTTGTTTTTAATTTGCTTGAATCTCATTGGCTCTTCCTTTAACCTGTACTTGACACAACGCCTAATATGCTCTCCTCCTGC
Source organism: Synaphobranchus kaupii (assembly GCA_029718625.1). Taxonomy (NCBI): domain Eukaryota; kingdom Metazoa; phylum Chordata; class Actinopteri; order Anguilliformes; family Synaphobranchidae; genus Synaphobranchus; species Synaphobranchus kaupii. Next base: position 115,500,771 of record CM056378.1, read on the forward strand.
GGGATGCCCTACACCCCCCACACCCCACCCCCACAGGAGTGCGAGAGCCCCACCCACTTCCTGCCATGAGCCACCAGGCCACCGCTCGGGTGTCAACTGTAATTAAAAACCGTGGATGGGGGGGTGGGGCAGAAACACAAAAACTGAATCATTACATCCTGAGAGGAACAGTGAGTCACTCCGATTCCTCAGACATTCTCTGGCCGAATATCTGAAATGATTTACACCTCTCTCAGCTATGTACTGAAATACTATACAACTGCAAACACAGGCGTACACACAGGCGTACGCACGCATACACGCAGGCACACACACGCATACACGCACACACGCGCACACACACACACACACACACACACACACACCCACATGCACACAGGACCTTGAGATCTCTTGACAGACATATGCAGAGATATACAAGCAGACATACGCCCAGGCCGTCCTGACGTGGGCCAATGAGAGCCCTGCCCTCTGTGCCCTTGGCTCAGCCTGCACGTTCCACTCCTCTCCCTGAACAATGGGTGTCAAACCCTCACACACGTCTTCCTTGTTGTTTTTTCCCCTCCTTTTTCAGTGAAGCTGCCCATCTCTCTCTCTCTCCAGCTCTGAAATATTTATTATATCCACTCTGTGCAGTCAACCCGTCGCAGTGCGTTTTTTTTCAGCTCGGGTCAGAAGGCGAGAGGGACAAGGGGGGAGGTGGGGGGTGGGGGGGGTACTCGTCCTCTTCATTTGATATTTTCCCCTCTGTGGTCCCACGGCGGCCTTTAGCGGCTTTATTTCACCGTCAGGGTTCAGCAGGATCTCCGCGGTTCAAACAGGAGAGAGGGTGTCGCTAAGCGGGGCGTCGTGGGAGTTTCCCCTCAATTAAGCAAAGGTACGGTGCTGCCTCTCCTGTGTTACTCTCCTGTCTGGCAGTTACACTGCAGAACAGATTGCTGGGGAGATGGGGGGAGAAAAGAGGAGAGGCAGGCAGGCATGCAGGCTACACAGAAATCACCATGTTTAAGAAAAAAAACATGGTCATTTTCCCCTCATATTTAAGGCAGGAGAGCCAGGCCATTATAAGAGCTGTCCAGAGCCATAATCAGCCATGCTGCCCTGACCTTTTCATATCAAAGAAGAAAAGAAAAAAGAAAAAAACCCTCCCTTGCTTCTGTCAAGCAGTCTGAAGGCGACTACAATATAAACACAGATTCTGCGCTGCCAATTCTGGGACCGCTTTTTATCAGCCATGATGGCGTTGGTTGTGTGGAAATCAAATGCACAGTGCAGGCAGCAAGTATTCCCTTAAATAACGTGCCAGGGAGAGCAGGCGGTATGAAAGGGCTCTTCTCTCGCCTCAGGACACGTTTACGGGAGAACTCTTCCCCGGGCCATTAACCAGCCTTATGCGCCTCACGTAAGCGCAGGGATTCAGTATCGCTGCACCTCCCAGGAGCCGTCGAAGGCAATTTACTCCTGGGACCCGCGTGCGTGCGGACAGGCAGGCGGGAGGGACCGTCCTGTCGAGGACGCGCAGTCGCTGTCACCGTGGCGCCCGCAGCCGCTCCGGACGCAGTCCGCCCGAAACCCTGTCAGGCCCAATTAAACCGCACCCTCATCTTAATACTGTCCATTAGGATGAAACACAGATAAACACAGCCATCAGTTCCACTGATACAAAAAAAAAAAATCCCATTGGAAAAATACACTGACAGGAGAAGAGTTTTACTCCAGGGCGTTGCCATGACAAAGGGGCTGTCACCTGATGACAGGGGGGGCGGGGTTGGAGCACCCAGGCAGAGAAAGCCTTGTCACCACCAGCTCCAATGTACACCCTCGAATCACAAGGTCAAAGAGGGCAAGACCCCCGAGCCAGGAGGGTGTCGTGGCTGATGGACATGCTGCCCATTGGCTTGCTCACAGGCTTCAAAGACGGCATATTAACATTTTTTTTACTTTTTTTTTTTTAAACAGACAAAGACTGTTTCAGGTCATGTTTCAGCCATTTTGGTTCAAAGCAATATGAATGCCTTTTATTATTTAAAACATACTGTGACTACGTGCTATTTTTTGGCTGGGCTTCATTTGGAAATTAAGCATGTCTTTATCAGGGTGCCTTTTTGTGATGTATATGTTATATGTCATGTATATCTAGATAAATCTAGGCTGTAATTATTGCCATAAATACATTTTCAGTATAATGAGTGAAATTACCTACTGAGCCACCTTCTGTGGCTGGTGGATGTAATATTTTTTTTCTATCCTTGCAAGTTGCGAAACAAACAATGCCGGCACTGTTCTCATTTTTTTGTGTAGTACGGTGTGTAGCCAGATAAAACGTGCCGCGTCTGTTTACGCACAACGGCGCTTTGTCATTTCTTTACATGTGGGGGAAAAGCGAGTATTTAATCAAAGCGTTTGTCGTGCGTGACGCCGGCGGTGAAAACGTGCCGTAACGAGGCCGCGGAGCTGGAAAGGGGGACGGCACGCTCCTTTTGTCACGCTCAGAACGCGCTCAGGTGATCCCTACGTTTATCCCGCACTGTTTACCCTGCCCGTCACGCCCAATGCAAGCATCTCGCGGGTAAATAAACAGCGGTACGGCAGCGATGGGCGGGGCTGAGCGCGCGCGCTAATGAAGCGCTGGTTTAGGCGTGTCCGGCCGTACCGCGCGGGACCCGAGCTGTCCATGCAAATTAGCGCAGGGCGAGATGCGTTAATAAGATAAACAAGATGGCTTCCCTAATCCCCTTATAGAGATACAAGCGGATTGCTCCTCATCCCTGACTGTGATACTTAACTGAAGGAGAGGATCACCCCTGAGACAGCCAGACAAAAGACAATAGAGAGGGAGAGGAGAGAGGGAGGGGAGAGAGTGGAAGAGAGGAAAGAGAGAGGGGAGGGAGAGAGGGGAGAGAGGGAAGAGAGAGAGAGAGAGGGAGGAGAGAGAGGGAAGAGAGAGAGAGAGGGAGGGGAGGGAGAGAGGGAAGGAGAGAGGGAAGAGAGGGAGGGAGAGAGGGAAGAGAGAGAGAGAGAGGGAGGGAGAGAGGGAAGAGAGAAAGAGGGAGGGAGAGAGGGAAGAGAGAGAGGAAGAGGGAGATAGAGATAGAAAGGGGAAAAAGAGACAGGAGAGATACAGAGAGAGAAATGGGAAGAGAGAAAGGAGAGATCGAGAGACAGATGAGAGAGAGAGAGAGAGAGAGAGGGAGAGAGAGAGAGGGAGAGATGAGATCAGAGCTGCTGGGGCTTCAGTATGCACAGCCGTAATACAGGGGTGATCCTGATTCCATCTGTATGGAGAATCAAACACTCCTCCTGACAAAACGGCTCATTGTGAAGGTCAGACAGGTCTTCAAACGGGCATCAGAATAAAGACGGGATCTCCTGTTATTCAACAGTCAGCAAAGCTTCCCAAATGCCAGCTTCGCCGAGTGACAGATGTAGCACAGACATGGCGATTGACCTAAAATCACTCTTTTCCAGCTCATTAAACCACGGCGCCTTCCCCAGGAATAACACACACAAACACACACACACACACACACACACACACACACCACACACACACACACACACACACAAACACGCACACGCACACGCACACACACAAACCACAAACACAAGCACACACACGCACACACACACAAACACGACCACACGCACACACATGCACACGCACACACACCCAATGGATGAGAGGGGGGCGGGGGGGGGTTTGAAATATCAAAAACAAACGCTCTTCCTGTTTAACGGCCCCCTTTGTTCACCTGCCAACATCGCCATGCTTTATTTGAGAAAAACACAAACTGAAACAAAAATAATTAACCACAACATTACGGGGAGGATGTGGAATTTAAAAGAAAAAAAAAATTACAATCAAAGCTTTTTTTTTTTCTTTTTCCCCCCCCAAATCCTCTGCCAAAACAAAGCGGTGGAAAATTCAGGGGATCTGACTTTTTTAAATTCTTTTTATTTAACAACAGGCATCAATGAGGGACGGATCAATGTTATCCTCCTTTTTAAAGGCTGTTATGAAATGCAATAATCCTTCATTAGAAAAGCAAGCTGTGCCATGCTCCAAGGGTAGTGTGAATGATTCAGGGTTCTGATATCTCTCCTGCATAATGGCATCCTCAGGGGAGTGAGCACTACACTTGCACTCTACCCACAACACCGCCCAGGATAAAACCATCGCTCTCACATGAAAGCAGAACATTACAGATGTGGGGGGGGGGGAAATAATTTTTAAAAATACTAAATTAAACGTAACATAATCACCGAAAGACTTACCCCGATCCATAAAGCCTTTTTACTTAAGAGAAGATATTTAATCAAGAAAATGACCGTCATTCTAGTGTCTAGAAGTATTCACTTTCCCTTTATTTAACATCTCCCTCCATCTTTATCCCCCACTCCCTCTCTCCATCTTCATCCCCCACTCCCTCTCTCCATCTTCATCCCCCACTCCCTCTCTCATCCCCACTCCCTCTCTCCATTTTTATCCCCCACTCCCTCTCTCCTCTTCATCCCCCACTCCCTCTCCTCCATCTTTATCCCCCACTCCCTCTCTCCATCTTCATCCCCCCACTCCCTCTCTCCATCTTCATCCCCCCACTCCCCCTCTCTCCATCTTTATCCCCCACTCCCTCTCCATCTTCATCCCCCACCTCCCCTCTCTCCATCTTCATCCCCCACTCCCTCTCTCCATCTTCATCCCCACTCCCTCTCTCCCATCTTCATCCCCCCACTCCCCTCTCTCCATCTTTATCCCCCACTCCCTCTCTCCATCTTCATCCCCCACTCCCTCTCTCCATCTTCATCCCCCACTCCCCCTCTCCATCTTTATCCCCCACTCCCTCTCTCCATCTTCATCCCCCACTCCCTCTCTCCATCTTTATTCCCCACTCCCTCTCTCCATCTTCATCCCCCACTCCCTCTCTCCATCTTCATCCCCCACTCCCTCTCTCCATCTTCATCCCCCACTCCCTCTCTCCATCTTCATCCCCCACTCCCTCTCTCCATCCCCCACTCCCTCTCTCCATTTTTATCCCCCACTCCCTCTCTCCATCTTCAGCCCCCACTCCCTCTCTCCATCTTCATCCCCCACTCCCTCTCTCCATCTTCATCCCCACTCCCTCTCTCCATCTTTATCCCCCACTCCCTCTCTCCATCTTTATCCCCCACTCCCTCTCTCCATCTTCATCCCCCACTCCCTCTCTCCATCTTCATCCCCCACTCCCTCTCTCCATCTTCATCCCCCACTCCCTCTCTCCATCTTCATCCCCCACTCCCTCTCTCCATCTTTATCCCCCACTCCCTCTCTCCATCTTTATCCCCCACTCCCTCTCTCATCTTCATCCCCCACTCCCTCTCTCCATCTTTATCCCCCACTCCCTCTCTCCATCTTCATCCCCCACTCCCTCTCTCCATCTTCATCCCCCACTCCCTCTCTCCATCTTTATCCCCCACTCCCTCTCTCCATCTTTGCCTTGCTCTCTCCTCGCCCTCTTTTCTCCCACTCAGCTGAAGTGAAGAGATTGCGGCGGTTTGCGAGAGTCTGGCTGCGATTTAGGAAAAGCGGCTAATCATAACGTAGACAGTTTAGCGCAATCTCGCATAATTAAGCGCTTTGCGATAAGCGCCTAATGCATACTAATTTGAAACAAACCACTTCAGAGGCGGGCGGAGCATGAAGACTCTCAGAAGCGCGGGGACGAGGCTCGGCTCGGCTCCTCGTTACCGAGGCTAACGGGGCGAACGCCAGCGCTGATGTTTATCAAACACACGCCGTCACGGCGGTACACGCCCGCGAAAGAGATCCGCCACCCCCCCGCCTCCCCGCTCCACCGTCCCCCACCCGCCCCACCCCGCCCATCCGCACGCGACCGCACACTACTGCAGATTTCTCAAAGGTCACGGCGGGAATCAAACGGAAAGGTCAGACATCATTACCACAAAACTAAATAAACAGTCGTTCACAATCCCGGCAACAGATGTTGCATAATGTGCCTCTTGCAGGCTGTTCCTCTATTATGCGTCTGTCTTTTTTCCTGCCAAAGTTCCCTTCTTTATAGATTTCAGAAATCACATTAGGATTGCTATATCCTGCATTGATCCTTATCTAGGGCTGGTTTTATTGCTGCTTCCACACTGAGACCACTTAAGCATGCTTAAAGCACATTAATATTAATGGCAGCAGTGTCTAATGTGGTGACGCAGGCAAGAAGCTGTGCTCAGTAAATGTAGCGCACTCGTGTTTGCCGGAGAACGCATTATCCAATGACCGTGTCAAATCGCTATACCTGCCTTTATGTTTGTCTGTTTGTTTCCAATGCAGACCAATGTCCTCACGCTAGTACAGTTTTATCACACTGCATTATCACTGAAAACGTGTGTGTGTGTGTGTGTGTGTGTGAATGCATGCATGCAAATGAGCATGTTTGTGCACATATGCGTGGGCCTGTTATTTTGTTTGTGTGTGTGTATACATACTGTACTATGCGTGCACCTGTTATTTTGTTTGTGTGTGTGTATACATACTGTACTATGCGTGTGCCTGTTATTGTGTGTGTGTGTGTGTGTGTCTGTGTGTGTGTGTGTGGGCCAGATCACCGCTAATTTTAACACATTTCCTAAAAAGCACCCCAGATATAGCAGAACGCCGGTGTTGTCCCAGTGCTGTGGGCTGGCTTCACCACTCATGTCCTAAGAGTCCCTTTAGTTCTCTTCTCTCTGATTCCCCTGAACAATGCCTCTTATTGGCTGAGCCGCACTAACACTAAGGCTAATCAAGATGCAAATATGGCGCAGTGACAGAGATGAATGCGGCTCTCTTCTCCGGGACGGTAAAATAAATGAGACTGGGGGGTGTTTAGCAGCGACTCTGCAGCCATAGCGGCCCTCTTAGCCTGCTCGCTCGGGTCCTGGAGGGACGCCAGGCGTCTCCGGGACATCGGCGGTTGACAGTTATATCTCTCTCATTCCCCGCCTCTTCTTCTCTCTGTTCCCTCAGTTTTTATCAGCGGCGAGGAGTGAAGCCACGGCGTCTCTTACACGCCGCCGCCGCGTCTCTTACACGCCGCGCGTTTTTCTCCAGCAGTGCGTTGAGACGATTTTGGACGATTTTTCCCCCCCAAGACTCATCAACGTCGGCATTACTGAGTCAGATCAGGCTACGCCGCAGCGCGCAGTGCACGCACACACACACCACACACACACGGGAGAGTTCACCACCGTGCCGAGGCTACGCGGCGGGGCGCAGCACACACACACACGCGGGAGAGTTCACTACAGTGCCCAGAGGCTACGCGGCGCGGCGCGGCAGGCGGGCGGCTCGCGGGCGGGGGGCCGGAGGAACGCCATCATAACCAGCGCAGTGCTGCACTTTGTGGGAGGGAAATGAGATTATGATGCATTATTCTGGCTGCGCTGAACGGAGCTTTTCTGCCGTCGACGCCTTGGTGCCCCTCGCTTGCGAGCGTCCTCCACCGTCAGGGTCTCCCCTCCATCGCTCCCCCGCCTTGCACACGGCCCACGACCCACGATGTAGGGGCACGCTCGCATCTCCTCGGCTCGCTTTCTCTGCTCTTATACTCGACCAGCAGCGCTCGCAAAACCCACGCAGCAGCCAAACAACAAAGAGAAGGAGAGAGAGCTCAGGGGAAACAGGTGGGGGGGGGGGGGGGGGAGCGCTGTGCATTGTTTAAGAATACGCGCCGTTAGCGGAACGAAATCGGACGAAAGGCGGAGCTTCTCGGGGGGTTTCGAACCCGCAGCACCCCGGGGCCGGAGGGCACCAGGTGACAAAGCCTCCCGATGTGGGGAGTGAGATTTAAACCGCTGCCCCCCCTCACATCGCCCGTACAGACAAGCTTGACGCTACATTACCTGCCTGTGTATGCCTTATTAAGTTCTGTTTACTCAGAGTTGGGGGCCTGACAATAACTGACAGAGAGCTGGCTTTTGTGAGGTCAGAGGGAAGCAATGACTCACACTGAGTGATAAACATATAGACAATGACTCAAAATCCCTGCGATGAGAGACTGTTAAGCACAAATATCAAACACACATCTGCCTGCTTTCACTGTGCCCTGGGCTTGGCACCAAATCCGATCTTACAGGATACAAAAAAAACACATCAACCAAAATATTTATACCGTTGCATTATTTATTCTGCTAGTAACTGGCGAGTCGCAGCAAAGTGTGCGTGAGCCGAGAGAGACGCAGAAACACTGGTCTAGATCACAAGCGCTGGAGTATTTCCGAGGTTGGACAGTGGCGGACAGTGGTGACAGTGGTGCTTCGCCACTATCGCGCAATAGTGATACTATTTTTATCACTTCCACGGGAGACCTGAACTGTAAAGTCTCACGCATTTCACGTCGTCGAATTGTTCTCAATGGCAGAACATTTCTTTGTCTTAGCGTAGCCCCCGTGCTAATCACAGTTCACAATGAATGTTGGAAAAGGCAGAGGGGCCCAACTTTCAATGGCTTTCTGGCGTGCCGCCCCCATTTTCCCTGACCTGTGACCTCTACCCCTATTGCCTGAACATAAAATAGGTGAGTAACACCAGTTGTCTCTGGGTATTTGTGCCAAAAATTAAAACCTTTTGCAACTGAATACCGAGCTAGAAGTTATCGTTTCCCACCTCTCCATGCGTTCTCTGATTAAAATGGAAGAAAACAGGATATGGATATCTCAAAGGAAATAACAATGACAAATCTGCCCCTCAGTCAGCTAGAAGGTTACCTAACTGACCAATATGGACAATACAGCACAGAGCAGAAGGTTACCTAACTGACCAATATGGACAATACAGCACAGAGCAGGATGACAAGGCAGAAATGGCCTAGAGGCCCTGCAGAATGTGCACGTATAACTCGGAGCCAAAATTGCAAATGCAAGGCACCACTCCCTAAGCACACAAACATGTCCGCCTGCAGCTCTCCAGGTAAGAAAGGTGATATTTAGCCTGTTTATTACAGTCAGATTACACAGGCCTCCTCAGGTCACAGGAATGCAACTGCAACACACGTGGAAAGCACCAATGACTACAATTCCCCATGACTACAATAGAATGGCACGTTTTTTTTTTTTTTTTTTTTACCCCCAACCCAGCGAAAATCAAACATTGGCACAGAAGCCCTATCAACTGGAAGGTCTGAGCTCTAAAAACTCATCTCACACAATCCTCGCGAGGGAAGTGGAGAGAGGTGGGCAGCGGCCAGAAAGCAGCCGGTGATTGTGCGTCCGTCCCTAAAGGCACACGAGCGCTTTTCACAACAAAGAGAGCTCTGATTCCAGAGGGGAATCACAGCACAGATCCACAGTGTTCCACGCACCAGGGAGGAGATTAAAAACATGCAAAAAAGGGAAAGACGGGGATTATGGGTAAACACAGACAGAGATGCTCCTACATACAAGATGGCGGGCTCCTATTACAAGCACAAGGTGGGGGTGGGAATAAATCGTCAAACAAAAGAAAGCAAGCGTATTAATTTGGTCCGATTCATTCATAAAGGAGAAAGGGAGAAATGAGATACGTTTACTGGAACTTGTACATATTTTTCAGCAACAAAGATCCCATAACTGCATCTGACAATGGAACTGAATTACAGCTGCATGACCCCAAAAAACTGGACACCCAAGACTTAAAAGGCTTCAAAGAAACCTTTAGATGACCAAAAAAAGAAGAAGCGAACAACTTCAGTACTATCGGGGGGAAAGGGACTGACGTTGGAAATCGATGAGAAGATCAATGTGCTGCTCCCTCTCTCAGGAGCAGCAGGAGAAGCGTGCGCTTCGCATACGCACAGATAACCATCACAAAGGCCATCTCCAACTCGCTGATTTACTGCCGGGCTCTGGGAGATGAGCAGCCAATCAGGGCTCTCTCTCTCTCTCTCTCACTCACTCACTCGCTCGACACCATTGTGACACTTTCGCCGATAGCATTCGGCGAGCGTGCACGATGGCGCGAGCGTGCACGATGGCGCCGCGCGCGCGGGGAAGAGGCCGAGAAGCAGTCGCGAGGGGGAAACGCCGCACCGGCGGCGGCAGGTGGTGGCGGCTCTTCGGCGGGCGGGGCTTGCTGGAGGAGAGCTGTCATCACAGTTAATTAGTATTGCTGCCGCTGGATTCTGCGCGAGAGGCAGGAAGTGGAGGGCTCATTGCCTTTTATTTCCCTGCCTCACGGCCTCAGCGCCTTCCCCTTCCTTTTATTACCGCCATCTCCCGCCCATTTAGCGCCATAGCGCAAACATCAATTTTCAAATCATTACAGGAAACCCACAAACAGGGTGTTCTTCCCCAGCTGTTTACCGTTTCAAACAAGTGAATCTCGTTATTTCAATGAGACACGTCCCTTTTTCTTATGATCAGGTATTTCACAGTACCATAAAATAAACATCCATAATCCTGTTAAAATACTCCACTTTACTCACACCCCCAACAGCAACCAAGGCCCATAAACAAACAGCCAAGGGAAAATGCATGCACGCACACACACACACACACACACACACACACACACACAACACCGCGCTTAATGTTCAGAATTACCTTCGGAGTCCAACAACAACGCTTCCCTGTTCATTAACAAACATGGGTCTAAACTTGCCCACTTATTCTGCGTTTGTGCTGACAGGGGTTTGTGAACAGGGGCTGGGAGCCTTTCCCCTGCTTTCTCAGGCATTTTGAAGTCAATACCGCAGAGAAAGAAAAGAATAAAACCTAATTTTACCTCGTTCAATTTTCTCCAAAGGAAGAGAGGACGTTTAGCCGCCTGCTGTCCTACGAGCAGGAGAAAAACAAAGCAGACATGCTATGCTAACCGCTCGCTCTTCCCAGGAAAGCGCCTTGCGCAAAACATAAATACAATGTGGGCTCAAATCCGAACATGAATCAACTGTTGCCCTAAAATTCTCCTGCCCTAGAAACAATGTATTTTCAACAAAAAACAACCCTCCTTTTCACAAACATACACTTTCCCTGAAATAAGTCTTAAGTATTAGGACAGGTTATTAGGGGAAAATCCTCACACTGAAACAGATCCCTGCATTTCTGCACTGAATGAAATCTCTGATGTGGCAAATCAGCCCTTTTCACCACTGTTGGTATCACATTCCATTTTTATTTTTATTTTTTTATTTTTTTTTACCTGCTTTCTAAAGAGCTTACAATTACCACATGCATCAGTATTTGAATCTTACTTTCCCCACAGGGATGGAAGGAGTACACACAAACACCCTTTACAACAAACAGCCCACTCTGCCTCTACTCTCAAGTCCTCCCCGTTCATTTAAGGAACTATTCAGCCATGAATGGCTCATACATATTCAGAGAATCTCAAGTCAGCTCCAGAAATTCTGGAAGAGCACTATGTTTAGACCACTGCTTCTGTCTCCTGTCAAGGCCCATCAGTATCACACCAGATAGCTACTGTAGTTGGCCAGTCGGTAACCCCTGTTCCAGCTCCAACCTAAAAATGCTTCTTTCCTAAAACAAATTCATTCATCCTGACAACTGCCTCCTTCCGTTTTTAAATTAAATTTTTTAAATCTTAAATCTTTAAAAAAAAAAAACGCCTTTGAAATGTGATGAAGCCGTCCGCTCCTGCGTATTTTAATTCCCTGGGGAATAAAACCCCAAACCCGAGGACAGACGGAGACCCGCCCAGAGATTAAAAGGAATGACGGGAACACAAAGGGAGACGACCATTCCAGGATGTCTCCGGTCAGGATGAAATACCGTTCCCGAACAGTTTTCCGCAAAAAACACGTTTCCGGTTGAACAAACGTGTCAACAGATTTCTCAAAGCCCGCCCTGCGTTTTCTCTGAGCCAAAACAATAAAGCCACCTCTGGTGTGACAACAGCTTGCGGGCCAACAGATTTATTACAAATTGATCCATTAGATACCGCCGCCGTGGTTTATTGTTTACTCTTTTTTTCCCCCTTTTTTTCTCTTTATCTATCTCTCTCGCTCTCGCTCTCCCCCCTGACAGCTCTTTATTCCACAGCGGAGGCACGTATTAGATTGGAAGCCCCACAGTGGCTAATATCACACATGTCCAATGACCTTATTGTCAGGCTAAAGGAAGCAGAGAGGATGCAGAGAGGCCATTGTGGCTCAGTGCCTTTTTATCATTTAAACCAGTCTAGTGCAGGAGGGTTTCCGTTAAGGGACTGGGCTCGTAACCCAAAGGTTGCGTGTTCGATTCCCAGGTAGGACGCTGCCGTTGTACCCTTGAGCAAGGTACTTAACCTGCGGTGCTAAAATACATATCCAGATGAATTTTTAAAAAAATAAAATACTGTGTGAAAAATGCAAGAACGCCCTGTAAGTCGCTCTGGATAACAGTGTCCGCTAAACGGAATGTAATGATGTAATGTAAGGTAACGTAATGCAGTCACATGACCAAAGGGCTCACATCTACAAGGCCAGGCAGCTCAACTGCAAGCCCAAGCAAGGCCAACACGGGGGTCCTTAAGCTTAGAAAGCACACCCAACTACCCAGGCAAGCTGCCACCCAAGATCCTTACGTGCGTATTCTTCCCACTGAACAATCTCCACAGCATGTGCTCTCTATGAAACACACGTAACCTGTGCCGTCATTGGGAATGACTGTCCAACCTTGTTTAGTACCGGGGCTAATAGCAACGCTCACACACTGCTTTTCACAGCTACCCGGTGTCATTTTTAAATGAACAGAGTTTTCTGAACACATGGGAGAGATGCTGTCCTCTGCTGCTGTAGTCTAACCTAACTGATACCCATGTAGCCGAGGTAAACCATTCTACCACCCTATCCCTGCACATCGACATGAATGCACTGCACTGGGCATTGTCCCGTTCTACAGGCAAGCTCACATTTCTAAACAAAGAGCCAGGTTGAGTAATGGCGTCGCAGAAATACAAGATGGTATCACGAGTACAGAGCATCAAACTAAAGAAATGTAAATGACACTGTGTGTGTGTCTTAATTATTGATTTGACTCCCAGTGAAACAAATCAATTACATACACATTATGTCTGTCTCAACTGCCCAGCCTTGAAGCAGCCCCTAACCAATTTCTGGGTATTGATTTTCATTTACCTTTCCTTTTGGTTTGTCAGGAAATAATCAGAATAATCACACAATCAAAATTGATTTTACTTAATAGATAGGCCTCATTGATTAGAGGTTTTATTGTTAGGTTTTTAGTAAAAGGCAAAAGAAATAAATTCAATTGGCCATACTTATAAGTAAAAAAGGGTTGAGTGTGCAATCATGCGATACATCAGAGGGGTCTTTACTGAGGCTGTTCAAATAGGCTGGTAACACACAAGCACAGCATCATGCTAATGGATGAACTAACCGCTTTGCACGTCTGCAGTGCCACAAACAACTGCACTAACCACTAAGGGACTGGTTTATACAGTATGCCCCCCCCCCCCCCCCCCCCCACCCCGATTTGATTATGTAGGCTTCTACCAGGCCCAAAACAAAGAAAGCTGCTTTGTTACATTTTCATATCCGCATAATCCCAGGGTACATTTCAATCCCCGCATGCGCTCGTTTTACTTTGAAACAGCAAACATTCTCTTCCGATCTGGGCGGGAGGACTCCCGTAGCAGAGTTCTGCATGGTCCGGGCTGACATCTTGTAGCAATCTAGGAAAAGTACTCACCATTCACCAGATACATTTAAAGGCACCATCAGCGCACAATGCTACAATCATCTTTCACAAAAGCGTGTCTGGACACACTTTACATTTCAACAATGGCGGAAATAATGACATCACTTCCCGGTGAAATTAAATAAACAGAAATGAGAGCTAGCGATAGAATGCCAATCTTCAATGTCAACAGAGGCCCTTCTAATGCTTTTCAGTGTTGTTCTTAAACCCAGTGAAAATAAGCCTGACTGGAGCTGTGCTCTGGCTGTAATAACTGCCACACATCCATATGAATATAAGCAATCTTTCCTTTCCTTATGAGAATAGACCCAAAGACTCACGGATGCATATGCAATTTTCCCAGTAAAACCACATTTAAAGGCAGTGGAGGCATAAATGAGCTAAGTAAGGGGTTTGCTGAGAAACTAGACACACCCCAGCCACATTACATGTCCACTAGACACACCCCAGAAACATTACATGTCCAGTTAGTGATTTCAGAGCCCAGGAATAATGTTAGAAGTGCACAGCCATCTCTGTGCTTTTTCACTGAGAGTAACATTACACATCAGTCACAGTCTGTGCTTTTTCAGTGAGAGTAACATGAGTATGTAACGTTACAGAGTAACAGTCTCTGTGCTTTTTCACTGAGAGTAACCCGAGGATGTAACCTTACACAGTAACTGTCTATGTACTTTTTCAGTGAGAGTATAAACATTACACATCAGTCACAGTCTGTGCTTTTTCAGTGAGAGTAACCTGAGGATGTAACGTTACACAGAAACAGTCTCCGTGCTTTTTCAGTGAGAGTAACCCGAGGATGTAATGTTACACAGTAACAGTCTCTGTGCTTTTTCACTGAGAGTAACCAGAGTATGTAACGTTACAGAGTAACAGTCTCTGTGCTTTTTCACTGAGAGTAACCCGAGGATGTAACCTTACACAGTAACTGTCTATGTGCTTTTTCAATGAGAGTAACCAGAGGATGTAACGTTACACAGCAACAGTCTGTGTGCTTTTACACTGAGAGTAACCTGAGGATGTAACATTACACAGTAAGAGTCTCTGTGTTTTTTCACTGAGAGTAACCCGAGGATGTAATGCTACACATCAGTCACAGTCTCTGTGCTTTTACACAGAGTAACCAGAGAATGTAACATTACACAGTCACAGTCTCTGTGCTTTTTCACTGAGAGTAACCAGAGAATGTAACGCTACACATCAGTCACAGTCTCTGTTTTTACATTGAGAGTAACCAGAGGATGTAACATTACAGTCACAGTCTCTGTGCTTTTTCACTGAGAATAACCAGAGAATGTAATGTTACACAGTAACACTTGCCATTCAAGTCTGTCAGTTGCCAAGCAGTTTAATCATCAGTAACAAACCAGAATTAAGGACACAGAGCAGAACAAGCAGCTGTTGCTAAGCAGAAAGGAAGCGATTCGCAACATTTCTGATCAGACGTTTTACACGCATTAAATGGGACATTACTCTGGTAGAATAATATCTCCACCTCCAAACAGCCGAACATGTTACATACCAGCATTTCACTGTGACACAACAAAGAGTAGTGCACAATGCAAAACAATGTTTGTGTCCGTATGAATTTATATCCACTCCAGGGATAAAAATGCTAACTACACACAGCAGCTACTCTCAACGGGATCAACCTCACAATGTCAAAGGAAGAAAAAAACAAGACTGTCCATTTCTCCCGGTGGACCCTTAGCGTCAGTCTGGTGTGTTAAAACAACACCAGATGCAAGAGGCTCTGCTACAGCCAATTACCGTTGTCTTGGCAGTCGCGAGTAGAAAAATAGAGCGTCGCATTGCTGCGTACACTGCGGTTAGCGAGTGTTGACATATTGATACAATTAATGAGTACACTGCTCTTCAACACCCATCAATACCTCTTTGATGAAAAATAACATTTTGCCACGGTGTCCAGACTATTAACTTCTAATGTGACAGGGTGGGTAATATGGCTTTCAATCAAGAGTTGAAAATTAACAGCTTTGAAGGCAAAAAAAAAAAGAGAGTGTTACCTTGGGGGGGTGAGGGAGGGGGGTAATGTGATACACCTTCATCAAAATGTTCTGTTTGATGGTGCAGAGTCAGGACACAAGACGCACACGCAGGAAATGTAGAGGAAACGGGATCTGCATTTCTCACGGCACTCCGCCTCTTCCCTTCCTCCCTGCATACAGCTACAAACACAATGGTATTCACAATGAAGAGTGATGCATACCCCATTTCTACTTGCTAATCATGGCAGGAATCCTGGATGACAGCTCACCTGTTTGTAGCAGATAAACCCCCCTAGGGATGGAAACTAACCTGCGATAACCTCCCGGCTGGGCCTTATCAATTATACGCCGGCTGTGCTTCATAATAACAGGGAGTAAACTCCTTATAATGGCGGCAGAGAGAGAGAGAACGCGACGCTGTGGATAAAAGAGGAGCGTGCCCCGGGGTGAAATGCAACATCTGAGAAAAGAGGAAATTCTCCAGGAAATCTCTGAAAAACAAGCCGCGAAATGTTTCCCCCCTAAAACAAAGGAACCCCAAACAATGATTAAAACTCATCTTTGCAATTTAAGAACCGCCAGGCCCTAAGACCGATGACCGTCTGTACCGCTTCGCGTAACGCGAGACGACGCGGTTCTGCGTGTCGCGGCCGGTTGCGTGGCAGACCCGGTCCCGTTTCGGCAAACGAAGGACCAGCCAGGCCTTAAGATGACATCCGCACCAGTCGCTGTAACGGGGGGGGGGGGGGCCATGCGGTAGGATGTGTTCACCCCCCTCAACGTGGGCGCAGACCGCGCGTCTTGTCAGTTCGTGGGGAGCGCGGTTGCGGGTTCGGGGGGGGGGGGGGGGGTATAGCGGTTCCTGGGACGAGCTGCACACAGCCTCGGTGAGCAGATGCTGTGAGGAGACGGCAAACACTCCTGCCCTGATACTGACAAATGGGCTCAGAGCCAAAGAGAGCGGAATAAGCAGGTACTCACATGGGATCTCCCTTCAGTTCGCCTGACACTTTAGAGGAAACGTCTCCCATTTACTATACTGTATTTACAGCCCTCCCGGCTCCTGCACCACACACCCACACACACACACACACACACACACACACACACACACACACCCTGCGGCAGCTGCTCCGCATTGCTCCCTTTGACGGATTTCTGTATAAACTCTTCCTCTTCAAACTGAGTTTAGTGCCGTTGTCACCGTTGGCGCGGCACTAGGGGCAATGAGAAAGCCCGGCTCGTTAGAGGCCAGGTAAAGGCTTCAGCGCCAAGTAGCGCTGCTCTACGGCTGAGCAAGGTAATTAGCCTCGGCGCCTTCAGGAAAATATCACAGCCAAAAAATAATGCACAATGTATGAGCCGTGCGTGTCACCCTGAACGTAGGCTTCCGCTCATAAATAATGACAATTATCACAAAACCCAAAGTACAAAGCAAATTTGTCTTTCCTGCTTTTCTCCAATGTAAAGTGGAGAAAGTGCTAAGTGGGAGGGGAGGTTGGCACAATCCTTCCAGCTCATAAGAAAAAAATTAAAAGGATGGCATTGTGATCACAAAGGATGCTATCAAATCTGTTCAAATCAAACCGAGTAGGTAATTCAAGGTGCTCTCTCTGGAAAAAAAAAAAAAAACGTAAGACAATTGAGTAAAAGAAAGATTCCTTACAAAGACCGGAGTGGCAGATCCCCTTCAATAGAAATGTCAGTGCTGAAGCTGAAGGGGGAAATATTGAGCTTATGAGTGCATGGATGTATAAAAGACACGAGGAGAAAAAAGTCCACACTTCAGATTTAATTATCGACCAACCATCTGTTTAATGTACTGCTCAGTGGGCTTCCATGTAAAAGCCATCACATTTTCATTTTCAGCTTGATTTATAGCCCCATATACTCTTGAATACCACTTAAAATAAATGTCCCCTGCCCCATACAGCCTCTGTCTGAACAAGTAATATTTTATATATACAATCTTTCATAATCCACCCCCCGCCCCCACCACCGCCATATATGCATATGTACGCATCACACACACACACACACACACACACACACACACACACACACACACACACACACACACACACACACACACACACACACACACACACACACACACACACACACATAAACATACAGTACGGGCAGATGTGTCTTCTTTTAAAACATCAAGCCTAAATATGGCTTACAGCACAACTTAAGAACACTTGTAGGGGAATGGGTTTTGTAATTTGCATAACATGACAAAGGACCTTGCAAATCTTTCTCAACGACTAAACATAATCTCTATATGAGGGGGAAAAACCATGCGGGGGCCCAGAGGCACAACACATAAGAAAAAAGAAAAACAAACAAGTCCTGTTTTTTATGTAATGCAGAAAAAGGAAGCTCTAATTAGGCTACTCGTGGCATATCTTTACTAGCTCTGAGGGGCTGTACACAGACTGCGCTCATCTGCTCAGTAAACGGATATTAGCTACGGATATCGGAGGAAGGGGATACATGCACAAGTAACAAGAAACTTGTAAAGAAAAAAAAAATGTATCAGCAGTCTTTGTGACATTGCCCTGAAAATCAATAGGATTTCTGGGGAACATCAAGGACATTTGCTTTCTCAGGATGGGGCAGGACCGTAGCCGCAAATCCTAATTAGCTCAAACACCTGCGAATATGCATACTCTATCAGCAGCTCCCGGGAAAAATTATCCAACAGCAGGCTCAAAGGCCAATGTCATTCTGTGCATCGCACTCTTATTCTGGGGGGAAAGAAACTACACAGAAAACATAAATGATAATACGGCGATGGGAAAGAAAAATACATAAAAGTTACTCTATGGACCTATGGATAATTTCATATCATTGTATGGTGGTTAATGTTTTGGCCCATAGGTCTTCATCAGAATGATCCGCCACAGACAAGCTCGCAGACTTTACAGGAGTAGAACTATGCACGCACCTGATGTAAATAGCAAGTGTCATAAAACAATGTTTTTATTTGATGATATCACTGTGTCAAAGGAAAAGAACATCAAAAAACAAACTCAAACTCTACATCTTATTCTGCGTTCTGAAGATGACAGCACCCGTCAACTAACTTTTTACCTCATGGAATCCAGGTTTAAAGCGGACAATTTTCTGTAATGGCTGGAAACAAAATTTGTATGCATGGATTCTAATCCATGCACCTATTTACTATACGATACAATTAGCTTTCTTTAAAGTGAAAATGATTTAAAATTTGTATTTGTTGAGATCCTTGTGAATTGTGTGCTCGGAAAAAGATTCTCCTACAGGCTAAGATAGAAGCACATTTGCACATCCTGTCTGGCTGCTACCTTACTTCACTGTTGACTGATAAGGAGGTATTCTAGCATAAACATTTGGATTTTTAAAATCACAAGATTAAAGTTCAAACCATATTAAATCCATTACACATCCCACCAAACACACAGTGTCTATGTCATATCTTAAAGACTCTCATTTTCAGAAGTAAGCAGAAAGATAAAAGAAATACATTTAATAATTTAATGTTTTTTTTCATGTACCATCATAGGACATTTGGATGCATATCACAGGAGTACTAGGAAAAATATGACTACAGATAGGTCTATATGATTTCAGATCTACCAGAAACATGGTAAAAATGCATCAATTTCCAAAGCAGAGCTAATATATTTATGACAATAGGCTCATTTTAGGCTATTGGCTACATGGTGCATATAATATAAGATCAAAATCATGAGGATTAAGCTAAACAATGAGTAGCATTACCTCTCATAGTGTTCATATTTTGCCAAATAAGGATGCATAAGAGCAGCTTACCTTGCACCCTACCCTAGTAACATTCATACTACCTGAAAAAATTGCTTGTGAGAGTGACATTTCACTATATCAGATTTCACTAAGGATTTGCTGCCATCAGTGAGGCAACTGATGTGAAACAGCTTTGGGCATCTTTAGGCTATTAAAAATATCTGTGGAATCTAGATTCAGCAAAAGGCACATTCTGTGGAAGACTTTTATTAACAGTCTTAAGAGAAACATCTCTGACTGAACGAGCTTTTGACAAGAGATTTGCGTCCCACGTTCAGAAGTAGCGCGCGAGAGGTCAGAGTCTTTCATGGCCCAGCGGGTGGTCTGCCATGGCAGGGTAAAGAGTAATCTCTCTTCCACTCACGGGACAAGTTATTACATCAGAACCCATAGGGTAGGAGGTCTGACAGCCCTCATTAACAACATGCCAGTATTTACACATGGAATAATGATTCATTGGTGATTTTTGTGAAGTGTTTGCGTTACGGTAGCTTTTACATCACAAAATTGTACAGAATTTTCGTAAATCCACATTTATGCAATTATTGGCACCCCTTGTAAAGATGAGTAAAAAGGGTTATAAAAAATTGACCTTTTGGTCAATTAGCTTAATCTCACACTTAAAAAATTTGAAAAATCCAACCTTTAAAAATCCAAGCTTAAAATAATTATTTCCCTCATCAAGAAATAATTATTTTTAACAAAACCACGTGTGCCACAATTATTGGCACCCCTAGAAATTCTTATGAACAAAATGTAACTGAAGCATTTTTTCCATTTATATTTAACTTTTTTAAGTTGATCAGAGTGTTTAGGAACTTTCAAGCAGTAATCCATGACTTCCTGTTTCACTGGGGTATAAATATGAGGTGACACAGAGGCCATATTCCCTTATTCATACATCAACATGGGAAAGATAAGAGAACACACAAATCAAATGAGGGAAAAGTGTGTTGAGCTTCATAAGTCAGGGAATGGCTATAAAAAAATAGCTACTCACCTGAAAATGCCCATATCTACCATTAGGACAATACTTAAAAAGTTCAAAGCAACTGGAACGGTTGCAAACTTGCCTGGAAGAGGACCCAAGTTTATTTTGCCCACACACACAGATGGTAAGAGAGGCAAAAAAATCCCCAAGGATCACTGTTGGAGAATCACAGAGGAAAGTAGCATCTTGGGGTCATCAAGTCTCCAAAACTACCATTAGACATCACCTCCATGCCAACAAATTATTTGGAAGGCATGCCAGAAAAAAGCCTTTCCTGTCATTTCACCACAAACACCTGGAGTTTGCTAAACGCTACTGGAACTTTGACTGGAACCGTGTTCTATGGTCAGATGAAACTAAAATTTAGCTTTTCAGCAACCAACCCTCAAGGTCGGTTTGGCGTAAAAAGAAGGATACTATACCGAAAATAACCTGATCCCCACTGTTAAGTATGGTGGAGGTTCCTTGATGTTGTGGGGCTGTTTTTCCTCCAAAGGCCCTGGGAACCTTGTTAGGGTACATGGCATCATGAACTCCATGAAATACCAGGAAATTTCTAATCTGAATCTGGCTGCCTCTGCCAGGAAACTAAAACTGGGTCGTCGTTGGATCTTCCAGCAGGACAATGATCCAAAACATACGTCCAAATCAACACAAAAATGGTTAACTGAACACAAAATCAAGCTTCTGCCATGGCTATCTCAGTCCCCTGACCTAAACCCCATTGAAAACCTGTGGGCTGAGCTGAAGAGGAGAGTGCACAAGAGAGGACCTAGGACTCTGGATGATCTGGAGATATTCTGTAAAGAGGAATGGTCTCAGATTCCTTGCTCTGTATTCTCCAACCTTATTAGATGTTACGGGAGAAGACTCAGTGCCGTTTTATTGGCAAAGGGAGGTTGTACAAAGTATTAAATGCAGGGGTGCCAATAATTGTGGCACATGTGGTTTTGTTAAAAATAATTATTTCTTGATGAGGGATTTTTTTTCTCAGAATAAATATATTTCAATTCAAGGTTGGATTTTTCTCATTTTTTTTCCAGAGTGAGAAAAAAACCCTTTTTACTCATCTTTACCAGGGGTGCCATTAATTGTGGAGGGCATTGTGTGTGATAAATTGGTGCGTCCATCTCTATACCTGAATTGAAGATGACGGCGTAAAAAAAATCCATTCATCTGTTCTGTGCAGCGTGATAACGCATCAAAGTACTGTAAGCTTGCTAACACTGAGCGCAACGTCATATAAAGATATCAGTGGGATTTACCTTTTTAAATAGTCATCCAGATGAGTCCTGTTGAAACCGAAATCAATTTATTTAATGAGCCCTGGGGAAAGGTTAGTGCTACTCTTGTGTAGCCAATATCCTTTTAAACCATTAAATAGATTTTACTGAACTGAACTCTGTTTCTAATTTAACTAGAAGAAAGATCCTGTTACAACATGAGGCAATGATGAGGAAACTTTGGGACACTTTCACACTTGTTAAGGAAGCAGAATAAATAAATATTATAGGAATAAATTATTGTTACACAACCCTTGTAGACAATTCTCTCAAGGCGTAGGCTACACGTACGTGTAGCTCACGTTCATGGAAATACCTCCAATCCAAATTTGGGGATCACGTGAAGAGAAACGAATTCAGATATACCTTGCGCTGACGCTAGATTTGGCAAAAGGCAGATCCAAAAACACATTTTCAACCACGGTGTAAAGCCTAGGCGAAAGATGCAAAACATTCCCAAACAACAAGTGGGATTTAGCACACCTCGGAAAGCCTGTTAAACGACATTAGATGATGATAGTCTGAACGTGAGTTAAACAGGCAAGACAAGCAGCACACCGTGCCGTGGAAAAATAAGCGTAAACCTGAACATTTTAAAATGCGGAGAATCTTAAGAGCGCCGTTAACTGCCAGTCCCGATTCCGCTTGCACAATTCAGACGTCGCTCGTCTCCCATACCCATTAAGAACATTTCTGTGCCTTCAGGCAGATTATGAATGATCACTAATGGAGGCTTTCTACAGCATACAACTTCCTCTCTTTCACTCGCTTATGTCTGAGGAGAAACTCTAGTAGTTTTGATGGGAAAACAGCATTTTACATCACAGTGTATATCACAACCTTGTAAAGCTCTCTATAAAACGCCATTATAAAAATGCTGTCATAAAAATGCCCTTTACATTAAAATTAAAAAGGAAAGGTGCTGCACAATTCATCAAATAGTAAAGAGATGCTGTATAGACAACAATGGGTTTCAACGGTTGAATATACTATTTGCACACACCAGTAATAAAGCAACAATCCATTCAAGCACAGCTCAATTTATTAACCCTTAACGGATTATTTTTCATATAACAACAGCTGTGCACTTAGCATGTGCAATTACATGGGGCATAGTCTTAATAAACGACAGCCTAGGTGTACTTGAATGTGCATATAGCAATTCTAATACCATTCAGGTATTCTATTCTCTTTCCAAGAATGTTGAACGAACACACACCTTAAGATTCTGCCACTGCATAACTAAACAGCACACAAATAAAATGTCTGTAGTCGGGGCTAATAGGAAAACATGTTAAATTTGGCATGTATTACCAATAGCCCATGTGTTTGAACATTAAAATGCTAAAGCAAATCAAGTTGGATTTTTCTAAAAAAAACATTACAGCCGCGTACAGAAAAGTATGAACACTGCAATTATATCAATAATTGATCATGTACATAATATTTGATAGTATATCTAGATTTTAATACAATTTTTCAAAAGAAATGTATCTCTCTATATTCTTATCAATGAGAGTACACTGACTTAATCCAGTCTTCATACCAATGGCTTAAAAGCACTGTTCTCTTGATAAGTGGGTCTTACTGGTCCCTTGCATAATTTCGGTCTTGAATTTCACTAGAATACACATTCAACTGCTTAAGTCATCTCATCGCCTCTGCCCAATCAGCTCTCTCACTAATGAGGTGAGCTAGTGCTTATCCAAGGGACTCAGTCCAGCATATCATACTAAGTAGTACTGAATGGTCATTGGTCAATTAATCAAACTGGTGCAAAAATCCATACCCCATGATTTTATACTTTTTTTCTGTAAAAACAGGCATAGGCCAACACAAAGTGAAAGGTTCATTGTGATGCCTAACATTTTTAATAGCAGCTTGTCGCAGCAAAAATCAGGCCTGTTGACCATTAAAAGGACAAAGGCAAAAGTTTACAAACAAAATAATTTTCGTTCCTCAAACAAATTCCACCTTCGGACAGGTGAGCAACTAGTCATAACTTGCATGAAGAAAATGTGAAATGTCACTAAAATAGCCTTTTTTAAACAACTACATCAAACTCAAAGGTAAGTATCATGACCATTGTTTAAAAAAATAAATAAAAAAGTCTTCAGATCCTGAAGTTGATGCCACGATGTGACTATTATGAGTACAAACATCACGATTAGGCCTGTATTTTGTGTCAACCAACAGCAGGTTTTTTTTTTTTTTTTCTACAAAGGAAAAATTTGTGATTTGACCCCTGCATCATACATGTCAATGCATCCTTGTGCTCCTCTTATCACAAATACAAGCAATATGAAATAACAACAGAAGACAAAATTATTTTTGCAGTAATATTATCAGTAATAAACAGCAGCATACCATTATGCTATATTTTCAAGGATCAGTTGCTTACATTTTAGTTTCAGGTTCAATCGTTTTAAAAGAAGTTAGAATGTCACTGCTTGCCTGTGATTATATCATTGATATTCAATCGCATGCGAACTGTGTAGAAACTGAAGGAAACCAGCTGTCAGAAGTTCAAATTTCCTCATAACCACCCCATAATAGACTCATGTGCCCTCGTATTAAACTCTGGGAAAACCACTGTAACAGTACTGATTCAAAACATCCGTATAACTACTTGTGAGATGGTGCAGTGCCCAATCTAAACAGATATTCGTGATGTGATCAGACAGGCATTTTCTCACATGGAGTCCATTTCCTGGGCATGTGCATACAATTAATAAGTAGTACTTCCTGTGGTGGCAAATCATTACAGTACACAGTAAAAGGTCCAATGTTGATTTAACTCCTAGAGGTTAGGCTACATAAGGGCAAAGGGAAATTTAATCTATCAGAATAAAATTTATTCTATCAGCGTTGTTTTAACGCTGAACGTTTTTACTACGTAAAAGTTCCCATCAACTGTCTTTATTCTCAGACACTTGGGATTTTTATTTGTTTTACCCACAATTCTGCTGAAGCAGAAATCAACTCATGATGTCTATTGTCTAACGTTAAGCTTTTTCTACCTTATTGGAGAATTATTGAACTACAGTAGGCTACATAGACCAGCATTGCAAGGGTGGATCTTCGCAGGTTTTCTTTGCTCGTGAAAATAATACGGCTTCATGTTAATACATTCAACAAAAGCGTCTAGAATTCAAACTCGGTGCACTTTAATGTGAAATACTATTATTAGCTTCCCTGTTACAACAATCACTGCAACCATTTATAAAAGACAACAGACTGTCGAATCATTGTAGACTTATTCTCACAGTCTATTAATCAATCGCGACATTAGGCTAATGCAATTTGAATAATCTATTGTAAAAATAGCGGGCATTAAAATGCGTTTTATCCTGCGTGGTGTGGATTAACGTGATTCGGACCTTCCGCATAAGGAAGAGGGAACAAAGGTGCAATGTGTCCATGCATGCAGGCGCGTTTAAATAAGATCATCATGTTGCTAAACCACAACGGTCAACCCAACAAGCAACGCAGCGTGCGACTGTGAGTGGGGTTGTGTGACTGTGAGTGGGGTTATGGGAAGTGCATGCAGCCATTCATAACGTACACTACACTCAGGCTAAACACAACACGGTTTTGTTCAGACATCTCCTAGCCGGTTGCTTAATGCTTAGGGCGATTGTCTACCACCATTCCCAAAGAAAAATATTTAATTAGCTAGCTAGCTTATCTACATGTCCAATGCGCAACCAAATTCAGAAACCCATTTAAATAACGCAATTAATATTTTAATACTGAAAGCAGTTAGCTAATAAAAAAAACTAGCAAATTATAAAATAATGAAATTGATACTGATTTCACTTAAATCTCCTGTCTAGACCGATTACAATGATATCTATGATGAACTGTAGCTCGCCAGCCAACTAACGTGAAAAGCTATGTCTGTCATTTCAATTGGATTTGTAGAAGCTGGTGTATCGTGGCACAAACATTAGCTTGATAAATTGTCCTGAACTAATACCCTTAACAAACTAGTAAGGTTCTTAGTAAATAACTAACTAGTTGCCCAACTGCTCACTAAAGCTGCGAACAAGCAGGCTTCCTCGCTAACGTTACATGTCATAGTTCATTATCAAACGTTATCAGAGGAGGCTTGTAATTAAAAGGTACATTTTATCAGCAAACGACCTAGCAGCAATAACGTTAGCTAGCGTTAGTTTCTCGTTAAATTAGCTTAGGTTTCAAGTGCTAGCGAACATTTCACACCATCAACACACGTCAGCTTGCTAAGTTCTTAGTTGTGTTTTATCTCACTTAATGTTGTCGTTGTTTGATATTATAAATCATAAGGAAGCAAACCCTGGAATAATGTGGTAGCTAGCTATCCATCAACACTATACAAGAACTGACAAAACCAACGAGTAGCCAATTCACAAAGCAACTATCTGGATAGTTAGCTAGCAGTATGTAATGTTACCTTGCTAAGTTAACTACGTTACAGTTGGATGACTATTGGTAACTAGCCAGCTACAGCGACTGAAATTGGTCACGAAGGGACAGGCTATTGATTTTTTATTACAATACTTTATTCCAAGCTAACATTAAATAATAAAGGTAAAACACCTGGCTAACTAGCTGACGTTATGTGATAAACAATTTATATTGATAGTTTCTCAATGGTCCATGGTGAACTGACGATAACTATACTAACCTTAGCAGGCTAAATAAGTTGACCGCTTATAAGCACCACTATAACGTTAGCTGAAAGCTAGTGAGAGAACTATCGCCAGCTAGCGAGCTAGTTAGCTGTCTTGTTTGATGTATGGCTAGCTAATTAGCTTGCTAATATTAACCAACGTGAGCTAGATGCCTAGCCAATATAGTATTTAACTGAAGGCCCTTGTCTTGACATTCGCGATTGACTGCCACATTAAAACAACCAATACTTTACAATCACAGTGTCCCCAAACATCAATTGTGCGCACAGTGGCTCTACATGGTGCCATTTCAACTTACCTTTTATCTTGTTCTACAACATCAATGTTTTTTGTTTGAGATCTGGCTGCAACAACAAAAACAGGAGGCAGCGGTGTCTTTAGTGTTGGGAAAGTGGGCAGCTACCACTTCTGTGTTTTCTATAAACGTAAGCGGTCGCTCTTGATCATTCTCGTCTCTGTCATAAATATTTATGGTTCAGAATAAAGTGTGAGTAAATATCAATGTTGGGAATTTTCGCTCCCTCTTCAGTCAGAGAAAGACACTTCCAGCTTGAGACCTCCTTCCTGCGAGGGGAATGGTGTAAAAGAAAAAGGTCCCTCCCTTCTTCCAGTGTTAGACACTGTCATAGGCTACTTTCATGTTTTTGGCACAATACCAGCCAATAAGGATTAACAATTAGTGATTTAAAAGCGAGAGTGGCTAGACATAGCGTGTCCGTAATGACTTGAACAGACAGGTAGTGAATGCTAACGCCAGCTATATTGATTGTAGCAAGGCAAACCGTATTGCTCATGACAAAGATCATTCATTCGAACGTTAAGAGAACTTTACCACACAACGCAAGACAATATTACCGTATTGCACGAAGATACCAACTAACTTAAAAGAGATAACGTTACAAGCTAGCCTCGGGGTGAGAAAACTCCGGACTAGCCATCTACATTTCTTGTTATTGTATCTAGCCATTGTAGGTAGACAGCGTGGTATTAATAATAAAAATAGAGCTACTTTGCTGTGTTTCATTGTAAGCTTATGTTTGGGTTTAGCTTTTTTAATTAATTGAACAAGTTTTACGAAGAGCCCATATACTACATTATTTTAAACTTAAAAACCCGACTGAAATAATACTTTTTAACAGTTTTTTTTAATGACACTCACTGACTTGTGCTTCGCCTTTGGGTTTTTATCTTTATTTGAACTATTCTCAACTGAAGTGAGAATGTGATTCTAATTCGTTATGTTCACTATTATTCAATGCTTCGGCCAATTATTCTGTAAACAGACATTCCACCTGCTAAACACAGTTGTACTGCTTTGGTAGTTTCATTAACCATCACTTGTCCCTGCATGAATGTATTTTTTGATAAATGTCTTTGTGCATGTTTTCTTTCAGCTTAAGATGTGTTCCTCCAGGATCAAAAAAAGTGAAAGAAAAAATAGTAAAATTTGGAACAATTTAACACGACTTTCTTAGATTATAATTTATCATTAACATAGATTAATCGCAAGGCTATAGTACTGCCTGCTTACGGTATATTTGAATTACATGGATCTCTGATGATACTACTGACATAATATAGACATGTAATTGGGCAAACACGCTGTACATGTTATTTGAATGGATATGAGTGCTATGTTCCATTGCTACAGTACACAGCTGGTAATCATGCATGTTGTTCTGCAATCTGAGAGTGTTGTGTCTGCTCATTATGTGCAGAGAAATCTCAGCAGTGGTGAAAATGAGCTGCAAAATCCCAGCTACAGTCTGTCCTCGTTTTTGCCCCCAGATTTCACCATGTTTCTGTGTATGTATGTGCCACACGTTAAGCACATCCATGGACCAGTATACTGCCGTTTCTGAAGACCCAGCACAGCAATCCAGCTGGGTGAACACTGTTCTAAATATACAATAAGAGTTTAAGATCTGTAGTTGCATATACAGAGCTCCATAGAGGTATTTCGTTTAGATGAAAGCTGTTCAGAGGGAAGAGCGTTCCTCATGCAAATCATCTACATTCGAGAATTTGGAAAATACTTTGAACAGTAGGTTTAGGTTGAGGATTGCATATGGGACCCTATGATGGCACAATATTGTAGTAGTGTATGTTCTGTAAATGTGGGGGATATCTTGTTTTGCAGTGGAGAGAAATTGAGGAAATTAGAAACTGTAACAACATTGCTGGAGAGGGGAAGAAAAATAGCTGAAGAATGGTTTGTTGGTGTGGTGTCATGATCAGAGGTGGCTGTTTTTTCCCCACTCGTTATGATGGCGGCATCAGGAGACCTGCTCAAAGGATATTGTTTTGGTAACAGATGGCTTGTTATTTCATTGCAAGATGACAGGATGGATGAATAGTGAAAATAAAAAGAGATTCTAGGATGTCCTTGCTAAAGGTAAAGAAACGCCATGTAGAAGATGTGAACAGAAAGGAGGAAATCAACAAAGGGTCAAAGACAACAGGAACAAGTAAACTATTCATGCAGGATTTTGCCCACCCAAAGGAATCAATGCACAACATTCTCCATGTAGCCAAAAATAATACATGTTTAATAGGTATTCTGCAAACATAATGCCGTCATCATTCTTGCCAACACCAAGCAGATGGCCCCAGTCTCATTTCCATTGCAAAGGTACCTTGTTTTGGCAGCTGTTCCAAAACTATATTTGTAGTCCCCTTTACTAGGTGAATGCAGTAATGCAAGGGAGGCTAAGCCAATAAATATTTTATTATAATAGAAATTATTTTAATTTACTTTTAAAGCACAACAATTTTATAGAGCTCTGAGAAATGGTAGAAAAGCCACTTGTTTATCTAGGTTATGTCTGCAGACCAGAATGTGTGTTTTTAACTTGTGTCACTGTTATGTCACTGTAACTCCCCACCTGGGGCGTCTGTGTTATCGCACACATACAGATTATATATAATTACTTCAGTATCTACTCATTGAAATTACATTTTACATTTACTTCAACTACTGCAAAAGCAAGCAAGGTAATTGTGTAGGTGGAGTACCAAGACCTTCTTGTTATTTAGTTTTCATAGCCTCTCACAAGATTTATCAATCATATGATGAAGCAATAAAAACGTATCCTCTTCAATGTCCCCTTCAACACTGTATCTATTTTGAAAGTTCCCAATTTCTGTATAACACCAACACAAGGTCTGGGGACATTTACAGATATGTACCCAAAAAAATGCAGTGGCTATTTAACATACTAGTACATGGTAAATGTCTAAATAATTATGTCATTTTATCATCATCTATTTAACACATTTGTGTGTGTTTAGTATGTTGTGAATGTTTAACTTTTACAATGATGATAATGTTACAACAGATATGTAAACCATCAAGGTTTATTTTAGCTGAAACTAAAATAGTACTTCCTACATTTAGGAAATATACATATACAGTATTGTTTGTATATGAATAGACTGGCTGATGTGGATATCAAAATAAATATAAAGAAATTAATTAATCAATACTATGAAGATAAATGACATAAAGTACCTTAAAATAGGTTTTGTGATATATAAGGGCAAATTATGTATAGAAGGCTTGCTAAAGAATAATACCTTTTTTCAAATAAAGCATAACACATCTTTGAAACACTTAAGACACACTTGTAGAACAAAACATAAACACCAGAGGGCAGTAAAAAACTATTTTTCTTATTAAAAAGTATTGTAGGCCTTCTTATACTAAAATTATATACATTTAAAAAATTTAAAATATATATATATATATATCGATAGAAATAAGACAGAAATGGTTTCCTTTAAAACTACAGTATATCAAGTGAATTTTTAATAAAGCTGGCTGGGTGTGTTAATTAGAGATAACTATCTTATTTGTATTTCTTCACACATAGTTGTCAATTATTTCAGCCGATAACCTTTACTGGCCATTAATTAATTAAGGCGGTGCTCCTTTTTTTAGTCCTGCCACCTGCCTACATTTATTGTGGGGACAAAACATCTTATAGGTTTGGAAAATTTGTTCAATGGCTGCTCTCTGGGACTATTTACATCAGTCTGTTCTAGTTGTTCTGAAGATATCATTTCAAAAATAAATCTTAATCATTACAAAAAAAACTGAGAGAGGGAATTTAAAATACATTCAGTCATACCACACAATCTTTGAAAGAATCCGGACTCACAGTTGAGGATATGATTGATGGTGGGCGGGGTTTTTCAGCACATTGATTTTTATCTGGTTTCTGACTGGATCTCCACAGGCAGATGTTTTCACCTCCGCGCTGTTTCCTCAGCACAAAAGCACAGTCTGTTTTCAATTATGTCACTTACTCCAGTGTTGGGTTGGAAAGAAAAATCAGCACAATACAACCGTGTTGAATAATCACTCACCATAAAATGTATGAATTACGCTGAGTGGTGTTTTTGGCTTGGTAAATGATATTATCTACACATCCACTGGCTTGCCTGTAAGAACCTGAATTAGAGAAATCTATATAATAGTTGCTTCCCACTGTATGTGCAATATTTACTCATAACACTAACTTAAAACATATGGATTACATAAGAACAATAAATATAAAGGGTTATGGCTCTCAGTATTACAGATTACTCTAATCAATTCTCATAAAACAGAAAAACGACAGCAGTGCATTCTGGACAGCAAATACGGCAGTAGGGCGGCAGTGTAGTATAATGGGTAAGGAACTGGGCTTGTAACTGAAAGGTTGCAGGTTCAATTCCCAGGTAGGACACTGCCGTTGTACCCTTGAGCAAGGTACTTCACCTGCATTGCTTCAGTATATATCCAGCTGTATAAATGGATATAAAAAAATAAAAAAAAAGATGTGTACGTCGCTCTGGGTAAGAGCGTCTGAAAAAAAATAAAAAAATAAACGGGACGTAGTGTGAGGCCATAACCACAAGGTGGCGCAAGCTGATCTTGAAAGAATGTACAGTGTTTAGATTTGAGGAGAAAGTGGGAGGATGGAGTGCCTTAGTGCAGATAAATATTTAGACTTGCATGGATGTTGGAATTTAAGGTTTACTAATGTCTAACATCTAACCTTGCAACATCCAACTTTATTTTTGGGCAAAGGTCAATGGACGCAAACATTCAAATACAATATATCACTGAAATTGTCTGATAAAAGCTTCATAAATTACTTAATGTAAACGTGTTTGCTATGGTAAGATATACTTATACAATATAGAGGACTTTTATTCTCTGTGAAATATAAATGAATTCATATGATATAGATTTTTTTTTTGTTGCAAAAAGTCTGTGGACTCATCATGTTGGTTCAGTGTAAGGATGCAGTAATGTCTGTCTTCTCCTATTACACTACCCATAGCAGGCTAGGCTACAGCTGGTTGACTGTTATGGAAGCGGCACCTGCCACAGGTAACTTGAAGAGCAGGTACGGCCACTATTCCACTCTGTATTAGTTTCTCCTCATAGGATTAGTGGATGACATTGAAAAAAACTGCATTATTAAAAGTGCATCATTCCCCTGCATTATTGCTTTTCAGCTGTGGGAATTTAATTGGAAACAACAGATTTGTAATGAGAATAAGAAATAGGGATGGACGCTAACAGAGAAAATGCATTTACAGATAATCTAATAGATGTGTAATGTCTTATAATCAGGCACCAGGTGCGTTTTAATGACCAGTTTATAAATAATGTTTTAGATGCTTTACATTCACAAATAGAAATTGGATCATAATGGTAATGAAAGGAATGGTAATAGACAACATAATCTGACTATTGTGCTGACTGGCTCCAGGTTCCCGGAGGTGATCTTTATAAAGATGGTGCAGACTCCCCCATTTCCTGTGAAAACCTTCGCACCGTTTGTAAAATGAATACTGCAGTTTTTCAGCAGACCCACAGCAACTAATTGAGCATTTGTCTTGTCGTCATATAGACACAAATGTGTTTACGGAATATAGAACAATGCCAGCTACTCAATAATCTTATATTGTGCATGAGAACATGAAAAAAACACGGGAATTATGGTGTAAAATGGATTACGATACAAGTGCAGCACAGTTTATCTGTGTTTATGGAGGACTGTTTATTTCTTGGTTATGCCACACATACAAGCAATGGTGTAACTTGTCAGAAAGGCAACGCATTGCGTATATTCTCAGTGCTATAGCTGACTTAGTTTCTTACTAAAAAAAACTCACTGACACAAAACAGAAATCACTACATCTCAAGTACAACAAAGATCAAAACAGTTAAAATAAACTAGGACCTCGCACACAGTTAGAGGACCGGTGTTATTAAGATGCCAAAGCCAATGGGGCAGAGGGTTACACAAAGGTGGAATACTCTTAGCAATAGCCTAGATTTGGAGCCGTTTACACTGCCGTTCCAGCTGCCTTCCTGCCTAGACCAGGCAAAGGAGTGTGGCACGTGTCAGGGACTTTAAGGCTCAGGGGAGAAGATCTCTTCAGTTGAGTGGGTTCCTGAAGTTTCTTCCAGCGAAGCGAGCCTTGTCTCCCAACTCCTCTTCAATCCTGTGCAACAATTAAAAAGACATTGAGAAATGTTCTGTTGCACCACAGTCAAGGGGATATAATATCAAAGGTAGCTGAAAAGCATTGATAGTCTTGACATTCAAACACATGCACATTCACACATTAACCACCATACACATTTATTAAGAAGGATACAGGAGGCCTTCAGGCTTCCAAAGCACTATTCTCAGAGGAGGCATATATTTAAAATTCCTTCATTAAACAGGCAAATCCACATTTGAAAAAGGTTAAAGATCAAGGGGTCCTCATGTTCATGTGGGAAACTACATACTACCCACACATAGTGGTTAAACGGCCATCTGGAGAGCTTACTGTAAGAGCTTACAATGCTAACGCATTGGGCTAAAGATGCTAGCATTTCATTCTATTTAAAATCATATGCGTTCACCTGAGAAGTTGATTGTACTTGGCCAGACGCTCAGATCGGCATGGTGCTCCAGTCTTAATCTAGGAGAAGGAAGATTCACGGCCAAGTTAAAAGTGACAAGTGCGTGATGGACCACAGATATGATGCACAGTATATACAGATAAAATAAGTAATCGTTTTGAAACATCATCGTAGTCATAGGGGAAACGGTGCTAAACCTGGCCGAAGGTCTCAAACCTGCCTACCTGGCCAGTGCAGAGTCCCACCACCAGGTCAGCGATGAAGGTATCCTCAGTCTCCCCTGAGCGATGGCTCACCATCACACCCCAGCCGCTGGACTGCGCCATCTTACAGCTGTAGGGAGGGGGAGAGAGGAAGATACCAAGTGAGGCTTCAGCACAGTGATTAATGCAGAAATGGAGGAGGCCCGGAGGGACACCTACGCCTGCAGGGACTCGGTGACCGAGCCGATCTGGTTGACCTTCAGCAGCAGGCAGTTGCAGGCCTTGTCCTTCACGGCCTTGGAGATGCGCTTGGGGTTAGTCACCGTCAGGTCGTCGCCCACCACCTGGATGCTGGTGCCAGCGGTGAACTTTGACCAGGCGGCCCAGTCGTCCTGGTCAAAGGGGTCCTCGATGGAGACCACTGGGGACGAACGGACAGAAAAGCTCACTCGCTGACCTGAGTTCAGGGACTATCAGCAATGGGGCTCTACAAAGAACTTTAATGCACAGCGTGCTATATCCAAACTTCTTCATCTATGAAATCCATCTACAAAAACGTTGAACTGATGAAATCCCGAATGACATTGAAAATAATTAATACTATAGTTTCCATTCCATCAAAGAATTGCTTTCCTCCTCTGAAAAGCTATTATTTCAAGCACCTCTCATGTCAAATACGGTACCAATTTGGCTTTGTGTATCTTAGAAAGACGACGTATAACAGAACCAGGGAAATGCACCTGGGTAATCCTTGACGAAGCTCTTGTAGAGGTCAGCCAGCTGGTCAGGTGTGATGTAACGGCTAGGGTCGTTGGGGGATTTGAAGTCCAGGTCATATTTTCCATCCCTGTAGAACTCGGATGCGGCCACATCCATGCCGATCACAATTTTGTCTGTGTAGCCAGCCTTGCTGATGGCAGTCTTCAGCAGCTCCAGAGCTGGGGAAAATGAGTCAACAAGGATCAATAACTAAATCCCTCTCTCAATTTTATGTGCGACTACATAACAATTAAATAATCAGAATGCTGTTTTCTCTCTGCACTTCTTGACAAATTATTGTGTCTAGAATCAAACTAGATAGACAAAAAAATTAACTGAAGTAGCTGCTATGAGGCTGCTTGAGGAGACAACCTAATAGATAGAAAGTGCTTTAACTGTCATCCAGGTACAATATGGTTGTGACCGCAAATGTATTCAGTAAAGGACAATAGTCCTAAATCAGTCAACTCCAAAAATATTAAATGAAGCTGTATTATTTTTATAACATTTTTTTTTTCGGGGGGGGGGGGGGGGGGGGGGGCACAGATGCGTTACTAGTACAGTATATGAACATTTAATTGTGTTTAAACTATGCTGAAGGGGGCCAGCGCTCTATGGTCTGGGAGAAGCAGGCGCTCACATAGACACCTTTTAGGCCCCCTCTGGCAGCTGGGACACGGATCCAGTTACAGAGTGCGATCACTTTACAGTATTAAGCGGAGACATTAATTTGTAAACCATCTGTGGCTCACAGGGAAAGTATGTTCAGAGAGACCGACACACAGCAGAGCATTCAGAGTACTGGGATATTCCCCTGTGCTTAAGCCCTCTACTCATTACATTACATTAACGGACTTAGCAGATTCCCTGATTCAAAATGACTTACACAGCTTACATTTCCCACACAGTCCATTTATACAGTATTTACTGAAGTAATTTATGTGAAGTATCTTGCGCAAGGGTACAACTGTCAGCGCCCCACTCGAGAATTGACCCTGTGACCCCTGAGTTACGAGCCCTTCGGATGCTTCCTGTAACCTGTCCGAAACTGACCGATATTGTATTTGTGAACCCGCAGCCTGAGTCGGCCATGGCTGGATAGCCCCCTCCGTGAAGTGTAAACTGTGAAGTGTATTGTGACAGATCCTTTGTAAAATGTGCTATATAAATAAGATTTAATTGACTGATTGATTTATTGCAGTTCCCTAACCATTGCACGATACTGACGGCCCACTCTACGCTACACTTACAGGTATGTCGTGAAAGAAAGAATAAAAATCTGTACCAAAAATGTGTAAAGAGGATTTGCATTCCCACAATCCTCATATTTACATACGGACGTGACACTATTTTAGGGTCTGCGTGACCGAGCCCTGCCCTCCTATTCACCTTCCTTGTTCTCCAGGATATTGGGGGCAAAGCCGCCCTCGTCGCCCACGTTCGTGGCGTCCTTCCCGTACTTCTCCTTGATGACGTTCTTCAGGTTGTGGTAGACCTCGGCGCCAATGCGCATGGCATCCTTGAAGGTGCTGGCGCCAACGGGCAGGATCATAAACTCCTGCATTGCCAGTTTGTTGCCGGCATGAGAGCCTCCATTTATCACATTAAAGGCCTTTGAAATCAGAGCAAGCAAACAGTGAATAAATAAGCACCTGCATTAGGACGCCAACAGAATACAAAATCCATCTCCAGAACTAAAGAATACATTTTTCATTCGGTACTTAAATTTACTGTTTAACAACATTATTTGACATAATACCTTAGTTTATACAAAATGTGTAATGATATATGACACAAATAATGACTCAATAATGTAGCATAACAAAAAGGGAGGTTCAATTACAAGGAGATCAATACGATGCTCCCACATTAAGGGCCTGATTTAGCATAGCATTTAGCATGTGCAAAACCTTTTAGCACACGCAAAACTAATAACACAACCAATGATTGGTGCAAAAGAAATACCATGACCAATCATTGGTCATGTTATTGGCTTTGTGTGTGCTAAAAGGTCTTAGTAAATCAGGCACTTAGTGTACTCTAGCCTTGACGTACAGGAACTGGGAGAATGACTTCTGCGTTTCCCGCGAGGTCCGCAATGTGACGGTAAAGGGGGACGCCTTTCTCTGCGGCACCAGCCTTGCACACAGCCAGGGAGACGCCCAGGATGGCGTTAGCGCCGAATTTGGCTGAAAATTTGAAGGTGATATTATTTATTTACAACTGCATTATCAGGGACAATGCACACACACTTAACATAGTTTCAGGTTAAAAATAGGCACCAGATGCACTACATTTCTAGCCATTGCTAATGTGCAACCCCTGTCCCTGGTTAGGCTTGTGATTGTGTCGGTTACAATCATCATAACAAAAGCATATGAAAGTATACATGAGTAAATCATACCAGTGGAATAATTTACAGAAGAGTCAATAATTTATAATGTTTTGTAATAATTTAATTGCGGTCTTCATGATCAGTGATTACAGGTCTGATTCCATTTTAGCTAGCGTTTCACATTTTCATTAAAATCCTTGTGCCCTTTTCATTAAAAACCTTGTGCTCTGTTTGAGATTTCCCCAGACATACGACACAACCATCCCAAAGGAAGGGCGTTGTATAACGCAACACAACTGAAGCATAACTCAACACCGAACAGCCGAACAACGCTGCTTACCCTTGTTCTCTGTGCCGTCCATATCCAGCATCAGCTTGTCGATCTTCTCCTGCTCCAAGACTGACACGTTCTGAGGGAATAGAGACCGCATGGTCATTAGCGGCGTGTGGAGAGACCGCTAAACCCAGACCAGAGCTTAACCGTCCAGACCGCTAAACCCAGACCCAGAGCTTAACCGCTTTTCCACATAAGCACAACTTCAAAACGCCATCCAAATTACGGTTAAGGTTTTCACTTAAGGTTTTCACTTATAATTAATATACACTAAAATATTTAAGATTATTAATGTCTTTATTTATACACTGCAGGCTGCACAGTATCCTACAGGAGAGCTGGCACCAGTCAGGAGAGGCACATCTCCCTGGCGACAACTAGTTACATGTAGGCACCCCTGTAAAGGCGTGCCTATGCAGTGGTAGTCTAAGGGCACCTGAAGCCCACCCTCTTTTTGATGGCCTGCTGTGTTCTGCCACTGTCTCCAGGCATAACCGGATCGTCAACGTCTTCTTACCGTTTAAAGAATTGAGTCTGGTACATACTTCTTACAGAATTGAGTCCGGTGCATACTTCTTACAGAATTGAGTCCAGTACATACTTCTTACAGAATTGACTCCGGTACATACTTCTTACAGAACTGAGTTCGGTACATACTTCTTACAGAACTGAGTCCGGTACATACTTCTTACAGAATTGAGTCCGGTACATACTTCTTACAGAATTGAGTCCAGTACATACTTCTTACAGAATTGAGTCCAGTACATACTTCTTACAGAATTGAGTCCGGTACATACTTCTTACAGAATTGAGTTCGGTACATACTTCTTACAGAACTGAGTCCGGTACATACTTCTTACAGAATTGAGTCCGGTACATACTTCTTACAGAACTGAGTCCGGTACATACGCCATTAAATAAATGTTCCATTAACAGTGTTCCATTGAACTGCGGCTGTTAGTTGCAGATAAAGATGCTTACCGCAATAATCTGTTATAAATTTAGTTAATGCAGAACATTGCACAGAAAAGCATAAACAGTCAAAGGAATCAAATGTTATGTTTGCACATGTAGCAGGTTTTTTTCGGCCTCAGAACAGTACATACTGCGTTACGAAAAAAATTGAAATGTTCCTACCTGGCGAACCAGGCCAGGTGCAATTGTTTTATTGATATGCCCAACAGCTTTTGAGACACCTGCAAGGAACAAGCAAATTCATCACTAAACCTGGGAAAGTATGGACATGCAGAGTAGGCACTTTAGTCGATCACAGAGCAACACCTTATTCGTGAGGTTTCCAGAGACACAGAAAGGGCATAGCTGAGTGTAAAGTGCAACAGTGTCATTGTTTTGAGGAAGGCGTTAATGGTGATTTATGTCTGTAATCGTCTATAATGCCTACTGTGAGTTAGTTGTCGAGCTAAACTGAGCACCCCATGCTTTTGTGAGACATTAAACCTTTTCAAAAACGTCTTTCCTTCACATCGATTATGCCACACACTTTTTGATTACCTGTTTCCACAAAGCCGGTGCCAAGAACTCATTAACATATTTAACGGCTGTTTTCACGCCTGACAAAGAGGAAGAGAAGGAGAAAGAGGGATGATAAGGATGGAGGGGAGAGGAGAGGAGGAAAAAAAGATCACAGGTAGCCCCCTTTTCCACAAACTGAACCAGAACCGAAGAGCGTAGAGCTGTGAGATATGAGCCATTACATTGGTCTGAAAACAAACTGTCTGCATCCCTGGTTCCATTCATCTGGAACTCAAATTGTACACTTCTACATTCTCATTTAGACTCATAGAAAGGACTTAAACACCCAGAACTATAATCTCCCAGTTCTGCATGGTTGCAATTAGTGGAAAGGGGGCTGTTGAGAACACGTAATGAGGTCCAGGAATCACATCACGTCAATGTCTGAACAATGTTGTGACGTTCCAATTTATTTACGCTTTCATATCGCCCAGTTAGTCTTAATTCCAGGCGACTAGCTCATTTTAATCAAAGTATTAAAAACACAAAAGAAAATCAGAAGAACCACCATCACTTGGGATTTAATGCAAAATCGGTTGCTTTTCATCGCGTATTTCATCCTCCTAAGGTAGTGCCTTTGGCTGTCCTTCAGGAAACCGATCAAATCTTAGATTCGTAATGGCCGGCTATTGCAAGCGAGATTGCATTAGTTTCATGAAGGTGGGTGACCCTGCTGCTGCTGGGTGTGAGAACAGCACTATACACACCTTTGCCCAGGTAACGGGTCTTGTCGTTGTCACGGAGCTCCAGAGCCTCGTAGATGCCAGTGGAGGCACCGCTGGGCACGGCAGCTCGGAAAAGACCTGCGGTGAACCGCAAGAAAAAAAGGTGTTAAGCAAACGATTCTTTTACCTGCCGTTCAAGAAGAAAAGACAAAACAACTGAACAAAGTACAGAGAGGGGTGATATTGCTATGGAGATGGACAATGGAGAATCTTGTTATTGAAAATGTTGCTTAGATGTTGAAAAGTTCCCACTTAATTAACAACTGAATGACATCAAGGGTGACTTTATATAAAAAGGTATGATAACACATTAAGAAAGGTAAGATAGAAAACCAAAAACAGGCCCTGTGGTTCAAAAGAGCTTGATTTTCCCATCCCTGACCAAAACGCTCAGTTGATCCAGCTGGCATTTCTATGATGGTTGCAGTATAGCCATGATATCGAAATGCATCATTTTTAAATTCACTCTCCTAGTGCTGTCCATCAAATTAGAATACTGTATTGGTATTATCGGCTATATGTGAGAGTAGCCATGGAAGATTAGCAAATGACAGGACTGAAAAACATCAGAACAGAGAATTTGCAGTGCATTTGCCATTAGATAGGTTGGTTGTGGCTAAAACAAAATGTTGTGGGGGGGAGGGGTACACGAAAGTGTTCAGTACCGTGATGGGATAGAAAAATAACTCATCGCTGCCAAAGGCATGCGCAGGCGTTAATCCACAGCACACATCCGTGCAAAATCTGCCACTTTGGCTCAGCCGAGTGTAAAAAAAATCTGGGGGCCCAGCCCGTCCATTCACTGTGCTTACTTTACTGTAAACCTGAGTCCGTGGCATGTCGGGGTCTAGAGATCAAGAGGGTCTAAAAAGTTTAGCCAGAGAGGCATTAAAAGATCAGAGGCCATGAGCCGGGGCTTAGCCAATCATCTGCGCCGAGGAAACCCATTGTTACGCCACCTGCTCAACTTTGTGCCAATCAAACGAACCACTGCTATGTGTCAGACCACATTTGTGATACTTCAAGAGGTAGCCAAATTTTTTATACTTTTCTGAATCAATTCCTTGCATAAGGTACGGCCCTTTTTAATAATTTTTTTAAATAATATGTACCTAATATTTTTCTCGGCACTGCCACAGCACGCATAATTATTTACAAAATGGACAAAGATCTCAGTCTCTCTGATCTCACTTTTACAGGTGGCCTACATAAGGGATGTTTACAGCAATCAAATATATGCAGAGCTTGTCCTTGGCTAACAAAAGGGTTTACTGTAAATTTAGCCATAAATTTGTAAAATTGCCAAACAATCCTTCAAAGGATCTGCCCTCCGACAGTGAATGGCTCGGAACAAGCACAAAGACAGCTGGTCGAGCAGTAAAGGGCATTGGCAACAATAGGAAATCATTCACATTTCATCTGTAAATAACACCATTAAACAAACACATTTTTAACATGGTGTTTACAATAATATCAGTGCTTGAAAATATGTTCCGTGAAATCAGTTACAAGTAAGAATAATCTTTTTGAAAAAACTATACAGATATTAGTTTTAAGCTACTATAAAAAGTTGCACTTGGAACACGTGTGTTTAATGGCTTGCTCTATAAAAGGCACTGCTCAATCTGGAACATGTATTTGGCTCCTCTTCAGATGCCCCATAGTTGTCCATCTCCAAACTGCACAAGCCTGTGTCCTCTGCCAGTGTCTCATTGCCTAATCTCCCACAACCCCAAATCTTCAGCCACTGGGAGGGGCCATTTCATTGTGATCGCAAGAGACAGAATAGAACTGACACAAACATCACTGGCTGTTCCACGTTTCAGCTGGCTAGCTTGCTACATTTGAATAACAATGCAGCGGAAAGCATGGTAAAGGAAGCGCCATTTTGGAACCATCAGGGAAAATACCCAACATATTAATCTGTCTGGGACCAAAATTGAAAATGCAATTACACAAATAGCAAACAAGGCTTCGGAGCAGCCCTCTTCCACCGAATACACATTAATAAACAATATCTGTTATAAACCCATTAAATCTGGGTGACTGGCCCTCTATTTCCATGCAGCATAGTGATGACAAAGCAAGCCTAGGCAGTGAAACAGTGGGGGCTTCTTCTGACAGTCTTCTTTCTTTTAAATAGGAAACCTATGGCCTGTATGTGACTCTCGCTGTCTAACAACGTGACTATGCACAGGAAAAATACACCACAGACGTATTATTATTTTTACTGAGTTCATCTAAAATGGGGCCTTTGCAATTAAAAGACCACTTTTTCTTTGAACCCCCTCCTCCAATCATGTTGATTAGGAGTCCTATCTAATTAACAGTCTTTTCATCGGTCCAGTTCTCAATTCAAGCCTTGTTTTAGCCAATAAGCCAAATTACTGTAATTTTCCATTAAAACGAAATGCCTTCATCAGAATGCTTCAACATACTGCATCTGCTTCAACATACTGTCAAAGAATGAGGGTAGTTTCTAACACTAACTCACAATGTGTTTGGTAAATTGCCGTACAAATCCTTGACGAAACTATAGTAAACATTATCCTGAATTTCACACCCTTTATTTTGCAGGGACATAGTATGTGCAATTAGTGGGTGTGATCAGATTAAATCTTCATCAATTAGTGATTCTTAGCTTTTTATTTATTTATTTGTATTTTTTAACTTCCCCTTTTTAAATGGTGTTTTTTTTTTCCAGCTAAGGATTTGCATTTGCCACCGACCAGCTTCATAAATACACTTACTGTAAGATGCGCCTGGGTATGAAAGCATTACAGAAATGTGTTGCTACCCAAGCGGCATGGCATTACATAGGCTATTTTTAATTAATTACCATTTCATCTCATGTATGAGGTACTGTAGTGCACCCTCCCCAGGGTGATGCGACCGGTGGAGAGGAACAGGACATGACCGGCACATATTGTGAAGGTATATCCATTGTTCTAGTGCCATGACACTGGAATTCTGTCAGGTCTCTTTTGTACAGGCAAAAATATTAATGTGTTCCTGCCTCTACTGATTCCCGGTTACTCCGCCTTCTCAGCTCTTTGGCCTTTGTATATAAAGCACAGCATTATATTTTGATTGGAAGCGTGTTTCCTTCCAAGTGATGTCATGACTTTAACCCTTGAAGGTGCAATATCACAAATATGTGATTACCATGTTCTAAACTGAACCCTCTAAGGCCGATGTAAAAATCACTATGGAGTTCTAGAACACTGACTTGGAATTTTGAAAAAACATTCCAAAGAACCGACTCTTCAAAGGGCCTACTCTTCCTACTCTTTATTTTCTCCCACAAGCCGGCACGCAGCTTCCTCCAACTGACCACACCTTTTTTGGTGTAGAGGTCGACTTCCACGGTGGGGTTCCCACGGGAGTCGAAAATCTCCCGAGCGTGGATCTTCAGGATGGACATGGTGCTGGTCTGCTGGATCTGCGGAGGAAAGGACAGTCTTAAATTGACACCGGCACACTCCCGTCTGAGGACTTGATTTACTAAGACCTTTAGCGTGTACAAAACCATTTAGCTCACGCAAAACCAATAACATGACCAATGATTGGTCATGGTATTTGTTTTTCAAACATCATTGGTTGTGTTATCAGTTTTGCGTGTGCTAAAAGGGTTTGCACACGCTAAAAGTCTTAGTAAATC
Source organism: Synaphobranchus kaupii (assembly GCA_029718625.1). Taxonomy (NCBI): domain Eukaryota; kingdom Metazoa; phylum Chordata; class Actinopteri; order Anguilliformes; family Synaphobranchidae; genus Synaphobranchus; species Synaphobranchus kaupii. The sequence goes on from CM056378.1 coordinate 115,543,668, forward strand.
AAGCCCTGAGTGTATCCACCACACTGGGCCCGGAGACAAGGACATACAAGCAGGGACACAACTGTAAGCACTTCAAAGGACTTCTCTTTTTCATCTCATCTCTAAACCCCCAAAATCACACTGATAACAGTCTCTCAGTCTAAACCTCAGCAACCTTTCCCTGTCGAGTGGGCGGGGCATGAACCCAAGTAACAGCACTGGTCTGCATTTAAAACAGTGGCTAACGTAGAACCAGCTCAGCACAATGGCAGCTCCATTCTTATGCTCCTGGTGCAAAATGACATGAAGCCATAAGTAAGGCATTAGAGTCCGGTATCAGCATGTATATCTCACTTTTGGACGCTCATGTCCAAAAGTCACGATGCAGCAGCAGTACCTACACATGCATGTACACACACATTGTGTTTTACTGTGCAGTGGCAGATCTTAAAAAAAAAATAAAACATTAAAATACTGAAGTAAACTAAAAGGAAATTGTCCATCGTAGAGCAGTGTGCCCGTAACTGCCAGCATGAGGGTAAAGTGGGCGTGGCTGCTGCAGTCTTATTGATATGTTGCCACACCCACATTGCCATGAGGATGTTAAGAACATCATAGGATTGGGTTTAAGTAGCTGTCCCGCAAAAAAATAACTTACATCAAAACCTGAAGAATTTAGCTGGGATCAAGTACAGTTTCAGTACAAAACAAAATCCATTAAAAAATTACATTTAGCAGTTACCAAAAGAAAAAAATGTTCAATGTCAATGTTTAATCAGCACGGTCCTGAGATAAATCTCGAATGGAAGCATTTGTCAGCGACTATGAAATAGAGCCTCGCAGCAACATGAGATGAACACAAATCTGTACAGCAGAAGCCACATGAGTTCTGTATATTACTTGAGAGAAATGATCATTCATTTTTACTCATTGCTGTTATGGCAACAAGCCCGAAACAAGAGTGGAGGAATGAGAAAAATAAATAAATAAATGAGTGGAGGAATGATAAACAACAAAGGAATTATATGCTATTTACAGTACCTACTGACGGATCTGACACTTACTGCCAGCCAATGGGGAGAGTTAACTCTGGAACTTCCCCTATGGAAAAAGAATGTGCTGCAGTATATTGTAAATATATCAAAATTATCTTCACAATATATTTAAAATATACTGCAGTATATTACATTTCCATAAGGGTTAGGCAAAGGAAAAAACTGACAAAATGAATATGTGAAGAAAGAGTGCAGGAAGAAGACTGAAATGTTGATACACATTTTAATAAGGCATTAATACAGGGTATCTACACTTGCCTATGCTACCAATTCAAAAATGTTTCAAACCCCCACAGCCCTAAATTTAAGAACCCATAAAAATGTAAAACCAGGTTGGATCACGGTAGGGGCCATTAAGCATTTCAAAGATGACTGTAAAACAAGAATATTACAGAACCATAAAGCACCTGTTGAAATGTTGTTCTTTTAAATATTTTTAATACTTTGATGTTCCCTTTTCAGAATTTTCACTGTGTGAGAACCATGTAACAGTTATCTAAAGGACTTTTGGACCAAATGAATAGGCTATCATCTGACCCACTTGGCAGTTTTTTTTTGCTGTGTCATAACCCAAGAAATGGGAAATCTACTTCCTGCATTCTCTGGGAGTTGGAGCCACAAAAAGTTCATCCAAAGTACAAGGCTTTCCAGGATAAATCACTGTGCTGCCCTTTCATAACTAAATAGGAATTCTGCATAGTTTTTTGGGGTTTTTTTGGTCAATGAAAGGAATGTTTTGGGCCTGGTCTTGTTACTGACCCTAACAGCTTTCACAGTTAGGGGCTGTGGAAGGAGAAAGCATTTCATGCTTTTTGTTTTATTTGACACGTCTGAATGTCCTGTTCATCCATACTTAATGGATTGCTGGGATCAATTTTTCCCACTCATTGCAGACAGCAGTGGGCAAATGTTCACATGCAGAACCGGCCTCAAGCCACAGTGGAGGGACAAATTGACAACGGCCAGGTACACGTGACCCTTATCTGCACTGCGCAGAATCGAGTGTTTGTGACCACTGACAGAAAGGATGCTCTGCCACGGAGTTCCATTCGTAAATAACATACATTAAACAGAAACTGACACTTTACACCTATTAATACTTCAAGCACAATGACTTGCCACCGACCAATGCATTTATTTTAGCACATTCCCTTGGCTTTGGTCACATTTACTAATCTAATGCACCATAATTTCTGTTTAATGAATTTTTACATCTCTGTGAGATCGTGTGTAGTTAGAACATTACTAGTTGCTAACAGATAACCACGCTTTAAAAAATCCCTATCCACGACCCTTCACAGTTGATTGTCATGCGAATCGTATGCCATCTTGTAGCTGGAAAACAGTCGGTACAAACTTGTCGTCTACCATGGATAATGTGCAATGTAACACACGTTACAAGTAACGGATGTGACCAGTGTACAAAAGGCTGACTGTTCGTTAAAAGGTGAATCGGAAAAAGCGACGCCAGCTAAAACATGACTGTCTCAGACAGGTTTCCAGACAGTGGATATAGGCTACAGCCACGAACCTGTTATATAGCCTTATCCCATTATATTATATTATTTATCCCAATAACGTAGCCAATGAAAACCGCGGTTCTACAATAAATCTAACTTGATGTTCGACAGACAGGCTATCTCGATTTAGCAGCGAGTCCTATTGTGTTGTTCGGTGTCTTGGTGGCTAACAAGAAGAGACGGCACATTGGGAAGTTGCTTGCCATCGAACACACCCCCTTATATGGCCCAGTCAAATCCGACAGCAAAATACAAGATCTACATCATCACTGTACACAAATTGTCAACCTAACTATGTCTATAAAGGTATTAGCTAACGACATTAGATAACATTAGGTTAGTAAGAAAATTTGACAGTTATTTACGTTTAATGTCAATCTTTAATAGGCTACAGCAAGTTCGTAGTCTAACTCTGTTATTCGACTAGCGTTTGCAAGCTTATCATAAAGGTCACCTATGTAGAAATATACTAGCTATAGCCAGCAAAGTTAACCAAAATAGCTCTTAGCTCGCTAGTCTGTTTCATAATCAGTCAACGTTAAGTATAATTATGTAGGCTAAAGTAAATCTGAGAAACGTTTAATGGGTAGCAAAATTCAGGTGATTCATTTATTCTTTATGAGGATTTTTTCCACAAATAGTCAAATTCGATTTCATCACAAATAGCGGAATTCAGCTTACCTATTTAAAGTCTGCTTCGTGCAAGAGTGGAGATGTGTGTCTTTTCCAGGCTGGATATGCACAGAGAAGGATGGAGTTCAAGTTCAGATCTTTTTGAAGGGATTCACATCCGAAATGGACCATGAGCGAGGCTTTCTCGCCATTTGATTGGCTCGACCTGCCTCACTCGACACGCCTTTAAATGTTGCGAGGGAGTGAGCACGTGACGTGTATTACCATTGAGTTAGCCGCACAGTACGACAGTAGCCTATTTCGTGCATGTAACGGTCCACATGTTCGTTCATGCGGACTATTGCATGCATCGATGCTAAGGCTCCTAATTTAATGTGAATAGAAAACTACCGCCTAGCCTACGTGATATAGACAACTGTAGTAAAACACACGTTTTAGGCCAGAACGAAAATAGTGGTTTGGCAAAAATGATGGGTGATCCTCTTTGTTCTGAGGGAAACTGCCACACACAAGGGCTGTTACCTCTTAAACATACATACAATCTACGGCTTTAAAACATGTTCTTGTCATTTCAATAAAATCTCGTGGTGGAAAGTCACACAATACAATAGCTATTCTGTCGACACACCCATTGCTTCAATCTACGGAGAGGGAGACCCCCTTTTCCTTTTACTACAGGTTGCTGCAGTGCGCGCGCAGTAGCGCAAACTGGAGTAGGCTACGTGCTCGGAGGGAGCAAGTCGCTGCGTCAGAATCGCCTGGGTACATTGAACCAGGCATAACGTATTCCGTCTCCACGGTTATGACCGCTTTTAATTTGTTCAAAATGTAAGAAAATTCTGCTGTGTCCTAAGTAGCCTATACTGCTGACAGATGTCTATAAATGAAATGTGCATCCACCATGTAATTTATGTGGGGGGGTTAAAGATGTATTTTACCTCTCGTGCGCGTGGATAATTATAAAATATCACCGATATTTTGCGGAATCGAGAAAAGGGTTTATTTAATCGTGAAAATTGCGTTGGATGGCAATTAGTGTGGGGTGCAATAAACGCCGTTTGTCTTTTTTATTCCGGTTAACTTTAGCATACCATTTATATGAATTTTATTTGCTACACTAAAATGTTAAAATGACCACACATTTTCTTGCTGGCCGAAGTCAATCGTGTCAGGTTATCATTACAATTAGCCTATCATCGTTACATAAATCCTGCCCAAACACCACGTGCGTCCACGTTTTTCTTGTGCAGCAGAGAACGTGCAGTGAATGAAATATGTAACCATTTCGCTGGGCAAGCCTTCTTTATAATGCGCTGTATGATAATATTATGCGTTTTGTCGGAATAAATAATTAAGTTATTTTACCAAACCAACAGAGCATGCATTTATTAGTCCCACACATGCGCACCCTACATTTTGTAATTGATGGGAGGGTATTTATATAGCCTACCTCCCGGTGCGTTGCCTGTATTTTCTTTTGACTCTGAAGAAGACGTCGAAACGTCAGTCCGATAAAGGCATTTTTGCCCTGAGCTCTGTGTGCTCCAGCCCTCCTTATTTCGGGTTAGTCCTAGTGAAGTGGTCCTGTTTGTTGAGCAACTAAGTAGTCCTCTAGCCGGCCTGTAGCGCGTTTGGGATTACCCTTCTAACATTGCATACTGAACTTTGTTAGAACATAATGTTGCAGCTACCTGGCCCCGATAGTCGTAATATTCTCACTTCATGACTTTTTCCCCCTCTCCATTCACTCCCATTGCATGGAGAAACAGGTCTCAAAAGCACACTTTTAGCACATAAACGAATGCAAACAACGTGGATTATGCCGATATATAAAACATCTGGAGCCGAACGTTGTTTGCATTATCTTTTGAGAAAAATGTTAAGGCTAAATATAAGACCCATCAATTTTTTTAACTAAAAACAACTATTGGTGGAGCAGCTAAATATTATATGGGTTGATAGTAATTCAAGTATACATATAATTATATGTTGCAGTAATATATGCAAATTCCGGGTTTTTTATTTATTTAGCTCTTTTGACACCTAATGACACAATTCAGTTCAATTCAATGCATTTTGCAACCATAACCTTCTGTCAATTCAGGTGTTCCTTGCCAACTGTACAGTGAAACTGTAGATCATTTACAAATGACATCAAAACCACTGTTGACAAATTTGTGGTTGCTGGCAGACTATTTTAGAGTCACGCATTATTAACCACATGTAATCACAACTAAAGGTGTAACCTACTTTTTATCCAGATATCTGCCCGCATTCTCTTCCGCTCCTCATACAAAAAGCATTTAGTGCATAGCTACACTTATCTCTGGAATGCATTAACAGTACTACACAAGTATACTGTATTCAGTCCGCTGAAGCCGGGTGTGATACTGAATACATCCATGAGTAGACATAGGAATCTGTAGCATCTGTACATGTTTCCTTCATGTATGCATTTGTCATTTTTCTTGCCTTTGTAAGACAATTTGTTCTTTAAAGCATTGTGTGTGTGTGTGTGTGTGTGTGTGTGTGTGTGTGTGTGTGTGTGTGTGTGTGTGTGTGTGTGTGTGTGTGTGACATGAACACAATGTTTCCTGAACAAGACCAAACTGTTGTAGTCTACTGCACTGTTTTGTGTGTAACATAAGTTTTTAGTGCGGGGATAGCAAAATACATATTCAAAGTTATCTATAGACTTCTGTAGATTATGTATCTGCTTTTGGAAGTGTGCCAGAATCACTACTTCTCTTGAATAAAATCAGTCATTGTTCTATTAGTAAGTGTAGGCCTACATTCCAGAGCTCAACCATGTGCTAAATGCTCTGGGTATCTGAGGGCATGCTAACAGATAGCAGGATAAAGAGGGTGTTACACTGTCAGTTGTGTTTATACGTGGTTACACAACTTTAAAAATCAGCCGTTAGAAACCACAGATTTGCCAACAGCAGTTTTTTTTTTATATTTATGAATTGTCTACAGTTTAAATCAAATAAAATCAATATTTATTCATATAGCGCATTTCACAACCAGTTGTCACAATACGCTTCACAAAAAAACCCAGCCTAAACCCCCACAAGAGCAAGCCAAAGGCAACAGTGGCAAGGAAAAACTCCCTGGTGTAACTACAAAGAAACCTTGGGAGGAACCAGACTCAAGGGGGGAACCCATCCTCCTCTGGTCGGCTCAGGGTCTAGGTCTTAATGGCTAGCATGGTCAAAACAGCCAATGTCCATGCTAATAGAATTAGCAGCAGCTAGATGACAGTTCAAGACTCAAGACTGAAGACTGTGACAGCTGAATTATAGTTTATGTAGAGCAGGTTATAAGGGCGAGTTAGTATAGCCTGAGTGCTCTCGATTCATAACGTTTTTAGAATACCGTGCCTTCTAACATTATTCACACCGTTGATAAAGAGGATAAAACACAAGCTGTATAGAATAAATGCACATTTAATGAACAACATTGTATGCTCAAAAACAAATAAAATTATATTTTATATATTATTTTATACTAATACATATACTCAGAGAAAAATTTTTAACAAGTAAAATGTTTTTATTAACTTAATCATAGCTCTCTTAATCACAGCTCTATATGAACCAATTGCTTAGTTATGTATTCAGTAAATGCAGTTATAGGGACATACAGTGGATGCTAACTGAATTGCATGCTACAAAATCAGGCTGCAGAAAAAACAGCCCCTACCTGTTGTGTTTTATGGCTACTATTCACTAACATTCTGTAAGACTTCAAAATTATTTAAATAAATGAATATAAACACGGAAAGACAACTTCAATGATGGGAAACAGGTGGATACTCCCCACAGTTCTAGAACACTGTGCTTAGGCCCATGCCAACCCAGTCTTCGGACCACTAACTTTTTTCTGTTTATGAGATCATTAACAGCCTTTTTTTTTTTCAAGTTTACTTTTATGGAAACAATACAGACATTTTTTTTACAAACATTTTGTGTTATGCACATTACATCCCCTCATCTATTCTAATAAGCTTACACCAGTTATAATAAATTGGACTGTTTAAATTATACGGTCCATTTAGCAATGTTTGGTTTCTGCTGTGACACGTAAAAATCAAAGCCAAATATTAAGCGCCATCTGGAATGAGGCTAATAAATGCAGTCATGTTTACTAATAGGACATCTGAGTAACCGAGACTATAGGCCTACTTTCAGCATGACTCAAATATGCAACAGAATCCTTGTGATTTTTTTAAGGGACGTTCCAACTTTGCTTACAAATAATAGCCTACTTCCTGAAACGTGTGCCTCACTGTTCGTAAACAATAACAAAAGGCCCGAGGCATTTTGTATGTAAGCCATTTGCTAAAAGCCAGAATAATCAATAGCAGATTCGTGTTTCTTTAAAGTCCATTGAGTAACAGAGTACGGACTCACGGATGTCTCTCATACATTGCCGATTAAGAACAGAGGCAATGGGGACTTTAGCAGTTTTTTTTTCTTTTTGTAAACGTGGTCTTCGCGGGAATTAACGGAATACATTGGTCATATAAAGGTACGTATAGGTCTACGCTTTCTTCTCATATTCATTTATTAGCCTTTTCAGACATGTAACTTCTAATAGGGTAGGGGTAGGACATCGTGGAGTGCCAGAATCTGGTTATTGCTCTAGCTATCCAAACCTATAACTACATAACTGGGTGCATTTTAATGAATCAGATTTAATGAATGCAAGTGGCCATTTGCTGGAGGCACTCATTCAGAATATTAGGCTTATACTTTTAAAATCATCCATCAAACTAAAATGGAACAAAAACCAGAAACGTCACTGGCACTCCAGGACCAGGGTTGCCTATCCCTGTAAATAAATAAATAAATAAATGGGGTATTGTGGCACATCTGAAAAAAATCAGTAGAGTAGAGCTGTGTTTAGTTTCAAACATTGAAAAAATCCATATCCTGAAATGTCAACAGAATACAATTGCATAAAAGGGTGCATCGCTATCGACGTCTTAAAAGAAGCACTTAATATCTGCTAGAATTTAGACTAGAAGTCCAGATTTTCAAGTGGGTATTCACACACTGGGTACTAGTAACGCAATGACTAAGCTAGCTTTTACATTTGCTCGCGTCCCTGATATGATGCGAGACAATTTAAACTGGATATAGGCCTATATAAAATAAAATAAAATAGAAAAGTAGCCTAGCTAAACCTCCTTTAGCGAAAACATTAAAACTTTCACGAAAGGATGCACAGCAAAAATTGTGGTGTACATTTAACACCCATGGACTCATATAAACACCATAGGGTGCTAAATGTACACCCGCAGTGTTAACTGAACACCAGAGGGTGCTAAATGTACACCCGCAGTGTTAAATTGACACCAACATTTTTGCTGTGTGGGTATTAACACTAATAGAGCCTAATATCACTGTGATAAATTATAGATTTTTTTTTAACCGGATGCATAGTCTTCCATGGGAATGTAGCTACGAAGGTCGAGCTGTCTCGCGCTGTTCGTTCTTTCCTTTGATTTGCTGCCTTTCCACCTTTTGTTTACTGCTTGTTCAGAGGGGGATCTGGACCAGATGCACTGGCCGGAGAAATACCCCGCGTGTGGCGGACAAAGACAATCCCCCATTGACATACAGCGCAGGGGGGTGCGGTACAACCCCCGCATGTTGCACCTGGAGCTTTCGGGCTACTATGCGCAGAGAGGCAGCTTCCTCATGGACCAACAACGGACACTCAGGTACAACCGCGTGGACAATATTGGGGTCCACATCAAACCTTATTTGCGTTCGGACAGACTACATCACCGAATAAATAATTTCACTGACATCTTGCGTTACTGTTCATTTGGCATCGTTGATGCATTCTTAGAGAATTAATTTTGAGAACCTATTCTATTTTATATATTAAATAAAACTTGTATTGTTATTACTGGCTGTCAGCCAATGCACTGGATTTATTATGAGAATTCATCACGTACAGCCGGAGATATGCTGCCCTCTTGTGTAGACAACGTAGAAGCGCAATCTGAATATAAGGGATTAAAGAGTTCCTACTTTGCTTCCGTTGGCATTGAATGCCTTGTCAACTGTAGAAACACAATTTTATCTTTTAACATCTTTAAAAGCAATACTGTATTTAATTACAAAGAGGGTAAAATAATTATAAGTGGCATTAGCACGGTTTTATGATTGATATTCCTGTATTTATGATTGATATTCCTGTATTTTCACACAAAGAGAAAATGTTTTAATGATCATTCAATGAGCCTGACCTGAACATTTTATTTAGGTATGCCTTAATCTTATTTTATTAATCTCATGGGAACCATCAGTGAAGATGACACAAAATGCCCCAGAGTAAAATAATATCCCTCTCTCTCCCTTTGTCCCTTCTACCAGAATCTAGAACCAGAGGAGCTCATGTTTAGTTAGTAATCTACCCTCTGCAGATGGCTTTGTGATTCATAAATGGCATTTAGTATAATTTCTGATCAAAATGCCATGGTTTGTCAATATGTAATTAATAAATGCGAATACTTATTCTCTCAGGTCTGGAATAATTCTGACCGAAATGAGGCATTCTAAACACCTTGGGTATAGTTTGTAGTTTCAGAGAAGTTTTTTTTGTTATTCTAATCCATCCAAGTCCCCATTGGTTTCACATGATTACGCAATTCTCTGTCAACCATAGACAGGAAGTATCATAGCTGACACACTCTGGCATATGTAGCTGACATATGTACCTTCTTTGGTAACCTTCCCAGACAGTAACATTTTCATTTACAGGAATGGCTATGTGTGTCATGGCTTAGGTTACGGCTGTTTAGACTCTTTGATGAATCCTTACAATGAAAACCATACCAAAATCATTAATATTTACATTGTGTAGTTTGAGTGTTGCAAAGGACCCCGCCATATGAAATACTGCAATGTCCGTTTAGTCTTCCTTTGACTTTGGCTGTTTGGAGATGGATGAGGCGTGGAAGAGAAGAAATGCTGAAAAGGCAATGCTGTATCTATGAGATCATGTCACTTGGGGGCTCAGAAGTTATGTGCGGGTTTGTGCCTTGTGTGGACCAGAAAGGCGAAACCATGTTTCTCCTGTCTTTTATGTCCTCTTCTCTGGACAGTGCAAATCGACCTGCCCCCCAGCATGGTGATCTCAGAGGGGCTCCCGGCCCGCTACACGGCAGTGCAGATGCACCTGCATTGGGGTGGGTGGGACTTGGAGGCCAGCGGGGCGGAGCACACCATAGACGGTATCCGCTACATGGCTGAGGTGAGTTCTGCCATGCGGTGTTGCATTATGGGTATCATGATGTTTTTTTTTTTTTTAGGGTTAACATGAGACGGTAGACAACAAATAGCAAAGGCAGTAAGTATAATTATCTCTAGAGGTGGCACGTTGGTGCAGTGGATAGCACTGTCTCCTCACAGCTAAAAGGTCTTGGGTTCAAATCCTGACCAGGGGCCTTTCTGTGTGGAGTATGCATGTACTTCCTGTGTCCGCATGGGTTTCTCCAGGTTTTCTCCCACAGCTTAGGCTAATTGTTGACTCTAAATTGCCTGTAGGTATAAGTGTGTGTGTGTGCCCTATGATGGATTGGTGACCTGTCCAGGGGGTATTTCTGCCTCTCGCCCAATGCATGCTGGGATAGGCTCCAGCCCCCCTGCGACCCTGACCAGGAATAAGCGGGTTAGATAATGGATGGATGATTAACTCTTCGACTGCCTTGCATGTAGAAGTGTTTGTATTTAATCAAGAAAGCAAATTCAAAATATAGTTTACACCGTGTATATGTGACATACAAAAACAACACATAAACAAACTCAAAAAAAAAAACTAAACACTTTTATCTTCTTGGCTTCTGTTATCACAGCTGCATGTTGTCCATTACAATTCTGACAAGTACAAGAGCTTTGCTGAAGCCAGGGACAAGCCTGACGGTTTGGCAGTGCTGGCGTTTTTCTATGAGGTGAGATATGAAAAGTTGCACAAGCTTTGCGCTTCTCCCCTTTGTGTTTCCTTCGAAAGCTACGTACAGAATTAGGATTTTGTTTACCGAAATAAACAGCCCATTCCTCAAAGGGGCTCTGTTTAATGCGATAACTCATTTTATTATCCTCTCTTAAAATACAGTTTGTTCAGAAAGAACACTTGAATCTGCACAGGGACCATTTTAACACTTTAGCATTTTTAAAGACTCGAAGAAATTACGCTGCATTATTGGCATAGCTGGGCTAGGAGGGAGTTGAGTGCCAGAGTCAGTAAGATCATTTTCAGGTTATTTTACTCCTGTTCAGAATTTGTAAGTTGTGTCAACACAGTTTTGAGGCTGCTGAAAACCAGTCTGTTCCCCTTGAAGCAGTGCAGTAATGTGTCAAGAGAACGCATTGTGGAGCCAACGCTAAAAGCTTTGCCGTAGTATTGAATCCGGCTCCAGATGATCCTGCGCCCTCTAATAAATGTGTCCAGCGGTACAGTGCATTGATTGGCTGAGTGGGTGTCAGCAGTTTGTGCCAGTCGGATCGTGTGGCAATATGTCCCGGTCATTAAAAGCATCCAGGAGACCTAGGAGGCCATTAGTAGCACTCATTCGGCTATTGACGCGCTCTCTGCCTGACCACAAGCCCCAGCCAGTCCGAGCAGCTGCCTGTCTGTCATTACTCTGGAAAGAACATGGCCCTTGTCCAAGTTCAGAAGTATCAAACCTATTAGACAATCTTTTTTATACCTCTGGAATGGCCTCCTGTGCAGGTAAGAACAGATACCTGTTCAATAATTTACAGCTCCAAAATAAGTTACTCCTTTATTATTGAGCATGCAGATTATCAGTCCTCAGTTGGCATATAAACGATTGCACGTAAAATTGTGGTTTCCTGCTTAGTAGGCAAAGGGACAGCGTATTACACACAGTCATACAGGCTGCAGTTTAAATTGATTATCGGTATATTACGTTACAGATAATATATTTGTTCTGTATATTACTGCATGGGACTTGGCCCCCTGCTCCAGCACAGTGTGAATGATTAATATCTGTCTGTCAGCAGGGTCGTGGTCCCATGAATATTTAATGCGGAAATGTGTGTTCTGTCTCCAGGACGGGCATTTTGAGAACAGTTACTACAGCGATTTCATCTCCAACCTGGCCAAAGTCAAGTACGCAGGTGATGCATTATTCATGATGTGCATTATCTTATAGACACAGATATATAAATAAAATCCCCTTGATGACACTGGTTTGTGCTCTATCCACATTTTCACTGTTCTCCCTTCCTATATAGGGCAGTCCACGAACATCTCCACTATAAACTTGCGCTCCATGCTTCCAGAGAACCTGTCCCAATTTTTTAGGTATCAGGGATCACTGACTACGCCCCCGTGTTATGAGAGCATCATATGGACTGTGTTTGACACCCCCATCACGCTCTCTCACAACCAGGTACACACTGTATAAACACCATATATATCATTCTATCACAGAGCAAAGTATATTTAGACTATCTATCGATATGTCTTTAAAACAGAAAACTTAACGAAAAGCATCTAATGAAGCCACAACTTGGCAGCAGTGTAATAAGGGTTTTTAAAAAAGGGTTAAGGAACTGGACTTGTAACCAAAAAGCTGTTGTACCCTATTGCTTCAGCATATATCCTGCTGTATAAATGTAAATTGTGTAAAATGTAAATTGTGTCACTCTAGAAAAGAGTATCTGCAAAAGGCCTGTAATGTAATGTAACTTGATATAGACTACAACATAACGAGGTTGAATGGCCTTTTTTCATCATCAAATGTTCTTAGGTTCTTAGAGCTGCCCCTGGTATATAATATCAGTATTCAAGTTTTTTTGGCTATCAATAGAGCTGGGAAGCACTGTGTGCCTTTGGTAACAATGAGGTTGACTCATTGACTCAGATCAGAAAGCTGGAGAGCACCCTGATGGACCACGAGAACAAGACCCTGTGGAATGACTACCGCATAGCGCAGCCGCTGAACGACCGCGTGGTGGAGTCCTCCTTCCTGCCTCGGCTCGGCAAAGGCAGTACGTACGTCAGGCTCAGAGTGCCGCTCGTAACCATGGCCCGGCTGCGTCACCATACTCACTCGCCCTCTCTGCTTTCCTCCAGCATTTTGTAGACAAGAAGAAATTGAGTCCAAGTTGCTGAAGATAGAGGGACTGATCACAAACCTGGGCAAACACGCACATTCAGGTCCATGAGATATGATTATAATGATGCTCTGCGTGTATTTTTTTTCTTCGTTTACATTATCCATGTAAATCATGACCGGTTTAGCCGTAAAAAGTATCAGTTTAACTGTGGGTATATTCTATACTTCACACAGTAATGATTGTATATTTATTGTGCAAATCTTTGCTTCCAGGTAATGGTGACGAAGCAAGGCCACCCAAAAAAGGCAAGTTGTTTTTTTTTAAATACACCCAGTGCATTTTTATATCCAGTTTTATTTGTGATGACTCCTTGGCTGGCTGTGGATAGCTGCTTCGTTATGATAGAAATGTGCTTTGTCTGACCTGTTGTACTTGCTTCAATAACATTCAGTACGCACTTATTGTACGTCACTTTGGACGTCATTTGGGCGTCTGCCAAATTAATGTAATGTAATGTGTGGTGTGTTAACTGGAGTCCTCCTCTTCCTCACCCCAGGCCCTCAAGCTATCTCCCCACTGGTGCTACACTTCACAGAGAGGAGCAAAGGGAGCTATGTGCAGGTGCACCAGGGACACTCCATGGGCCTCCACTCATTCACGGCCTGCATGCACATCCGCACCCATCCTGCCGCCATCCAAACCGTCCTGTCTTACTCCACCGCCAGCCATGACAACGAGCTCACCATCACCGTGGGCAACGAGGTGGGCCTGTGGATCGGAAACGAGTTCGTCAACTTCCCCCACAACTTCCGCTCCCGCGACTGGGGCAACTACTGCCTCACCTGGGCGTCCCACACCGGAGGGGCGGAGCTCTGGATCAATGGCTTGGTGGGGGAGGAGCAGTACTTACGGAGCCACTACGAGCTGCAGCCTGGAGGCACCCTCGTTTTGGGGAAGGACCAAGACGGCTTCCTGGGCATCTCCGACTCGGACGCCTTCGTGGGCCAGATGACGGACGTGAATGTGTGGGACTACGTGCTCAGCTCCTCCGAGATCCGGGACCAAATGTCTTGCAGGCACAACATCTTGAGGGGCAACGTGCTCAGCTGGGGGGGTGACACATTTCAGCCTCTATGGAGGGGTGCGGCTTGAGGCTGATCACAGGTGTCCCTGAGGAGAACCCATCCAGACCCAATGCTGGCAAGTCACTATAGTGATTGTGCCTGCAATGTAATACAATGCTACGCTGCTCACTAAGAGGCCACAATATTGAACTCCAGAAGAAAAAGGCTTAAAGAGCTTAAAGTTATAAATCCAATGAATTCAGTGAAAATATCAAATATATACACCAAAAACAAACCTTTTTTAGGTTATTACACATAATTCACCAAAAAACAAACGTCAGTTATTGGGCACTGCATTTTAGTACACGTCATTTAAATAAGTGGCAATATGATTTGCACAATCACAGGGCAATTATAACTTAAACTAAGGGCTTCATACTGAAGTACTAAGCATGGCCCACCGATTTGTCGTATTCATATCTGTTCATCAAATATTAAACAGCTAGGCATTGGCCGTTATTTGATGTGTTCACGCTTACGCTGTACTACTTTAAAGACAGAGGGAAGCAGGCTTGAGGTTCTCTGACAGGTAAGCCAAGCATGCTTGCCTTCACCACACAAAAGGCTCATTTGTTACTTTCAATAAAATCAAACCTAGACTGTGCTTTGAAAATTCATCTTTATTTCACATCTGTTTTCAGTGTAATATTTGCAAGCAGCAGTGTGTTTACAGCATCAGTGGCCACGGCAACGGTGCAACCGATAAATTAATCTCAGTAATTATTTCAGTAATGTGATAGATGTGTGATAGAACTGCCAATACTTACTTCCACACAAACACAGCACGTGACATCGCACATGATGCCAGTATATGCCTGCTCTTTGAGCAAAGGAATTAAGAATTTCCATTGTTGTTTTACATTGGAACTTAAAAGTACAAGTTAAATGTAATGCACAAGTAATAATGCCAACAATAATCTCTTGATGTCTCGACAAGAAATCTTGTTGCTGTTGCTGCATGTTTCCGCTTTTAGGGCGTAATCCTTATAATGTAAATGAAAACCCTTGAGATGGTCTTAATACCATCTGATTAGTCTAAGATTCCTGTGCCTGCAGAGGCTTGTGGGCTTGTGAAGCTCCCTGGAGGTAACTCTTATCAGTTGTGCGTGGAAAAATTCAAATATGTACACAAGAGACATAGCCAAGGGGCAGGGGGGGGGGGGGGGGGTATGTAATTCCAGAGATATGCGAGAAATATACTTAAGTTGGTCGCACATAATCCAAATCCCCCCCCCCCCCCGCAAAAAAAAAAAGGTACAGGGAAGATGATTACCCGAAAATTGTACAAGTAATAATTTATCCCCTCCACCCCTCGACAATCCTTCTGAACCCCCAACCCTCCCCCCCAAGTCCTGAAAACTCACGAAACGATAAATACATAATACAAGATCCCTACACTCCATTACAATTAATGAAGAGGAACCAAACTACATGTTCACACAGTATCTCTGCTGTACCCCGCTTCAACATAAAAACACGCCGAGGGTCCCAGCTGGTCTCCTCCTGGTCTCCTCCTCCCAGCCGGTCTCCTCCTCTGCAGGGTCCTCCCTCAGAAGGCGGTGACCTTCACCTCCTCCTGCCAGTCGCTCAGCGGCTTTGGTTTCTCCAGGTCATCAGTGCCCACCAGGATCTCCGTCCCGTTCATCTCCGCAAACATCTGGCTGATCTCCAGGAAAGTCTTATTTTTGGTCTCCGGGATGACCCACCAGATGTACGCCAGCGTGGCCAGGCAGATGAAGGCGAAGAGGATGAAGCTGTAGGGCCCCAGTCCTTTCTACGGACGAGGAAATGGGAGGGAAATCATGAGGGAACGTCCCCACGTTGCCTCATGCAGACATACAGAGCAAAACCATGGAGAATACCCCTATATTTCTTTGAGAGAGGTCACAGAGATTATCTACACTACACTTCAGCAACCCTAAATACTCCATTACTGTGCTCGCTACTCTTTATAGATTCTCTGGCGGCAGAGCAGATGTGCAGAAGTGTTGCTACTGTAATGTGACGTAATCGGCAGTGCACACCCATGCAGATTTACCCAGTAAATGTAGCTCTTGTAGTGTATATAAAATATTGCCCAGCCTTAAATGGAACCAGATCCACACATCGCTCGTCTAAGTAACACATCAGAGACATCAAACAGAAGTAAAATCTCTTATGTGTACATTGATGTCTACCACATGGGAACATCGTGCTCCACCCTTCCCTCCTCCCTTTTGCCTATTACCCAGAGATTTGTGTGTGCGTGCGCCGGGGGGGGGGGGGGGGTTAATCGGGAATTCTGACCTCGAGAAAGGGGAACACCAGGCCCACGGTGAAGTTGGACAACCAATGCACCGAGCCAGCGACCATGAAGGCGGCCGGCCTTGACGACTGGCGGAACATCTCTGTCGTGACCACATAGGGAATTGGGCCTGTAGACGGAGATAAACAGATGGCACTGTTGAACTTCAAAGCAGGGACAGAGTCGGGGGAGTACAGGGTAGAGGTAAAATGCTTTGTTTGAGATGAAGCACTCTGGGCCCTATTGCAACTCCAGACTTTTGTCTGATGTACACCACACAAAGACCACATTTCAGTGGGACTGAACAGCTTTGCTTATGTCACGGCCCAAGATTTTTCCTGTAATTTTCTCCTTTATTATTATTCCAAAAATGTTTAAATGTATTTGATGAAACATGCAAGTCATGGAAGCACCCCAGACTCAAATCCACATGCACGTCCAGAGATTCAATAACTGCAGGTTTGTTGGACTTACTGGGTCCAATGGCATGTCCGCTGACATACACGATCACACAGGTGATGCTGAGGTAGGGCATCCACTCCACGCTCGCCTGTAAATGGGGGGTGAGTTTGTCAATGAGAGGTGAGCGGTAGTATTGATTAACCCCTTTCTGCATCACTGTCAAAGGCAGACAGTGTGCACTGTGCAGAGGTTCCAAGCTCACAACCAAAGTGCATGTTCTGTTTTAGGATGCAACCGCTGTCAGTTTCTTTCAATTTTCTTTTCATGGTGACATCCACATTTAATGACACTGTTTATTGACCTCCATTTTGGATTAATCTCTATCCCTGGACCAGAGTTTCCAAGGGTTTACAGCAAGTGTGAAACAGTGGCTGTGTACAGCCATAAGAAGTTCAACAATGTCAATGTAATTTTCTCAACTGTTACAGTACCGGAGAGGCACTGTGTTACTGTAGTAATGACTAATGAGATAATGAACATGAGATTGATCTATTAAAGCATCCATTAGCGTGGTAACAGCGGTGGTAATTATGTAAGTGATGAAGCAGCTGCATTGTTTGTCTTAATGGTGCTGTACCTGGTAGGTAAGAGCGATGGTCAGCACCACACAGGCCCCACAGCAGATCCCAAACCCACTGAGCAGCAGCAGTCTCCTCCCAGAGGCCTCCACAATGAACACCTGAGAGGAGGGAGAAACATTCATTATCGTCAAACACGTTCATTATCACGAAACACATCCATTATCACCAAACACATTAATTATTGCCAAAAAGTTAATTATAGCCAAAACAATCATTTCCATGCTACTAAAGCAAATATTCAATTTCAGTAGCACACTGAGGTAAACATACATGGAAATGTGTACTGCAGAAAATGGCCTCCCTGTAAACGTCATGTCAAAAGATGATGTGACATCAGTCCTCAAAGGCCATGGCCCTATGCATTTCACAGTGACCTTGTGGGACACAGTGAAATAGAACGAAACTCCCCCTAGAGGCGATAAGCCTTACCGCAGCTATAGTCATGAAGACGTTCACAGCCCCCGTTCCAACAGTAACGTACTGGATGTCATTCTCCCTGACGCCAGCCGAGCCGTAGATGGTGTCTGCGTAGTAGTAGATCTGCAGACCGAGATGTACAGTAATTCACAAACAGCACACTCTCCCCATTGCAACGGTAAAAGGACTCAGCACTATCTATACATACTAACCTTTTCAGCAACACTCAGAAAACTATTTGATTTGATTGATTAAATTTATTTGATAACCATCAAAATATACAAGAGGAAGTTCAAGTAGGAACATCAAGTACTGATCTGAAAAACTATCAAGGATAAGACGGATAACAAAAGAAAGCTAAAAAGCTAATTTCCACTGTGGTCCTTAAGTTGTATGGGGAGGGGGTGACCTCATTTGACAGATTCAGAAATCTTTATTGACTAACATACCATTATGTTTTTTGGGCGACATCTTTTCAACAGGATGGTATGAAACCTAAATAGACGCACTTTAATATATAACCTCCAGTGCAGTGCGAACATAAAGGTGTCCGCACATTCCCCCAGCGAGCGTGAATGGGGCGTATCACACAGAGTAGCAGATTTGAGAGGTGGCACAGGGCCCCCGCCGTGTCTCACCGCGTTGACGCCAGACAGCTGCTGGCCCATGTTCATGACGATGATGGACAGGAGCTGCCAGCGCAGGGAGCGGAAGGAGAAGAGGTTGAGCACGGACAGCCGGCCCTCCGCCCGCTCGGACTGGTCCTCCAGACGCATCTCCTGCAGCTCCTCGTCCACCTCCTCCCAGCCGCGGAGGCGCTGCAGGTCTGGAGAGAGGGGGAAAACGGGAGACACGCGTCGCTATTGCGACAGGGGACCTGCCTCCGCTGTGCCCTGGGCCACAGCTGCACCGTCACAGTGTTTCTCCCACACAGACTCATCTGTGGCGCACGGCTGCAGTATCAGCACGGCCGCCACAAAATTTTAAAAAGTCTGGCGTGTTTGGAGACGCACGGTCAACACAGATGAACGACCGCACAAATCTGTGACATGGACAAGACACTTATCTCCAATGATAAAAAGAAAGTAGTTTACCCCCCCCCCCCCGACCCAGTTTGTGATCATAATCTTTCTCTCCACCCCCCCCCCCCCCCCCCAAACCCCTCTATTTTATTATTTTATCCAAAGCCTGGTTCTCTTTCCAGTCTGTACCTTCTCTTCTTTCATAAGTTCTGTTTTCAGGATTTGCTGTTCAACATTTTTCTTTATTCTTTATTCAGTTTTCTTTATTCATGTGTTCCTATCAACCATAAACATGGAGTCTGAGACTGAACTAGGAGATTTGGGAGGCAACCAATAGCACCAGGGGCCTTTGCATCACACCGCGGTTGTGTTTGACAGGTGAAAGCACTGAAAGGCAACCTCCAAACCCCTTATCTTTATCTTTATCTATACAGTGTACAGGGCTGTCAGGTGATTGTGGGGTGAGGGGGTTTTACCTCGCCGGGCCGTTTTATCGTCCCCTCTCTGTATGAGCATATACCTGGGGCTCTCTGGAAAGAAGGGCAGGAGTAACAGCTCGATGACGGCGGGCACGCCCGTCAGAGCCATCATGTAGGGCCAACCTGTGGGACGCACACACACACACAGGTAAGCCTCTCAGTTAGAGAGGACACCTGGCTTACTAAAGGGTTCCCAGGCTGTGCTCCGTACCTGAGCTGTTACCCAGAATGCCCCTAATGCCGAACACCTGGGCGGTGAGGATGCCGATGGTGATGAAGAGCTGAGGCACGATGCCGATGGCGCCCCGCAGGTTTTTGGGGGAGAGCTCCCCGAGGTACATGGGCACCACGTTAGAGGACAGTCCTACAAGACGAAATCACAAGAGTTCAGCGCTAAGTAATGGAGCGAAATGTCATTGGCTTCTCAGTCGGAGGTGTAACATCCAGGGGTCAGAAAGTAAAAGTGCTGCCATGTGTTGCTTCCACCCATGAACCCAGCCAGCTGATTTCAGTATTTGGTTCCACCTCCTGGCTGCAGAATTGTGCCAATTAGCAAATCCAGGCGACTGGAACAAAATACTGGGGGTGACTTTTCCTTTCTGAACCTGGATTTTACCCCTGTGTTCTCAGTAAACCACACGTATTCCAGACACATAAAGCCAGTTGGGCTCTCCTTCCAGGCACACCTGCGCAGATGCCCACGAGGATGCGGGCCACGATGATGATCTCGTACGACTTAGCCGCCTCACTCGCCCCCATCATCACGGCGGGGACGATGGAGAAGATGTTATTGAAGAGAAGCGTGCCCCTCCTGCAGCACAGAGAGGTGCGAGGCACTTTGAGAAAACAGCCTCAGAATGGTGATCCAGGCAGTTTGTAAATGACAAAGCATTAGCAGCTTCTAGAACAGGGGTTCCCAAAGCTCTCCACAGGTATGCCAGCCAGATCCAGGTGTTTGATGTGTTCCATCTCAAGCACACCTGATGCAACTAATGAAGCCCTTGCATCAAATACCTTTGAATCAAATACCTGGATCTGGCTGGGGTACCTGAGCAGAGGTTTGGGAACCACTGTTCTAGAGCAACCATATGACCAGGTCATGTGAGCATAAGAGAACCTTTTTTCTTTTTAAATAAAAATTCTGACCATGAAGTAGGGTGGCCATCCGTCCGGTTTTGAGCCGGACAGTCCGGTTTTTGACCCAGCTGTCCTCTGTCCGGCGCGACCTCTTGCCGGACGCACAATTGTCCGGCTTTTGTGAAAGTGAGCATAATTGTCCGGCTTTTGTTTAAGTGATTATGTTTAAACATAGAATTACAGTGTCGACCTGTTATTCAAACATTTTATTGGCTTAGATTTACATCAAATAAAAGCTTGCGTTTCATTGGTATACAAAAATATATATAATCAGCTGGCAGCCAGCTTATTGGCTACGTTACGTACGTTGCTCCGTGCATTTTTGTGTGTGTGTGTATGTTTTTTTCCCATCAGCGGCTCGGGTCTCTCGCGCGGTGCGGGTGTGTGTGTGAGGTCAGATAAAACTAATGCCAGCTAGCTAGCAACGGAAATTTGCCGAAAGATGCCGAAAAGAAAGACGTCTTTTAGCGAGGAATGGAGCAAGGAAATTGATTTCAGTCACAGACATCAGGAAGTCATGGCATGCAAAGGATATGCAACCAAGTATTAAAAATGATTTCTTTGTTCTACATTGTTAAACTGTCCAATATGTTTTGATGCCCAAAAATGGGGGGGACTATGTAAAAAAGGTGCTGTCATTTCTAAATGGTCCATCTGATATGGATGAAAAGACCCTCAAATTAAAGCTGACAGTCCACATTTTAACCTTATATTACTAGTTTTATTTCAAATCCAATAAAAAGTATAAATTTCTTTCAAAAACATAAAAATCTCCAAATGACCCCAAACTTTTAAACGGTAGTGTACACGAGGGGCCGTGTTGGTTACCCATGCAGCATGCCCCGCAGAAGTGTCCTCCTTTCTGAGGTCATGCTGGTGGCCACCCTACCATGAAGTCAGAATGGCATCTGAACAGAGGAATTGCATGTATACTAATATAAAACTTCACAACACTGAAAACTGATGTTTTTGACACCGCAAAGCCCAAAACGGAGACGAACCCACGCTCCTGAGAAAACATTCTACCAACGGACTTTCAGAACTCCTACCGTCCTATTTTGTTAACCAGGGGGGCCACCATCAGTGATCCGAAGAAACCGCCCAGGGGGTACATGGACACAGACAGGGACCACAAAAGCGTCAGGAAGTTACTCTCAATGGGCGCCCCATACCGATCCATGTAAGTCTGGTTGTAGAACTTCTGAATGAACTGTCACATAGAAACGGCATACGTACACGAATGATTCACAACGTCACGTGAAACAGTGCACGTTCTCGACAACAAGTTAATAGCAGCGCATTTTGTAGATATGTTACAGAGCGCAGTAAATATTACCGGCGCCGGAGAGTTGACGACTGCGACGTTGTACCCGTACTGGAAAGACGAGCCAAAAGCAGAGATGAGGGTGGCCAAGGCCAGGACGGCGGTTAACCTCTGCAGAGAAAACACAAAATACTTCAGCCTCAGACGGCACAGTGAACAAACACGGCTGCTGGGAACACAAGCCTTTTCATCGCCTAAAACTTTATGCATGCGTTTCTTTAAGTTGCTGTGGACAAGAGTGCTAAATGCCTAAATGTGAATATACATGTACATTTTAGTAACGCCACTAATCTGCTCTTTATTTTAGTGGTGCATAGCATCTCCATTACAGCAAGGAGTAAGGAGCATAAAACAGAGAGACTGGAAATATTCAGTGATTGCCCCCATGTCAAACACAGACACATGTCGGCACTTGGCAGGCATCTTGTAGAAATTTTATTTGTCAGGACGCTGCAGTTTGCTTTTCGAGTTGTCCTTTCCTATTTACTGCACTATGGTCACACTGAGTGCAGGCATTCTTGACATACAGCAGGAATTATGGGAGCCTTAATGTCATTTTTTCTTATTATAGCAACTTATATATTTTATTGTGATGTTTACACTTATAGCCTATCATATTCTTTAGTTTTATATTTATATTGTGATCTCGATACTTACTGTATATTTAGTGGGAAGAGCTGGAGTAAGCATTCCAATGTAGCCTACTAGTAGCTACTTGTACACATGGCAAATACAACTTGAAACCTGAACACAGCGCATTACCACACATTGGCATTACTTTTAAACCAGATAGTATTCACTACGTACGATGATTATTTTTTTATTTAGCAATAATATATTATCACTTAGGTTGACGGTGTGGTTTGTTGAACAAACTTACCCCTTTCCTTTCAGCATACTTTTCACAGTTCTCCTTGTATCCCATGCTCGCAGATTCGATCCCCCTTCCACTGAAGCTCACCAGACCAAAACAAAGTTCTCAAAACAGCGCCAGCCAAAAAACCCTGCAGCAGTTTAATATGCACTTTGAACATTGGATCTGTCCTGGGAAGAGGGTTTACTGCCTGTCATGCATAACAGCACACTCTGATCGACGACATTAATTCGGGGAAATTATTTACCGATAAAATTATCGCCATGCGAAACTGCTGGATAGATAATTTCCTATCATGCACATCAGACACAAAGCGTAGGCTATCTCTCAAACTGATCATCTTATATTACTCTGGCAAAGTCTATCTGCTGAAAAGAACAGATAAGAAGATCGTGAAGTTTACCACTTTCCTCCTGCATACCTGATATTACATAATGAGCCTTGATGGACTTAACCGTTCCGAACTGAGATAACAGTCTGTGTCCAAGACACGGTTGCTCACACTACCGCTATCACAAACACCGTTTCCAGCATTGTCAGCTGTTTCCTATGTTGTGAACAATGGCATTACAAAAAAAAGTTAACTCAACTTGCTTATATAGCCTAATTTGTTCACCAAATCATAATCTCGCCTAGGGCACCTAAATGCCTAGAGTCGGCCCTGTAGCTAGCCACTACGATAGTGGAGGTGACAAAACACAAGTACAGCAAAGCGAAACGACCAGCCGACAGGGCTTGTTCAAAAACCAGAGTCAACCTTGGAGTTGCTTTTTCCCCGATGGCGACAGCTGAAGTTCACCAAGGGGATGAAAAGTTGACGCGGAGTTGGTGTCTTTTCCGTTGGACCTGTAAGTAACGTTAGCTCTAGCTATCCAGCTAGCTACAGTGTTGCCCTCAACGGAGGGCGGGATTGAGGATGGAGGAGGAGACTTCTTTGATTATAAACACAGGACCACAGCAAGGTTAAGAATCATGCATACTATGCTTTTAATGTAAACACATACTAATACACGCACCTCCAAACCAGCAATACAGGTGCAGGAGAGAACAACAACATAGGTAAAGCTAATAGAGTCCTCACAACACATTAGTCATTCCCCAATAACAAAGAATCTTTTTGAAACCTGATCAATGTTTCATCCCGCTCATTTTGACAAAGAACCAGCACAGGTCAAAACTTTGATCATGTTGCAGTGTATATTAATATAAATTCTTGGTTATCAGCATTTTCAGCCTGCTGGGTTTTTATCAGGATGATAGGGTCCCATTTTCCCATGTAACCCCCCTGCTGAGGTCACTCCACTGGCTGCCAGTTGCAGCCAGGATCAGGTTCAAAGTTTTGACCCTGGCCTACACTGCAGCCAATAGGACAGGCCCCGCCTACCTGCAGGACTTAATCCAGAACTATGTTCCTGCTCGACCACTTCGTTCTGCTACAGCAGGGCGACTGGCACTTCCCCCCCTCTGTGTCAAAGGCTCTCGCTCGTCCCGACTGCGGAGTTTTTCCACCTTAGCTCCTCAGTGGTGGAATTAACTTCCCATTCCCCTACGTTCTACTCCAACCCTGCCTGCATTCCGTCGAGGCCTGAAGACACACCTCTTCAGACTCCACCTTGACTGATATTCTAACCTAGGAATATCAGTTCCCTGTGTTTACTAGTTCCCTGTGTTTTTCCTGTCTGTTTATTATAGTTTATAATAGTATTTAGAATAGAAGTGTAGTATTGCTGATTGACCCACAGCTTACTGTGAACTACAGTCAACGTTCATTACTAGGGATAGTTGCTACATTATGGGAAGAATGTGCTTTGTCTTGTCTGTTCTGTAGTGATCTTGATAATGTCTCTGTATGCACTTACTGTACATCGCTTTGGATAAAAGCGTCTGCTAAATGAATGTAATGTAATGTAATAGGGTCGAGGCTTTGATCATGTGTGAACTTGTGGTGTATTTTGAAAGAACTTATTGGTTATTTGGGAGCAATGAATGCTGTGTGCAGACTGTTTCCTTTGCCTACGATAAAAAAATACCCATCACAATAACTTAAATGTATTCCACCAGGAAATCCCTCGGGTCTTGTCTGAGGTAGAGTGATGGGTATAAGGTATGGGCCGTATGACATAGCTGAATATGAATTTTCCACTGCCCTCTCGCAGAGTAAAATGTCACCTTACTGCCTGAGTAGATATGGTCAGAACAAATCATTGCATGAGGAGACTCTCATGACTTGAGAAAGAAATTACCATGAGTAGAAAAATGCAATTATACAACATTTTATAAGGACATTCAGTTGGTCTGAAGTAAACTTTGGGTTTTTTCCCCTGGCTTGACCCAGATAGTCAGGTTTGCTTTTAACAGATGTAGGCGTTTGCATAAGCATGTGACCTTAACATACATACTGTTTGTATTTAATTATTATTTGAAAACCAAAGAAGCAAAATCAATCATTTTCAAATGGGGTACTTACATACATTACCAAATCAATTTTATTCACATAAGTTGCTCTGGGCATCAAGTAGAGTCATGAATATAAACAAAATTACACTTTAAATATTGAAATATTATATTTTAATATACATTACATTTCAGATTTCATACTCCTGACTGGCTTGAAAATAAACTGGAAGAAAGGCAGGTTCTGCGCAATTAGAGAGCATGATCAATAGTAATGTTCACAAAGTATTGTGTGTTTACCTTTTAGGTGAATAGATGAGACAAATGTTTTCCCAAAAATAATTCTTGTGTCATCACCAAAGATCTCCAAATATGAAAAAATATAAATCAGTTAACACAACGTGTTGAAGTGAACAGCAAATTAAATATTATAGACACACACACACAATGCATTTCATTTTGAATCAGGAGGACATCCAAAGGCCACACATAACATAAGCAGTGTTCACACTCCCCAGCACACATACATGCTTTTAACGTGTGCGCGTTTACCTTGCGCAATACTCAGCTGCACAGACCTTTTCCTTTCAGTATACAACCGTGCCAAAACAAGGAAGTGTTTCAAGGGTGAGAAAAACAAACATGGCAAACACTGCTGCTCTTTGACTCCAGGTACTTATTTCATACTTGAATCCCTTGCGTACTGAGGCTCGGCACACTCCCTGCCTGACTCTGATTGGTTCAATGACACTTTTTATACTGTATTGTCAGTGTCATTTACACAGTCAGCACTCACTCTTCACAGTGTAAATGGACTGAATGAATCTCTGAGCCACTTTACCGTGAGAGGGAAAGTGCACACTAATGCATGTATGCTTAGACATAATTAAATCCGATGCTCTGGTGGAAGCAGGACCTGGAAAGGAAGCAGAACATTATAAATGACATACTCTTGACTCCGTCTGTAAGGGAACGAAAATAAATAAATAAGACAGTTTCCACAAACCCACAATGGGCATGGAATTGCACATGACTGCAGCTTTCCCTCTCTACTATGGGTGGCATTATTAGGTGAGCCGGGTCCATTCTAGAACTTCTAGAACACAATTCTAGAACTTTGTCCTGTTTCAGCTGTGGTTCGTAATGCTCCCCTGTGTGCCTGTACTGGTACAATACAATAAAATACAATACAATACTACTTTATTTATTCCCTTGGGGCTAGTTCTTACAGGGCAATCAGCAATGCACATAACATATATAATGTGTAAGAGTTGACAAATAAGATACACACAATAACATGAAATGAGATGAGATGTAGAAATAAAAGTACAGTCATGACAGTGATCATTAACATGTCAGTTCCCCATCAGTCCTTGTGAAGTGGATTAATGAGGCAGATGGCATAAGGTATGAATGTTTTTTCGGTCTGTTCGTGGAGCAGCCAGGTCCCTTTGGAACCCCCAGCTGTTGCAGTCATGCAGCAAGTACTTTATTCAAATAAAAACACCAACCCCCAATTGTGGGCTGTTGTCTGGAAAGTGAAGTGGTTAACCAAATGTATCTGCTACTTCACCTTGAAATTAGTGGTACATTTTTTGAAGGGAATCTTTAAAATATAAACATTTTGAAAACTGGCCCTACAGACTTAAATATACGTACACAATTGTGCTCAAGACGTAAACTACACTAATCTGTGGAGCCAAAGGTCCATTTTTTAAAACCCTCAGAGTGAAAAGGCCTTTTAGGACATGTTCATTTGTTTAAACTATACAGACAGCGTAACCTTGTGACATCAGCTGATGAGCAAAACTAATGACCCATCTGTAGAGAAACAATGCAACAACAATACAACATGTAAACTGCATTTACAGACTTAGGGTGCCACCTACTGGGCTTGTATTTGTAGTAAAAGAGGACCTTGAAGGATTAAATAAACGACATATCATCTGTCAACAACTGACAAACATCCACTTTGATCTATTCAGTATACAGTAAGCTATGACCACTTAGCACTGGATTAAACAAAACCTCACATCAAACATTAAACAGATGTCTAGAGCATATTGCCTATATTTATATAGGTCTCAGTTTTAAAAAAAAAGGTGCATTCATTGATCAGTTATTTCAATCTTTGTGCCTTAGAGAACACTCTGCGAAAGGATGACCTTGCATCTAACAAACCTATGGAGGCAGAGGGATTCCATTTCAGAGAAACAGATGGAAGTTTTAATGGCACTGTTTAACCTGAGATTCAAATCTGTGGCCTTCAGGTCAAGAGTCAAGAGCGATGCCCTCCACATCGAGTGCTGCCCAATGAAGTGGTATCCCCAAGCACCACTTACTCAACGATGCTCTTTCATCCCCGAAGAGGCACTTAATAAGCGGCGAGGTTGCACTTTCCCCTTTATAATCAATATCTCAGCAGCAATGATTGGAGTGAGTACAGTCACTCACCACACTCAGGTCTGGGCAGTAGTCCGGACTATTCACGATGCCTGAGATCCAGAACATCCGTTAGCAGCCTGCGATGTCTGAACACGTTTGATTCTGCATTTTGATGCCTCCACAGTCACGCCTCAGCAGGGGACTTCTTTGTGGTTGTAAAAATTATTTTATGTTTTGGTTAATAACATTTTTTTGTTGTGACGCAGAAGACAGATAATCAGCACAAAACCTCTTGATTTATATGTTCAAGTCTGTCTTTCATCATAGTCTTTTTCCTACTCTCGCTTCCCTAACTACCCTACTGATCTCTATACTAAATTACTGTATCATTCTATACTAAGTTAATTATTGCTACCTTTGATTTTGGCTCTCACATTTTCTTCGTTAATATCTAAAACATCAAAAGAAATGAATGTATCTTTCAGTCCTGGGGTAAATTACAAAACAATAAAGCAATAAATAGATGCTTAAATAATACACTAGGATGAAGTTCCTCAAGCAGCAACGCTCAATAATTTATGAGTTTGTATCACAGGGGGTGGATAACGATCATATCCGGATTTTACATTTATTCTAGGCTTTGTCGTTGTGTATAATATCGGCATAATAATATGATTTGGTTGCTCCACACAATGTTTTGTCCAAGCAAGTATTAAGCATTATAAAAACATGCCGTGACTGGAGATCTCAACGCACAAAAAAAAAAAAAAACTCACTCAACTCGCTAAAAGATAAATAATGATTAATGAACAACAAAGAATGCAGGTATACTTTCCCCATCTGGGTCACTGAAAAGGTGTGTCTGTGCTCTGCAGGTGAGTGATTGGACAGCTTGTCCTGGCGTTTTGCTGATTTGCGCAGTTGCATTTGCGCAGGCTTTGTCCCGCCCTCCAGCCAAGACCTGTGAAGGGTTCACATAAATCACAAACCAAGAAAGAAAAAAGGAAAATGCTTTTAATTAAAACCTCCATTGATTGCTCCAGCTCAACCAAGGTAGGCTACCCTCCAAAGATAACCAAGGTTACCCACCTCTCTCGTCTAGACAATAGCTTAATAATTCAGTTCTGCCTCCTAATTCCACACTTTCTGGAAGAGCATACAATAGCATTATAACGCAATTACTCAAATCAGCAATCACAACACAAACATTCTCCTGTAATAAAAAAGAGGTTATAATGTGTTTTCCCCCCCCCTAGGGGACACCGTAAGTGTGACCTCATCATTTTGAGTAGTCAGTTGTGTACTGCTGTCTGCTGTACCACTCACTAAAAACCCATTTAAAAGTACAGGCTCTGAGACATGTATCACTTTCCACCTTCAGATGCTGTTGCATTCTGGCATTGGTTCAAAGAGCCAATCATCATCGCTCTACTCTTATAATGAGAGCTACCTCCATTGTTGAATAAAAGCCTTGAATCTCAGTTTTTGGGTGAGTGGATGGGCAGCTGTTAACAGCTCCATCGCTTGTAATATACGCAAATGAATTGAGTGGGTGTGGTGCCCGAGATAGAGGTGGAGGAGAAAGGGACAGGTGAGTGTTTTTTGTAGGGTGGAGACATTTCAGGCCTGTCAGAGGATGCAGCCAGAGGATCGGCTCCCTACGGGCAGCGTGGATGCAGCGGAGTCATTCCGCCGGGGTCTGCGGCCTGCTCAGGGGCGTGTCTGTTTACCGTACTTCCTCTTTATCAGCATACTAAGCCTGCATTTAACCTTTTTACCCTTCAGCCCGGCGAGCTGTGTTCATCCATCGCTACTGCGAGGAGTGCTTTTAGCCCCGTTTAATCCCCACATAGGAAAACCGTTTTACCCTCCAGCTCACAGTGTTCATTCGGCTGTGGTGTTCTGTGAAAAGGTTTTGCTCCGGATACATACACTAGAGCAGTCTTTTATAAACCAACCATCACATGCACAACACAGTGCATCAGGACCATCAATTCACAGACAAGTTCTTTTATTTAGGAAGGAAGGAAATAGACGCGCAGTGCGAGAAATGAATTACAAACACAGCGGACTACTTTCAGCTCTTAACTGCTTAGGACTGTGTGAAATTACCAGGCCTCTTTTTGCTTGTCCCGCAGTTGTAAATCAAGATTGTTTTGATGAAGGAGACGGATAAAATTGCTATAAAACCTGGGCGGCAACTTATGTCATAATTTACATTATACAGTACCCTTGGCTATAGAGCCATAGACTGTCTGAAGCTCTTTGTTGATGTTGAATACAAGACAGCAGCTGTGGATTTGGAAGTAATTGCATTTGGAGCCCAAAAAATGTGCTGTAATCACTTTATGTCTGATGACATAACGTCAGGAAAGATGTATCAGAGGATCTTGTTTGTTTCTGTAGTAGACAGATGTAGGGGCCCTTAATGACATTTTATTATAGACATGGTGTATTTTCAAAAAAATAAATGAATAAATACATTATGCAAAGTAAATGTGTTGGGAAATAATTGAATCAGCGCCATCAGTAAACAAAGTAAGACTGCTCAGTGCAAAGGATGGAGAGTACAAAGAAAACAAAAAAAAAAAAACGTGTTTGACTGAGTCATGTTCATCGTCCTTCAAGAGGCTCGAAATGAGACGACTGAAGGGCGAAGTGACGCCAATGCATCCCGGTGTTCTGTGTCAGTACTCCTCCGCTCAACCGGAGGGCGCTCAGCTTGTCAGCACAGAGTGTCCTCTGGGACCGCGTGAATGAGGCCCTGTGATTGGCCAGTGAGCAGAAACTGAGGGGGGTGTCACCAAGCATCACCGGAGCTCACAAACAGAGTGAGCGGCACAAACCTGAAGCATTTCATTCCCTCTTTGGAATGTGTTTCCAACACCCTGAGAGACTACTGCGACGAAAATAACGTGTTACCAACCCTTTAAGGACACTTGGAACAAACGACTGAACTAATATGACATCTCCACACCCACAATTATGAGAGCGTTGAATTATCTGAGTAAAATATGTACTGTACGTACGTGTGGTAGTGTTTAATCATAGGTGACATATATGAGTAAATAGCTCTGACTGGGGAGCAGGAATCGCACATGCGCAGTGCGATGAAGATGATGGTGAGGAAGGTGAGCTTCCTGTCTGCTAAGTTAATACCTCCTGATGATGATGCCCAGTTGTAGCATTTAATGAATGACTTTAAACTTTCTCCGGAGTATCAGTCCCAATTTACGAGTGGATTAATTCCTGCCTCTGTTGCTATCCTGTGGTGCAGTCAAATAAATTTGCCACAAGTGTACTCTAGTTCCCATTAATGGTTATGAAAGGTAACAACTAATCAATGTGAAGTTAATCGAAAGTGAAAGAATTTGACCCATTCATGCATGTAAGGTGAGCTGTAGATTATATCTTTTGATCATATGACTGGGCTCGTTCTGCCCTGGATAATTCACTGAGCTGGATATACTCTATATATACGTATATACTGTATATTATGTTACCCACTTTGCTCAGAACAAACACAGCTATAAAGGCATATTATTACAGCCCTGGAATTCCGATTGCTAACATGATCATTATTAGTATTAAAGTAAACACATTTGGGTAGCTACTTGTGACTATTATACTTCATCAAAGCTGAAAAAAAACATATTCAAAAGTAACATCATGAACTAAAAGTGACAGCATACATTTTTCAATCTAACTTGAATATGGGGTGGTGGAGAATTTAAAAAAATAATAAACTTTAGGTTTATTTACCTTGACTGTACAGTGTTAACATAAACACAAGTTTGATTTTAATATATACTGTATATATACAGATCCTTTCCAAAAAATTAGAATATCATGGAAAAGTTGTTTTTTTTTCCAAAATTCCATTCAAAAAGTGAAACTTTCATAGATTATAGATTTATTACACACAAAGTGAAATATTTCTAGCCTTTATTTGTTTCATTTTTCATAATTTTGGCTTACAGCTCCAGAAAACCCCCAAAACAGTATTTCAAGAAATTAGAATAGTGTGTCGAAAATCAGCATTTACTTCAGTTATTTCAGAGAATGAATGTTTTAGACTGAGTGTCACACTATCATCTAATTTACTCAAAACACCTGCAAATTTTATCTCAGTTTGGTTCAGTATGGGGAAGACTGCAGACTTGACAATTGGCCAGAAGACCATCATTGACACCCTCCAGAAGATGGGTAAGCCACAAAAGGTCATCGCTAAGGAGGCTGGCTGTTCACAGAGTGCAGTGTCCAAGCATATCAATAGAAAGTTTAGTGGAAGGGAAAAATGTGGCAGGAGAAGGTGCACAAGCAAAAGAGATGACCGTAGGCTTCAGTGGATTGTCAAGCAAAGACGATTCCAAAATTTGGCGGAGATGCAGAGGGAGTAGACTGAGGCTGGAGTCAGTGCTTCAAAAACCACCACGTACAGACATATCCGGGACATGGGCTACAACTGTCGGATTCCTCGAGTCAAGCCACTCCACTCATTCTCTGAAATAACTGAAGTAAATGCTGATTTTCGACACACTATTCTAATTTCTTGAAATACTGTTTTGGGGGTTTTCTGGAGCTGTAAGCCAAAATTATGAAAAATGAAACAAATAAAGGCTAAAATATTTCACTTTGTGTGTAATGAATCTATAATCTATGAAAGTCTCACTTTTTGAATGGAATTATGGAAAAAAAAACAACTTTTCCATGATATTCAAATTTTTTGGAAAGGATCTGTATATATATATAAAATAGAAATAAAAAATAAGCTAATATGTGTTGTTAATTTTTTTATTTAAGAAGATTACTTTTTATATTTGTGCATGAGCCTTATTTGAAAAAATACAATTTTAGCTAACAAAAATAGAACACGGCACAACAGTGTGATACATGTTTCTGTGGATAAAGATATTTGACTTGGCTGTGAGAGAGTCTGTGTATTTTACAGTGAAAGCATGCAGGTAAAAGGCAATCAATAAGGTCCAAAGGAAAAGCTTATATTGGAAAATGTTCATATCTCCCCTTGTAGAATGAAGTCCCAGGTTTATGAATTGAAAATCCTCCAAATTCAGTTAGCCAAGTAAGAAATCGGAGACAGAAAGTAGTTGTTTGTCAGGCGCACTGTTAAGGCGTTTTCTAAGGTCTCATTGTCAGAGTATTAGAAAAGTATTTGAGAGTGTCTATATTCTCCAATTTTTAAAAGTTAGGTGACAACCAGAATCAACATTTTTTGTGGGCTTTTAGTAGACAAAGCTAAAGGTGTGTGGTGCTGCCAGGGTGTAAATTTCAATACAGTACCTCTGAGATAACAAATTACACAAACCATGGGGATGATTTTCAGGACTATAATCTGTAGTCACACAAACACACCACTAGATGGCAGAATGTGCTAAGTAAATAACATCTCCCCTTATTATCTTTGGATCGGTAGGGGGCGGGGCCAAGCATCTTGGATGAGTAAGTGCCATATTTTTTTCCCCTATGGATATTAATTAGAGGCCAAGTCACCATAGTACTGGTTTTTTCTACTGCCCAGGTGGCTATAAAACCCACATAGTTTATGGAAAACTCAAGAAAATTGGCAGGTTTTCAGCCAATAATTTTGCCTGTTTGCATGTAATATGTCAAAATTGGGTAAAAAAAAGAAGTAATAATCATCTGTGACCGGTAGCTCCATAGAGTGAAGCGCAATTGGCGATTGCGTCGCCCAGGGTATGGGAGGGTTCAATCGGTTAGGGGGTCCGCATTTCATTGCTTCTAGTGACCCCTGCTGGTCAAGCAGGTGCCTGTGGATTGCACGTCAAAGCTGCGTATGAAAGGAGTTCTTCACTCTCCCAAATCGGCAGTGGGGTTTGCACATGAATGTGGCTGCAGTTGCAGATAATTGGACATTCCAAAATTATGGTGGGAATTGGACATGATCAGCCCCACATTGGGTTACAAATTTCTAAGAAAAAAATAAATAAAAATAAAATATATATATATGAAGTAATTATTATTGAAAAATAAGCAAAAACCATGTGAAATGTATACAGCACCAGCAAACCTGTCTCAAAGATACCACGATGATACTTTAGTATCCTGGATAATGCACAGTGTGTTCCAATACACATCAAAAGAAATCAGATGGACATCTGATGTACATGGATAATCAATGTCTCGCTTGCCAGTGCAATTTAGAATAAATTGGATGGCAGACAGGGCCTCTATGTAGACCCTGGAATGCATACGCTTGCATTAACAGCAGGAAAGAGAGGTGATGGATTTTGTTGAACTGAACACCTACTTTTATCGATGTTTACATCTACAGCAGCGAGTTCCTCTCGTGAGGGTGATTTTATATTCCGAATGAAATATAAAAACTTCTGAATGAATGACCACAGGAGGAACACATAAAGCATTTTATATCCGCTATCTGTTTTAAATAGTAACCCTTCCTCCCATGGATCATTTTGTTTTAGAAGATTTCAGTTTATCATCTGTTTTCAGATATCAAATACAGTTTAATAATGAAAAAAATGACACTTCAATCAGCCGAGGAATT
The DNA here is from genome assembly GCA_029718625.1 of Synaphobranchus kaupii. Taxonomy (NCBI): domain Eukaryota; kingdom Metazoa; phylum Chordata; class Actinopteri; order Anguilliformes; family Synaphobranchidae; genus Synaphobranchus; species Synaphobranchus kaupii. Next base: position 115,577,991 of record CM056378.1, read on the forward strand.
AAAATGTTGAATTGCTGTAGAAAATTAGACAGAAGTAAGGCAAAATGATTAATTACACAACAAGCGGGGAATCATTATTAATCTTACAAAATTATTTTGATGCAGGAGAAAGAGGACTCATTTCCCACAGCTGAAAGCCTCCAAGCTGCACAAGGATGATTAGTGCCAACTTCATTAAAAAAGTTGAACAGATCCAGTGGATGCGTGCTGCACCGTTAATTTGAAAGGCTCTCTCCCATTGTGGGAGCAGACAGAGGTTAGGGGGACGGCCTGCTGGATGCTGAATTTTAATTCCTCCCAGCAGCTGTAGGGCGGCTTTTCTGGCCTCTTCAGCAAGAGTGGTGCAGAGCGGGTATTTAGCCATAGGTATGAGGACAGAGTTAGCACAGACGGTATGAGGACAGAGTGTAGCAGAGTGGTTAAGTTGAGCAGGGATGAGGACAGAGTGTAGCAAAGTGGTTAAGAGTGGAGATGAGGACAGAATGTAGCCGAATGATTAGTGTGTATGAGGACAGTGTGTAGTAGAGTGGGTATGAGGACAGTGTGTAGCAGAGTGATTAAGTAGAGTGGGTATGAGGACAGTGTGTAGCAGAGTGATTAAGTAGAGTGGGTATGAGGACAGTGTAGCAGAGTGATTAAGTAGAGTGGGTATGAGGACAGCATAGCAGAGTGATTAAGTAGTGTGGGGATGAGGACAGTGTAGCAGAGTGATTAAGTAGAGTGGGTATGAGGACAGTGTGTAGCAGAGTGATTAAGTAGAGTGGGTATGAGGACAGCATAGCAGAGTGATTAAGTAGAGTGGGTATGAGGACAGTGTGTAGCAGAGTGATTAAGTAGAGTGGGTATGAGGACAGTGTAGCAGAGTGATTAAGTAGAGTGGGTATGAGGACAGTGTGTAGCAGAGTGATTAAGTAGAGTGGGTATGAGGACAGTGTAGCAGAGTGATTAAGTAGAGTGGGTATGAGGACAGCATAGCAGAGTGATTAAGTAGAGTGGGTATGAGGACAGTGTGTAGCAGATATGACTTGGCATATACCGTTTCGGTGATCGGTGATCGGCCCCAAAAATGCTGATCGGAGCACCCCTATTCAAAACCTCATTGTACTGTGTACTGTACAAACTACTGTGAATATTGTACATAGCACTTTTCTATTTACTTTGCTTTTATGGCCTTTTATCCATTTTCATACTGTTAATATGTTAAATATTTATGTATTTATGTTTGTATCTTTAATATTCTGAATAAACAATTTAACTGTTAAAACGTTCATTCTGACCTGGACTGTATCCATTTATTCTCATGCTATTTTATTTTGTTTTAGGGGTGCTCTTAATATTACTGGTTGTCGCCACCTAATGGCCATTTATGTAGTGTAGCTACAGGCAGTTTGCTATAATAGTGTACAGATTTATTTAGATTTTATTGGGTACAAACACATTTATTTATAATCTTACTTTTCTCTATACTACATGGGTATTGAAGATTTGCATGACTATTTAACTACCTGCAAAACTACACAGTAAGGGGACACTATACAATAAAGGGTAAATAAAAGGCATTATCTCTCAGTATATTGGTTATGATAGAACAGTAGAATAATATTGAAGCAGAAGAATAAAATGGAAATCTGAACAAGTGCTACAATCTTGAGGGGATATTCAACCATACAGTTTGGAAATGTATAATGCAACATTTAATATATGTACAGTGCCTTTGGAAAGTATCCAAACCCATTGGATTTTTTTTCAAATTGTGCTATGTTGAAAGCTCAAATTAACATTTCAATTGACTTTTTTTGTTACTCATTCACATGAAGTGCTCTATAATGTCAAAGTAGAGAAAAAAATACACCCTTTGCTGTAAAGGCTTAAAAATAAGCTCTGGTGTATCCAATAGTGAAATATCTAAACATTTTACTCCACTTTGACATTATAGAGCACTTTGTGTAGATGAGTAACAAAAAGCCCATTTAAACATATCTTAATTTGAGCTGTCAAACAGAAAAATTTGAAAGGGTGTTCATACTTTCTGAAGGCACTGTATATGATTACCTAGAATCAGGGGCAGGTATAAAAAAAAGGTTAGGCTAGGGTTAAGGTTTGGTCGTATAAATACACGTGTGTCTGCTGTACGCGGCAACAACAAAAAAAAGTAAGCCTTGATGGCTGGCCCCCCTCCTCTGGGTCTGTGCCCCAGCCTGGCCCCCCCATTCAAAATGTTCTAGACACGCCCCTGGGTATGAGGACAGTGTAGCAGAGTGATTAAGTAGAGTGGGTATGAGGACAGTGTAGCAGAGTGATTAAGTAGAGTGGGTATGAGGACAGTGTAGCAGAGTGATTAAGTAGAGTGGGTATGAGGACAGTGTAGCAGAGTGATTAAGTAGAGTGGGTATGAGGACAGTGTAGCAGAGTGATTAAGTAGAGTGGGTATGAGGACAGAGTGTAGCAGAGTGATTAAGTAGAGTGGGGATGAGGACAGTGTAGCAGAGTGACTAAGTTGAGTATGACTATGACTATTAGGACAGAGTTAACAAAGATGGTATGAGGACAGAGTGTAGCAGAGTGGGTTTGGGGATAACCTCACCTCTGCTAGCACAAAGAAGAGAAAATAAATTAACTTCCTCTTCAGTTTCTTCAGCCAGACCAGCATCTTACAGCTCTCATTTTTCTCTCTGGTCCTCTATCTGTTTTTGACAACAATATATGAGTTTATTTGTCTGGACTGGACTGATTGACTGACTGACTCAATCACTCACTCACTCACTCACTCACTCACTCACTCACTCAACATGCAGTTTCCACAGTAACTGGAGCCGCTCAGTAGTTTGCTAGAGGGCGAACAGGCTAGCAGAGTACCCGGTGAACACTAAGCTCAGTAGTGTGCCAGGTGAACAGGAACAGTAGGCCTACCCATTGACCAGTAAGCTTAGTCGTGTGCTAGAGAGAGCGAATAGGCTAGCACAGTAGGCCTACCCATTGACCAGTAAGCTTAGTAGTATGCTAGAGAGCGAATAGGCTAGCAGGGTAGGCCTACCCATTGAGCAGAGTGATTAAGTAGAGTGGGTATGAGGACAGTGTAGCAGAGTGATTAAGTAGAGTGGGTATGAGGACAGTGTAGCAGAGTGATTAAGTAGAGTGGGTATGAGGACAGCGTAGCAGAGTGATTAAGTAGAGTGGGTATGAGGACAGCATAGCAGAGTGATTAAGTAGAGTGGGGATGAGGACAGCGTAGCAGAGTGATTAAGTAGAGGGTATGAGGACAGTGTAGCAGAGTGATTAAGTAGAGGGTATGAGGACAGTGTAGCAGAGTGATTAAGTAGAGGGTATGAGGACAGTGTAGCAGAGTGATTAAGTAGAGGGTATGAGGACAGTGTATAGCAGAGTGATTAAGTAGAGGGTATGAGGACAGCGTAGCAGAGTGATTAAGTAGAGGGTATGAGGACAGTGTAGCAGAGTGATTAAGTAGAGTGGGTATGAGGACAGTGTAGCAGAGTGATTAAGTAGGGTGGGTATGAGGACAGTGTAGCAGAGTGATTAAGTAGAGTGGGTATGAGGACAGTGTAGCAGAGTGATTAAGTAGAGTGGGTATGAGGACAGTGTAGCAGAGTGATTAAGTAGAGTGGGTATGAGGACAGTGTAGCAGAGTGATTAAGTAGAGTGGGTATGAGGACAGTGTAGCAGAGTGATTAAGTAGAGTGGGTATGAGGACAGAGTGTAGCAGAGTGATTAAGTAGAGTGGGGATGAGGACAGTGTAGCAGAGTGACTAAGTTGAGTATGACTATGACTATTAGGACAGAGTTAACAAAGATGGTATGAGGACAGAGTGTAGCAGAGTGGGTTTGGGGATAACCTCACCTCTGCTAGCACAAAGAAGAGAAAATAAATGAACTTCCTCTTCAGTTTCTTCAGCCAGACCAGCATCTTACAGCTCTCATTTTTCTCTCTGGTCCTCTATCTGTTTTTGACAACAATATATGAGTTTATTTGTCTGGACTGGACTGATTGACTGACTGACTCAATCACTCACTCACTCACTCACTCACTCAACATGCAGTTTCCACAGTAACTGGAGCCGCTCAGTAGTTTGCTAGAGGGCGAACAGGCTAGCAGAGTACCCGGTGAACACTAAGCTCAGTAGTGTGCCAGGTGAACAGGAACAGTAGGCCTACCCATTGACCAGTAAGCTTAGTCGTGTGCTAGAGAGAGCGAATAGGCTAGCACAGTAGGCCTACCCATTGACCAGTAAGCTTAGTAGTATGCTAGAGAGCGAATAGGCTAGCAGGGTAGGCCTACCCATTGAGCAGAGTGATTAAGTAGAGTGGGTATGAGGACAGTGTAGCAGAGTGATTAAGTAAGTTAAGTAAGCTGACAGCAAGCTTAGTCGTGTGTTAGAAAGCAAATAGGCTAGCAGAGTAGGCCTACCCATTGACCAGTAAGCTTAGTCGTGTGCTAGAGAGCGAATAGGGTAGCAGAGTAGGCCTACCCATTGGACAGTAAGTTCAGTAGTGTGCTAGAGAGCAAAAAGGCTAGCAGAGTAGGCCTACCCATTGAACAGTAAGCTCAGTAGTGTGCTAGAGAGCAAATAGGCTAGCAGAGTAGGCCTACCCATTGACCAGTAAGCTTAGTCGTGTGCTAGAGAGCGAATAGGCTAGCAGAGTAGGCCTACCCATTGGACAGTAAGTTCAGTAGTGTGCTAGAGAGCAAAAAGGCTAGCACAGTAGGCCTACCCATTGAACAGTAAGCTCAGTAGTGTGCTAGAGAGCAAATAGGCTAGCAGAGTAGGCCTACCCATTGAACAGTAAGCTCAGTAGTGTGCTAGAGAGCGAATAGGCTAGCAGAGTAGGCCTACCCATTGACCAGTAAGCTTAGTCGTGTGCTAGAGAGAGAATAGGGTAGCAGAGTAGGCCTACCCATTGGACAGTAAGTTCAGTAGTGTGCTAGAGAGCAAATAGGCTAGCAGAATAGGCCTACCCATTGAACAGTAAGCTCAGTAGTGTGCTAGAGGGTGAACAGGCTAGCAGAGTACCCGTTGAACGGTATAACTTTTGGGCTCTTGTTTTGAAAGACGCAGTGTTTTTTTATGTACTTGCACTGCAGTAAATGCATCATCTGCAGCCTAAAAGAACGAGAAATAAAGAAAAGAAAATCAATATCTCCCTCACCCTCCATCGACCTGCCTGCCTCTCTTCAGCGCAGTACCTGGGAGCAGCAGGGGAAGAGGAAGTGCGGCGGTATTCATGTCCCCTCCCCGCGCAGTCCGCAGTGCACGCGGTTTATTTACTGTGTGCTTGAACAGCAGACTGTGTCTGCTCCGCCTGATTCACAGGGAGAGCGGGAGAGCTACAACTCAGCCACTTAATCTATCTCCCCGCACAGCGCGCGCTACGCAATACCCATTCTTTTCTTCACATCAGAGCCAGCGCTGTACTGCTGCGGGTATTATTTCCCCTTTTATCGAAGGCATTACTCATCTTTATTCTATTCCATCTCTTGTCTGCAGCGTTGGCCAGAGGATGTGTAGCGCCGTGGCGCCTTTTTAACTGCAAGCCACAATATCAGCCGGATTAAAATGTACAGGAGGTACAGTGTGTGTGCGCGCAGAACTGTTCTGAAAGACGGGAGGGAATAGGATGTGAATTCTTGCCGTGTTCTTGATGGTCCGGCACTTTATTCATTCAAATAATCAGGGAAAAGCTTTGTGCACCATGCATCTTACACCCAGCCCCCACCCACTTTCCAAAAAAATAAAAATAAAAACCCAACAACAAAACGTCTTCCAGTCCTGCTCCTGTGAAATCGATAACAGGCCTCTCGTTTTAATAAGCATTTTCAGTGGAATGGAGGAAAAAATACGACCATTTCTTCAGCTTCATTTTTAGTTAAGGTTGTAAATCTCAGAGGCTGCTCTCAGTGGACTGTGTGCTCCAAATGAATGTGATGGGATCTGTGCCCACAGTGTAATACCTGACTTAGATGAAATGGACCCTTATGTCTACCGCAGAGACCTGCAGAAGCACATGAGAGATGAGGCAATAGTAGGGCTGTGTCCAAATCTTGCTTGTTGAGTACACAGGATGAGAAAGTTGTTAAGTAGGTAAAATGTTCTCTAAATGTAGTGTACTTAAAATCCCCGGCTCATATGCTTATTTCTGGGTTTTTGCAGATTATAGTATGGAGGATATTTTTTGCATACTGCATGTCGTGCACAAAACAGTCTGCAGTGAACGGTACACAGTATGCTAGTACACAGGACGCAGTAGATAGGGCTCTGATTAAGACACAGACTAGCAGTCTTTAGTCAGCGGTATATGGCAGTCATAATAATAATAATAATAATAATAATAAACTTTATTTGTATAGCACCTTTCATACATAAAATGCAACCCAAAGTGCTTCACAACAATAAAAACAAAATACAGAACAGAAGCAATAGAAGAAAAATAGACATAGAAGACAATAGAACATTTACAAGACAATATAAAAGGAAATACGATAAAAACACTGGTGTGTCTGTACACTAATGTCTCTCTGTACACCGGTGTCTCCCCAACAAACACTCCTACCACAAACAGCCTACTACCTGCCATCTGCTACGCACCGTATAGCCTCTCTCTCTGGGTGATAATATACCTGCCAGCACCGCTGCAGGTGCCTGCCAGCTCCGCTGCAGGACTTTTGTCCCTCCTTCGAGGTATATTTGCCCATGGGTGGGAGCAGCATACAGCCTCCACAGTTTGAATCACTCTGCAGAGTGACGGACCCGTCAGTCCCTAGTCAAACTTTTAAGTTGAGCGCCCTACTGGCCTCTTTTTTGATTTTCATTTGCCCATGGGTGGGAGCAGCATACAGCCTCCACAGTTTGAATCACTCCGCAGAGTGACGAACCCGTCGGTCCCTAGTCAAACTTTTAAATTGAGCGCCCTACTGGCTTCTTCTTTCACCCCCCTTTATAGAGGACTTTTCAAGTGCTCAACAGATAACAGCAACTGAACATCAGATGAGAAAAAAAAAAAGATAAAATAAATAAATAAATAAAAGTTAAAACAGCTTCAAAAAGATAAGTAAGCTTAAAGATAAATAAATTAGAAAAGAATGAAAGAATAGAAGAAAAAATAATAATAATAATAAATAAATAAATATAAAAAATAAAAAAGAAGAATAGAATTTAAAAAATAGAGATAGAATGAGAAAAAATACATTTAAAATAATAAAAGCCTTTGAGGTACATGGTAAGCGAACACTCTAGTAGAACACTCTAGTCAGAAATGCTAGGTACACAGGGAGCATTTCCAGTATTTAATTTAAAAGCCTGTTCGAACAGGTAGGTTTTAAGCATTTAAAAAAAAATGTTAACAGAGCTTACATCTTTAATGTGTCTGGGTAGGGTGTTCCATAGCTTTGGGGCATAATAGCTAAAGGCAGCTTCCACGCTCGTTTTGTGCAGTACTTTGGGAACGGTTAAAAGGTCGGCACCTGAGGACCGGAGGGCTCTTGTTGGCTGATACGAAATTAGGAAGTCAGAGATGTATGTGGGTGCTGTGCCATTTAGAGCTTTGTAGGTGAGTAAAAGTACCTTGAAGTCAATTCTAAAGGAAACTGGGAGCCAGTGCAGGGTGGTTAAGACGGGAGTGATATGTTCTCTCTTTCTGGTCTTTGTTAAAAGTCTGGCAGCCGAATTTTGAATGAGCTGAAGTTTCTTTATTGACTTTTTGGGCAGCCCGGTGAAAAGGGCATTGCAGTAGTCTAGTCTGCTAGTAATAAAAGCGTGAACTAATTTCTCTGCATCCGCTTGTGTTAAAAATGGCCGTATTTTGGCAACATTTCTCAGGTGGAAGAAAGCCGTCTTAGTCACCTTACTAATATGGGCCTTAAAGTTTAAATCGGAATCTAAAATGACACCTAGGCTGCTCCCACCCATGGGCTAATACGTAAAAAGAGGCCGTAGTGCGCTCAACTTGAGGCTGTAGTGCGCTCAACTTAAAAGTTTGATTAGTGACCGACGGGTCCGTCACTCTGTGGAGTGATTCAAACTGTGGAGGCTGTATGCTGCTCCCACCCATGGGCTAATAATATTTTTACAAAAGTCCTGCAGCGTAGCTGGCAGGCACCTGCAGCGGACCTGGCAGGTATAATATCACCCAGAGAGAGAGGCTGTACGGTGCGTAGCAGATTGCAGGTAGCAGGCTGTTTGTGGTAGGAGTGTTTGTTGGGTATTTCTTTTGTGGGCCCAACCAGTATTGCGTTTTATTATAACTGTTTTAACTTCTTATTAACATTGTTTCAATTCTAATTTACTTTTTATATAATGTCTTTCTATGTCTTATGTAAAGCACTTTGAGTTGCCTAGTGTATGAAATGTGCTATACAAATAAACTTGACTTGACTTGACTAGGCTTTTTACTTCTGGTTTGGTTTGGGGAGCAAGGTCCCCAAGCTTACTAAAAAGGGTTTCTCTCTCAGATTTTGGTCCTAGCAAAAGTATCTCTGTTTTATCCTCGTTTCATTTTAGGAAGTTGTCACTCATCCATTTGTTTATTGCAGTCAGGCAGGCAGTCAGCGAGCTTAGGCCATCTGAGTCGGGCTCTGTTGGCTCCACAGAAATGTATAGCTGGGTGTCATCTGCATAACTATGAAAATTTACATTGTACTGGTTGATGATGTGACCTAATGGAAGCATGTACAGTGAGAATAGCAGGGGACCAAGACAACTTCCCTGAGCTACGCCAAAGGGTAGCTCATGTTTTGTAGATACATGGTCGCCCAAACTAACAAAAAATGTTCTCCCAGTTATATAGGTTCGAAACCAGTTTAGAGCATTTTCTGAGAGGCCGACCCAGTTTTCAAGACAGTCAATTAGGATGTTATGATCAATGGTGTCAAATGCCGCGCTTAAATCTAAAAGGATGAGGATTGACACTTTATTCGAGTCAGTGGTAAGTCTAAGATCATTTACTATTTTTACTAGTGCCGTTTCTGTGCTGTGATTTGATCTGAAGCCTGATTGAAACTTTTCTAAGATACAGTTCTCATTTAAAAAAGCATTGAGCTGATTAAAAGTCACTTTTTCTAAAACTTTGCTCATGAATGGCAGATTGGATATAGGTCTGTAATTATTAAGAATGTTGTTATCTAGATTTGACTTTTTTAGTAGAGGCTTCACTACTGCTGTTTTGAAGGCATTAGGAAAGATGCCGGTTTCTAATGAAGTGTTGATTATCTTTAGGATGGAAGGAGACAAACTACTATAGATGTTCTTGAGAAATTTACTAGGGATTGGGTCAAGAGCACAGGTGGAGGAGTTTGTTTGAGTTACGATCTTACAGAGTTCAGTTTGCGTAATATTGTTAAAGCATCTAAGAGTCGGCGGTTTTTTGTGAGGTGTGTCAGGCTTATTAGTTCTTATGACCATGCCTGTCCTAATCGAAATAACTTTATCTTTGAAAAAGCTTGCAAACTCTTCGCATTTCGGAGCAGAGGTTAGACTTAAAGTTATTAAAAAATGTGATGCTCGGTGTGAGGGAAACGGTGTGCTCCAGGCCTGAGCTCTCTCCTCACTGCAGAGCTCAGGTTACATTGCATGTAACGCGTGTCACATGGAACATGGACTTCAAGGACAGAGTTCATATCCCGTGCAAGACGTTATTGGAGGATTTTCCACAAACGGCTTAGCGTCCGCATCTATAAATTCCCACAATATCTGACCCCAAGTATGGATTTCCAATCGTTCTTCCTTTTCTTCTCAAACGGATGGAGACCCGCGTGCCACCGTTCAGAACAAGCTCGTTTCTGGCAGGAGTGACATGTTTTATTCATGAGTAACCTATTTAGAATATTTGTTCCAGGAATAACTTAATGGCTCTTGGTAAAGAGAGATGGTCTTCTTTAACCCCCCCCCCCACCTCTCTCTCTCTCAGGGGAGGGGGTGAGAAAGAGAGAGAGAGAGAGAGAGAGAGAGAGGGAGAGGGAGCGAGAGAGACAGTAATTCCCAGCGCACACACAATCTTTGTGGGACAGTCCACATGACTTTAATGAGCCCAGGTGTTTGTGATGCAGTTTGCCCGATAGCCTTTCAGCTCTAGGCCAGTGTGTAATGTAATGCTCTCCCGCCATCTTCTGTAAAGTGACACTTCTAGTGCACCAGGATCCCTGGGGAGTCAGAAGACTGTGCTGGTGCGTCAGCGAATTGGGCACTGGGGTGCAAAGGTATAGACTCTCCATACTTACCCACAACATCCTTCTGTACAGCCCAGCCTCTCCTCTTAACAGGGGTGTAGCACGGAATTCTGAGCCCTGTGCAAATACAGTCTTTGTGGGCCCCCTTAAAAATGGAGACGCCCCCCCCCCAGTCCCCATCTTGGGGCACTGAGTAATCAATTCCGCTATTCCCCCCACCATGACGCCCTTGCCTCTTAAATGCGACACCGCGGCCAAGAAGATGTGTGCCACTATAAGCCTTTGGCAGAGCAAAAGTCTGTTCATCGATCGCCCAGCTCTTCAAACTGTGTTTGAACTCTCTTAGCAGTGATCTGCCCAGATATATAATACCAAGCACTGATCCTCACAACTATCCTGCAGGGGAGAATTCCTTCAGACCATAAACTAGCCCTGATATTAACTAGGCCAGTGGTTCTCAACCCTGGTCCTGGAGTACCCCTGTGTATGCTGGTTTTTGTTCCAACCACAATTGCAATACTTGGAATTTTAACAAGCTGTTAATTTTTCCACATTATGTTAGTAATAGCTATGCATGCCATGAAGACTAAAAGTCCAATATTCACATTGTGCTGTATTGTAAACCATTAAAAGGAGGTAAAAAATGTTTTAACTGATCAGATTAAAGACTGAGGTGAATAAATAGGCTCATAATTGGTGAAATTGTGGACACATGGCCAATAAAACTAACCGTTTTGTAAATAATGAAGAATTCAAAGACAAAGCAAATGATAACGAGCCAAACCACCATTGTGTTAAGGAAAAAATGATGAAGGAACTTAAACTTGCGTTCAATTGCCTAATTAGGAGCCTAATCACCTGAGTTGTTACTTCTTCTTTGTAATTGTATGCAATATAGCACAATGAGCATAATGAACATGGGTTTTATTTTCTTCATGGCATGCATAGCTATTGCTAACATAACATGGCGTAAGAGAGTAAAGAGTTTAAAGTGTTCTCTCCATACAATAAAAACACCTAATTAAGAAAAAATAACAGCTTGTTAAAATTCTGGTATTGCAATTGTGGTTGGAACGAAAACCAGCATACACAGGGGTACTCCAGGACCAGGGTTGAGAACCACTGAACTAGGCTAATGTGAAACTACATTGGCCACAAGGACATATTTAACTAGTAATATATGAAACCAAGTGCATGTTATTTTGTACTTTGACCTCTCTTTGTTTTTTGTCCTTGAACTTAAATTTTTTCCTCAAGCTTGTAGCTATAGACTGTAAGTTTGTCCATTTTGGTATGCTGAATTTAATTATTTATAATTTTGGGTGCAATTTATTGGAACCTTTTTGTCAATTAATCATTATTCATATTATCATATTATCATATAAGTGGACTGTTTACAAAACAGGACTGGTTTAGAGCTGAACCCTGTATCCAACTGCCCCAAGGCTAAATAACTGGACCAAAGGCGAGTGGTGCTGAGCTTGCTGTGAGTCAACGGGAGGACGAAAGGAACACTTTGCGAACAAAGTATTAATGACGCACAAAACTGCACTTTACTCTACGCTGGTCAGAGGTCTGTCTACAAACAATGATGAGAGATCTTCCCATGGGAAAGACAGAGGAGTTCCTCAGAAACATGTCTGCTTCCTCTCAATGACGTACAGCAACAGCCCAGAGAAACCTTGGTTCCGCTTCCACTTCCAGTCCGACTTTCAAACAGCAAATACGTCACAAAAGATAAATGCAACTATTGTGAAAATAAACAGTGAAAAGTGTTCTGAGAACATTTAACAGCACAATCAGCTGTGATTGCTCTGAGCATAATAATCCCAAAAGCTCTGGTTAAAACCTTTGTTTTTTTCTTCTAATGATTCACCAGCAGCAACAGATTTTCACGTTTGATAAATGGGTTTATTAAAATGAATTTAGTGAACGGAAAGTAAACGAGGCAGCAAGAAAAATGCTGCCTTTCGGATTTAAAATGAGCCCAATAACGTGTTTCTGTGTCAAAAAGTATTTTTTTGTAACAGGTTGTGAATGTAGTACCAAACTGACACAATTTGTTCAAACACAAATGATGTTACAGATACTGATCCCCGTGAGTCAGTGGCTCCAGATAAACCAATAAATAAAACCGAAAGAAGAAGACAGCCTGTAATATACATGAATAATTTAATGTTTTAAAATAGTCAAACATAAATCATTTCTTCAAAAAATATTTTCTATATTCAAATATACTGAAATTATGGGACCTTAAAGTCCCTGCAGTGCTGTAGTCCGACACATTGGAGCTCAATCCTGGACGCTTCGCCTCAGGATTATTCAGTTCGTCTGCATTTTAAGAGCTGAACACAACTCACATCTAATCATCTAATGACTGACTGCACTCAGGAGCGGTCAAAGGGAACGTGTATATTTTCACAGCGACTCACAATGTGTGGATATTTAATAAGCAGCACGTCCACATTATAAGCAAGAACTTTTTTCTGCAGCACATTCACATTTTATATTTTCAACTTTTACAATGCAAAAAAAAGAAAATAATCTTCTATGCATCCATGTAAAAGTACAATAGATACAAAAACTTTCTTTTCGGACCATACATTAGCGAACGTGAATAAGATGAGCGATAACTCATAAAATGTGCACACTTGCTCATGTTCAATAAAATTTGCTCACATTCAATACTACACTACAGAAAGAATACACAGCTGAACCTTGATAATGTTATAACAACATGACACAGAGAGCAAGACTTTCTGTGAAAGTGAAAGAATTTATATTATTTGTTTGGCGTGTCAGTAGCCTTTGTTTGCAGCATTACTGCCGAGTGCTCTCACTCCCATACGTGCGCAGGTGAACAGCGAACCTACCTTGTCCATCCTCGCCCCTCCTCCCGCGGGTGTGTAGACGTGAGGCCTCATAGGGTGAAGAGTTTTTGCGGCAGTATACTTGCTGATTGCTTTATTCTCACTCCTCACAACAACCAGCTAAGACACTGCCACAGAAACACCCACATTGGCTTGGTTTCTTGAGGTCCCCGTTAAGACGCCGTCCCAGACACAATGACAGTGACTCGGTTCTTTAGGTCCCAGCTAAGACATTGTCTCAGACATAACCACAGTGGTTCGGTTCTTTAAGTCCAAGTTAAGACCGCAACCACAGTGACTTGGTTCTTTAGGTCACTGCTAAGACTGCCACAGACACAACCTCAGCAGCGAGGCATTGAAATTCCTCTTCTCCCCGATTCTCACTTTTCCCCTGTATGCCATTTTTTTTGGCAGTGAGTCTTGCGGTGAGCCGGGGGTCTCTCCCGGCGGCCTACACGTACAACGGTCTCGCAGCGAGGCACCGCCTGAGACCCCGTGGGCCCGTCTCTGGAATTTGGCGTACCCTCAGTGGAATGTCCATTGTTCTCTCAGGACTGTGTGCGACACGCGGGCTGGGATCAGCTGTGGAGGGACCTGCTCCCATCCGGCCCTCGGCTTCCTCAAAGAGGAAATCAAGGTCCGCATTTCTGCAAGAGAAATAATTAATTTTAAAGTAAATGACAAAAGACGGAACAAAGATGTGATTTATAAGAAAGTCAATCATATAAATCATATAATCATATAAATGTTTTATTTTTAAAAATTTATAAGCTATTGAGAATTTTTTTTTTTTACATTGACAATATACTGTAGTGTATGCTGGAGAGGCAACATCAAATAATTTGACAACACCATACTCCAGATATATATATCACCTGCCAATGACTAACCAAATAGTTTAGCTTGGGAACAAATCACTAGCAAATCACTAGTTTAAAAAAATAACTGTCCACAGCAGCCTATTAGAACCTAGGCAGGCTGTGTTTCTGAGAGGTAAGCTAGCGTGTAACTCACCATTATATGGTTCCTGTCACCGGGCAGAGAGAAGAAAGAGCGTGTGTCATCTAACACTAGCCGTGACACAGATATGACTGGGGCCCAGTCAGGTTAACAAGCAAGACGGCCTTTTAAGAAAGCCAATTCTCCTGAGATCAGCACTGCAGGAGGGAGGAGTCACTAGCCATGCTGTGTCGATATCGTACAGGAAGCTTAAAAAGGCAACTAAGAGGAACAGAGCCGGAACCTTCCACCAGTAAACAAAAAAACAAAACAAAACAAAAAAAAGAACCAAACAGGATGAAGGACAAATAAAGTAGAAAACAATCCCTCCGGTTGAAATTTTAGCTCATTATTTCCACTGCAGCTGCTTCTTAGGTGCGACTTTGGGGTTCGCCCGCTCGCTCTCCTTCCTGTGCCTCTCTCCGAGCACGGGACATGACATACACAACTTAATCCCGCCGTGCCCAGCCCAAGGAGCAACCGCCGCACCTTTGGGCACAGAAAAGTCACACCTTTCGTAATTGCCTCACACGCTAAATGCCACCAATCATACAAATCTCCTTCTGACTAAGAATGGTTAACTGCACTCAGAAATGAGTTAAGCCGGCATGGATATAAACCGGAGTTGGAATGTGTGTGTGTGTGTGTGTGTGTGTGTGTGTGTGTGTGTGTGTGTGTGTTTTTGGGGCGTGGCCAGATTTGTGACAGAGCGATGGAGGCTGGATTCCACTGCTATCAGCTGGTATTCCCCACAGAAGTTATTCGGAGAAGGCATGGCCCATTCCTTACACTCCTACGATGGCCCGCCTATTGACTGAGCCTCTTAGATATGAGGAAACACTGAGATAACAGAGAAAGTGAGAGAGAGAGAGAGAGAGAGAGAGAGAGAGAGAGAGAGAGAGAGAGAGAGTGAGTTTGAGAGAGAGACGAAGGAGGGATAAAGAGAGAGATTAGTAACCCTTGAGTCTCTGAGACTCACTTCTGTTCATTTATTCCGCCAAGGCCTGTAAGCTGTGACTGACTCACATCCGGGGGGAAGTTTTTTGCATAAGACCTCACAGCTCTACAAAATAGAGGTTCAGCCACACAGTCAGATGCCACAAACAGAGTCATAAATCTCCCCTCTGAGTCCTGAAGTTGATCACATTATGTACACTACTGGGAACTGACATACTGTAGCTCATAAGCATCAAAATGGGCATTTTTACATTAGTTTATAAGGTGGTCAATAGGTCTCCCCTCTAATGATCACACCCTGGGAGACAGCTGCTCTTCCAGTCAAAAAGTAAAAAGTCAATTCCTCTCATTCTGGTCTTCATGCATCACCATGAGAGCTGTCCATACAAACTAGATTGGGATGTTCCACTGTGCGTGACATAAAACCTGAAATGTGTCATTAATACCTGTTAGGGTGTGATGAGCACGAAACTTGTAAAACACAAGAACTAGAAGTTCAGCCGGAGGTGGTTCTGAATCCAGCTTTAAGAAAGTCTGAAAGGTTTTTGGCTTCCATGCTATAATCAAACACATGCTGTGTCCAATGTCTAGTGTTACGCATTCTCAGATTTTACGGAATCTCACTGAAATATTTCAGAAATAGTGCAGTGTTCAGATCTTATGGATATCTATTCTCCAGCAGTTATTCTCATGTCTGGATGCCGCTACAATTGAAAATAGTTAAGAAGGTTAAAAAGTTACTATGGCAACTCGCGTAATTAAAAAGAAAGTGAACTACACACTTTCGCAGCACATTTAACGAGCACTGCGCTCGTGGACTGAATGTGCAACATTAGCGTTAACGGAAATTCAGGAGATGGGAGAAAATCTCTCACCAGAGAGTTGCACTGCAGAGACTGTGGATGGAGTACAGAACTATTTGTCGAATGAAATGTCTATTCATTCAGCTTAACTACCCCTTGTCTTCTCCTTGGCCCTTTAAAAGTAGCACCCACACTGCAAAAAAAAAAAAAGCCTTAAAGTTTTAATCCTGTAATGAGACTTAAAATCATATTTGTTTTTCTCAAGTAGAAAATATAAGCTTTTTTTAAGTTACTGTTTGCTTGACAAGTCAATTTTTCTTGCCCCATTCGCAAATCTTGAAATGAGTCAAACTGTCTCACCTCATTGGCAATATTTTTGTCTTATTTACCAAAAAGTAATAGAAATACGATATTTCAGTCCAAATATAAGACTAAAATGCTTGTTGAGATTGACTTATTTTTTGCTCAGTACAGTAGCATCTGAAAAATCTTAATGATAGCTCTTACCTAAATATGAGTGACAAATAATTATAACCTGTAATATTTAGAGTGCATGTGTAAGAGGCTCACTTTAACCTCCCCGGCCATTCCCCTCCAACGGGCTCATTAGCAGGAACAGGCTATGTAGTCAAAGCTGTCCTGTTTTCTTTTTCTGCCAGCCTGGAGCTGTCTGACAGCACTCACTATCAGTGTATGCTAGTAGATACTCATGTACCTGTCCTCGATTACATCATCCTCCTCAGTGGCAGTTTGGAAGGGGATTTGGTCCTTTTTTTTGCCAAGAGGTGTCCTTTGCCGTTTCTCCCGTGTTAAGATGTGGAGGAGTTTTATCAGACTTTACTAGTTTTAACTATAACTTCTAGCTCCTCTGTTTCAATGGAAATAATCTAATCATTTTCCTGTTCTTTTCTTTCTTTTAAATCAGCAAACCTGTTTTTTAGCTGCATTGCGTGTAAAGGTGCTTATCATGAGGGCATGTTGGACCTAATGACACACCCGACCATGACCGGGCTTCCACAATAATGTCACACAATTGGCCTTGTCCTGTCAGGGGTATGGCAAATTTAATCAGTCAACACGCATCACTTCCTCCCAACCTTCTGCCAAGTGCCCTCACATTTCCAGTTGTTGTCAAGGAGAGATTTACTTCTCCTCCAATCACTGCTGGAGTTCTGTGTCTCTCATACACTGCCTAAAACAAAACAAAAGTCTCCTTTGCACCCGTCATGCATAATGCCCACTGTACAAGCCTCTGGAGGCAGTGTTATGATCTGGGGTTGCTTCAATTGGTCAGGTCTAGGCTCAGCAACGTTATGCAGCAATAAAAGAAAGTCAGCTGAGTACCTGAATGTACTGAATGACCAGGTTATCCCATCAATGGGCATATTCCAGGACGACAATGCCAAGATTCATCGGGCTCAAATTGTGAAAGAGTGGTTCAGGGAGCATGAGGAATCATTTTCACACATGAATTGGCCACCAGAGTCCTGACCTTAACTCCATTGAAAGTCATTGGGATGTGCTGGAGAAGACTTTACGGAGTGGTTTGACTCTCCCGTCGTCAATACAAGATCTCCGGCAAAAATGAATGCAACTCTGGACAGAAATAAATGTTGTGACGTTGCATAAGGTTGTTGAAACAATGCCACGACGAATGTGCGCCGTAATCAAAGCTAAAGGCGGTCCAACGAAATATTAGAGTGTGCGACTTTTCTTTTGGCCAGGCAGTGTATATAGTCACTGACTCAATACTGGGCCCTATTGTATAGTGATGACTTGTAAATTAGTTAAAAAAACATCCACAAACAAATATAATTAACAAGAGTGATATACCCTTCATCTTGGGAAATTCAAATAGCTGGATTGCCTACAGTGCAGGTGAGATTACACACTGTGTCTCAGTATTGTCTTTTATTGTCTGTACAACCTGATCCTTCCCAGTCTTCATTGCGCTATTTCTAGGGAATATGGAAGTCATGTCAGACCGAACATGAAGGGTATGAGTCACTGTCTCAACCGCTCAACTGATCTGCTAACTTGCTTTATCGCAGGAACTGACTCATCTGAGAACGCAGTCTTTTCCATCCAGAGTCTCAATCCGCAAACTGGTGAATGAGAACCTGAGGGCGCTCACATGAACGATGGACCTCTTTTGCCATCTAACCATCCGCAATGCGCTTTTTAAAATGTAATTGCTGTGTTGATGCAAAATTCAAAACATTTAGCGCAAATTTTCTTACAAGGATCAAGTACATAATTAGTAGATATCAACGGTTGCAATACTCAGCATGTTGTAACAAGGTGACCCTGTAGAATAGCAGGTAAGGAAAAGGTCAGTCAGGTAAGTCAGAGGTCCTTTGGGAATATCCCATTGTACCTTTCAACAAGATTCCTGAACTACCAGGTAAGTAAGCTACATAATAATAATAATAATAATAATAATAATAATAATAATAATAATAATAATAATAATAATATAGACAAATTAAATGTAGGGGAAGGCACAATGGATGTAAATGATTAGTTATTAATAATGAATTCCAAGTGTAATACTTTAAAATATGCTTTGTCATAGATTACGCATGGTTGACACTGTACAATACATCGTACACACAGACAGTTGATCCATTTCCACATGAGTTAATGTTTTGCACTATGAGTACCACACAAGGTTAAATATCTAAAGGGCAACATTCACATCACAGTGCAGATCTGACAGCTGATATGCCAAGAGAAACAAGGAAGACCAAATGTCCATCAGAACACAGTGAGCACCTGGTTCACAGGTGTCAGGTGTCTGTGTGGGCTGATGGACTCGACGCTTTGATTGTTTTCCCAGGGGAATGGAACACAGGGTATATTTGTCTGTTGTGAAAAAACCCTTCCCACTATAAAGACGCCCATTTACCATATTTAATTAATTAGACATCATACCAGGAACACTCCTGCAGACCCTCGAGGCAGTAATACAGCCTCTCTCTCTCTCTCTCTCTCTCTCTCTCTCTCTCTCTCTCTCTCTCTCTCTCTCTCTCTCACCCCCTCCCTTGTTGGCTCTGTTTCCCAGAAGTTGCTGCAGTTGCTAAATCGGTGTGTTGTGTGTGTGTGTGTGTGTGTGTGTGTGTGTGTGTGTCTCGTGAGCTCAATGGCTGCAGCCACATGACAAGAGGAATTTCTCTCCTTCTTCCTTCCTGGCTCTGATGCAACCCCGTGTTGTACAGGGTGTGTGTGTGTGTGTGTGTGGGGGGGGCGGGGGGGGGGGGGGGGGGTGGACAGTGACTGATGGGCTGATAGACACACACACACACACACACACACACACTGCTGGTGCAAGTTACTGGGGTCATTCTGCGATCAATTTTAGTGTAACATGGCAGGCCAGCCATGTCTCAGACATCTTGCCCCCCTGTAGACACGACTGATTATAGAATACGTACATACTGTAGAAAAGACACTGCCTTAATGCTAACCTGGATATGTGATAAAAAGTTGGCCTGTCTAAGGTGTAGTACAAAATATATTGATATGTTAATCATCATAATCACTATGTCAGCCTACTTTCTGCAGCAAAGCAGAAAACTCCAACGTGGGAATTGGGAAATGGTTTTTGCACAATTTCCAATGGCCACTTTGGGAGACTAATCCGAATAAAATTCTCAAGGTATTTATGAGAAGATTTATTCTAAGGCTGCAAGAATAAAAAAAGAATATGCACAATGCGCCATTTGGACTCAATGCCACGCTCAGGTCACGCTGTAAAATTTATATACTGGAGTCTACCAAAGTTTGATATGCCATAATGCGATAACAATTAATCCTGTCAACATTACAGTGAAGTAGATGTCCTTAGCCAGGGCTCCTACATTATCCACTTATTCGGCCTGATGTTTACTGACTCACCCCAGGCTAAACCTTCCCATGGGAACAACACCGGTGCCCCTCCTGTGCAGTCTGTAAGCCTCTAGTAACAAGCCCTCATCTATGGGGAATAAAAATCATGCTTAATAATTGGTTATTCTTTTGCTTTTGTGATCACAATGGACCAGTTGGATTTCTTGTTTAAAAAAACTGCACAGAAATGATTATGACAGAAGTGGATGCAGACACAGGGAGCACCGTTGGGAAGTACCTTAATAGAGAAAACCATCAAGATCTATTGCATTTGCTTGCTAAAGGTTACATGGTTTACCCACGGTATTTGACACAGAACACTTCACTCACGTTATAAATCACTGCTGTCAGAAGCTAAGCCAAATCTGGAAAGAGGTAACTGGATTAACTGAAAAGGTTCAGAATGAATCATGCATTTCTCAGTGCCTGGCTCTGCCATTCATTTTAACAACAGGTATGTCCATTACCAGGGTATGAAATCAACACCAGCCACCAGCCAAATGCTGGTAAAATTTTGATTGTGGTTGGTAAGATTTTTACTCTAGCAGCCACTTTGGCCAGTAACGAACCAGGTTGTGTTATAGTGTAAAAGGTAATGTGGCTGGTAAAATGTTGAAAATGGCTGGTGATTTCTAGAATCCATAAGCCACTCTGGCCAGTGGGTGCAAAAGTTAATTTCATACCCCGTCCATGACATAGTGCACTCTTTGTAGTCGACAGGTCTGACTTTCCTTCTGTTTCCTTTAAATAAAAAAGAAAGAAAGCACTGAAAGAAAGCTCCTCCTCAAAAATGGCTCACTCTGGAGCGCCTTGATCAATGCACGTCCTCAATGCACGTCCTCGTAACAGAAAGTATGTGCATGAATAATGAAAGACAACATTTTCTGCACCGGATAACAGAGAGATCAGCACACTCTGTTGGCACGGTTTAAGAGGAAGGGCTGTTACTTTGATATCTAACGGTCAGGCCTCTTCTCATACAATGGATTAAAGGACGGTCGAAAGTTTGATAATGAGAGCTGGCCATTCAGGCCTTCTTGGCTCGTAATTTTGCCTACAGTCTGCAGTTCATCTATCACTTCTGTCAAACTTGGTCTTAAACAGCCCAGGGGTCTCTATTTCCTCTATGAGGCCTGGTAAGCTGTTCCCTGCAGTAATATGTCTTGCTTCTTTTTCTCTCTGGATATACTTTCTTGCGTCAAAGTGGAATTTGACTTACCAAACTAAGTTCCTGAATTTGTCCTGAAAGCTGAATGAATATAACTTACTATCTGCAAATCCACGTATTCTCTTGACAACTGTAAAAAACCTCGACAAATGTATCCTTATTAGGTAGCTGGATTGATCTTCATTATCCGATGTACACAGACAAGGATATACCGCAAAACTTTTTTGTTGGGGGAATCCTAAGCCTGTCTTCATAAATTAACTGATGAAGAGAATATCAGAAGGTCTTGTTGCCCTTCACTTTGCTTCATGCCCCTTGTATTTGTAAATAGACAGTGCAGCATATATAACATTTGGAGCTGGCTATTTGGTGGCACATACGTATAACAAAATGTCCTTGATATAGAGAGATGACTTATACCAAGATAGACCTTTTTATATGTGGCCATATTCTTATTTAAAGCATAGACAAATGCTGAGCCGAGATGGGCTGTTTGCCTCATCAGATGCTCTAGTGTTATTATGTTTAATGACAGCAGTCCATGGACTCTATTTTACTTCCACTGGTCCATGGACTCTATTTTACTTCCACTGTGTACACCTATTGTTCTCAGCAGTCTAATGAAAAATGAGAAAAATGTCATTTTAAATATAGCTTGATGTTTATTCCTAGTATTAAATGAATGTACAGTATTTTTACCAATACAGAGTGGATGAAGCCTAGTCTTGACTATTAAAAATATCAGAAATTTGGATATTTTAACATGGTTAAAATAATTAATATAATTCCCATTTACAGATGCATGTATACCTTCCCTGTTCTTGCATATCTTTTTACTTGATTCAGACAAAGCATTATATTCAGATAATTACTCATTCAAAATGAAGAGGTCAATATTGGGTATACAGGAGCAAACAACTGATTAATCGATTACCTGTGTAGTCCTGCCCAAAGGTCTGGCTTTTTACAGTTTTCAGTTTATAGACCTACTACATAGTATGTGGTTGAATGCAGAAAGTATAGATCTCCTTCAGAAACATACTATTTGGTCATTCAATTAAAAAAAAACCATTACATGAAAGCGACACATTTCATTACACAAATTCAGAGGAAAATGGACTTACAAGATCTTACCCACAATGCACCGCTCCTGTCTGAGGCCTGGCTCGATAGCCTGTCAGGTAAACAGGTTGAACCGGCGCGTCGCTCTGTCAGACGAGGCAGATCTTCTTCTGTAAACCGGGAGTGTCTGCACGCTCTGGAGGACAACAGATACAAACCAGCACTGACTGATGGCATTATTACACATTTATATCCACCGTGCTCTAGGTGAGTTGGACAGGTGGACGTGGGAGTGAATAGTATCGTGATGTTGGTCGTTCTTCTTTGTTCTTCTCTTAAGTCATTGGTATGAGGACCTCACCTTGGCACTGCTCGTGTCAGAAATCAGCTTTGTGGAAAACAAGTCTGTCAGTTGAAATCAAAATCTACACACCCCTTCTCAGCCGTGACATACAAGGCCTATGTGAGGCCTATGTGATGGCTATGTGAGGCCTATGTGATGCCTATGTCAGTCCTATGTGATGCCTATGTGAGGCCTATGTCAGTCCTATGTGAGGCCTATGTGATGGCTATGTGAGGCCTATGTGATGACACTGGAAACTAAATGTACAACTTATCAGAAAAAAAGTCTAATTTCCTCCATTTCAAATGAGAACAATCACAGAATCTTAGTTTAAGAGAAAATACATGGAAATGAATCACTGGGTCAATGTTGTTGCTGGGGGGGGGGGGGCTGTGGGGGGAAGAAATTGAAAAATATGAAGCGGTTTAGAAAATATGAAGAAAAGAAAATCTAAATGCCACAGCTTTTGGAATTTCAAATACCAAAAAAAAACACAATTAAAGGTCCACCCCATTGCTCTGTTAATAGAGGCTCAATTCAATTCTATTTGTATAGAACTTTTTACATAGGCACTGTCACAAACTTTTCCTTCAATATGCACTTATTGTACGTCGCTTTGGATAAAAGCGTCTGCCAAATGATTGTAATGTAATGTAATGTTTTCCAGAGGAGAATTTGGTTAAAAAAAAAAAAACACACCTGAAACCCTTAAAAGTGAGCAAGTGAGGCGGAAAAAATAAAAAAAAACTCCTAGTGGGATGAAAAACTCAAAAGGTGGCAAGTCCCCAGTGGGAATAAATCTCGGTTGTGCGGAGTAGCACCCGTCTTCAAAAACGCACACAACCAGCTGCAAGCTCTTCTCACTCTGCAGTCCACCAGCTCAGCCACAGTCTCTGCCAGCTGTGCTGGAGGACGGCACATTGGGCACAGCAGACCGCAGGTAGACTGCAGGTGTAGGACTATCTAGAGCACAGGTGTCAAACTTCAGTCTTGGAGGGCCACAGTGTCTGCTGGTTTTCGGGGTATTTTCGGCACCAGCGGTTGATTTAAGTCATTGATTGGCTAAGGAGTCACACACATTGTTCTCAAGGCCTTAATAGGCAGGTGATTGCAAGGAAACCATAAAAATATGCAGTCTAGAGGAGCAGCCCTGCCAACTGCCAACTCCATCGTGTGTGAACTCCTTCCTGGGTGATGCTATTGCCAGTTGCGTGTAACTCTCGCTAGAGCGAGCACAGGAAGAGTTTGAATTCAGTTATAGACTGTGGAGCGCACTGTAGGGGCTTTAGCTTGAGGGATCGCCAAACTGAAGTCCTGGAGGGCTATTGGTAGTTCATATGTTTCTTCACTTAACCTTCCTATTTTGTTAGTATTTTACTGCCATTTGTGTTAAGGTGTTGTTATGGGTCAATATACAAAAAAACATAAAAGTATCTTTTTTTAAATTTTTTACATGTATTTCATAATTCTCAATGATGAGGTGTATGTTTGCTGAAGAAAGTCGCCAATTTGAAGTTATACGAAAACAAAGTAATTTTGGTCACATAGACCCTAACATAATAGGAAGGTTAGGCGCTTGATTTAAGTAATTGATTAGATTAGTCCACTCACCTTGTTGTCTAAAGCCTAAATTGGCTGCCGATTGAACCTGCAGACACTGGAGCCACCAAGCACAGGAATCTGAGCTCTCTGCTTTAGTGTTAATTATACACCACCCAGGAGCCCAGATTCTAATGCATTCTGATTCATTCTTATCCAGGCCGGTCATCAGCACTCCTGGGCCATTGTAATATGATGAATGGCGGTCTAAGCAACGACTGCTAACTGATAGGCGCACATCTATTCCTCCAACGCCTTAAAAAAAAGCTCTAACTGAAAGTCTTGTCACGCAGAACAATTCATCTCATTAAAGATTCCCATGGATGAACACTGCAAGCACGGCACTATTTAATTGAAATCCCCCTCCTCCAATTAATCTAAAGTAAAAACAATGAGAAACAAGTGTAAATTATCTCGTCATTTTATGTAATCGTAAAACTGACTATTGAAAGCATTAATCAGCCGCATATTTCTTAAAATGGCCTGTTGTGCAAATGCCCTTCTGGGTGACCTGCTCTGAAATTGGTTGGATCTCTGCACGTTTTGACCCAAAAAATATTACTGCAGCAAAAAATGGCTATTGATTTTACAGATGCCCAGAGCTTGTACTTTGGGACTTCAATTGAATTACCCCATGTAGATGAATATAATACTCAATATAATAATTGTAAATATTTAGTTTGGTGAGCGGTGGATTGCTTTTTTATTATTTTATAAAAAGCTATTCATGAACGCAAGTGAAATATCCATAAATATAAACGGCGGGAGAATTGGAACGAGGAAATCACAGATGATTGTTCTGACAATATTATTCATCCGACTGAACTGAGATTGAGCGGTTGTTGATTCGCTTACTCTGGTCACTCAGACATTTAGCATCAATATTTGATGAGGAAAAATCATGAATCACTTTAGAGGTCTGAAGAGTTTATGTTCATAATGTAAATGGACGCAGAAAAATTAAGAAACAGCTCCATAACAATTTCACATTCTGAAATTTTTTTTTTTTTTTTAATTGTCAAAAAGACTTTTGCTGCATCCCCCTAGAAAGAGTTGTTGACTGGCATACAGTGAATCATACTGTATGTAACTGTGTTTTTTCAGAATTTAATTGTATTGATTATGATTATAAATAGCAGCAAAACTTTAAATATGCATTTCTATATTAAATTGAATTTATTTTATATTGTGTAGTATCTATATTTTTCAAAGCAAGCTTGTAACAAATGCATCTTACAATACAAGCGCACCCAGAAAATCCCTTCCTTTCTAAGACAAAATGCTTCCCTTTTTTGTATAATGCATCTCCATTGTTAACCTGCATGAGAATCATGTAAAACGGTCTTTATAATTGTGGCTTGTGCTTCTGCAAATAACCTTTTGCAGGTACACTGAAGTGTTGAGTAATGATGATAAGCAGTAAACTAAAACAGAGTTATAATGTCCTGAGAAGAAAAAGTGGTGCATTGCAGTGTGTAACTGCACAATTTTTAATACATATACTGTATGTTTAAAAGAAAACTAGGCCTGTGCAGACCACCCATTCTGTGTATGCATATTCTGAAAACGCAGCGAGAATGCTTTCCAAATAGCTTATTAAACAAACACATGCAGGAGAATGCAATACGTGACATACCACAGAAATATAACTCCTTATGGGGAACAATGGCCACATGCACCTTTTGCTCACTTCACACTTTGTCCTCCTCTTTTTCTCACTTATCATCACGTGATGCCGATATATGCATCTGAGTAAATATTCAATAATGTAACAATAAAAATGAGAGTTACACAAAAATTATTTGTTAAGCTTAAATTTAAACTTTGATGTCACTCAACAATATTTTTCGATCAAAACTTGAATTTTTTCAGTCATAGCAAAAATATTATAGCGACTTAAACAGCAACCTTTCTCAATTCTAGTATCATATATTTTATACTTAAAAAAATCTATAATTTTTGCCCTATCATCAGCTGATGTTGATCACCACAAAATGCCAGTTATTGGGCAGTTATACCTATCAGCCAGCCCATATATTGGTCAACTTCTAGCAAATATTTTAGCTTAAAAGTCTTAGGAGTTCCTAGACCATAGGGCCCCATAAAATATCCAACTTTTCACAAAGAGAGAAGTTAACTACTCTTGTCCTTTCCTGCAACCCCATGCATTGCCCTCCCCCATGCATTTACACTTAGAGTACATGATGGAATGGGGGTAAAGATTTGTAATGATTCTGTCCACATTTATATTAAATGTTCAGCTCCACCTGAACACAGAACACATGTGCTCTCCACATGGAACAACATGCAGAAACATGCAAATGCACTGCTTTAAAAACACCCTGTCCCTGCCCACAATTTAATTATATGAATGGGCTGTCATAAGGGAGTGATGGCTAAGTATAGAATGGCCTGGATTCAATCAACATTTTTTTCATAGCTTTGCAACACAATTAAATGCAACCCCCAAATACATGCCAAAACACCCACTAGCCTCCATTCAAGGTTACTGCACATGGACAGCTAATTTGTGTGTGTGTGCATTACACCAGTAGATGTAATTATTTAAAAACAGAAAAAAATGGAGCCTTTGAATGCATATACAAATGTTTGTCCCTAAATTACAAAGGTGCATGCAAAATAAAATTGTTCTCAATAGGGCAACGTGAAGAAGTGTACAAATGCCAGCCAAATCCTGCTACTTTGCAATTTTGTTGAATATCCACATGATGCAGTTAATAAAATTGACAAGATTGGCTACACTGTGTCATAAAAATAAATTAAAATCTGTGAAAGACAATTAAATTAATTCAATACGGATAAGAACTTGTAAAAATAATCTCTCACATTTGTTGGAGCAGAATCCGCATTCAGAGGCGCTTGTTTTAAAATTACGATATTTAGGAAAGCCCTCCATACCCATCTGCAGAACATAAATCTGCTGTTTTATTACGGCCGTCAGAGTTCCAGTCTTATTTTATTAGCCGTAAATCCTTTGGTGAATTATAACAAAAGGGGCCCAGAGCCTTACGGCGCTGTAAGGCAAGCCCGTTTCTGCTGAAGTGGAAGTTCGTCACGAGGTAAGATTAACGGCGATGCTCTGCTCAGCGCCGGAGTTCTTCGCGCTTCAGTCTGCGGTCTGAGGCCACTGTACGGTACTGTACCGTACTGTACTGCATTCTGCTGGAGCGGTACTGGGACGGAGGGAGGGAGTGATGACCTTATCAACAAAATAACAAAGTCACCGCACTGTAACTCAGCAGGGACGGCGGAAAGAACTATGCGGCGTGCAGGTCACAGGAATGAAGCGGAGGAGGGGGTCGAGGAAGGATCCGGAACCTCGTGTCCCATTGCAGGTACCAGGTTGCAGGGCTTCTCACCTGCACACCTGCAATATCACTGAAAGGGGCTAGCATGGATCCTGTGTTGCGGCACAAATCACCCTTCTCATCACTGAGGCCAAATAAGGTTTCAAAATGAGATCTATTTGCATTAAACATCATTCTTTAAAAAAACGCAAAATACTCTGCCTCTGAATTTCATTTGGATATACACAAAAACCTGCTTGACATCAGTGTAACAGTTATAACCGTGGAAAATGTTTAGCCATGCAGTTGTTTAAAAACCAATCACCAATTTGACACAAGCAGATCAATGAGGCAAACCAAGATTTCTTGAAACACTTACTTTAGAAGGTCATATGGTATCCCGAGACTGAGTGGTGCAGGAGTTCCTCAAAGCTTTTTGTGTCCTCTGGCAAGAATTCCCTGACCCCCCCCCATCCCCCATGAAACTTCATTACTTCTCCCCCGCTAGACCCGGTGACAAGCTTCTAATAAATGACAGCACAGTGCACACTCGGAAGTTTACTCGAAAGAGAGTCAATGGGAATACGCAAAGACTCCTTACCCTAGCAAGTTGAAAGCCCTGCTGCATTGATTACATCATCACAACTGGAACACTAGAATGGGACAATGCACCATTAGGAGAGCGGGCGGCTAATGTGCCCGCTGAATCTCTCTCCAGAGTCCCGTCTCTAGCGCTGAGAGACGACGCTTCAGGGCGCGGGGCTCAGAAAACTCCCGGTGACACATTTTCACGTTGTCCTCGTGCTAACGGGGTCCGCGGGGCGACGCTGCCGCGAAAACGTGGAGGTCTGCGCTGAGCACCGCAGAAACTTTTGCAGACTCACTGTCCTCCTCGCTCATGCAAATCGCCCCTCGGGGGACTTCCGAGAGAGTGCTGCATGCTTTATTTAAAATAAAAAAGATAAGGCATAGGGGGTTCTGTGACACATACAGAGAGAGAGAGAAAGAGAGAGAGAGAGAGGAAAGAGAGTGTGAGAGAGAGGAGAGAGAGGGGGGAGAGAGAGAGAGAGAGAGAGAGAGGGGAGAGAGAGAGAGAGAGAGGAGAGAGAGAGAGAGAGATAGAGCAAGCTGCAGTGGATGTCAGGTGAGTGCTTTAGCTGATGCAGTTTTCTTTTCTTTTTTTTGCTGTGAAGCATATCTTGTCCTTAAGGAGCCAGTGAAAACTGCATCCTCTACAAATAATGCAAAGCAGACTGTATAGATCCACAGATTGAGACAGAACTGGAGCACGGGGGGGGGATTTTTCAAGGTCTGCACGAGGTTAGCACTGCACAGCCTCAAATGAACTCAGAATCGGTACAAAGTCATTACGTCCCGTACTCCTGACAAATGTCAAGTAATCTCATGTGCTTCGGCACAGTCAGAAACTAGATTTCAACCAAACGCCGCTCAGTTCCAATTTCAGGCTTTTAATAGACAGACGTTTTTTCACTGCCCTATCGCCATAATGAAATTTGTTACATTTGTGTTAGACTAAAATTATGCGTGTATACAATAACGTTGAAAAACAAGTTTTTATGAGGAAAGACTTGACGCTTTTTGTCTCCCTTCATTGAACTGAGAAATAAAGAAACGGGAAAGAGATCTAAGAAGCTAAGATGCACAACTAGCTGCAGATGCGGATGCAGCCATCATATAAGAAAGAAGATACCATCTTGAAGACCTGAATTGACCCCTACTGCACTGAGAGAACCACAACCCCCCCCCCCCCCGCCCAACCCCCCCTCTGCCCTCACCCCTCACCCCCTCCACCCAGAACAGTGGGTTTTGGGGCCTGAGGCTTCAGCAGGGGGACGGGACCTCGGACTGCGTTCCCATGTCCCTGAGAGCCCACCTGACAGCGTAAAGTACTTCGGACAGGTGTGCTCAAACTCCTCACCTGCTCCAGCAGTCTCAGCGCTGCAGTGTGCAGCCCTGGGTTTGGGGTGAAAAGAGGCGGAAGCCGTACTGGACGGCACGCCAGGCGTGAGGAGGGGATGCGCGTTCCTCCCGCCCTGCTCCGACGTCCCGTCCAGGCCACTCCGAAACTCATCCTCACTTAAGCTAGCTAAAGCGGCATTACTCTTCCCTAGCCTACTCGCACAGAGATACCCACGCAGCAGGAGCGTGTCACTACAGCGTGACAAAACCGAGCCGCGCATTCAGAGAAACTATCAGGGAGAACGACGGACCGAGAGAGTCCGGCCAACACAGCGGTCGCTCTTAAGAGTCAATTTAAATTCCTCGCCGAAGCATCCTTTCACTCGCGTATGCCACAACATACTGCAGCCTGTGTCTTGGCTTACTCGTGCTACATTTCCCCCCCCTCAAGTAACTGCACTCTAGTGCCGGCTGCTATCTGAAAAGCTCGCACGATTTTCAAATCGCGCTTCATGTTCAGCGGGTGAGCGCAGTAACAGGCTGGCGCAAAGAATATGACATTGTGGCTCTCCATCAGGGTTGAGGGGGGGTGTCTGTCCCCGGCCGTCAGCAGGACCCCAAAATACGCCTGCGAGAATTTGCCTCCACTTAGTAAAAAGTGTAAAACAGTGACTAGTGAAAGGACGCCCCGTCCTGAAGTGTTCATTATCATTAGCAGCCAGAAGACAGCCCTCCGAGAGGCTGCCCAAAGTTGTCCCCCTGCACGACAATGAGATGGTGAGAAGAGAAAACTTCCGTATACTCACCCGGAGCCGGTCTGAGGAAGGGAGGATGGAGCCCGCTGTGTGCTCGCAGCTAGGAAAGTTGACTGCAGCATTGCCTTCCTGAACAGAATGACATTGTTAGCTCCCTCTCTCCCTTCCCACCCCCCTTCTTCTCCTTCTCCTCCTCCTCCTCCGCCTGCTCCTGCTCCTCCTCCTCTCTTCTCAGTCTCACCGGCAGCTCAAAATGCACCGCTCAGCAGTGTTCCCCGACTGCCGCAGCAGCAGATCCTGCGAAGGGGGCTCTGCGTATGCGAGTGTGCCATGACTTTTAAAGGGGAAACGCAACCTCCAGGGTCGGCCCGCGCCCCCGCGCAGGCCTGCCCCCCCCCCCCCCCCCCCCCGGAAGCTGCCCACCTCCCCGCCTGTCAGGCAGCCCGTTTCATGCCAAATACAGTAGCTCTGCTCCCTCCACCCACGCCCCCACACCCCCACCCCGACTATATTATTCAGGGGACAGAAATGAACCCTTTAAAACTGCAGCAGCATGCGCTGTGCAGGTAACATCCATCATTATGGGAAGCACTGTCCCAAATGATGTCGGGGAGGCAAAGTGAAAGTTTCGCTGTGAAATCATCGCGCAGATTCCCTGCGTTGTGCCATTAAATATCCCAGCCCCACAGACACAGCGGTCTCAGGGAACCTTTAATGTGCACGCCTCGCGTAAAGGATATCTAAAATGCACACAGAAACTGAGGATCTGTGCCTTCAGTGTGAGGAACCTCACCTGAGATCAGAATCTGTTTCTTCAGTCTATGAATGCATGGAACACAAGGCTGTGTCCAGACCAGAAAGATCTAATGGCCTATAGGAGCTGCACAAAATCCAAGATCCAAAATCCAGAAAAATACTGTGCAACGTTTACTCTAGTCCATATCTTTATCTGTAGGCTGAGTCATGTCCCATGTAAAAATGCAGCATCTGGAACACAAGCCGATTCCAGTGCCCCGAGGCAAAAAAATAAATAAATAAAATGGCCGCTTTATTTAAAAGGCACCTTGGGGAAAGTGTTTGGTCTAGCTGGACTTACACAGGCTTTAAAAACGAGGCTGGCGAGGGCCCTGGTGTGATTTAACTTAAGGTTGGATTAGAACGTCCCACTAGAGACTTTCCCCGCAGTTCATTTTTCAACACCGCCGTTTACGAGAAAACCTCAATTTAGGCATTTGTTCTAGACGATTAACCGATTAATTTAACTGCTCATTTTAACCGATTAAATTATTAATTTAGCTCTTCATTTTAACAGATTAATTTAGGCGGAGAGGAACAATTTGTTCAGACAGCATTCAGGGGTACCTTTTAAAGCTCACAAAGGCAAAGTTTCCCACTTGGAATTGGAATTGTAGCACAGAAGCCATACTCGCGCATTAAGGCTAAATATGGCTTAATCGGACATTTCAGCAGCAGTGATCATCTTGCTACTTCGCCTGCAGCTGTTCTGCGCTATGCAGCTCCTGCTGAAATGACAGAGCCTGCTCCATAGCTCTCACCAGAGCTAAGCATTAAAAAGCTCTGAACTGCTCACTCTCACGCGGGGGGGGGGGGGGGGGGGGGGTGGATGGGGGGGCGGGGGTGGATGGGTGGGGGTGCGGAGTTGCACTCATCTCAAATTAACCTCGGGACAAGTGAGCAGAGGAGACGCGTTTCTCGCGCACGGGCAAAACGGTACCGTTTCAAGGTGAGGCCACGGTGCTCGATGGGGACAGCGCTGTTTACCGCCAGCTCCTGTAGACTCACTCTCAGGCTAGTGCATGCTCACAAATACTGTACAGTATATTAGCGCTGAGCTGAGCGCCCGGGGTGGTGTGACTGTTGGTTTGACCGTTATTATTGATGGTGTAGGGTTCCATTCAGAAACCCCCCCACATCCTGAAGAGCTACCACTTCAATTGATTGGCTATTTTAAATAGTGGCAAAAGGGTCACTTGAGGGGGACTGCAGCGGACTCCATGCAAGTGAGTACATGGTTACACTAGGTTGCACAAGAGATATGACCTTCCGAAAATGTTCACCACATAGCCGACAAGATGCACTCTGTAATGAACGAATGAATGTATATGAATTAATTTAATAATGAATTGACTACTGTTGGTCCAAATAGAGAATCCATCCACTGGCAGACCCCCTCTGGGACATGTTTCGAATGCGTTTGTCCTTTTATTTCCACAATTTCCACAAAAGTCTACTGTGTCATTATGGTTGTTTAATATTTTTCTGTTCACTGTTCAATAGCAAGGTGACTCAGAATGCTGGAGGACTCCAATAAATAATAAAAAAGAAAATAAATCTCGGACTCAAATGGATAATTGATTCAGTTTCATCAGAATCATAAAATAATTCAAAATATTATATGATAAAAATTTTTTATCTGAGACAGGAAACGGACACTCTTTGCTTTCTGTACATAATCTGTAAATAAAGCACCTTGTTTCACTGGAAGCAGAAATACCACATGCATTACTGCACTGGAATCCACTGGAATTACTGCACTGGAATCCACCTTGTCCATCAAGTATGTCCTTTGCTGACTTCAGTGGAGATTTAAAAAATGTCCAGCCAAGCATCTCTCTCATGCACAGGGCCCTTTTTGGTAAGCACATCCTCTTTGATAAATAAAACATGGGGGCGGGCTCTTTTACACAGGTTATCATATTACCCAAACCCACATCTCAGCCCTGAGTAACTGGCCAACCACAGGCCTCCTGTCTGTTGACGAGCGCACCAGTCCTCCACTCTTCACTTTGCTCAGCTCTTTGTTCCCATCACCTGAGACAGGTGCTACGCTCACTGGCTAATCCTGCTGCACATGTTGCATAAAAAATTAAGAACACCTATTGTAACTCACAGTATGTCTGTAAATGAACTTACCTTGGGAGCCAGTTTTTACAATGCATTTCAACATCTTGTGGCAGCTCTGAAGAATGCATGTGAGGATATATCAAAAAAGATTGGAAAAGAACAGTGTATGTGATGCACCTCTGGGTATGTCAACGCTTCACTGAGGGTTACATTATGTACAATTGAGAAAAGGGTGAAGTAGCATTGTGTAGATGTATTTTAAGGTGCAGTGTGTCTGGTCTGCAAGGATTGAGTTCAAGAAAATTTTGTAACAATCTCTACACATTGAGTATTTTTGATACAGTCCCATGGTAAAAAATCAAACCAGTTGATGAAAATATACATGTATTTTCATAATCACACATTGGATTCCATTATCATGACCTGTCTTTGTATTTTTTTGTGGTTCCAATGCTAAAATACATTATCTCATGTTTATGTATTTATGTACAATTAGCACAATGAAAAAAAATTATGGAAAAAAATAAACCCCCTTCCCACAAAAAAAAAACACACACACACACACACACACACACACACACACACACACACACACACACACACACACACACACACACACACACACACACACACACACACACACAAATTAGCCATTTGGCAATATAACTGATGACTAAGCTCTAGACTCTTCAACCAACCAATCGGCTTATTTTATTCCCAGATACAACATATGGGAGTAAAAGAAACAGTGATTTGAATTTTACAGAAGCAGGTTGTGAATGCAGTGACTGGATGTGTGCACGGACGACAGAGGATTCTGGGTAGTGTTGTGTGACAGCGCGTGTTGTGTGACAGCGCGTGTTTCTGCAAGCTGGTGTTTGCAGATGTCAGCAGGAGGGTGCAGGCGGCGTCTCCTCGCTCTCTGGGCCCTGTTCCTCTCCTCCATTGATCTTCTGCGGAAAGATAATAGACTCATTGATTTCCCCCATCAGTGGATTGCCTGGTTTAATCATTGGCGTGAGCTAATTCAAAGCGCTATTCAATAAGTGGGTTGAATGGCTGCATGTTTTGACCCCTCTGCCCCCCCCCCCCCCCCCATTCAGATGTCATCTTATTTATTTATTGGTTTATTTGTAAGGGACAAACACACAAAACATTGACAATTGCAAATGCACTATCCGATGTGCTGCGCATGTGTTTCTAGCCAAAGCTCATTTCCAAAACCAGTCCCTTGGTGGGCAAAGATAGTCCATACAGTCAATAAAATGAACACATTGTCACACTGTTAAGACTGTGCAAACTATATTAAAAGTGAATGAAAACAACAATCTGTATACACAAAATACATACTCATGGTTGAGGGTGACGAGTCTCTTTCCTATAGGGTGTCTATGGCACACCGCTATTCGGCTGAATTTGAGCTAGAACAATCCACACGGTATTTGTGAATGTGTCAACAGCAATTTTCCCCAATGTTATGTGCCACCCTCGGTTCAGTGCCAGAGGATGCATTTGCAATAAATGATAGAAGTACAACGAAATGCTAAGTAGCTTATTTAATTTCTCATCCTGCTTGCCTGATCACATAATTTCGGAGACTGTTTATTTTCTTAGTCTGTAAAGCATAATATGACAACTCAAAAAAGATGTTCAAAAGGTAGACTAGCTGGTGAGTAGACAGACTCGGTCATTGCATTAAGCCTTTGTTTTCTGCTGCTCATGTAAGCCAGCCACCACTGCCCTTTTAAATTTTTTGTCTAATATTGTTTCAGCTTATTTTTCCACGTTAAAATTGTAAATGTCAAATACACTGCCCGGCCAAAAAAAAAGTCGCACACTGTAATATTTTGTTGGACCGCCTTTAGCTTTGATTATGGTGCGCATTCGTCGTGGCATTGTTTCGACAACCTTATGCAACGTCACAACATTTATTTCTGTCCAGACTTGCATTAATTTTTGGCCGAGATTTTGTATTGACGACGGGAGAGTCGAACCACTCCGTGAAGTCTTCTCCAGCACATCCCAAAGACTTTCAATGGGGTTAAGGTCAGGACTCTGGTGGCCAATTCATGTGTGAAAATGATACCGCATGAATCTTGGCATTGTCGTCCTGGAATATGCCCTTTGATGGGATAGCTTGGTCATTCAGTACATTCAGGTACTCAGCTGACTTAATTTTATTGCTGCATAACGTTGCTGAGCCTAGACCTGACCAATTGAAGCAACCCCAGATCATAACACTGCCTCCAGAGGCTTGTACAGTGGGCACTATGCATGACTGGTGCAACTGCAACTTTTTTTTTGGCCAGGCAGTGTATATGCAACTAGAAAAACCAGTAGGGACCCTACAAACTGGGTCAACCTACAGTTTGTAAATATTGCGACTTGCTGTTACCATTAAGGTCATTGCCTGAGGTTATGATGTAAACTCGTATCCCTAATAAACTATTATGATGCCATGTGTAACAGCATGACATAATGTATTCATAAAAAATATTTTTATGGTCGACCAGACCATAAAAATGTGAATTTGGGTGCTGTTGGTTGCAAATGTAAATTTGGGTGATCAAACAAATGTGTGCATAATGAAGGACAATGCAGGAAAAAGCATGTGTGACCAAGGCGGTATTTCACAAAGCAGGATTACTGAGTTAGCTGGATAACTGCACTGAGTAAAACCCGGAACAGCTCTTTATACTTCAGTCCATGTTTCATATTTGGGAGGGTTCCGGGTTTTACTCAGTCTAGTTATCCAGCTAACTGAGTAATCCTGCGTTGTGAAATACCCCCCAGATTTCTCCCCAAAGAAGGACATAAAAATGGATGCGGTCCAACCATTGCCACAGTCAATTCTGACTTAATTTCTTTACAGATCAAGCACCTTCCTTAATTTTGTTGCACATAAAACTGAAATAGCAATGATGATGTATTATTCCATGACACCAGTTTAGACATGCAAACCTTTAATGTATTTTACGTAAAACAAAACATTCCTTCCTGAATGCAATGAATAAATGAAAATACAGAATCAAATAAAGCAGAGAGCCACTGCATGTTAGAACTTTAAATCCTTGAGCGTCTTTTCCTTGCTGTCCCCAGATGATCTCCCCCGGGTGTGGAGATCTCTTCAATGCGTGAGAACAGCTGACCCGGATCAAGGTCACATGACTCTCCGGCATCAGTGTATCTTTTCTGTGGCTGCTGGCTCTTTAAGCCAGTAAGGCAGTGTTCTCCTGGGTTAAGATATTGCCTTATGAGGACCTTGGAAATCCCAAGTCACCTTCCTTAAAATTCACAGGGAGAGGACCAATACCACAGCAGAATCTACAATATGAGTGAGTGCAGGCTTGGAAAGATCTGTGATTATAGTAACAATCCCCCTAATTAAAGTAGCTCACGTTGTGCTTAGAGTGAGAAAGCTTCATCCGGTACTGCACTAGTGTGGGTTGAAAAATGAGGGCCATTGTCTCTCTCTCTCTCTCTCTCTCTCTCTCTCTCTCTCTCTCTCTCTCTCTCTCTCTCTCTCTCAACATTAGAGGGATTTGAGTAACTGCCGTTACGATGGATTGACATCCTGTCAAGCGGGTGCATTGATATGCGGCGTTGCTTCCTGCCACAGAATAAGTTCTGACCCTGTGAGCTGCCAAAAGCGTGAACTTGAGTCATTAATTCCCATAAATTCTGCTGTTTTACTTGGCGCCGTGAACCACAATTCGCATAGGGAGGCGAAAATAGCGTCGCTTTGGGTCTTAGTATACTAACTTTACATTACGACACTTGTATACTTTGGGATATTTTTATTACATAATGTTTTCCAAAGAGGAATAGAATTGGCAGAGATTTTACTGCATGTCAGCTGACTGCAGAGTCCTGAAGAGCTTAGATAAAATCATGACTGTATCATGGCCCACATATACCCAAGCCAGCACATACAAAGTTCCATTACCCAACTCAGCCTGTTTGCTCAGGGAATTCGCTGTTTTATTCCAAATCCGATCCAATTTCAGCATCCTTCATCATCCTTCACCACTGGAGAGACGCAGTGCTCTGATGAAGCCAACGCTCATATTATGTGATGCTGTGGGTTTTTTTGGGTCTACATTTATATAGAGAATAGAATGTCTAGCCTTACTTTTCAATGCAGTATAGCACGCATGGTCCAAGATGCATTAATTGTGATGTTCTGGTGGAACTAGGACGTTTGTGTTTGCAAATATTTTTTGGTTGAATAAATATGTGAGATGGCTTTTTCTTGTGAGAAACATGTTCACAGAAAGGCTTTACAAGTGGCTAACTCTTTAAACGCGCTCGCCACAAGTGTGGGCTTCAATGTGTAGTCACAGGTTCAAGCCTTGGGTGTGTAAATGATGAGGAGTCTGCAGTTGGAGGACTGCCATGGTTTCTTCCAATTTCATGCGAGATGCCCACAGACCAGTGGCTGTTGTCAGAGTGCAGTATATCTCCCCCCATTGGTCCTAATTCTCTCCTTAGTGGCCTGTAGGGCTTGTGGGTGAGGGCATTGGAGAAGAGTGCCCACTTAAGCTGTGGTGCGCTTCGTGGGGGTGTGGGTGACATAACGGTAACTTGAGAGGCGTAATTTATGGTTACACATCTGTGCGAAATATAAGAAAAATATTTAATTATTTTTAACCCTTTGAAGAGTACTTTTAAAAATGTATTTTTTTCAAAATTTCCTAAGTCAGTGTTCTAGAACTCCACTGACCAGCAGTGAATGTTACATCAGCAATAGAATGTTCAGTTAAAAAAATTCAGATCACATACTTGCACCTTAAAGGGTTAAAGGCCTTACTTTGTCCCAAACTTTCTCCCATCAGAAGTACACACAAAATGATGGAGATGAACAAGAGCTTAGTTGCTTAATTTCTGAAAAGGCACGATTAGGAGAACCTGAACTCTGACATTGCTGAAATGGGCTTTGGGTGAGGCGTGCCCACAGGTATTCAATGAAAATGCAAGCCATCACCCAGAACAGCACCCCTAATGTGACATGGTGCAGTCCAACCCACAGCTGAATGTGCCCAATGGGGAATCTCTTGGGATTGGATAACTTTGCCATGGTGGGAATTCGATAACAAATGTTTTCATCGTCCACAATGCTGTGAAAGGTTTTCATTTACAATTTGCACACATTTATACTGATTATGTCATTATTTATATATACATATACAAAAATCATTTTTTCATAATCTCTTTAATGCTCGTGACATTAAAAGGTAGGGAGCAGCTGAAGTTTAGGAGACTCAAAATAGCAATCAGGCAGAATTCATGAAAACATTATCGCCATTTATTTGTTATAGCCATGATAGATGTGCTAGCACAATCTCCTCACACCCTCTGCTGTAAGGAGGTGGAGTAGCACACACACAGAGCAGAGAGAAAGGACTGAACTTACAACCCTCAGCAGCACAAGTAGTGTCACAACAGTGTCTGAAACGCCCAACAAGCATATCTGTTAATTATACTGATGACAGGATTCAGGCTTTGAGCATTTTGTGGAGGTTAAAAATTCTTATTAACAAAAAAACTAAAGCATAAAATCAGCTTTTACTGGACCAAGATTGCATTCTAAAAATACTTCTGATATTCTAAGAACGTGTGCACCCTTGAGTATACTTTTTAAATGTGTACTGCAGTGCTGTACAATTGCAATTATGTGAATGTTATGAGTTCAAGTTGCTGTTTGTTGATGTGAATCAAATTGGCTATATTTTCACTTGGAAATAATTTTTAAGTGTTAGTGTTTTATAGAGAGGGAAAGAGGATAAAATATACTTCGTTCTTGCGTTACATTCCACAACAAACAGCATTAGCAACGATTCCTCACACATTAAAACAAGCAATCAATATTTCAGATCTAACCAATAATCACATGTTCAAACTCCGTGATGAATTACAATACTGAAAGCCGTGTAAAGGCTACATAAATTAGACAAATCCATAGGAGTCAAGTGCTCAGCTTTAATTCTTTTATTAATTGTCCCAGCTACCAATTCACTTTCCTTACACCTGAGGGCAAAGTAAGGTAGTTCACATCTGCAACCAACAGCAGATTTGTTGTAAAAAGAAGTTAAATAAGGACAGAAAGAAAGATCAGACGGACTCAATGCACACTGTGATTTCCATAAAGAACTTGCTGTCTGTCAGAGGTGAATCTTATAAAACAGAATGTTTATGAATGCCATAAATATTTTATAGTTCTGTGATATTATTCCATGTGGTGGATTATTCTTCTCCCGTCAGCGTTGTGCCACTGCGTCTCTTAGGCCTTTGGGTGTGTTTCACACAATACCATTACTTTCTAATGTAAAGGGCATGGACGGAGAAAAGCAACACTTATCGGATCATAGTAAAAAGGGGGTGATCCCAAACGCGCTACAAGCCGGCTATATAAACAAGGAACTATAGGTGCTCAACAGAGGGACCAGTGAATAGAGAGAATACCAAACCCGGACTACTTCGCTAGGACTAACCCGAGATAAGGAGGACTGGAGCACACAGAGCTCAGAGCAAAACAAAATATTTTAATGCGACTGACGTTTCGACGTCAACGACGTTTCCATTTTGACTCTGAAGAAGACGTCGTTGACGTCTAAACGTCAGTCGCATTAAAATATTTTGTTTTGCTCTGAGCTCTGTGTGCTCCACTTATCGGATCATGTCGTGGAGATTGCGTGGTAAACAATCACAAGAGGCATTTATACAGTGTTATATCATGGGCTGCATTCAGTGTCTTGTATGTAGTGCTGGATTTTAATCCCAGATGGTACACTCTTATTGCACTGTACTCTCAGAAACAAAACTGACGGATAAACAGACTGGGAATGATTTTTACTTCTGGAAAAGGGTATTTGCTGAGCAGGTACTGATTGGATTATCTCTGTTTAAAGGGATGTAGAGGTTGCTCTAATGGTTTAATACTGTTTATCAGAGGTGGAAATCCAGGGGATATAAAGTAAAAGTCCTCCCCAGTATTTTGCTCCAATCACCTGGATTTGCTAATTAACACAATTCTTCAGCAAGGAGGTAGAACTAATTATTGAAATCAGTCTATGGGTGGAAGAAACACATGGTAGGACTTTTACTTTATGTCCCCTGGATTTCCACCTCTGCTGTTTATCAGGAGTACTGATAGCCAGTACAAAGCCAGAAATGAACTTTCAGAAATCATGCAAAGCATATTTTAACCTGTGTTAAAAAAAATGTTTTTTGTAAATTGTCTAAGTTGTGCCAGAAACTAATGCAGTGTTAAATGATTTTTTCATTAAGATAATTGTGGATGTTGACATGGCTGAATTGACCACAGGTAATTATCTAAAAACATTAAACGACTTGTCGTATTAATGTCAGCTGGATGGTCTTCGATGGCAATATTTCATACAAAATATTATTGAAACGCCATCCTTATCTCTGAAAGGTATCCCAAGTTCATACTGTGGCCTCATTAAAAAGATTGCTGATATTAGAGCATCAGAATGGACATCACCATACAGTATATTTAGTGCACATACTCTTCAGAGCCCACTTCTTGCCATGCTTTATTATATTGAAATATAACTACAACAGCACTAGACTGGCAGTTGATATTTGAATGGTCTCCCAGGCGATGCTGCTCCTCTACTGTTCGGGAGGGGTCTGCCAGTGAAAATATGAAGCTTGAGCATGGGCTCTAGTCTGTAGTACTGTGGGCAGAAACCTGAGCTGTACAGGAAGTGGAGGGAGCCCCATTCATGTAGGGGCCTGCGTCCAGCGCCCCCCAGATTGCGGGGGGGGGGGGGGGTTAGTTGGCGGAGCCGGTTTGGTAGCCCCGAAACAAGAATGTTTGGGGTGAACTAAAAATGTGTTCTAAAAAACAATATAAAAATGTTTTTTTTTATTATTATTTGAAAAACTTGGCCCAGGAAAGGTTACGGCACTAAAAGACTGCATAGTTTTTATGCCAGATGCTTCATCTGTATACTGGTAGAGGAGCTTTGTGGGTTGGGATAGCTTACCCCTTACCTCAGCTCAAAACACAAAACAATACCTGCAATATACTATCAATAGCAATGTGGCAAAGACATTATACACACGCCCGCACGGCATGCTGTGTATAATGAGTGGGTGTCACTTTGTGGCACAAAATGGTTTCAGTGCAGCTTTGCATTGAGGTCAAATTATTTACTTGTTGAGGCACAATGTTTGGGATAACTCCATTTCAGCCTCTCATGCATTATTTCCCGCATTTTTTTCCAAGCAGTCTTTTGGGGATTCAGAAATTTGTTTGATCCCTCTCTGCACTGGAAGTATACGAATATAGTTTTTTTATTATTTTGCGCAGACTGTCAACAATAAACCACAAGGTCTTTCGGGACATTACATTACAGGCATTTAGCAGTCGCTCTGGATAAGCTTATAACTTCTTATTACATTTATCCATTTATACAGCTGGATATATACTGAAGCAATTCAGGTTAAGTACCTTGCTCAAGGGTACAACGGCAGTGTCCTACCTGGGAATTGAACCTGCAACCTTTCGGTTTCAAGTCCAGTTCCTTACCCATTATACTACACTGCCGCCCCGGGACCTTTGTTGTCAGTGGGCAACAGTCCTTTAAGTTGTGTAATTTATGCTTCAGGTGAGTATATGAAGAAAGGCCAGACATGAGGTTCTTTCTTTTCGTTGGGATCCCTTGCTTCCTTTTTCCTTGTGTCGGCTCATCCCACCCATTTTCATGCTAATGAACTAGTAAATTAACCATGTGTCGCGCATATTAAACGATAGAATCTGTAATCATAAAAATAGAACTTTTTTTAGGAGTTGATGTATTTTCTTTTCCTGCTGGGCTCTCCTAATGGGCAGAGGTGATATTGGCCATCCAGAAGGCCCGGATGTCACCATGCCATGTTTCACAGTGCAGATGTGATGATTCGCAACAGAAGCAATGAGATTGCGGCTTCTCAGTACGGAATGCTGACAGGCAACGCAAGCAATTTTCTGTAAACTCCTTTTGATTGTCTCATTTTGAGCCAAACGCTCTGCAGACACTACGTGTCCTTCACACTGATTATGTTATTTCTGAACAAATCAGGAGGGGGGGCGGGGGTGGGGAGTAGGCAGGCTATGAAGCTATAGAAGTGAAAGCACAGTCGAAACCAAAGGATTCCCTCTGCATTTAAATAACCCGAGCATATACTGCATACTGTATATGAGTCACTCAGAGCAAGTCAAATAGAGTTAGTTGTTTGTTTTTTATTAATACACGTTAGGTTTTTATCAGTCTGTGAACGCAGACAGCATTATGTGGCTGTGATCCCAGCTGTAAAAAGTATGATTTAAAAAAAATTATTAAAAATGCGTCCACGTGTATCCTCTGTTTGTGTGTGTGTGTGTGTGTGTGCATGCTTGCGCGTGTGTGTGTGTATGTCCCTGTGCTCAATCAAAGGACATATTTACACAATCGGTTCGATGCAACATTGTCATAAATAGCAGTTATTGAGCGGTGAGGTAGCTCATCCTATTCATTAGTTCTGGTTTGTGAATGGGGCCCCGCGTTCTGGTATCGAGTCCAGCGGCAGTACCAACAGGGTGACTGCGTCTGCGTCCCATCACCTCTTAGTGACCTCCTCCGCCATCTGCATGCGTCTGCGTCCCATCACCTCTTAGTGACCTCCTCCGCCATCTGCATGCGTCTGCGTCCCGTGACCTCTTAGTGACCTCCTCCGCCATCTGCATGCGCAAAGCGGCCCGTGAGAAACACTTCCGGGGCGTAACGATTGTGCGAAGTGCAACTGCAGCAAAGGAACTGCGGAGTGAGGAGAAGTGGTGACGCACAGACAAGCATGCGTTTCAGGGGAAAGCAATTAAGCAATCAATTAGGCTGGCTCATGAATACGCGGGACGATAGGAAACAATAAGGCAGTAATGTTAAACATTAGTGGTGAAACGTGGACGATTGTGGGGCGACCGGGATGGGACCCCCCTGGATTCAGCTGAGGGGTGAGTGCAGCGGAACGCCAAAGGGGAGAGAGGTGCGATGGATACCGGCGATCCCGCTGTTAGCGGTGGAGCTCGTAGCCTCTCTCTCTCTCTCTCTCTCTCTCTCTCTCTCTCTCTCTCTTGCTCTCTCTCTCTCTCTCTCTCTCTCTCTCTCTGAGCAGCAGTGCAGCACTCTGCTTCTGCAGGCAATTTGACAAATGAGCTGTGATCAGCACCGGGGGAGTCTTCCACTGCACTACCTGTCCCGCAGAGCAAGGGCTCCACGAAAAGGAAAGCGCCTTTTTCACGGCCTTCTTCTCGCGCACTCCCCCCCTCCTCCTCCCTCCTTCCTCCCCCCTCCCTCCTCCTCCTCTTCCTCCTGGCTGCAGCACTCATGTGCTCACCTCTGCGAAAGACTTGAAACCCCCCCCCCCCCCCCCACCTGCACGCCCCCCACCCCCCTCTTTCACAGCTGCATTGCTCTGTCATTGACTTCATATGGATGGCTCATGCTTTTGGAGCATATCCCAGTTTCTTTGGAGCCATCACCAGGCTTTTACTCCCATCCATTTGAACTCTTTGCTGCAATGCAGTAAAGTAAAAGGTATGGAGTCTTTAGTGTGGTTTGGCTGGGGGATGTGAGGGGGGGCAGCAATGCTTCATAATGGGTTTAATCCAACCCCAATCTCCCCTTAAAATGCAGCATTTGAATTTACAGGCAAGCGGAACACATATCTGAAGGAAGTCCTCGTACATCTGTGATTAT
Source organism: Synaphobranchus kaupii (assembly GCA_029718625.1). Lineage (NCBI taxonomy): Eukaryota > Metazoa > Chordata > Actinopteri > Anguilliformes > Synaphobranchidae > Synaphobranchus > Synaphobranchus kaupii. Next base: position 115,621,444 of record CM056378.1, read on the forward strand.
TAGACATCCTCTGTCATGTTTACAGGAATGGCATGTGGGGGAGGCTAATGTTGGTGAAACGCTATATGAGCTCTGTACTCGCGGGTTCACCTCTGCACAGAGACACAGCAAGCAATCCAGATAACAATCCTGCTTCCCCGGAGCTTACTTAAATGTGTCGGCAATTCTGCTTGAAATAATACGAGTACTGTCCGTATTGGCATAATGAGGATAAAAATATAAGAATATCTTATAAAATAATAATATCTTTGCTGCTGGTTAACCCTCAGTGCACCTGTGTTGTGTTTTTTTCTCCGTGCTGACTGGTGCTGTGTGCTGTCATTTTCTTGGTTTAGGGGAAGTTTATTCAGAGCTATCCAGCTGGCATTGGTCAGGTAAGGGCTGGACATTCGGCAGCTGCTGGAGAGGAGACAGATGGCATTAATTAAGCTGGGGGTTTTTTTGTTTAGTGGCAGGGCGCAAAGAACGACGAGCGAATGTATCCCCGCACTCCCTTTAAGGTGCGAGTCTCCGCAGCGCTTTGTGAGATACCTCCCCTCTCAGCACATTGTCTACGGCTGTGCAGGAAAATGGCCATTTCACCGAGAGACAGCTGAGTAGAGAGTAATTTAATTCAGCGGCCGCTCTCGCTGCCAGTAGTATAACGTGAGCTAAATGACCTTCAAACCCGTTCGACCTTGCGTCCTCGTGTTTGTCTTTGCAGAATGAACAATTCAGCTAAAGTGGACTTGTCAACAACAATAAAGCCCCCCACAAGGTCCCTTCAAAGCATATCAGTCAAACAGAAATTAAAACAGTCACTTTAGCTATACTTCCCTTCCGTATAAGACAGACTCCTTCAGCGCACAATATCAACTGAATCTCAGGAATCATTTATTTTCCATTTAATGAGATCAGTCTTTTCATTAAGGTCAAACCTTTTGGGTGAATCATTGAAGCACCCCTTTTCAGAAGTAGTGAAATATTTTGTAGAAGAGACTTTCTTCCAAGTAGAGCAGTGTAGAGCTTTCCCACGATCTAATAATACATCTTAAAATGCTGTTGGGACCAACAAAGTCCAGTGGATTGCAACATAGGTCTTTTAAGAAATACAATATATCCTGAGTTCAATTGGGTTCCACGGCAAGATGAAGGTACTGAGAATATGTTATTTATGTCCGCAGACATTATTTGTACTGTTCCATGAGCAGCCACTAGATGGCAGTATAATATTTGTCGAGTTCTGCCTGAACACTGCTTACTCAAGAGTCTTTCAGCAAAGTGGCATCTTTCATTCGAATGGTATGTCCTTTTTGGCACAGCAAGAGAGAGATCCCTATAAAAATGCAGGTGTTTAAATAGGAATGACTTCTAAGAAATCATGTGAATGCAATCTTATCTTTTTTTCACCATGTTAAAACATGTAATATGTTGTATGTATGTCCTTTATATTTAAAGTGTTGCTGTTGGTCAGATGGGTCATTCTTACCACTTAGCACACACTCTTATCCAGAGCAACTTACAGTAGTGGAGAACATTTGAGTTACTCTCAGGAATAGAAAAATGCTGTATCACAAGAAGGCGCAGAGGCCCATTGATTTTATAGGCAATAAGTGTAATGTTAACCTAATAAAAAAAATATATTTTTACTGTAAGAAAAGAGTGTATCACTAGACAGATAACCTATATTTACACAGTTATACATATACATTATACAAAATGAAATCCAAAGGAAGAGAGAAAGAAGGCGATATCTAAAGGGGATCAGGGGAGCCATGGAGCAGTCTGAAGAGCTGAGTATTATACTTCAGTCTTATACTGTATTGTGATTGCAATCACTGACGTAAGGTCAATGAGTACAACTCATTACTAGCTTAGCGTTAGTAGCGTTAGTAAGTTATTACTTACTAATGCTACTCAAAAAAAAAAATATTTGCCTCGGAATAGATCAGAAACAGAATGAGAAATTCTTAAAAGAACCACAGGTGAGCATTTCATTTAATGTTTTCACATTTCATACATCCCAGGTTATATTTCCTGCGCTCCAGCGTGCATAAATGTTTTCACATCTGTTTGCAATTCCAAGAGGAGCCCAGATCTGCCACACGGCAGTTCTACTTTCAGTTTTATTATGTCTACACAATGGTTGTGAAATAACATGCAAATATCTTTTAAAAAGCAGGTATTCACCCACCTTAGGACTTGGTCCTGGCTTTGATTAGATGTGTTTCACAGTTGGCGAGCAGTAATCGCTGACAACTGCTTCTATAGGATCAAAAACAATAGTGCGACTGTACAATTCCATTGGCAAATATCATTCCTTTATTAAGGTTTGTTACATGGTAAGCTAAGGACTAATCAGTAATAATGAAAATCATATGTACCCGACCATTAGCACTGGTGAATGTGTCCTGGAATAACAGAAAAGGGAAAGACTTCCAGTCTCTGGGTTTAATGTGCACCTTCATAAATGTGACTTAATACGAGTGCTTCACCACCACAGCATACCAACCTTTTGATTAATTAATTAATTAGCCTTATTTTCTCTGTTTTCAACAGTTTTATTGAGAATTAGGAACACTGTCAAGAAAACACATATGTATTGCCCAAGCATACATTCAGCTGTTTTTGTTCTGTGCAATTTTGTTAATATCAACATTTTACCATACTTGAATTTATTTGACCAAAGACGAAGACACTCTTTAATTTATCCTGATAAATCTGCTGTGTTTCAATTTATCAAGACTGCAGATATCAAGTCTGCTGTACTATGTGTGTGTGTGTGTGTGTGTGTGTGTGTGTGTGTGTTTGTGTCTGTGTGTGTGTGTGTGTGTGTGTGTGTGTGTGTGTGTGTGTGTGTGTGTGTGTGTGTGTGTGTGTGTGTGTGTGTGTGTGTGTGTGTGTGTGTGTGTGCGCATGTGTGCATATGTATAATTCTAAAGAGAAAAATTAAATGATTTCCAGGTTTTGTGGTTTTAAAAGGTTTTGTAGAAGAGCTGTATTTTTCAGACTCCAGGTCAGAATGAGTCACACTAATGGCTGCCACCAGCCCTGGGTGAGCCTTCCCTCTCCCTGCCAGACCAGCCCGTATCAGACCCAGCAAGTTGGGGCAGGACGAACCCAAAAAGGCCACGGGTTCCAACAGCTGTGTGCTCCAAACCAGAGAGACAACCAGTCCTGTCACGGGGAGACAAAACGATCGCGGTCATGTGACCTTGTACTCGATGTGCCTGTTTTATGAGCGCTGTTTTTCTGTGCGCCTGCTGAAGTGTGGTGCCGATACCCTGGGCTGGGGGCTGCCAAGCTTCCCCACAACAGAGGCTGCTTTCAGTGCTAGCCAGCCGCTGGTATTTTTTTATTTTTTTTTGCGTTTTCTTTCTTGAAAAAAGGGGAACGGTCTGTTCTGGACTTTCTAGATAACCTTCTCTTTTCCCCCCTCTACTCTATTTGTCTTTCATTACTACTGGCTTCAAATGGCTTCGGCTGGAAACCTCTGAACGTGGAAGAACTGGTTTGCTGCAAAGTCAGACCTCCTGATCACATGAGACATCTTTATGGTTCATCACAAGGGTAGCAAGGGCCATGCTCTTTGATGATGTTTCAGCAAAACCATCAGGTTTGCTTGGAAACGGATGTGATTCACTATTTTTTATATACTTGAACTTATCATTCTTTCACTGGCTTCAGCTTTAAAGCTTTGAATTATGTATATTTTTGCATATAATGCTGGTCAAAACAGTACTTTTTCTCCACATGATCCTGATTTTAGGAACATGCAAGGCAATTCTTGGTTTTCTTGGTTTATGCAACGAGGCGCTGGAAGGAGTGGAAGGAGATGATGTAGCACACACTGGCAGGAGATGATGTAGCACACACTGGCAGGAGATAATGTAACACACACTGGCAGGAGATGATGTAGCACACACTGGAAGGAGATGATGTGGCACACGCTGGAATTCACTGGAAGGAGATGATGTATCACACACTGGAAGGAGATGATGTAGCACACGCTGGAAGGAGATTATGTAGCACACGCTGGAAGGCACTGGAAGGAGATGATGTAGCACACACTGGAATGAGATGATGTAGCACACACTGGAAGGAGATGATGTAGCACACGCTGCAAGGTGCTGGAAGGAGATGATGTAGCACACACTGGAAGGAGATGATGTAGCACACGCTGGAAGGAGATGATGTAACACACGCTGCAAGGTGCGGGAAGGAGATGATGTAGCACACGCTGGAAGGCACTGGAAGGAGATGATGTAGCACACGCTGGAAGGCACTGAAAGGAGATGATGTAGCACACGCTGGAAGGAGATGATGTAGCACACACTGGAAGGAGATGATGTAGCACACGCTGGAAGGAGATGATGTAGCACACACTGGACGGAGATGATGTAGCACCGCTGCAAGGTGCTGGAAGGAGATGATGTAGCACACACTGGAAGGAGATGATGTAGCACACACTGGAAGGAGATGATGTAGCACACACTGAAGGAGATGATGTAACACACGCTGCAAGGTGCTGGAAGGAGATGATGTAGCACACGCCGGAAGGCACTGGAAGGAGATGATGTAGCACATGCTGGAAGGAGATTATGTAGCACACACTGGAAGGAGATGATGTGGCACACACTGGAAGGAGATGATGTAGCACATGCTGGAAGGAGATGATGTAACACACGCTGCAAGGTGCGGGAAGGAGATGATGTAGCACACGCTGGAAGGCACTGGAAGGAGATGATGTAGCACACGCTGGAAGGCGATGATGTAGCACATGCTGGAAGGAGATTATGTAGCACACACTGGAAGGAGATGATGTGGCACACACTGGAAGGAGATTATGTAGCACACACTGGAAGGAGATTATGTAGCACACACTGGAAGGAGATGATGTAGCACATGCTGGAAGGAGATTATGTAGCACACACTGGAAGGAGATGATGTGGCACACACTGGAAGGAGATGATGTAGCACACACTGGAAGGAGATGATGTAGCATACGCTGAAAGTCATCATATTTTTCAGCCAGATCCTGCCATATCACCTCATCCAAATGGATGTGTTGTGTCCTTCTCTACAACCTCTGTCCCCTCCCGGGGGGGAAGCTGGAAAGCCAGGCACAGGATCCTGTGCCTGTATCCTGCGGGATGCCCTCAGCAGCAACGCGTCAGACATTACTTTTTATTACATTACAGCCATTTAGCAAACAGACGCTCTTATCCAACTTTTGCATTTTTAACACAGTATCCATTTTTACAACTGGATATACACTGAAGCAATTCAGGTTAAGTACCTTTAGCTCAAGGGTACAACTGCAGTGTCCTACCTGGAAATAAAACCTGGCCGCAACCTTTATGTTACAAGCCCGATTCCTTAACCATGACACTATACTGCCGTCCAGACTACCTTCTGTAGGAGGGCCAGTAAAAAGACGGCCTACAACCAGGGGTTGATTTGAGGTAGGATACAAGGGGAATGCCATCCCCCCTGCTAAAAAATAGACAAAAACCATCCCCTTTGTAAAACTGCCATCACCCATTTCCATCCCCCTTGTTTTAATAGTTTTCTGTGACTTCATCCCCCTTGAAAATATTTTACAAATCGACCACTGCCTACAGCAGTAGGTCATGTTGGCCATGCTTGTCATGAGACCAGGGTCATATCTGCGTATGCACTGGAGTGATATGAGTGATGTGGGATCGGTGGCTTTAATGGTTACCGCCACACAATGAATGGAGTGTTAAGTGAAGAGATATAGCGATATAGTTGACTGTTCCAGGTCTGGGCCTTCCACAAAGTGGATCGTTCTCTCTCTCGACACAAAAACGTCCTTGTCATTTCAGACGCTGTACCCTCTTGGTGGTAACAAAGGAGCACAGAAATTCTGCCCCTGAGTTAAATAGCCTGAGATTCAGTGGGGGCAAAGGCCTTGAGAAAGCACTGTGCAGTTATTCTGAGCGGTTTATTTGCCTGTACAACTTAGGAAGTCTGTGTTTGTTCAGTATAGCACTAGTGATGGATTAATGTTGGGTACCGCACTGCACAATATCATGTTTTAGTTCAGCAGAGCACTCGGGATGTACTAGCCTGTTAATAATGAATGGGTTGAGCTCTATACTGGCCTTGTTACTAACACTGCGTTTGTAATGTGTTGACTAATTGGTGTGTGCGACCACTTTTTGGACAGAGACGGCTGTTCACATTGGGTTTGAATGAGTGCAAAAAAACAAGGAGTACTGGATCCAAGGGGTTGTGCTCACGAAGCACCCTGCCTGGCTCCCAGGCTGAGGTGATACCATCTCGGCACCCCGACCTTTGAAACGTGCATTTGAAACGTCCAAACACTGAAGGTTGTGAACAAACACACACTGTGATGAAAAAAAAAAAGAAGTGGTTTTTGTTGTTTTGTTCTAAAAAAAATAAATAATAATTTAAATTTTCTGGATGAGTGGAATATGATTTTTTTTTGTGCACATGCGATGATCAGTGACGTTTGTGAGTCAGATTGGACCCAGTTGCTTTGAGAACCTGGGGGGGGTGAAGAATTTTGTTGTTCCCCAGACAGCTGTAAAGCTGAGCGCACCATTAAGCGTTTACAATGCAAAACATGGAGCCAGTTTTTTTTTCTCCGCTGCTTACAGTTACCCCCACCATTCCCCGGGAACTCTGATTGAGAAACAGCAGCTTCACGACGGTGGTGTCGTTAAACTGTTATCTCTGGACAGGAGAGCTGAGTCAGAAGGGGGGGGGGGGGTGGAGAGCGCAGGGTGAGGTCAGCGGATGCACCACGGGGAGGATGAGCTCACCGCGTGTCTCCAGACGGTTACAGTAGCCCCTAAACGCTCGGCGGGCTTGTTGACTCACAGTAAAGAGCAGCACCTCGGGGTGAGCTACGGGCGCGGGGGAGCCGGGCTAGCGCACGCGGCGCTCTGTGGAACGTAGCAGGTGTCATCACAGCAGGCACGCACGCGAGGGAGGGCGTCCGTTAAAAAAAAAAAGGGGGGCTATTCAAACAAGGAGCCGTGCGTGCGCCTCACTGCAGCAGCCACCTGTACAAATGGATCGTATGTACAATGTAAGCTATGCGAGTTACCCCAAGATTAGGGAATGCGCCGAGGCTGAACAAGCACACAGTCAGTCGTCAGTGTATTCTCCCACAGGAGGTCTGACCCAAGAGCTAATAAAACACAAGAGGGCTCAGAAAGACATACACACGCATGCACGCACACGCACACACACACACACACACACACACACACACACACACACACACACACACACACACACACACACACACACACACACACACACACACACACACACACACACACACACACACACACACACACACACACACACTGTTGAGCTGGATCAGCATGGTATCCTAACATAAGACACGTTTCCAAAGGGCTGATACCATAATGAGCTGTTGTTTATCACTGCTCTTGCAGGGTCATGCTGACATTAAACTACTCATAGCTATCTATATTGTAAAGCTATCCCACAGTGCACAGATCTGTTGTGTGCTATAAGGCATACCTGTGCTGTGGCCCGCAGCCACGGTACTAGACCATGACTGAAAGACTGCTGGGATTCATTAAATGAACCGAACTGGTAACGTTTGATCACAATAGTCAATCAACTTTTATTTGGTGCCTTGCAGCAATCTGTGTAATTGAAGGATAAGATAGAGTGCCGGGATGTTTATACCTGGATCAGTGTGAAATGGGTCCTGCTGTCCATTAGCAATAGGGGAACATTATCCTTCAACACCGTTACTAAATCAGACCCTGCAGAGACGGAGCAGCTGTAAGTACTGCTACTCCATTACTACCCTGATTGAGCAGAAGCTGATGCTCTTTCTCAGCCTTTCCCCCTCTTACCTGTTTTAATTAATGCTGTGGAATTACAATCATCATCTTCTCATAACATGCCCCACTTTTACACACCATCTCCATGCTAACCCGATAGTATGCTGTGAATTATGATCATCTTCTCATAACATGTACCACTTTTACACACCATCTCCATGCTAACCCGATAGTATGCTGTGAATTATGATCATCTTCTCATAACATGCACCACTTTTACACACTATCTCCATGCTAACCTGATAGTATGCTGTGAATTATGATCATCATCTTATAACATGTACCATGTATGTCAGGTTAGGTAAACTCCTGCCATTGCCCTTGAGCACAGGCCACAGAACTGGAGTTGGTCCCCGGGCGCTGCACTGTGGCTGCCCACTGCTCCTAAGTAGTAAGGATGGGTCAAATGCAGAGGACAAATTACCCTACGGGGTCAATAAAGTACTTATTATTATAATTATATTTACACACTATATCCATGCTAACCCAGTCGTACTGTTATTTTCAGCAAGATGTTCTGATATTTCAAAAGAACATCTTATCATTATTTGTTTAGTGCAGTTTTACACTGAGGTCACTGTGCAATCTGAAATCTTTTGCGCAGAATGTTCAGAGACTGATAATGTTCGATATTTATGTCAACCTAATACTGTTAGTGGCTGTATTTTTCAGATTGTTTTTCTTACCTTTAAAGCTAGATCTTACTGCTTTGTCTTAATAAACTATTTCCACAGTCTGCAGCAATTAAGTGTACATTTTTAATCTCTGAAGACACACTTTGTCCAACTGTTCTTTGTGGTTTTAATTTAATACATTAGGCTGTTCTTATTGACATTGCATATCCTGCTTCATTACTAAACGGGTCATATTATCATGTCGACATCGACCTACTCATTTTTTGTGGTCTAAACAGTATAGGCTACTTTTCCTTAAGTATATTAATGCAGGTTCAGTTTCTGCACTTATAATGTTAAAGGAAAAGGCCAAGGGTATACCTTTCTTTCCAGAAGTGGTGAAGTATCCAAATTCAATTTTGGTCAGTGTTGCCAGATTCCTGAATTAAAAATTCCCCCAAAAATTCAGAAAATCCCCCATCTTCAATAGAGTCCCATACAATTTTCTCACAATTTCCCCCCATACCTCATTTTAAAATCCCACATCTATCGTTGACTCCGATACATTTAAAAAAAAAAAATACACTACATTTAGGGGAAATAAATGTAGTCTGGCAAGTAAATTCCCAGTCTGGCAACCCTGATTTCGGTTCGCAGGGCGCTGGTTTTTAGATGCATGTGTAAATCTAGGCGCCGTCTAGCGGTCATTTTCATATTACATATCAATTACCACGATCTAAGACTGCCCAGCGATAACTGAATTGTGCTATTAAACAAATAACTAGAGCTCCAGTAATCATGCTATTTTGGTCACACACGCTTGCTTTAAAAATGCTAATTTGAAATAATGAATATGCACATACTTAAACCCAATAAAATATTACGTTTATAAACATAAGCATATAGGCTACGTAAGCGTTGTGTTGTAAGTCACCCTGTTATTAAAGTAGCCTATAATATTTGCAATATTATTTTTAAACAGAGATCATCAGTCGAGTGAACTTGAAGTGCATCTTTAAGAGTGGTTTAGTTGGGAGGGTTAGCCTAGCGTAGCAGCTGAGAGCTATTTGTACCACGTGACAAGAGAGATGTTCCTCTCGCTTGTACTAGCAGCGCAGCCATCATTTACTCAACACAAATCCACCCTAAATAAAGAAAGCGCGGAGATAAAAAACCAGAAGTCATGGACTAGCAGAGGAATTATCTAGGAGTGGTTATTTTCTACACTTTTTGCTTTTTTGATTTTATTTACAATCTTTTAAATTTTACAGGTAATTGCATTTTCATTTAACGTTATGTAGCCTATATACCTTTCAGCTATGGTGTTTGTAGCCTAATGTTAACGTTAGCTGCTCCAGACTGAGAGGTTTGATTCAACAAAACGGATTACTTTAAGAAAAAACCCTTTTAATGAAAGCATGCGTTTAATTGTTAAAGTCTGATGAGGGTGTAGGAAGGAAAATGCTGCAGTTTTCAACTTTGTAATGTGTCATTGCAGCTTCAGTTTCCGCACTCATGTAGTATATCTAACGCTATGTATCTAGCTAAATGTGTTTACAATCATTTTAAGGACGCTATTTTGTGCTCATTGTTAAAGAACTGAAAGACCGATACAATTGTCATGTGTACGCTTACAAGGATTTAAACCGACTGAATTGTACTGGATATAATTTTACAATCTATCAAGTCTACGTTCATTACTCTACGTTACGTTTAGGTTGGGCAAAAGTAAAACAAGAAGAGGTAACGTTAGCCTAAGAGGTAAGGTTAGGTTACATGTTCCATTAAATGTGCCTAGTCTCATTGCAGCTTGGGACAGTAAACATTGTCCACTAAATGTCTCCTCCAACATTTTATTTCAAACTTATGACTGCGTGGAAACTTAATTTTTCTTCTGTTTTCAACGCCAGATTTGGTCAAAAGCGCATTCAGCCAACTTACTTTCGGTTTGGCAAAGCAAATGTATCGGATTGCATTTTTGAAGCCAATGCTTTGTACATGTTGCGTTTCAAAAAGTAACATGTAGGCTACTACTAGCTAGTGATTTTAGCCTTTTAGTCCTGTACCTATTACATTTAAAGAATGGGTGGCTTGTAGCCTATAGCTGGTTATTTGGCTAACGTTAAATGGCTTATTTGTGTTCTTTTAGGCTAAGCGAGTTTCTTGTCGAACACAGATCTCCTGTTGGATTAGTAATATAGCTTTCATTCTGGACATTAAGTCTTTTTTGCTAAGAAAATCATTTCACATTGTGGTCTATTTTGTACTCTTGACAATGACAGGTTATTGTGACCCCCAGTCTCCATGTAGGGGTGAATAAATAGTGCCAAGTTTGTCCAAACAAGGCTCTTTATGGTAAACGATAAACGCGTTTATTGACCACTCTTTTTTTGACAGAAGAGGTCCTGTTGCAGCTAATGAATGTCCCATTTCTTGTGCTTGCTACATTTCAAAACATCGACCGCTTTACTTTTCGGTGTAGTGTAGACCGAACCTGTTTTCGGATGGTTCGGGCGTTGACATGCTAGTAAAAGCCTTCAATCAGCTTTGCACATGCATGGCTTCGTGAACACTAGTGATCTTTTTGCTTCTATTTATTTATTCATTCATTTATTTAATTTTTAATTTTTCTAGATTATACTAGCAGTTGATTAGAATATCACAATTTAGTGTGCATTCCTGAAGCCGAGAGTAGTCTGCCAAGACCGAATATCAAAAGTTTAGACGTGCCGTCTAATACAGATTGACGTTAAAATAGATCACCAGGGACACAGCACATGACAACTGGTCTGTTCCACCTTCAAATTTTAAATGCCCTTCAATCACTCATTCAATGTCCCCACCAGAACACGTTTAACGTAGCAGTTATGTGGATGGAACATTAATAGCAGTGGACACCAGTTCACAGTAGAATCCAAGGGGGCATGCCATGTTGGCTACTTCTCACCCTGACCTGCTCATGAAATTGGCTATGATTTTATTTTTTGAATAGGCTGTGCAGCTTACTGCTAATCTACTTGTTTAAAAAATGTTTTCCTCTTATTCCCTAAGATGATAAAAAAATATGACTTTACTTGTACAGTAAAGTCATATTTTACACATGTATTTTCAGAAGTAGAGGAGCCAACCCTATTATTCAGATGTCAGGCATCTTCAAAGGAGGTTTACAAGGTATCAGCTATTGTCTTTTAAAGTAACCCATCAATTTTGGCCAATCTATAGATCAAGGGGATTGGTTTAGGTTTGCTGTGACTAATTTAGTTTTTGATGTTTTCATGAAATTGGCTGTTTTACAACATGGGGTCAGTACCAACCTTTTGACTTGTAAAAGTAGTTGCTCAATTCAGGACAACTCTATTCCAGCATAAAATGAAAGTACAAGGGATTGCACACCGGCATAGGTAAACCATACAGCCCTGTTACTCAAATCACAGTCCTTGAGGGGCTGAGAACTGCTGGTTTTCAACTCTCCGTTTACCTGGGCGACTGGTGTGAGGATAGTCTGGCCAATTGGTAGCACTAATTGTTCAGTTAATTATGTGGGAGAAGAGAAAACCAGGGCCGGATTTAGATTCGAGGACCAGATTTGAGTTTCCAGGCCGTACTGCAGGGCCACTGAACAGGTTGCAGTGTCTGCAGGTATTTACACTACACCCCCTGCTTTCACTAATGAGCGTACTTCCTAAACCAGGGGTGTCCAATCTTATCCGAAAAGGGCCGGTGTGGGTGCAGGTTTTTGCTTTAGCCCAGAAATAAAACACCTGTTTCAACTAATGAACTAATCATGGGCTTCAATCAAGACCTTGCAAAGTAGAATCAGGTGTCTTAGTGCTGGGCTAAAACAAAAATGTGCACCCACACTGGCCCTTTTCGGATAAGATTGGACACCCCTGTCCTCAACCAAGGAGGCAAAATAATTGGTGCAATCAGGTCGTGCAGTGCAGGGGTTCCCAAACCGGTCCTGGGGGACCCCTGTGTATGCTGGTTTTCGGTCCTGGGGTCCCCCTGTGTAGGCTGGTTTTCGTTGCAACCACAGTTGCAATCCCAGAATTTTAACAAACTGTTCATTTTTCTTAATTGGGTGCTTTTCATGTTTAGAGGAATTATTCACCCTCTTAAGCCAAATAATGTCAGAAATAGCTATGCATGCCATGTAGAACAAACTCCCCATGTTCACATTGTGCTTATTGTGCTATATGGCAACAATTACATAAAAAGAGGTTACAAAATTATGTATTTTAACTGATCAAATTAAAGAGTGAAGTGAATCACTAGGTTCCTAATTAGGTTGCTAAACACGTGTTAAACTTTCATAATTTGTTTCCTTAAGCTTATTAACACAATGCGGGTTTGGCTCGTTATCATTTGCTTTGTGGTTGAATTCTTCATTATCTACCAAATGGTTACTTTTTGTGTCCACACTTTCACCAATTAGGAGCCTATTGATTCAAATCAGTCTTTCAATTGATCTGTTTAATAATTTTGTTATCTGTTTTAAATAATATAGCACAATAAGCACAATGTGAACATGGGGTTTGGGAGCCCCGGGTGTAGTGCATGGAAACGCATGCGGGTGCTGCGGCCCGCAGGACCTGTAGTCTGCTGTACAGAGTGCTCAGGTAGGCCTATACTCCATGTGCTTGCTTATATCAGAGTGCTCAGGTAGGGCTATACTCCATGTGCTTGCTTATATCAGAGTGCTCAGGTAGGCCTATACTCCATGTGCTTGCTTATATCAGAGTGCTCAGGTAGGCCTATACTCCATGTGCTTGCTTATATCAGAGTGCTCAGGTAGGCCTATACTCCATGTGCTTGCTTATATCAGAGTGCTCAGGTAGGCCTATACTCCATGTGCTTGCTTATATCAGAGTGCTCAGGTAGGCCTATACTCCATGTGCTTGCTTATATCAGAGTGCTCAGGTAGGCCTATACTCCATGTGCTTGCTTATATCAGAGTGCTCAGGTAGGCCTATACTCCCATGTGCTTGCTTATATCAGAGTGCTCAGGTAGGGCTATACTCCATGTGCTTGCTTATATCAGAGTGCTCAGGTAGGCCTATACTCCCATGTGCTTGCTTATATCAGAGTGCTCAGGTAGGCCTATACTCCCATGTGCTTGCTTATATCAGAGTGCTCAGGTAGGCCTATACTCCATGTGCTTGCTTATATCAGAGTGCTCAGGTAGGCCTATACTCCATGTGCTTGCTTATATCAGAGTGCTCAGGTAGGCCTATACTCCATGTGCGCTTATATCAGAGTGCTCAGGTAGGCCTATACTCCATGTGCGCTTATATCAGAGTTCTCAGGTAGGCCTATACTCCATGTGCTTGCTTATATCAGAGTGCTCAGGTAGGGCTATACTCCATGTGCTTGCTTATATCAGAGTGCTCAGGTAGGCCTATACTCCATGTGCTTGCTTATATCAGAGTGCTCAGGTAGGGCTATACTCCATGTGCTTGCTTATATCAGAGTGCTCAGGTAGGCCTATACTCCATGTGCTTGCTTATATCAGAGTGCTCAGGTAGGCCTATACTCCATGTGCTTGCTTATATCAGAGTGCTCAGGTAGGCCTATACTCCATGTGCTTGCTTATATCAGAGTGCTCAGGTAGGCCTATACTCCATGTGCTTGCTTATATCAGGGATGTTTCTGTGTCATTGCTGCTTTATAGAAGCCGCCCTTATTTGCTGTACAGAGTCTTTTTTTTTTTTTCCAGAACCAAAGAGGTAAATCAGCCTTGGTGCTCAGCCCTGACTTAGTCTGAGCTGGAATGTGTGAGTCTGCTGCTTTGGCTGGAGCCCGGGCAGCTGCCGTTGGCACAGGAAGGCAAAGGGGATGTTTTTTGAAGGCCCCCCCCCCCCCCCCCCCCCGCCTCAGACTTGCACGGCTAACTTGTGGTGTGGGGGTAACTGGGATATGACTCCTATAATACCTGGAAATGAGGTGGTGTGGGACATTAAGTCTAGACAGCAAAACTGAATGAGCTCATGGATTACGCTGGTTCTACACATAATGCATCTATGCAAGCACACATTTCCTAATAAGCTCATTAAGCCAGGGTTGAATTTGTAATATATTGATGTTTGGAGAAAAATATGCAAATTTCTTGGATGAATCTTGTGTATTGATTTGGTGTACTTGAATGCATTAACGACTTCATTGATATTGTTCCTAATTTTTTCTTTCTAGCTGACATTTAAAGAATGTGCACATTCAAAGTTCTCCGTTAATTACATTTCTATATATAATTGTATAAATATCATAAATCATAGAAAATAGTAAGTTGCTATAAATCTTCCACAATTGCACCACGGGAGTTTCGGCCTGTTTACGTGCTATCCAGACTACTGCCCCCCCAACATACGTTTGGTTGAATATAAGTAAATGCATCAGGTGTGCTAACATTTAGACAATACACAGTGGGCCTCAGTACTTTGTTTGACTCTTCACTATGTGTTGGTTGTAATTTTGGATAAGTAAGCATCATGCCGTGCGTTATCTTTTGGTGTCTTGATAAGCCGCAGTTCAGGTTGTAGCACACGGCACAACTGACTCTCTTCCACCAGTTCTAGCAGGAAGGTGACGTGACCACTGCCTGTACTCTATTCGAAAAGCTGTATTGAGAACACGTCCATTTATACTGTAGCATCTCCTACTGGATGGAAGTTATGGTCAAATCCAGAAATGACCTGCTTTTTGGCCCTGTTGGATATCTTTTTTTTGTATTGTATGTTTAAAATGATTTGCTATATGAAGGCAAATGGCCTGCTTGTGAACTGCCATTTTCAGAGAGCCATGAAACATTTGTATTGAAAATAAATTTTTTTTGAAAGCCTTGCAGCAGGATATCAGAAAATACCCAGCTCAGTGTGGTACCACAGAGCATACTTTCCTTTGAGAACCATTCTTTCTCCAGAGGATTGAGTTGTGGTTGCACATGATTACTCCTGCTTTTGATACAATAACTGCCATGACCCCTGCAGCATAATGGGCTGAACTTGAAATGTGATTGATTTTATTTTATTTTTTTGTTGTAAGCTTCTGACAAGCAGGAAATTCTACTGCTCATGCATATTTGCTTGTTCTGTTGTGCTGGTATGGCCATTATCGTGTTTTTGAGTATGTATTTCATTTAACATTTAAGGAAAGTCAATCAGTGGAGATGCCGGTGTGTTTTGGCTGAGGATGTGTATTACTTACTAGATAAAGGGGTGAATTTCGTTATACATCCTGCCCCAGTGAACAGTTTCTGCTGTTGGAGTTATGTCACTATGCTATGCAATCCGTATGGTTGCAATCTCTTGATACTGAAACATTTTATGTACCAGAACTTGCCTGAATGCTCCTCTGTGATTTACTGAGGGTCACTTGTCGAAGTTCGAGATGCGTATGACTTGCTGTTTTTTTTTTGTTGTTTTTTTTTGATACCTTTTAAGCCTGTATGATTGTTGACATGTGGCATGTGGAAGGTATAATGCTACATAAACTTGGTGCATTAAGTTGTACTGGTCTCACAACGGCAAAGCTCACAAACCCCTCACTCCAAACAATGTGTAGGAAGCTGTCCTCTCTGGGGTATGTAGAAGCTCCCAGCAGGATCCTGCTCTGAAAGATTTAATGCATTGTGTTAAAAATTCCAAATAACCCGGTGGGTATTGGGCTCCTACCAACAGGACACAGTGTCTCAACAATTTAACAGGTTTCAGTGAAGCTCACATAATGGCTGACTTCTGGCGAGAGATTTCCGTAGCGTTTCATGTGAATCTATAAAGCAGCTGTTTTTGTTTGCTTTTGTGAGCCTCGACTGCCTTCTGTGTTTGTTCTCTCCTTTACCTTTTCGAAGATTCATATAAACAGGAAATTAAGTTCTTTCTACAGACTGTTTTAAGTTTCAGAAATGTGTTCTTTTTTTCTCCTTGGGCTACAGCCTGGTCTGCACTTAGGCTAACTGCTTGGTCCTGGACATAGGCCTAGTTTTCTATTTGCTGTAGATTGACTTAAATATTTTAGCTGTGCGTACTGTGTCAATAAACTCTCCCTTGCCTTGTATATTCAATAAGCATTTTACAGTAGATGGGGCAATGGAACTTTGTCAATCTTTGCTGAATAACTGAATAGATTACTTATAAATAATTGCTTGTATAGCCTACCGTGGCATGTCTTATCCTTAGTCTGTAGTTCACGAATGTTAAACGCAAAAAAAAAAAGGTAAATACTAAATTGGAATTGCATTCCTGTTTATAAGCATGGAAATGTTGCTTGCTTCACTGCAGACTGATTCCTGGTACCCTGCCTCCGCTGTTTCATTGAGAGCTATGGATTACTGTGCGGGAGACTACATTCATTCCACCGGTATACTTCTGTCTGGACGCTTCGCCCGCTAGCATTCCTTTCACTGCCTTTAGTGCTTTTTTGGGAGCTGTACTACCCCCCCCCTCCCTTCCAGTGAGCTTAAAAGCAGTTGTTTTTTTTTGTTTTGAATGTGTCCATTGATGAGACAAAGGGAGTGAAGCATCTTGTTTGGCATGTGGGCAGGGGAGAAATTATGCAGAGCTCTGAAACTCTACCAGCAGTATACGTTATTAGGCAAGACGAACAGGTAATGTTGTAACTTGCGCTGTTGTTATAATATTAGGAGGAAAGTATGGACAGAATGTGTTGTCTGGAAGAGTTGTCTCGCGGCTCAGAAGTGCTTTTGTCTCCGCTTGTGGTGTCTGGTCCGGGTTGACGGGCCACTTCACCTCTTTTTCCTCCGGTTGTCTTCCAGTAATTGTGCTGTGGAAGGAAGGGTGTTCTGTCTGGTGCAGCGTTAGCGCCGCGGACGTCCACGCTTCCACGTGACGCAGGTTAAGACCGCCGTTGTCTGGAAGCCCTTCTGCAGCTGGGAAAACATTGGCTGGTTGTCGGTGTTTGCTGATTGCAGAAACTGGAATACATTAAATCCTATACATTGTTGATATTGGGGGGGGGGGGGGGTTTGGTCATTACTAAAATTACTGATATGTAGGAACAGTTAAATTCTAATATGTCGCTCAAAGATAAGTATGGAACAAATGGTTACACTGATTATAGTTCACTTAATTTTAAGAGATGGGGGGGGGGGGGCGGTCCTTTTTTGTTTGGGTATTTTCTATGCTTGCTTGTACTACCAACGACTAACATGATGGATTCATTCCCTGGCACAGCAGCTTTGACCATCTGTTCGGCAACCCAAACAATGCAAATCCCAATGACATCCCTGCCTGGTGGCGAGGAAAGTTATTTCTGCTGAGGCAGAGATGTGCTTAATTCAAGGGCCAGAACCTGTCTGTTTTTTATAATTATTATTATTATTTTGTTCGAGGCATTGCAGGGTTTGTTGCTTCACATAAGGGCCTCTGATTTGGCTGGGGAGTACAGGTGCCTTGAGGCACATAAAATGGTGGAAAAGGACGCGCCTCTGTTGCCTCAGGGTGACGAGGGAATGCTGGGAAGGGAGCCCTCCGCAGTAGCCTTCCCTCGGGCGCACTGCTTGTCGACCGAAGTTTGACATGCGGTAGCCCGTTAGCTTTTGAAATAATTTCAGCCGGAAGCTTCATGCTAATGTTAACACTGTTTGCCGGGGGTGGAGCGAGCTTATTTTTTTGTGGCAGAATTATTATAATAATTTTTTGAAAACCACCCCCATCCAGACCTATGAAGGTGATTGAATGTAGCCTACGTTGATCTCCGTGGAAAACGCACTGGATGTTTTGACTTGAGTAGCGCAGAATGTGGACGCCTAGCCACCGCCAGCCAGACGGACGCTGGTCCTGCCCTGAAAGAATCCACTGTGCCAGGATGAGTTTGGGGAGAGTTTCCCTGGCAACCCAATGTTTATCTCCATGCGCAGCTCACTAGATCATGTTGAAGGTACTTTTCTTCCTTGTGGATCATTAAAGGCAGGCGGGGGGGGGGGGCGGGGGAGCTCCCTGTGGTTTATTGCTTTCACTGACGGGTTAAAACCATTGGTGGCAATTATTCATAAAATTATAGAGCCCTGCTTAATATTAATATTTTCCTCAAGATCTGATTATTTAAATTAAGCTGGTCAAATATACAGACAATGAACTCATGCGCAAGTGTACTAAGTACAGACACAAAGCAAATGGCTTTTTATAAATTTAGTAATATTATTATTGGTAATGTTTTGTGTGCATACCACTTTCCCTAGTTTTCTCTTTTATAGCATAACCCAAGATGGTGGCAGAGACCAACAACACAAAATAGGCTACCACCTGGTTAGATGCTTGTGATTTTCTAATTTCTTTATTTATTTGTATATATTTTTTTTTTTTGTAATTCAGGAGTACTATACCTTATCCCAATGGGCATCGGTGCAGTGTCTACAGGCTTTCATCCTGGCCTGGCACTGAATCACCTGATTCAACAGAAGACTGTTTTTATTGAAGCAGCCCCCCCACCCCCCACCCCCTTTTTGAAGGAGTTAGCAATATAAAGATAAACTGCAAAAACCTGCTGAGCCGTGATCCTCCAAGATCAGGGTTGAGCGGCCTTGCCTTAACTGTGGAATTTGTCTTGTAACACTTTGCCTTGAAGCTTGTTCTTTTTTCAGTCCTTGTTTTCTTGTTTGGCGCTTGTGAAAGGAATCGACTTTAGGTGGTTGGGGCAAAAGGGCAATAGAGTGAGGTAAGCTGGGGGTAGAAAAGGAAGAGGGTTTCATCACCACAGGACCTGGGCCAGTGGCTCCTCAGACTTATGGATGCTAGTGGGCCTCTACAGTGCCAGTGGTGTTTGGGAGATTCTCCTTGTCCAAATATTTGCTCTTTGTCCAAATATTTGCCTCTTCAGCCCTTTCACAACCCGACCCTTTATAGCCAAAACGTAAGCTTGTTATGCATTTAAATCAAATCAATATCAAATCAGTATTCATTTATATAGCGCATTTCACAGCCAGTTGTCACAATACACTTCACAGAAAAACCCAGCCTAAGCCCGCACAAGAGCAAGCCAAAGGCAACAGTGGCAAGGAAAAACTCCCTGGTGTAACTAGGAAGAAACCTTGGGAGGAACCAGACTCAAGGAGGGAACCTGTCCTCTTCAGGTCGGCTCAGGATCTAGGTCTTAATGACCAGCATGGCGAAAACAGCCAATGTCCACGTTAATAGAATTATAGCAGCTAGATGACAGTCCAGATGGGGTGACAATGATGGTGGGGAACCGGGCGCCGGTTTTAAACCGTTTGAGAACGTGCGTCTATAACAGCTGTTGGCCGTTTTAGGGGGTATTGGAAGTATTTGACTGTGTTTCATGTACAGCAGGCTGGAGTGGTAGTGGTTTGAACTTCACTGGCACAAAACATTATTTGTCAGGCAGCATTTTTAATGAAGCGTATATTTATGGATGAATCTGTTTACTTCAGCTCTGTAATTTGACTAAGTAACTGAGGAATGCGTCTCTAATGCTTTATTTTCCCAGTTGTGAGTTGCAAGCAGGATGATGTGTAGATTCGTGGATCACCTTGAAGCTGAAAGATCGAAGATGGAATGGTACAGTGCAAAAGTAGGTTAATGCGGTCTGCCGGCTTGTTTTGACATTCATTAAAAAGAGCTTCCAAGATATTCTTCCCATCTATATTCAAGGTACTTATTGACATAAACTGGATATCATCCCTGGATATCAAGTTGCTTGCATCATTTGTTTTTTTCCGATTTTGACACACTTTCTGAAGTAGGCCATAAACCAGGTCTCGTAATGCTTTCCTCGCCCCGGGAACCTGAATTATCTTAGTCAGTATTCTCTTGTGAGGAGTTTATTTTGGTTTGTTTAGCTTGTCATTTTTTAAAATTTATTTATTTTTTCATTTGTTCAAAATTCTGGTGAGTCCTTCCAGTGTCACTAATTCAGAAACATTTTAAATGTAGTTTGTAAACTCGCTCGGTAGATTTTTGTATATTTAAAAAAAAATAGTTTTGCTAAGGAACCGTGTTTAGCTGGGTTTGCTCACACAATGTTGGTAAATAAAGCCATGATTCATCCAACGCATTTGGAAACTGGGCAGCATGGGTACATTTCCTCATGGTTTGGAATCCATTGGCTGGTTATTTATAGGGTTCATGTATGGTCCTAGCTGTCTTTTTGGGGGTTGGAGACCCTGAGAGCTCCAGACATTGAGATGAGTTGTGATTCTTTCTGGAGTCGTGTAAATTGCCTAGATTTTGGCTCGAACAGGCTGAGAATGACACTGTTTTCCTTGCTCAAGCTGAAACTAAACCGTGTGGACAACAGTTGATGTCACAACATCATTGAAATGACTGAATGCCACCGTGGTCATTCTGAATTGTAAGCCAATACAAAGATGGGTGGAGGACACATTACCGCGTTGCACCTGCAGCGCTACAATAGGCCTACATGGGAAAAGGCTTGTGCCAGGAGAGCCATTATTCAGTTTGCTCCTTCATCACTGAAGTCTAAAAGCTGAGTAATGTAAGGTTTTGGAACATCATAAATGTTATTTCTGCTTCCACAAACAAAAGGTTATTTAAAAAAAAAAAAAAAGTTTTTTTATTTTTATTTTGAATTAACAATGCCTTAAATGGCAAGTGTTAACCTTGTTCATAGGCCACAATTCACACGTGTGTAACATGTAACATGCACTGTGGTGTCATTGGTAAGTATGCAAAAGTTCTAAACTAGTGAGGAATTGCGTGAACCTCTTGAGTTTGTTTCTTTTAGGGCAGCCGTTGTAGCTATGACTATGCGGGTTTACTGGTATGAACCACGTGGTCGGACCGACCAGGTAGGCGACTATTGTATGATGTCACCTATCGCATGATGTCACCTATCGCACGTCTGCGTCAGTGTTGAGGTACAGCGTGCCAGTCCCGCCCGGCCTGTATCCGCAGTGCTCTGCCACACTGGCGAGATCTGTGATGGATAAACTTAAGTATATTCTCCTGTTCATGTGGGTCTTAGAACAGGAGGTGTCCTCCTCCTGGGCACCTGCTAGCGTTTCATGTGCGAGTGCCACGCCTTGTTAACCTGTATTCTACATTCAGCTTGTCATTGCAGAGCTTAATCCCGCCTCGCCCTTGATCCCTGTGTTGGATTTACGCACCTGGGCAGGCTAAGTGAGCCGGTCCTGAAGGTATCCTTGCTGCGGGTCTTTGGACTTGTCTTTGGCTGTCATTGGTTGCATGGAAACGTGACTTGGTTATGGCTCTGTTCATGTGTGTTTGATTATCCTCCAGTTTGGAGTTGTCCAACACAGCAGTGAGGACAGGATGAGTAGTTCACATTGCCCCCCCCCACCCCACCCCACCTCATTACATGCCTCCCTCATAGCCAGCATCTCAGCGCCTTATGGAGGTGTCGTTCGCCAAGTTTATTGTATGTGGGGGGGAAAAGATTAAGATGTTAGAATGTGTGCCTGTGTCTGTCTGTCTGTCCCTTCACTCCTGCAGCTGCACATACTGTTTCTTTTAGTTTATTTATCATTTCTTACACAGATCAATGTTTGTATTGAGGGAACACTTCAACCTGGCCCATGTTTTTCAGACAGTGATATCTAGTGACTGGTGCCCACGCACACACACACACACACACACACTTAGAGCTCAGCAGCCGGGTGTTTGTACTTTGCTAGTAGCAGATGGCTCTGTGTTTTCATTCAAAATCTGCCCGAGGTTACGAGGGGGCAGCCTCGTCCGTCGTCCTGAATGCAAACATAACCCGAGCACGTCTAATATCTCATTCCCCCCCTCCCCCCTCTCTCACCCTTTTAAATGCACCTGGTTGGTTTAAAGTTACATCCCAGTACATTTATATTCTGCTGCCAAGAAATATCCTGCCTGACCTCGCCAAGAATATTGTACGGGACCAGCTTCTTCAGAGAAATCAACAACAAGCGTTGCTTTTGCGTGACCCGGCAAACGCACTCTTGATATTCTATTTCTTCAAAAGACCGTAGTTGTGCGTCTTCAAGAATGACCGTGATGTAGTGTAACATTCTGGTTGGGGGCCTTACACAGCTGTTCTTCAGCTACATGGATCGTCCTGGCTGTCTGCCTGCAACAAAGGGGTCGATGCAAGCATGGATGCGCGCTCCAAAAAAGGTACTCCGTGTTGACATTTAAAACAAAAGGTTTGCCCCTCCTGCGGGCACAGTACCTGTTTTTCAAGTTCAGAGGTACACTTCTACTCGAGCTTCAGTGCCCTGGTGTTCGACTAGTTTTGTGTACAGTATATAGAGGTATTTTAGCAACCATGTATGCTCGTTTGATTTGGAGCTATATAAATCGTTCCGTGGCAGTTAAAGCCACCAAAAAATAGCAGACGTTTCTGAAGATATGAGGAAAGACAAAGATGACAATTTCTGTGACTCAAAGCTTCAGGCTTCTCAAGTGTGCACGCCGTGCACTAAACTTTCCTTTCATTTGAAACCATCCTCCATGTTCACTGGCGCCAGTTGGATATTTTACTTTTGCTAAACCACCGGCTTCATGGAACTCATTTTAATCATGTTAAATGATAGGCCACATAAGATTGTTTTCACAGGAAAACTACATTTCTGAATTTTATGTGGGTTTATATAGATCATACTGTCTTGTGCAATGTAGGCTATTTCAGTAATACTTTTAGAGTAGACAACTGGGTTGGCAAATGTACTAAGAGTCCAACCTTATTAAAAATATGTAACCTAGATTTGTAGCTTTTGAAGGAGAGATGGAAGTAACACTGTATATATGAATTAATAGTTTCAGTTGTTGGTTGCATTTGTTTTCTGAATATATTGAATTTGCTTTTCAGTCTAGCTTAGCAAGTAGCTAGCTAGTTTATTTAAAAAGAAATAAATGTATAGTATAAAGCATAGTTGAGCCAGGAGTTAGTTGAGCCAGGACTTGTATTATATGCATGCTACACGTTTACCTTTGCAAAGTCCCTACAACAGACATTCTCTCTTGGAGAGAGTTCAGTGCAGTGACCACATGTGCACCCGTTGAAATGGAAACTAACATTGTTGATATCTGGCAGGTAGTGCGATTGCCTACAGCCTGTGTAGCCTGCATGGCATGGGTAACTATTTGTACAGCGTGTGATTTGTTGTTTACTGGCCGCGTTGTTATAAGCCCAAACGAGGCTACGCGTGCCGCATTCTCCACCATTGCTTCTGCCTCGGCAGCGGCTAGCTACTTGGGGTTCGGCAGTAGCTGGAGCTAGCGTGTTTGTTTGTGTGTGAGTGGTAGAGAGAGAGAGAGAGTGGAACGTAACAGCCGCTGCGAGTGCTGTCCAGAGCAGAATGGACTTTTGGCTACTAGTGAAAAAAAAATCACTGGGGCGTGGTTTGATACCTGGAGCTCAGCCCCTATATTATTACCTTATCACACCCAGATTTCTGAATTTTTTTCAAATTTCAAAAGGGGAGGGGTCTTGCTAAACCAGCATGCTTTGTTACCCTTTAAAGTCGGATACTTCCAAACCCCTGACATCTTGTCTTTTTTTCACGACGCTACGTGACATTGTCGGTGTCGGACCTGACGCCAGTGTCACTACCGTTGCATTCCTAGTTCAGACAGTGGCATAGCCTGATCCCAGTGTCACCTGTCTCTGTGTGGTACTCCACCTGGGTACAATAGGCCAGTTTAAGCTGTCTATTCGGCAGGGCGTCAGCCCATTTTCATAGCCTAACAACACAGTGGAGCAATGGAGTCGTGTCATTTACGTCACAGCCCGTCCCTGCAATTTAGGCTTAACCCTCCCCCAAACTACCAGGCCTTAAAAACACCTACTATTCAATCCAGTCTTCTGCTGCCAAGTGTTTACTTTCTTTACTGCCTTACCCTCAAGCTAATAATGAGTATTTTATGGCTGGAAATTCAAGCCCAGATCAAAATATGTTTGTTGGCACCTGTACACAGGCCTTCTCCTTTGTTGGGCCCGCAGAGAAGGCTATTAAATTGTAATGTAGAGATTTTAGGAAAGGGTGAGGAAAATTCCCCTGCGTTTCCTTAATTTGTGTAGTAGTCTGCTCCTGACTCCAGAGTGCAAGGAAGGTGTCAGTCTGACAGTTTTTTGATTTAAACCGTGATTTGTGGTTTACCCTCTTAACACCGTCCTGCATCTGCTTCCCAGATGTTTCCAGACTGGCGAGGAAAAAGCTCTCCAAGACCACGCTGTCAGACGGCCGGCTTGATTTGTTGTCTGTCATTTTATTGGGTCTCTTCTGCATACCGAAATGAAAAATAATCTGCCATCTTTTAATATCGAGCTTAAGGCCAGTGATGGTACTTGCGCTGTCATTCTGGTATGTTGACGCACGTTGAAGCCCAGCAGCGAAGTGCTTTGTGCCGGCCTCCGCTCACTCTCTTCTCCTCCGCTCACTCCCTTCTCCTCCGCTCACTCCCTTCTCCTCCGCTCACTCCCTTCACCTCCGCTCACTCCCTTCACCTCCGCTCACTCCCTTCTCCTCCGCTCACTCCCTTCTCTTCTCCTCCGCTCACTCCCTTCTCCTCCGCTCACTCCCTTCTCCTCCGCTCACTCCCTTCTCCTCCGCTCACTCCCTTCTCTTCTCCTCCGCTCACTCCCTTCTCCTCCGCTCACTCCCTTCTCCTCCGCTCACTCTCTTCTCCTCCGCTCACTCCCTTCTCCTCCGCTCACTCCCTTCTCTTCTCCTCCGCTCACTCCCTTCTCTTCTCCTCCGCTCACTCCCTTCTCCTCCGCTCACTCCCTTCTCTTCTCCTCCGCTCACTCCCTTCTCCTCCGCTCACTCCCTTCTCCTCCGCTCACTCCCTTCACCTCCGCTCACTCCCTTCTCCTCCGCTCACTCCCTTCTTTTCTCCTCCGCTCACTCCCTTCTCCTCCGCTCACTCCCTTCTCCTCCGCTCACTCCCTTCTCCTCCGCTCACTCCCTTCTCTTCTCCTCCGCTCACTCCCTTCTCCTCCGCTCACTCCCTTCTCTTCTCCTCCGCTCACTCCCTTCTCCTCCGCTCACTCCCTTCACCTCCGCTCACTCCCTTCTCCTCCGCTCACTCCCTTCTCTTCTCCTCCGCTCACTCCCTTCTCCTCCGCTCACTCCCTTCTCCTCCGCTCACTCCCTTCTCCTCCGCTCACTCCCTTCTCCTCTGCTCACTCCCTTCTCCTCCGCTTCCGCAAAACTTGTGGGAGGAAGATTGCCCCAGGGCGGCGTGCTTCCCAAACTTTCTGAGCTCAGTTTGATGAGCAGATGCATTTTTGTATTTATTTAAAATGTAGACTTCCAATTCTACTTGGTTCAAATATGGGTTTAAAATGCTTGTATCGGTAATGTTTTTTTATTTTATTTAAAAAAACATTTGCAGTGTTGATTTTGACTGATGTGAATGGTAATGGAAATTGTGTGATGTACAATGAGGGCCCCCCCCCCCCCCCCCTCTTTCTCGTACCTCAACCCTTCTCATGACACACCAGTAGTATTTGATGACCGCACTGAGTACTGACTAAGATGTGTTGGCAGAGAGTGACCGCAGAGCAGGTTTTTTGTGCAGAGCTCCCATTTGCATGAGGACTAAACGTGGACTCGCTGCTTCATACAAAAGGAGCCAGTGTCCCCCCCTGGGTTCGGCACATCCACACAGAACCCATCCTGCATTTCAATCAGCTCCTGAAACGCTGGCCAGCTGCAGGAGCGCAGTGTACAGGCACCTAAATGAAATCCTGTTAAAGATACAAAAGCGCCCCAATACAAGCCGCTCGCTTTCTGAAAGAAAAAGAAAGGAGGATTGGGGTTGGGGGGTGCAGCAGTATCAGATCTAAAAAAAAGAAATTAATTAAATAAATTATAAATGGGCTCCTCCCTCTTGGGTCAGTGAGTTTTCCTTGCCACTGGAGCCTTTGGCTGGCTCTTGTGGTGGTTTAGGTCAGGTTTTTGATTTTGTTTGATATATAATGACTCTGGTAATTAGATGTCTGTTCATGGCACAATTCACATGCTCATATTTCTGGGTGAACAGTATTGCATTGAGAGACTGACTGGTGGTGGCACTGTGCGTATTGTACACAGACCCACAGCACTGGCGGTGCAATGCCCGCATGGGTTTCCTTCCAGTCCCTCGGGAGCCATCAGTCCCACAGTTATTAATCTGCAAAGTGTTCAACAGCCAGACAGCCACACATTCCTGCAGTCTGAACTCACCACTGCTGTCAATCTCTCCTTAGAGAGCCAGCTCGGTGGCCTGGATCCAACGACCTTGCCCTTAAAAATACAAAATAAATTAAGTTATGCACCCTTATGCATTTCACTTTGTCCTAATGTACATGCGTACACTTCCTTTCGAAATGGGACGTCTCGTGTCTAAATGCCAAATGGAAAAACAAACAACAAAATAAATAAATGTTCGCTGGGGAGCAGTGTTTTAGCACTGTGGGAGAGGGGGAGTGGTTAATCCCAGCACAGCGAGTGTGCAGATTAACATGTCTCCTTTCCCCCTGAAGGCCGGACAGCCATTGGGGGGAAGAAAAAAAAAAAAAAAAGATATTGTTTACTCTCTCAAACTTGCCACCCACTGCTTGCTTTTCCGTCCCCAGTGTTTGTGGATAGACATGACCCATTTAAATGGCTGTTTACCCGTATTAGTGCAGGGGCCAAAATGCTCAATTAACTCCGGTCTACAATTCAATTAGACCGGCTCTAAAAGAAGCCCATTATGTCTGTCCTGTTTGCGGTATGAAGTTCTCTCTATGTCAGGGCCGTACGTGTAAGGGAGAGGGAGATGCTGTGTAGGTTGCACGTTACAGCGCATTGGGCTATATGGAGACTGCTTACATAAACCATATATTTATGAAAACCATGTCCTCTCTTCTGCTTCTAGATTCTGTCACATTACTTGGAAGATGAAGCTTTTTTTTATTTTTTTATTTTATTTATTATATAAAAGCGGAGTTCTTAAGATTAGGGGGCAATGAAATCAGACATTTTTGTCATGGATGACAAAAGCGGTGCACCTCTGATGCATATAGAATGATGGTGGGGTGCGGACGGGTGTTGCAGATGGGGGTGGCCACAACTGACATTTTCCATTGCTGAGTTTACTGCTGAAAACATACTTTACACAATGAGAGGGAGTACAGTTTCTTGAATTATGTATCTTGAATTTCATACGTTGGCTGGGCAGTGGTTGCAAAATTAGCTAAACCTGAGTCTGTGGTGTGTCATTGTCTTTCATTGTTCTCCTGTTGCGTGTGTAAAAAGTGGTGAGCTGGGTGAAGGTTGTGTTGGTCAGAGATAATGGACCGGTTCATCCCCATGCAACCTGTTGGGAGGTGTAGGCTAACGCGTCTCAGGTTCTAGTCTCTCCCTGTATCCCTGGACGACAGTGTGGTGTTGTTGCCCGCCTGTATCGCTGCACGCCGAGCACAAAGGATCTCATCCCTACGGCTCGCTTCCTGCCAGCGCGGCTGCTGGCCCAGTTTTGCCAGTTGTGGTTTCCGTAAGAAAGACGCAGATGCATAGTTTTATATTTTTAAAGCCAGACGTTTTAATATTGGCTTTCCTGTTATCTTCTGGCTAGACAAGCTCATAAAAGGAAATGGCTGAACATTCTATTTTTTTTTTTTTTCCTCCCTTATTTCCTACTGTTGCTTGGAGGTTGTTTGTGTTTGAATGGTATGGTGGCTTGTTATTAACTGAAGTTGAAATTACGAAGCGGGAGGAATTTAGTCATTGCATACATGCCGTTATGAATGAGGAGTAAGATAAATTCTTCCACAACCAAAATGGCAATCTAAGCGAAAAATATGGCATTTTAATAAACAGTTCTTTATCTTGCTTTCCTGCTTTATCTTTAGCAGAGAAATCTCTAGTAACGTTCCACCA
This sequence comes from Synaphobranchus kaupii, assembly GCA_029718625.1. Taxonomy (NCBI): domain Eukaryota; kingdom Metazoa; phylum Chordata; class Actinopteri; order Anguilliformes; family Synaphobranchidae; genus Synaphobranchus; species Synaphobranchus kaupii. The sequence continues at coordinate 115,649,742 of CM056378.1, forward strand.
GAATGTCACGCTGTGATGTTGGTGATTTAATAGATAGATGGACACTAATTAAAAATTGTTGTAACCGTTTTCTTTCCTCAAGATCCATGAATATGCGGATTGTAGTCCTGGGCCTTTTAAGCCAGTCCTCAGAAAGCCCTTCGATGCAGGTTCTCTCTCGCATTCCTGTTTGAATTAGGCGAGTGCAGTGATGGGCCTTAATGACTGGACATGATCGATCCAGACTATAAGAAGTAGAGCAACTTGATATACAGAGGGTACAGCTCAGTTTAGAGTCTTTGTTTATACTTCTATGTAATCAAGATTAAATTTTTTTAAGAACGAGCAACAAAGGAGTGATGGATTCTTGACTTGGAATGAATGGGGCCACTATTTACATTTTAATTGCTTTTTGCAAAGTGGACAGTAAATTCAGTTTTCATTAAATGTCGACGTCCTACCCAAGTCTTGCAGGATTTCGTTATTGCAAAGGTTAAGTGGTATCTTTTATTAAAAATTAGGTCTATGAAATGTATTATCAGGATTCTTTGTCAATAGCAAGTTAATTAGCAATTTCCAGTAGTAATTACAGGCGATTCATAACGATGTTTTGCTGTTTTAAATGGTAGTTACTTCTCAGTTTTGTACATTTTTACCCTCTCTGACTCTTCCTAATTGTCCTTGTGGGCCTATTCCATCGCTGCGCTATTCTCAGTCACTTTTGGAGGGCACAGACTATAGATCGTATGCTCTGAAATGTGTAGTCAGTCAGCCTCTTGTTTTCCAGATTTCAATCCAACAGCACACCTGCTGCAGCTACTGTTGTGTCGCGGAAGACTGCAAAGTCGGCCCAGGTAGATCACAGGCACTTGGACGACCAGTCTTTGCTGTAGTGCAGTGGGAACACCCTGCAGAATGCTGCAAATGCTCCCTCAGGTGCTATGGCCTATATTGCACAGCTCATGGGACTCTGGGCTATAGAGCACACTACTATGTGCACAAGTACCTGAGCACTACTTGCCACTTTGGGTGAATTGCAGGGTTCTTTGTGACATTTTGTGGAGAGATTTATTCTTCATACAGGAATGCTCTTGGTTTTCCGTTTCTCCTGTACAGCACATCGAACGCTTAATTTCTTCTTTCAAATGTTAAGGATTGTAGATTGTGTTTAAGAATTGGCTGGCCACCTACTAGCCTAGTTGACTACTAGCCTAAATGGTTGAATCGTGGAATTGACATGAGCCCTAATCGATTGTGACCTTTATTCATGCAACAATGTTTATATTTATTTATTTTTTAAACTACGTAATTTCAATAAAAGTTCCACTCCAAAGGTTCCAAAGTGGATCGCGTTGGTCAGTTAGCTCGGTATTCCACCAATGCCAGTGTGTAATTGGAGGGTTTTAGCTGGTTACTGGTTACCCATTTGTCAAGCACCGCGACACTGTCAGGAACTCCATTTGTCTCGTATGTCAGGGCATAAAACAGCCATGATTTTTGTTGCATGTCAGCAGGTGATGCCCACACAGACATCTGCGCTGAAATTATTGTCGGATTAATTATATGTAAGATCTGTTTGTTGGCAGCACTCCCTTTATAATGCTGCATTGTTTGCCCTCGATATTTCAAACATTGACACTGCTCCCATCAATCACTGGGTTTGTTGAGCTCACAGTCTACACATTATCTGAGTTAACCACACAAGTATATCCTCTCCTGAGTTCCTTTCTACTTCCCCGGAAAGTATATCCTCTCCTGAGTTCCTTTCGGCTTCCCCGGGTGTTGGTTCCGCTCCATTATGCAATTAACTGTAAAGGGTCAGTTTGATTAGTACAGGAGGGAATTCGCCGCAGAAATGAATTGGTGGCAGTTTTATGGACTTTACGGTTCACTGTTCGTCTGCTCGGTTCACTTTGCTCTGTTGATAGGGCATTCCACAACTATTGTTTAAAAACATATCTAAGGCATATGTTGATTGTGAAAGATGTTTGCATTTAAACATTTAACATTCCTTAGCCTGCAATATTTTCTTTTCTCTTGGCTCGGTGCCGCATTTGTACAAGTGAGAACGTTGCCACTGATATGTTAACACCACATGAAAGAACTTTCTAGATCAGGCTGCCTCTTGGTTAGTGAAGGTACTCAAGTTCTTCTGAAAATAGGACGACAGTCCATAAATGAGAATACAATGGTGATTGACTTGAGCCATAGTAGGCTTGGTTGATGGTGTCATTTGACAGTGATGGTGGATGCATTTATTTTAGTCTGGAGCTTTACGAAGTGTTTCAGTGGCTCAGTCGGACTTTTCCACTTCCATCAAAGGTCCATCCAGTTGTCGCTCGCTCATCAGGCATCGTGTTTAAATGACCTGCAGTAAGGAACGCTAGGATGGTGTGTGCAGGTGATCTTATGTACTACAGTCCACACCTGCCATCTTCTGCAGGGTTTACCCATCCGATACCATGGTACGGTAAGGAAAACCAGTACTGCTAAAGGTCATGAGAGAAAAGAATACGCCTTTTGTGACCATGCCTCGTCGGCGTAAGGAAAAAAAGCACGTTTCTCGAACTTGGGGTGAAAATAGTTTATTTCCAGGAACGACAGATGTCAGAGAAGCGGCAAATGCACTCTGGATTCAGCGGAGTTGGTCTGAATGCTGTTATGTGAACTGTCTGACTTTAAATACCCCTTCTCAGTCTTTGTTTTCTGAGGTGGAAAACAGAAATGTATATTCAAAATAAGGTGATCGATTTAAGGAAGCCACTGTCTGGTTCCCTAAATCAATCAGTCTATTGTGCTGCTAATCAAGTCTACTTGGTTGGAATAGTTCTCAATCACCCAGCCGCTATTCTATAATTAATAGCTGTGGGCATCAGTTGTGATGCCACTTCCTTGTAGTTATGATAAGGTGGCTGAAACCATCTGGGCAGCAGGCATGCCTGATAGACGAATGTTTGAGGCTTGAGCGGTATTTATGGGACAATCCTAAAATCTTCTGCTGTATCTTTCATGTCTGGCTCGGTGCTATGAGAACTACAGGTGGCAGTTAATAATGGATAATGTGCAAAGGTACAAATCATGTTTTCTGACCGTGTGGGCAGGGAGAGTACATATGTGATGAATGGGAAGACAAGTGATTTCTGTGAAAATGTATTGGACATGGCCTTGAATCCATAGTCCTAGAAAATTATATTGGCTATTGCGTATCGGAAAACGGAAAAAATCTACATTTCTACTCAGTCTTGAAGGTATATCCTAACCAGAAACGGGAATCGTCTTGAGATTGAAAGCATAAAATGGCTCCCTTTGGTTGTGTTTTTTTTTTTTTTTTTTTTTTTGGGAGGGTGTTTTAGAATGCTGTGCCATAAAAGGTGGGAATTAACAGATATGCATGAGGTCATTTCCTTTCACTAATAGATGGGGGGAAAGCACAAAAAAAACGTAAAAAAAACATTTAGTTGAAGACATTGTTTGATCAAACCATTTTTAATCAAATTCACTGCTATGCAAATGTAAAATTATGTAAAAGTTTGTGTTTGTGACCGACTCATTCTCAGGGACAACGATGCTGAGAAGTAAATTCTTTACTTCCTGTCATTTACTGTAGTTTTGTAGGTATACTATATACTGGGATTTTATTTATTCATTTCTTTGTGTGTATGTTCCTTTGTAAAATTCCACCACTAAAGCGTTTGCCCTTCCACTGTCATTGATCGAGGAGCTCACACCACTGTAGAGCATGTCACGTGACACCTGGAAACCTCATTTGTGGTCACTACAGAAATTCAAGATCTTGAGTCTTGAGATCTTGTGCTGTGTCTTTGCTTCACAAGACATTATCCCTCTGAAATGTGAGAGGATTTGGAGGACAGCAGTATGTTTATGGTGGGCAGCACGCTTAAAATGTATTAAAATGCAGTCACCCCTTTCTGTCCCTCTGTGACCTGTAAAAGGTTTCTTAGATGCTGCTTTTCGCCAGGTTCTGTCTGCGTGCTGCTGACCGTCCTCCGTGTTTATGCATTTGTTCCTACAACCGCCCGGTTTAAACCAATAAATAGAGCCGTTATGACACAACCCAGATGTCCCATCAACAGATTTATGAAACACTTAGTTTCTCCTCTGTCAAGGTGGGAGTCACGTGACTTGCTTCTAAATGCAATAACAGCTGGTCAAGATATAGGCAAACGCCGTGCGGGAATTGTATGTTTTTATTCGTGCTGAAAACTGTTACGCTGTCTCTACCCTGACTTGGGGAAAGGTCAGTAAAACATTTTACCTCATTGTTAATCATTAACTTGAGCTTCCATTTTGCATTTCTCTTCCCTCTGTTCTCTGCAGGTGGGCTTGACCAACACGTGTTGACCTAGTTTCCTAGCAACAACTGGCACTGTGAGGACGGGGGCAGCCGCCTGATTGGTAGAGAAGGCTGCTGTGGGGGAGGGTCCACAGCTTTGGATTTTTTGTCTTTTTTTTATTTTTTATTGAGGCAGGGGGAAAGGTTGCGCTGAAATCAACCCAGAGCATGGGGCAGAAGGTTCCCGGAGGAATCAAGACTGTTGACATGCGGGACCCAGCGTTTCGGCCCCTGAAGCTGGAGCTGCAGGCCCTGGACTACACCAAGCCGGCCAGGCTGGACATGCTGCTGGACATGCCGCCGGTCGCCCCGGAGGTCCAGGTCCAGCACTCGTGGAACAATGACGACCGCTCGCTCAACATCTTCGTCAAGGACGACAACAAGCTGATCTTTCACCGGCACCCCGTGGCTCAGAGCACGGACGCCATTCGGGGGCGAGTGGGGTACACCCGGGGACTACACGTGTGGGAGATCAGCTGGGCCATGCGGCAGCGAGGCACCCACGCGGTGGTGGGCGTGGCGACGGGGGACGCTCCCTTACATTCTGTAGGCTACACGGCGCTAGTAGGTAACAACCATGAGTCCTGGGGCTGGGACCTGGGCCGAAACAAGCTTTACCATGACGGTAAGAACCAGCCCAGTAAAACCTACCCTGCATTTTTGGAACCGGACGAGACCTTTATTGTACCCGATTCTTTCCTAGTAGTTTTGGACATGGACGAGGGCACCTTAAGTTTCATTGTGGACGGACAGTATTTGGGAGTTGCTTTCAGAGGACTTAAGGGCAAGAAACTGTATCCTGTAGTCAGCGCGGTGTGGGGACACTGTGAAATCCGAATCCGCTACGTTAACGGACTGGACCGTAAGTATCTTTCTCGTTCAGTCTTACTCATCGCCGCCTTGCTGTTGATTGATTTGCAGGCCCTAAAATGGAGGTTTACAGCCTCTATGAATCCCGCCGGCTCCGCACGCATGCTGAACGCGCTCACGGCGGTGTCATGTGTTGTGTGTTCTGCGCGCAGTCATGCGGCGGACGTGTGACTGGATGTGCGGGCGAGGACTGGACTGCGGACTCGCATGGCCCTCTCTGTAGTCAATAAATATATAATGACTATATTTACATAACGCTTCATGCAACTTTTTGCAACCCAAAGTGCTTTGCGCAAAACAATTAAAAACAAAAAGACTGAATAACATTAAAAGTAAGAAACAGAAAAGTGGTGAAACGGCAATAAATGAGTGAAGTGTAAAAAATGAACATAAAATAAAACATTTTTTAAATGCTTATGCAAAATTCATGACATAAATTCATGATAAATATTCAAATTAATAGCAGTTAAATGTTTTGTCAGCTCTATAGCGTACAGTGCAGAATGAATGTACTCAAACGCATGGTAATGTACAGCACCCCACCATGCATGCTGTTTCTATTACACTGAAAGCTTTCTATCAACACCGCAAAGGTAGCACAGGAAATGTATGCTGTAAATCTTCGCTTGGGTATTGTAGGGTCTGCGGCGAGCTACGGGCTTTTAAGGGTGACTTTAACCGGCCGTGACACGCTTTACGCTCCACTGCCGTCCTCCGAGCCGCCAGTGCAGAGGTCCTGTGAGACGGCGTAATGTGTTTGTGCTGATAACCGCCTCTGATGTCATCATTTACCTTTGCACCTCGTCTGGGAGCCTATTTGCCTGCTGCTTTTAATTCCTAGTGCAGGGAATATTTGGCCTAAGGAAAAGAGTCTTACCTGCTCACTCCTCCATGTGGGCTAGTAAAATTAGCACAAATTTGCATATTAACATAAGTTCACCACATGTTTTAAATAAATAAATGTGTGTATATATATATATATATATATATATATATATATATATATATTTTTAAGAACATTATTGTAATAGAAAGCAGTCATGATATCAACTTCATATACACACAAATATACTGTATATAAACTTGACAACTGACTTAAAAACTGACACCTTGCGTTTAATTTTGAGGTTAGGACCTGCAGAATAATCAGGCTACTTGCAGATTGAGATGGAAGTCTAAAGTAAATGTGCATTTGATGCCTTCATACGTCTCTCCCCCACCTTCCCCGTCCACTCCCAGCACCATCAGTCACGTTTACCTGTAGCAGCCAGAGCTTATGCACTGGGAAATGGCGGCAGCAGAGGGGATTATGGGTATATGGGGACTCTCTGCTGCCTAGAACTAGTTGGAACCAGTTTCACCTGTGTGTATATTAAGCGTGTTTGCAGCTCATCACCTCAGAGTGAGTTCTAATTCAACTAGTTCTAATTAGCAACACAAAAGACAGGTAGCTGGCCCAATTACAGCGAGCAAGCTACGGACTAACTGCAAACAATTCAAAATAAACTAAGCTACCGAGTGACTCCAATCTGTTCAATTAATCAACAACAGCTGAAAGCAATGGAAAAAGATACGCTTATCTGAGTCAGAGTGTAGCCTAGACGATCCACGACGCAGCAATTATGCACTCTGTTACCGAAGTGTGACTTCGAAACCGAAGTACGTACCGAACCGTGACTTTTGTGTACCGTTACACCCCTAGTTACTAATGCAGTAGTTCCCCAAAACCTCTCCTCAGGAACCCGCAGCCGGATCCAGGTATTTGATGTGTTCCACCTCAAGCACACCTGATGCAACTAACCAAGCTTTTGCTGAGTTGTGTCAGGTGTGCTTGATATGGAACACATGAAATACCTGGATTTGGCTGGGGGTTCCCGAGGAGACGTTTGGGGAACTACTGTTCTAATGAAATCCACAGGAAAGCATTAGTAAGTGTGACACACCCACCTGGGATATAGGTGTGCCTTTTTCTGGGGAATTTTGCTCTTTTCTTGTGTATACGGTTGTGATGGTATCCTGTATAACAGGGGTGGGCAATCTTATCCGAAAAAGGGCCAGGGTGCAGGTTTTTGATTTGGCCCAGCACTAAGACTGATTAAACTAACTAATAATGGTCTTCAAGTAAGACCTTGATAAGTAGAATCAGGTGTCTTTGCACTGGGCTAAAGCAAGAGCCTGCACCCACACCAGCCCTTTTCGGGTAAGATTGCCCACCCCTGCTATACACCCCTGGTGTCTAGGGTTTTCCAGGGTGCTACTTTGGCTGTAAGGGGGTAGGCTATCTGTTTTTATATCTGTGATCCATTTCTTCTTTTTAGAACTAGGTAGGCGTGAGACGATACACTCGGCCCACAATATGATTCGTACCTTGATATAGGGATTGTTATACATATAGGCTGAAAGTTAAATATCTCGCACCTTGGGAATATCATATCACCTCACATTCCCTACTTTGAGTGAAGCTTCGCCACTAAGTGTTTGAAATTGAACTGAAAGAACCTTCCTACTAGTGCAGAAACGAAACCATGTTATTCCAGAACAAAGTCAGCACTGCAATTGTGCTCATTGTCAATTATTTTTACTGCATTCAATTTGGCCTGTTTTGACATTGTACTTACAGTACAATTTTCTATACATGATTTTTATCTTTGAACAAATAGACAGTCTATTCATAATGGAAAATGTAGGCAAAAGTTTGTAAATGAAGGGTGAAAGCTGAACCTGACTTGGCAAGATTTTATGAAATTACTTTTTCCCCCTCCCTGTCAACTTGCATCTTCATCTGTGAGGGAGTCTGTGAAATGGAGAGCAAAAGGTGCTTCCGCCTTCTTACCACATTTATTGAAGTGACGTTTTCAAAAAACAACCGCTTAGAAAGATTCCATACAGGCACAAAAGGTTTTCATGAGGACACAAATGAATGGAATACTCTTTGGCCGGGGTCCTCGCGCTGGGTCCTGGGAACCCATTGTATATGCTCATTTTTTGATATGGTCAATTAGATTAATTAAAATGGCAGAAAGCAACCATTGTGGTTACAGTGGTTGTTTTATTTATACAGTGCGTTCCCCACAAAGGGAGCAGCAAGATGCAATTAAAAAGGCGGTGAATTGAAATATAGACGTGATATGAAAGTTACGAAGGTTAAGTAAAATATTCGCAGTGCTCAAGAGACAACTTGATGGTCTATGGTGGTCTTAATATGGTTTAGGAACCTTTACGGTGAAGGTTTGGTCTCCTTTTGTTATCATTGTGGATGGAACGTTAAGTAGGCCTACATGTTTCTCAGCTTATCTAGGCTGATTCTCTGGCTTGTTGGATACTACAGGTTTTACTCCAAGTTTGTAGTCGGGGCAAAAAATTGTGTGCAGTGTTACCTGAAAATTGTGTGCAATCTTACCCGAAAAGGGCTGGTGTGGGTGCAGGCTCTTGCTTTAGCCCAGTGCAAAGACTCCTGCTCTGTCAGTTGACTTGCGGTGAAGTTCTTGATCAGCTAATGGCGGTCCTTGTTGTAACGTTGATCTCTGGTCTTTTTCTAAGTGCTTTCTGTCATTTCTCCCCTCCCCCCCCAGCTGAACCTCTCCCTCTGATGGACCTCTGCCGCCGCTCAGTCCGAATGGCGCTGGGGAGGGAGCGTCTGAGCGAGATTCACGGACTTCCCCTGCCCGCCTCCCTCAAGAACTACCTGCTCTACCAATGATGACGGGAGTGAGTGCCTCTGGTGTGGCGGAATGGGACACACGCCCTCTCCCTGGGGCTGCCCTCCTCATCTCCCGCTGTCCTGGCCATCACATCGCCATCGTCAGATCTGGTTTATATCGGCCCCTACGCCCACCCCTTTTTTAAAATTCCATACCCCCACCCCCACCCCCCACACCCATCACTCCAATGAATTTTACTGCTTTTAAAAATCGCTGAGAACACTTTCTTAGAATTATCAATTCTTTTCAAAAATTTTACCCCCCTCCCCCTTAACCCTGGGTTGTTTTTAGCATATACTGGAAATGTTTATTGGGCCATAAGGAACGCTTTGGTCCTGATGCAAACCATGAAATTTAAACGGGCCACCCAGGGTATTGTGTGTGTGTGTGTGTGTGTATGTTGTGTAATGGGTTGAATGGAATCATGGTTGTTTATTGAATGACCTCCTTTAGACGACGGAGGCCTCTTGCCCCTGCACACAATTGTTAACTGTTAATGACTATTATACATTCAACTTTGGTAGTGCGATAGGACTGGTGCCACCCCCCCCCCCCCCCCCAATCCAAAGTCTGACCATTGCTGGCATTGATGACTTTGGTGCTGTCAATCAATGGTGAATGATGATTCAAGACCAGTTGGCACTTGACCATTAAAATGTTTTTTTATGAATGCTGTTATTAGACACTTATAACCCTCTATTGTCATGCCATTATCATTCAGAATGAACTTTATTATAATAATAAAAAAACCCAGGCTATGCATCTTTCTGGGTTGGAACAAAAGGAAATCAAGGCATCGGTAAATAGGCTGTAAATAAAATTTTAAAAGAAATAAAACTTCCTCCTGTTCACAGCAAACACTCATGTAGGGAGCAGAGAGACTTCCTGTATTTTTATTTTTTAAATTACTGCTCAGAGGTCTCTGTGCATGGGAGCCATTTGCAGCCAGGAGACGTGTACACACACACACACACACACACACACACACACACAGTTCGCTGTGGCTTTAATGCAGTTGAGGAGCTGGTCCCCCTCTTCTCTTCAGGAATCGTCAATGTTCCTGTTCTTATTGGCGAACGTGGGGTGCCCCCGCGCGCCCCGCGCCCCCGCGCGCCTCGCGCCCCCCGCGCCCCCGCGCGCCCCGCACCAATACATCAGGTTCTTACCGCAATATCTGAAGTGCCTGTTTCGCGTAGTACTGGTTAAAAACTGAGTTTTTACGGGAAAAGATCATTTTTAAAGTGTTGTTCTTTAATTGATCACGTCACTGTAACGGGCTCTGTAGCATATACCCTTCAGGAAGTCTTACAGCTTAACTTTCTTTTAGACTCCTTTTTATTTTGTGAAAAATGACTGTACATTGATCTGATGGGATGTCCAGAATGTGTGATGGGGGGGGTTTCGTGTTTGTACGTGGTCTATGAAGATTATTTTAATGGAGGCTGGGGGAGTTGAACTGGTTTCATGGCGCTAAAATTTTAAACTGTATATGTGGTGACGCTGCTGTATGGTGCCTTGTTAATGAATCATTCATGGTAATTTCTTGTTGGGGAGGCATTGTGGGTTAATGATGACGACACAAGGAAAACGCTGTGCTGCCTTTTTTTTGACTTGGCGCAGAGGGGGCGAAAATTGCCAAGACGTCGTGTTTTTCTTCGTAGACTTTCTCTTAACAAATTTGTTTTTAGATGTGCGATTGTAGTCGTCTGCCGTTCATTCTGTTATGCATGGATGCAGACTGCTGCTCTTCCTACCTTTTTCCAGGCCTGCACAGTGTCATTTTCTTTGTATTCAGTGCTGTAGATAATGTTGGTAACTACCTAATAAAGTTTATTATAAATTATCATTTTCTATGATTTTTTTATTAAATGAGCCTTTTGAAAATATACAGCCTTTCGAATGTAAGGGACTGATCGGGGATCTCAAACTCCAGTCCACGCCTTGAGAAGGTGTGAAGTCTCTTAGCCAGTGTGTGATTTATTACGCACTTAAGTGTGAGAGCGCACTGAAAAACTGCACCACACAGCCCTCCAGGATTTGAGTTTGTTTTAATAATGGATACAACACCCGAGTCTGAAAACCATTCGCTGGAAAGTTCAAATCTAATTCTAGATTAGGTTCTTTGTAAAAATGAATAACCATGAACGGTAATAGGCGTCGTCTTCACTGAAACAAGCTCATCCTGTCCAGCTGAATCTGGCGTGACTCAGACGCACGGTACTCGTTTGAAACGTCATGTCCAGACGCAGGAAGTTGTGTGTTTTCCTGTGTCATACGGTTCAGGCTTTCACTACCTGTGATTGTGATGGAACTGAAGTTTTGTGCGATGTCATGCTATGGGACACCTGTGGTACCAGCAGTAGAAAAGTATGCCCTAAGTAAGGGGTGCTGTCTGGACTTGGACCTAGACCAGGGCCGTGTCCGAATCAGCACTCTTCCACATTATTGAGTACCCTTGGTGAGTAGATGGGACGAGAAAGTCGTTGACACGCTTACTTCCGGAGTACATTCGGGAGCACGCTTCAAGAAGTACACCTACATTTTGGTCGCATACATATGACGTGGGCTTCGTTTAAAAAAATAAATGAGGCGCAGCTTCGCTGACGGTGCCCTTCAAATGCAGCAAAAACAAGTGACATGGCATCACGGTGGGTGGGGCGCAGGGTTGCCAGATTTTGCAAGACTTTCCAGGCAAATGGCAAACTAGCCCAAAATATATTTTTAACCAATACCAATGTATTTTAAATTGAAATCATCATATGTTTTACTTTTTTCAAATAAGTGCGTGCTTTGCCACTTTTCATTTTAACCCGTGACTGCACTTTGAAAGTATCCCAATTTAGCTGTAAAACCGCGGACATTGCAACACTGGTGAGACATCTTATGACCTGCTTACGACACTTCCAAAGTACGCTTGGAAAATAGTATGGCGGAAATCTTTTTCGCGGACTGCTAAACTGCCAGTGCACTGTTCGCAGGAGACAGGGTGCAGTAGATAGGGCTCAGATTCGGACACAGCCCTGGATCCAGAGCAGTACCTTCCCCCATAGCTCTTATCAAAATGAACTGCCATTTTATATCATTTTATGTAACGTTAATAGATATTAATCTCTATGAAAATAATTTCTGAATGAATATCTACATTCTTTTGTGCATGCGTGAAGTGAACCAATGGGCCTGTTTCTTGCTATGCGTCAGTGTCTTTGTCATATTCATTCTGAAAAATGGGTATCCAGTAATATTCGCATATAATTGGTCATCCAAGGGTTTGAATGCAAAGCGCTCGACTCCGTAATGGGAGGAACACAAGTTTGTCAATTAAGAAAATGCCTCCATATTATTTAGTTCTGCAAGTGGAATATTTCTATTTTAATATGTCATGTGCATGTGGTGCTAGAGTTTTGATCGAGATAATGAAGGTGATCTAATAATGATACATTCATGAAACATCTTGTGGTACAATTATAAAATATGTCCAAATTCCAGTTTTATCAATGAAAAAGTGTTGTTCATCTGTGTTTTCATAAAGTACTTCTGATTCAAGGCTTAACAACAACTACTGTTTTTGTGCCTTGGTCTCATGACCATAGTATTGTCTGATGAGGGAATCCATAACGGCCATTCGGATTGTTTTCATAGCTGTTAACTAAAATGGCATTCCGGAAATAACCTTTTTCCAGGTAATCATTTAAAATAACTGCCTGTGGGAGTGTGCAGAAGATAGCAGTTGAGCAGTAAGGGCACCTCTGGCTTGATTTGCTGGGATTTAGGACAGGGTACACTATGAAGCATATTGAGACACATTCTTTGGAAAATGTGTCGTACTGATAAAGTTTTATTGATTTACTTGGTGATATAGTTTGACGTAAAAAACAAGCCATGCATACTCAATGTGGAGGAATGAATAGTTAGTAGTGCATTCTGTTTAATCTCTGGTTGGTGCTGGGAAATAAGCCCTTAATATTGCTGCTGGGGAAAAAATGTGTCTGGGAAACCCAATCGACAGGGACAGTCTCCCTTTATGGACCGATCACCCTGTCATCCAAGGTAACATTCTTTCATGCAGTGGTTAATAATTGATACACCACTCCTTTGTCACAATTTTGTTACGTATCTCTATAACAAAGGTATTTCATAAACATAAAAGTAGCCTGTAATAAGCAGAATATGGACAATTCCGCGGTAACAGAATTACAATTCACAGAAGTTTTGGCCTTAATTTTACTTGCTGTGGATAAGTCTTAATGCCTAACTGATTATAAAAAGCTTTATAAGTTCAGATGATACCCCTGCTATCATATCAAAATAAAAAATTGGAAACTTCATGCATGTGGAAGGGTCCAAGACCGAAAGAGTGCTGGTAACGGAATTGCGCCAGAAAATTGGGTGTTATTTGTTTATTTTTCCTTCCACATGCAGGACGTTTCCAAATTTTTATTTTGATATGATAGTAGGGGTATCATCTGAAGCTTTTCATAATCAGTTAGGCTTTAAGACTTATCCACAGCAAGTAAAATTAAGACCAAAATTGTAATTCCGTTACCGCGGAATTGCCCATATGTACATATGTATATAAATCAATTTTTTTTAATCTTAAATTCACTTTTCAACCATGCAGTATTTAAAACAAGGTTAAAGGGTCCTATTTTGCTATCTGAGTGCTGAACCATTGGCTTCCTGGTCCTGCTGTATTCCTGAGTGTACCTTAAATGTTCTGTATGGTAAGTTGTCATTACATGTTCTGCCTAATTTTAGCTATAGCCTTCCGTCTACATATTACTAGTGGTTAGCTAGTTATAGAACTAGTTGTAATATGAGTGGACAGCATTCAATCTGGTGTGTGGTTATAGCAGATATGAATGGCTATATGCTAGAGTTGCTGTATTGACGAAGTATATATTTTGATTTAATTTTAGTGAGCTAAAACAGTCGTTCTCTCTGTCCGTGTTGTTGATGGATCTCCTGATCTGTTCAGGTTCTTGCAAATACATGTTGGGTAAGTTCTTCATATCTTTCTACTTAAATGTAGTTTAACACTATGAGCTTTGCTCATATTAGTATTTTCCACAGATTGCTTGGTGTCAGGTGTCAGGGATCAGGTGTCAGGGATCAGGTGTCAGGGATCAGGTGTCAGGGATCAGGGATCAGGTGTCTCCGGCTTCTGTAATTAGAACCCCACTGATTCGCCCGTCAGTTCATATTAATAAAAGTAGCCTCTTTCAAAAGCGCTTTTACCATATAGCACATTACCCTGTGGTCATTTTATGTTAGTTACCATTAGAATCAACTACAAATTAACTTTAAATGCATGGAAAATACATTCAGGAAAGTGTACGAATACATATAAAGAAGATACAATATAAAATAGAATATTCAGCACATCTTGCCATTTCTTACGGTCTCATGTTCTTATCGGAAGGTCTGTCTCATGTCTAAAATATTTGTGGTGAGGTGAGTGCATTATTGTCCCCAAAACAAGTCGCAGTTATTCAATTCCGGTAAGATTCAATTTCATGTGACGGTCAATTTAATTTTAGTATTGTAAGCACAGATTTCTGTGGAAATCGGACAACAGTGGCCCTGATGGAACGGAATGGTTCCTGGCTCTGCCTCGTTGCTATGGTGCTGTATTTGCATACACAGTCATCTGCAGCTTCAGGATGAGCTCATTCGTTGCAGTAAGGTTGGAACAGAACAGTGTTTGGGTGTCTGAAACTTTGTTCTCTGACGTGGGGAAAGTTACAGGAGTTGTGCTTCCTGTGATTCAGCCATGTGACGCCATCTTGTCACCTGGGCTGAGGAGGGGTCTGGGAACACATTTATTTGCTGCTCTCCGTTGTCTGGAAGTGCACCTGCTTTCTCAGTATCATAGTGAGCAGTGCGCATTTTTCAACATTTTTGATCATTGTACCTTGAAATAACCTTTATGGTATTGTTTGATTCATACTTCAATAACATTTGCCTGGTTTAAATAAAGAAATGAGGTCTGAGCTGCATGGAAGTGACATGTTTTATACAGAAGTTTTAAAATGTCAGGCCAAAATCCAGATTTAACCAGCCTGGAAAGGTGATCAAAAAGAATTGTAGCAATGAATAATTTAAATGCTTTTAGAATAATTTAACATAAATTGACATGAAGTGGTGTTAAATTGTCCTTTGTGTCACTTTCCAAAGCAAAATTTGCACATCAATGATCAGTCCAAAAATGTCTCGACCATTTCAAACTATGAAAGTTGGGTAGCATGGTAGTGTTATGAATTTTTAAATTGCATGCAGTATACTGTGCATCTGTACGTCGTGTGTTTTCATTTTATTTTTGAATTATAGCTACACAACATCCTCCTTAATCTCCCCCAAAATCAGCAGTGAGTCCTGGATGAGGTGGTGGTAAGGTGTATTCTCTAATGAACAGATACCAGTCAGTGGAAGGTATGTTCTTGCACCATATTTCACAATGGAGGATAGTGAGAGACTATATAGGCTGGTGGTGTAGCATAATGATGAGGGAGCTGGGCTTGCCAGTTGATTGATTTTGAGGTGCATGTAACCTTGGGTACGTAACCCAAATAGATTCACTAAAAACATCCCGTAGGGGGATTATATGTAAATAAATAAATAATTACAAATTTAAAAAATTCAAACTAAAATCTGGATTATACCCCAATATAATATGTAACATTCAGCTAGGGAATATGGATTTTCACAAAATATTGTGTTTTATTGGCTTCTTTTGCTTGACAATGCATGAAAAATGTCTACTCTATTGGCTTGCACTTGAAAGCTCTTCAGCCGTGTTTACAAGATTCCTTCATTGTGCCCTAGACAAGATGCCTTCTCAGTTATACTGGATTTGACTCTTCAAACATTCATAATCTGTCTGTATTCACTCGTTCATGTACATCTCATTCTTATGAGGAATATGTAATCAGAGAGATGAACGTAGTGCAAGAACAATATATTTGCAGCAATATTACAAAATTTAAAATGTCAGACAAATTAATCAGAAATAAAATTGATAGTTGTGTATTACATATTTCATGACAAATTACTCAATAGAAGTTGTGTTGAAATCAACTCTGATAGAGTATATTTTACTCGAATATAGCACATTTATCCCCTCTTGGATTTGTAAGTTACATTAACACTGAATATTTTACTCTGCATATCCATTTGGCTTAAGGGTGCTCTAGCTGAGGGTGACTTGCATAACTTGTAGACCTTCCATTTATAGCCATTCAGATTCCAGTATTTTGATAAGGGTATAGCCGCTATGTCTTGCCAATGGATACTGTTGAGCTGAAGCAGGCCTTTAAATATAACTGGAGAAAAAAGTATAAAAATAGGAGTCCGTGCTGACATCTGGAAGTGAGAATGGGTGAATAACAATTACTCAGAATTGTTCAGCTGTCTGAAGAGCATATTTTTTCCTCCTTTATTTTAGAAGTAATTGTATCTAGGCTTTGAAATGCAGTGTGTTGGCCTCGGTTGTAATAACCATGTTTAATGCTTTGAATAACAGTCGAAATTAACTGTTTCTTTTTTTCTATTGCTTCTTGGTGAAGCCATGCGTATTTGCATAGTGATGTTAACAGCAGCAGGGACCTAAAGTCCACTACATTCACATTGTGGTTTTTCTCTTGTTTAGTTCACTCATCAAATGGAAGTATAGATTCATCATCAAACACCATATCAATCTGTAATCTCTTTCCAGACGGGAGTGAGCTGTAAAAGACAGATAGACTAGCTTGTCTCTGCAGTCTTCAGAACCAAAACAAGATGAAGAAACAGTGAAAAATATTGTGGACAGGCTACTGATTTGGATTAGTTTATCCCACAACAAAAATGTTTTGCTCTGCAATTACCGTTTGTTTTAATCCCACACCATAGCTAATGAAAACCTGTGCTATTCCCCACTTTCCAAAACACTGACACTGCAAATGGTATAGGATATGTTTCACTCCAAGTATTACCGGAACAGTTTCTCCATTTCATTCCTGGAAGACGCAACAAATCAGTGATCACACAATGTATTGTTGCAACAAAGACTCAATTATCTTAGAAAATCTTGTTTTTTTGTTTAGTTTTTTTACTGACTGTGAACTGTAAGAATTTAGAGTTTATTTTCACTGCAATACCCCGTGACATAAAACATCATATGACAGAAGGGACTTGGAAAAAAAACATCCATCCGAATAACTACATTAATGTCAGCCCACTTCTGTCCTTATCCCTTTTTCAGGGACCTTCAATGAAATAATTATTTTGTCAAAATATTTCAGCGGGGATGTTGTCCTACTCCATGCAAGCAAATGAATTACTTTACATATAAAATTACCATCAATAATGCACATTATCTACTTCCATTGGTACAGGTAGGCACAATAATGTTATTCTACACATCATTCTTGTTTTTCTTTTTTTTCCCCCATAATTTTTCATTTTCCAGTGTTACAGAATTACCCTCAGAAATGCAATAATAGGGAACAAACGGACACAAACATACATAAAAAAACACAACTAAACAAAACAAAGGAGGGGGTGGAGCGGCAGATTAAATATGAAGTAGTACCCATCCACTGGCCACACTAACGCAACAGTAGGATATTATAAGAACATCTGGAACCCTAATAAGAGAGGTACATGATTGCAATAGAATTTACAAGGACTCTCATTCTTAAAAAAACATGTCCCGATTTGTTCACATACTGTGTGTGCATACTAAGGTCTGGGTCGCACGGTTGTCAGTCAGCAGGAACTTCTTGAGTGCTTTGGTTGAAGTCCAGTGATTTCTTAAAGTCCAATATGAATACAAATGGCTCGAGCACATGCAGGATTATTATACCCCTGCTCTCCTCATGGATTCTAGTGTCTGCCAATGGAGCCCTGACAGTTGGGGGTGATTTTATTTTCCCCTCCCCTCTTCACGCAGAGGATGAATGGCCAGTGCCAGCACTTCAAAGCTCGTGTGGTTATGGGCTGCAAGTGAAAATGTTTTTTTTTTTAATGCTGCCATAGCAATACCCACCATGACACAGTGTCCAGGGTACAGGGTCTCCTGTGGTTACATAACCTCTCCCAGTGGCGGCTCAAAGTTTCCGCTCTGAGGCGCCGGCTGCAGGATCTGTGTGTGGGCCTGGCCACTGGGAGAAACACAGGCTGTTTTCAAAATCAATGCCTTTCAATATTCCAAGTATGCTTGTTGAGTACACTGGACGAGAAAGTAGGCAACAATGTTCTCTTAATGCAGTGTACTTAAAATCCCCGAATAATGCACTTATTTGCCGGTTTTCACTGATAATAGTACGGAGGATATATTTTGCACACTGCGTGTCACTTACAAAACAGTATGCAGTGAACAGTACACAGTATGCTTGTACACAGGACGCAGTCGATAGGGCTCTGATTCGGACACAGCAGTGGACTGTTGATGCACACACGCCCTGGGAACAGAGGACAGCAACACCAGGTAATAAAGCCGGGGATTTTCCACGATTGGTCAATCGTGGCGTCAGCGTGCGTCAAACTAATGTTCGTCTTTCTGTTTCTTCAAGGTGACCTTTCAGACGAGACGAGGAAACTGTTCTCCGGCATAAAAAAACAAGAAAACAAATTACAACTATCTATTTTCTTCCTCTGTCTGTGAGTAAGTCTCTACCCTTCTCTTGTTAGCTCTATTCAAGTCCCAGCTCATGCCGATGATAATCTCTACCCTGCGAATGAGTCTGGACAGAGACGGCCTTTGTTTTTCGGCCATTTTCATATCATGTCAGTTCCAGCTGTGTTAAGTTGCGGTTTCCTCTGTTATTTTTATCATCGTTGGCCTAACAGCTGAGAACCACTCCAGTAAACTTCCTCCAAGATTTACTCTATTATTTTGAATATTTTCCCCAGTTGGAGACGTTGGAAAATAATAATAAAAATGAACACGCAGCTGCAAGTGCTATCCATAAAATAACACCTTACATGCACTCCTCACCAAATGGGCTGTTTAAATAAAGTTGTGTTCTGCACTACTCCACATTGCTGACACTCCACGTTTTCCTTTGTGTGTCTGTGTGCGTCCCTTAGTGCAATTTCTATTACATTGCTGGGGTATTATGATCTTACCTTGGTTGGAATGTGGTATAGAGTAGCACCAGACAAACAGACTAACCTCAGACCACCCCAAGGGCCCACCTCAGAATTACACGCACTTCTCTGTGATGCTAGCATAGAAACGCAAATGGGATTCACAGATTTCAGCCGCGAATCCCTCAGTGTGATGGGCACTTGGCCTAAACAAGTAACATAAACACCTAGGCTAACACAGGTACTGCATCCTGTGTACTGGCATACTGTGTAGGCCTACTGCTTGCTTCATACTGTTTAGTGACATGCAGTATGCAAATAAATATCCTCCATACTATTATCAGTGAAAACCCACAAATAAGTAATTAATCAGGGGATTTTAAGTACCCTACATTTAGAGAAAATGTTGCCTACTGAACAACTTTCTCATCCAGTGTAGAGTCTACTCACTCAACAAGCATACTCAATAGTATGGAAGGACAAAGTCCTGGGCACTGCTGTACTGCTTTGCACCCCCTACAGCTATTCTGGCCTTGTTTTCATTTGGTAGAAAGTTTTTGATTATTCTGCAGTACAGAACTGCATTTTTAACTTTCACTAAGGTGGACCTGCACAGGATGAGTCTGGCTGTGCGTTCTGGTTGTTTTGCAGAGAATGCATATGATTAGATTATGTGGTTTCAGAGAGAGATTCGGTCTGGTGATTGCAGTGACTCATTGCACACTGACGTGCACCGTTGCATTTACACAGATTGGCTAGATACCTTTTGTAAGCAGTGGAAAGTGTATTTTAAATGATGGGGGTTTGGGGGGGTGGGGTGTAATTACATGACTGGACCCATGTCTCAGAACCTCCATGTTGCAAATGCGGCAAAATGCTGTTACATTTGAACCACATGGAGTATCCCTCATCTATGTAAAACTGTCAAAATTATTTGTTCAAAAACGTATGATACCATGGCACAAAATCAACAGCTATTCCTGTTTCTGTTTGAAAACTGAAGCTCAACCATCTCCCCATCGCATATATCATTACATCCCCTGTTGGCCTCTCCTCTCTACCCTACACTTTAAATGGAAATGAGATTATAAACCCAATTATCACTTAAATATAGTGTAATGCCATACTTTAATGACTTCAATTTTTCAGACTTCATTGGCCCCTGGGAAATAGATGATATGGAACAACACTCTTCTTATGTGCACAGTTTTGCTGAAAGCCCATCAAACCCTCTTACACATATACAGAGTGAGGCACCCCTGCGCTTCTTGTGATCTCATTGCTAGTTTTTTGAATAGATACATTTTGTGGATACCGGAAAAAATGTGAATTTTGAGGATGGACAGTGGCCAAAGTCTGGCATAAAGTGACATTGCCTCATGTAATCATGCCTGTTGCTTCCTGACATGTCTAGATGAATCACAAGTGGAAATGGTTGACTAAGCCAGAGGAAATATAGGGAAAATACACAGATTGCCTCTTACATCATATTACACCTGAACAACAAAAAAAACCCTCATTCTACTAATCCTTTAATGGCTGTTGTTCCCCCCAGTCAGACAGGGTAAAGTGTGTACAGGAATGTACAGGTTTCCATTTAATTTCATTCCATTTCAATCTACATGAATCCATTTAATTGACCTTATGTCATCAAGGATCTGATGGGGTGGACTGTTAAAGATCACTTTAATGAAGTATAAGTAGGTTTAGTTGTTCTGGTATGAGGAAACCCATTAAATTGCCCTGAATTTGCACCTCTTGTAAGACTTGCTCATCACTACACTAGATATTAGCCATTGTCAAAAAAGATTTAGACATTAGTTTCACATAAACCCTTCAGTATTAAATGTAAAATATATGCCCAATATGAGCCTTATTTTCCTCCCTGTCATGCAACACTGTGCTCCTGTGCTAAACATGTTTCATGTTTATCTTGTTTTACGTTAATAACATAATTAAAGTACATGTCAGCGAACAGGTACTAGCGCAGCCTAATACAAGCACATCATAAGACATCATAGCCAGACATAGTGACCAATTAACGCACACAGCTCATGCAGAGCCAAGTGATGCATCCAACGGCCCAAATCAATTCCAGACAAGGCCAATGCAGATCTTACAGCTGTGAATCCCTCAGGGTGATGCGCAGTTGGCCAAAATCAACACAGCACCTGGGCCCTGCTGTCCTGCTTGGTGTCCACCTACAGCTACCCAGGGCCTGTTTTCATTTGATTAAACATTTTGGATTAGTCTGCATCTATTCTATTTGATTTTGGGTCATAGATGTATTTAGAATCCCCCAACTGTGACGCCCACACACCTGCAAGGCACTGGGACTCAGGTGTCTGTTCTACTATGAAATCCATACAGTACTATGATAGAGAAACTAATGTTGATTGGAGCTACGTACAGGGACCGGATGAACAATGGCTGATTTAGAAGCTTCCCCTGGTGTGATGTGGCCATTCTTATTTCCTTGAAGATAACAGTGTTGCTTGCACTTTGTTGAACACAAAGGTACCCTGAGGTGACACTCCACAAGCATAATATATAACACATAACACACATTTACAAAATAACAACATATAACCATAACCATTTAACGACTAGGATTTAACCTGAAATTGCTGCCAAAATGTTGCATCACTGCAATGCATGTTGAAAAGAGCAGCCATATAATTATTCTCATGATTGATTTGTTCATTTATTTATTTATTTTTAAAATATATTGCATATGTTCACGTTCAGTCTGAGGACATATTTCTCACCTTATAGGAACTTGGAAGAAAGACATAGAACTCAGTTCTCCTGAGGGGCAATATGTACAATATATAATCATGATAAGATGTACTGGAGAAGTGGGAATATATCTCCCCTAGATTGTCTCATGTGTGTATGTATGCATACTGTGGGCGGCGGTGTAGTATAATGGTTAAGGAACTGGCCTTGTAACCGAAAGGTTGCAGGTTCGATTCCCAGGTAGGACACTGCTGCTGTACCCTTGAGCAAGATACCTAACCTGAATCGCTTCAGTATATATCCAGCTGTATAAATAAATGGATAATATGTAAAAAAAATTTAAAAAAGTTGTGTAAGTCGCTCTGTATAAGGGCTTCTACTAAATGCCTGTAATGTAATACTGCCTCTTTAGCGAAGGTAACTGGCTAGTGGAACAAAACAATACATTGTATCTCGCAGGTTTTTTTAAGACATGGCGGCCAGACATAAGACATGACATTCTAAGACTAATACTTCAGCCCTTTAGAGGTGCTTAACATTTTTTTGGAATGTCTGAGCGTCATAAAAAAGACTGTGTTCGCATGCTCTTGTTCACAAGGTTGAGAGTAATGATGGTGAGCCATGCTGCTTTGAGTGTTTAATCACAGACATAAACGTCTGGTTTAGACTAGACCCATTCCAGTCAGAACCGAAGAAAAGGTCACCAGATCAAACCAGACGCATTAAAAAAAAAAAAAAAAAAAATCATTACCATCTGTTAGCTTTAAGTGGTGAAACAGGAAGCCAGCGAGGGAAATCAGTCACAGGCAAACAAAAAAAAATGGGAGGAAACGTCTTCACGGTGGCTGGCAGTAGGCCTTTCTTGCCCTCGCTGCAGGTTAATGGCGATATGCACTGATTAGAGAAGAAAGCCTTGAAGAAATGCAGGCCGGAGAAAAGGAAGGAAAACAAACACGTTAAAAGAGAAGCAATTTTGACTGTTGTGTTTGAATTGCAGCGTGAGCAAATCTGCTCCAGCTGCAGACACAATGGCCTAGCTGACCTGAAACGACTGGGGTGGGAATGCCATAGACTACAGTACATGACCCATTTCCTCCATTGAATGGAGGAGGGATTTGGTGGCCCAGCACTGTGCACTGTCTGGCTCTCCAGTAACAGCCGACGGAGAAACAGAACAGAACGGGAGAAATTATCGTCAGCATGTCTGCTGTACTGAAATAACTTCTGTGGCTTTCGTGTTTGACCTTTGTCATCTTAGTCTAGTATTATTTTGGACTTGCCACTCTGCTATCTCCAAACCGCAAATGTCCGCCACTATTACACACCACATTGATGAAAAGCTATTTATTAGGGGAAATGAATGATGGATACTAATAATTTTTCAGTATGTTTGCATTTTTCTACCCACAATGCTTTTGACAGAGATTCACTAGCCTTGACTGTTTTTGAGTGACTCAGGTTTTGGCAGCTGGATCGGCCTCCTACAGTATATCACCATTCACTGTTCTATAGATCTATGTGGGGAAATGTGCTGCAGAACGCTAGAATTACTGATAAAGGCCTGAAGAAATATACATGTACTTTAACATGTCTGTTTTTCACATACCACATACAGTCAATTTTGTTCATGCTTCCTATAAAAACACATCTATGAAACAGATTTAAAAAATGTTAAAAAGAAAAGAATCTTATGATTCAGGTAGCTCTCAAATGAACATAAAGGTAATGTCTTCCCAATAGGGGAAAAAGGAAAAATATAAAAAATTTTCATTTTATCCTGCCACCTGTTCTGCATTTCCAAAATATATTATTACAGAGCGTCTTCTTTGTCATTCCTTTTTGCTCCTTTCATATTTTTAACGTAGAATGTGTGTGCTAACTGTCAGGTAGCCTAGCAGAGCTAAAGCAGAGCACAGTCTTTAGTGTTATTTATGACAGTGTACATTTTCCTGTCTCTGTCTCCTGGTATTACCATGCAAAGGCATTCAAAGTAGATGAACGTGCAGCTTGTTGAGATAACGCAGCATTGAAGCAGACGTCCAAGACCAAGGTTTTTTGGTCCTTGCATCTGGGGCAGTTTTTTTTTTGGTTGTTTGTTTTTTCTTGTCAGTGTGCCTTTGAACCTCAGACTCTCACAGTCACAGTCACAGTCACTTATCAAAAGCTGTTCCTTGATTCCTTGCGCAATCAAATGAAATGCCGCTCATAAGCTGTCATGTATTTACAATTCCAAAATAATATATACATTCTATGTGAACAACTTGCCCTTATTTTTTCTGTTGGAACATCCCAATTTGAAATGGCAGTATTATTCATAGGCCTGTACAATCATGGACGGCGCTACACCGGGGCAAGGGTGGGCTATAGCCCCATCACAAATCTGCCCCCACCCCCCCCCCCCCCTCCCCAGGCATTTTAGTAAAAGTAGGTACAGTGTATATGCTTTTAATACAAAAACAAGATCTTTCCTATATAATAATTCATGAAAATGTATTTATTTGCTTAGCACCCCCCATGCATTGACCTAGCCCACCGTTAGCCCAGGGAGAGACAGGTTCCTGGCGCCGTCACTGATTGCAATGTCCTCTGTTAATTCAGGAGCATGTGTCTCCTTCAGTGCCCACTTCCTAGTACTGCTTCCTGTCGCACAAGCTGTGCATCCATCTATGTGAAGGCATCAGAAGAGCAACATTTCACACTGAGCTAGTGCAGGTGGGTTGCGGGTATCTGATTAGAGAAATTGCGGTATGATGAGGCAGGCACAGCCTTGCCAGTTGAACCTCTCCCTGGCTAGGCTAATGGTACAGTCAGTTATGCACCTGTTGGTGCTGGCACGGTCAGCATGTGTTACAGTGCAGTGTAATGGCCAGGGTATTGGGCTTCCAACTCCAAGGGTGAAGGTATAATTTGCAGGTTGTTCTACCCCTGAGAAACATACATAACCTGAATTGCTTGAGTAAATAACTGGGTGTATAAATGTGTATAAACTGTATGGATGCAAGCTGTGTAGGTCGCTGTGGATGAAAGCTTCTGATAAATGCTTAAATGTAAGTGTAAATATGGCATTAAATGAAATCCAGTTATTTCGCAGGACAAGCCACCAACAGCCCGGGAAAGTATTTTTTATATTATTTTTGCATGTTAGACCTATTAGCTCTTATTGGTGCTACAGTAGACAAGAGAAGAATATGTTGATTAACTGTCACAGTAATCTGGAAATTGTCCATTGAGCCTCAACGACTTTAATATTTATAATGTAATATGAATAGTGAGGCATAATAACATATGATATGATGAGCACTGGAAAGATTATTTTCGCATATTATAATAATAAAAATAGTCATATCTCATTTTCTAAGATGGGAAAATCTGTAAGTTATTTTGTGCTCTGATGGCTGGTATAAATACTCTTTTTTTTTTTGGAACTGTAGTATGATCATTCTAACATCTCAGCACATTTTGGTAACCTGTTCAAGTATCCACAGAGACGTGATGCAGACATTTCTCATAACCTTCTCATTGCAAGAATCATTTTATTTTCATGCTATGAATGCAATATATGAACAAACTGTCTGGAGCACAAAGACTGATATCAGGTACAATTATTTGAGTCCACGCACTTTGAGCTTACAGTACAATATTATGCTTACTTCTCTCCTTGGAAAGGAATATGATCTTATGAATGTTCCATAAACAGTTTTAAAGATCAATTCCCACTGTAAAAAGACTATTAAGGTTGTTTTGTTGAGGTAAAATCTTTTCATTTGAAAAGATATTTTTGGACTTCTGGAAGAGTATTGCTCTACAAATCCAGATGTTTACATAATTTTTTTAAAACTTGGATTTGATTCTGAAATGTTTTTTTTTTCTGCCGTCTTTCTCTATTAACAGCAGGAGTCTGGGATTGCACTCAGAACATATTTGTTTGACCGTGGAGATTTAATTTAAATTTAAATAAACACACATGCAAACATGCGGCAATCACCTAAACAACATTTCCCTAAACAAAACAAAACATTGCGGATTGAGACATATGAACTTGTTCAGCCAGCGAAGACATGTACATCGGTATTTATGGTGATGTGTGTATTTATGTGTGTTCATTAATGGGCCTACCTCGAGCATGCTCCGTGAGAATTATCATAAAACTTTATGAAGCGTTTTTAGTTTGTGCCCACATCTTAGTTCAACAGAGCTTCCCCTCTCAGGAGCAGCAGAGAAGCTATTTCTTCTTATTATGTTGTCAAAGCTAGGTAAACTGCCCCTGGAGAGGCTTTTGACAGCGTCACATGACATAGATATTTATGTAATAGTCGTACACTTGGGGGTGAGGACAATTGCAAAACAGAACATTTTGAGAACACTTCCCCAAAGATATTCATTTGGTGTTAAATTACATTCTGTTACCAATGGTAACTAATTTCCTACGTTGCACATTTAAATTCTATAACAATACTTGTCATTTTAATAACCAATTTAAATTAGGACAACCCCCTGATTTATTCGAGGGGATCAATTGGCTTGTTTGTGCTTACCCAAAAGGGAAATATAAGCCATTGTATAATCTCGTACATTTATCATAATGCGAGATAACACTGATAAACATCAAGCGGGCCTCTGTTATATGGAATTAAACCCAGATAAAGACCTCCATATGAGCACCAATGATACTTTCATTATTGTACATATCTCTCTCTTTCGTTCTTCTGTCCTTTCTTTCTTTATTTCTTCCTGTATCGAAGAGAGGAACTCTGACAGCAGGTTTCTCATCAGAAATAGGAGACAATTAAATAACAAAAATCATTAATGTTATCATATTACTTCACATGAATATATACAATATATGCTTGATACATCATATGGACGTTTAATAGAAATGCATATGGTGCATTGTAGGATTCTGACATTTTAAATCCGACATTAAATCCATTATAATAATGGGAAAACTGGTGATTGACACCTTAGGACTTGCTATCGGAACATATATTCAGTGACAGTGATCTATGAAAATATAGGACAAATAGAGATTATCTTCAGTACTTTTCTGCTTATAAGCAAATCTGTCTGACATTTTTGTCCTTCAATTCATTCCATAGCTACCTTGTTTATTGTGATGTCACAGAACATTAGGCGTGAATTAATCTGTGCAAAGCCCTCTGAAAAACGAAATCACAGCACTAAATCACTGGATTCCCCCCACCGGGAAACTCACAACATCAGACAGAGATGCAATTCATCATCTTCACCTGTTAAGTGCACCCAAATGTGGGACAGTAAATTTTAACTACAGTCTAAACAATGGTTCTATCCTATCAGAAGTTAGCCTGATTAATGAGCCTAATTTCAGCAGCCTCTCTGGCCCCATGGGTTCACTTCTCCTCCACTACAGGCAATGGAGCCCTATATATCCGCGCAGTATGCTAAGCTAGTGACTCACGTTAAGAGAAAACTGCTGTCTTTTGGTAACTACTTATGGTAATGGCGAAGATGTTGTGTTTCCCACATCCTTTCGACTATGAATGGGTGATTCCATGTTCCCATGGTTATTTTTTTTTCATGGTTATTTTTTCCAGCTGTTTGTGATAAACCCAGCATTTGGCCAAAAGGTTAAATGCTAAATTGCTGTTGATTCTTAACCGTTAAACTGCACCTGTTGCATTACGCTGATTTTGAATAATTACCAAAGTCTATTTTGTATGGAAAGTAGGGCTGAAATTATTACCATATTAATCAAAACAATTAATTAACTAATGCATTATGCAAACCACCCATTTAAAAATATGTTATGCAAAATGAAAACAAAGGAGCTTTTGTAAAATAATCAAATCATAACATCTGGTGCTGTAATACAATTGTTAGTAGCCCATTTAAGTCCATCATGCAGGCTAATCCTTCTAGGTTGTCAAGTTTATAAGTTAAGCATTGGCCCTCCAATGTTAGCAGGCTAACTGGTAAGAAGCAACATTTCTTCTGCCACATATTAAAATTTCAATAATAATGTAGTATGTTTTGAGTGACAAAATCTGTGTGATTTCAAAAAGTGTTGCAGCCCTAATGGAAACTTCTTGTTTAGCCATTCATGACGTTCCTTGGCCTTTTATTTTTTATCTATGCACTGACTTTTAAGCATATTTCACTGTTACTTATAAAACCATAATATATATGGAAGAAACTATGAACTACTTCAAATGTATACAAAGTCTGTAAACTGTAATGGTTCGTGACAAAGAGAGTCATTTGATCATGATGAGTGTAGGAATTAGACCAGGGGTGTCCAATCTTATCCGGAAAGGGCCGGTGTGGGTGCAGGTTTTTGTTTTAGCCCAGCACTACAACACCTGATTCAACTAATTAACTAATCGTGCTCTTCAATCAAGACCTTGATAAGTAGAATCAGCTGTCATAGTGCTGGGCTAGAACAAAAGCCTGAACCCACACCGGCCCTTTTCGGGTAAGATTGGACACCCCTGAATTAGACTGGCTTTAGGAACTTCAAAGTCCACACCTGTGAATGGCTCAACAGCAGAGGTGTAAAATCCAGGGGTCAGAAAGTCCTGCCACGTGTTTCTTCCACCCACAAACTCAGCCAGCTGATTTCACTAATTAGTTGTACCTCCTGGCTGAAGAATTATGCTAATTAGCAAATCCTGGTGATTGGAACAAAATACTGGGGAGGACTTTTACTTTCTGAACCTGGATTTTACACATCTGATCAGCAGGTATGAAATAAAATGTGTTTATCTCCATCCTGGTCACCTTTCAGGATGCTCACGTCCAGGATTCCAGGTCCATCTCCCCCTCCACCCCAACCCACCCTACCCCACCCCACCAGCCACCAGCCTTCACCTCAGTCTCTCCTCTACCTCAAACAAGCAATTCCACTGCCCTCTAGCTATCATTTCTACTTTGTTTTAATTATGTGTAGAGAGATATTGAAGCATCTACATACAGTCATTGTCTGACTGTAAAACATTCTATACCTGCAGTCTGTCCTCTTTCATTTCAGTATACACAAAGATTATTCTATATTCATGGACATCTCAACATCATAGCACGATTTATAGTGCTTCACAGCCTTCCAGTGTATAGGTATAAAATCTGCATGTAAAGTGTGCTTGCTGAAATTGGATTTCATATATTGAAACCTGAAGCGTACAACTTGAGGTTTTTATGTTTAAATTGGTAAGACTTTAAACGTGATTTATTCTATTTAGATTCCCTGCATCTATAATTGCTGTCATGTCACTCAGTATGAAAATATGGGCAGTCATTATGACCAAGCATAATCACGCATTCCCCACCACAAAAAGCCTCATTTTCGGTTAAGTAATATACCTGCCATCAATGCGCCAATCAGAAACAAAAAATAACATCAAGGTGTGATGATGTTGCCGTCATGTTTACAAAAAGTGAACTGTAATCAATATTGGGGCAAACTCATATATATTTCAGGCAGTACAATAATAGGCCTAATGTGGAACAAAACTCATTTGCCGTACCTTGTTTTGCATCACGAAGAGGTAGCCTAGAAATGCACCGCCCGGTGTGGATGGGCCGGAAGACACTTACCTGTCATACTTTAATGAGTGTGTTGGAGGATCAGAAAGCCACTGTCACTCCACAGTTTACTCCCTACGTCCTGTGAGGGGGCAGAGAGTTGTGGCCCTCAAGGCTTTCATTAAGACTGTCTGGTGATTTTGCGTCTCTGACCGTGTGGCGAATATGCGAGGCGCAAACACGCCGTTCCTGTTACCTGCTCGAGAATGCGTGTCTATCTCAGATCTGCCAGGCGCAGCATCCCTTCCACGGTCACGGGCCCAGGCTCACTGTGCCGACTGCCAGTCTTTCCTGCTCCGAGTGAAAGCCAGTAGTCATGGTAGCTGGAAAGGGATTTGGACTCAAGCTGGTATCTTGGCAGGCTAGAATCAGTCGCTGTGCCAACAAGCTCCTCTGAAGGGTTTTTCCTCCAAAACAGGCTTAACTCTGTAACAGAGCACAACAGTGAAAGACTACCTGTGGCCCCAGAAACTACCCCAACAAAGACTCATTATTGTCAGATGTAGAGGGCTATATTAAGCCCACCCTGCTACTCTTTAGTATGAAGTATTACTGTATATCATGCAAAAGAAGCCAGAAAACTAAAGATGTAGCTGAATTTACATCACCCTTGCGCATACAGTGATTTGCTTCTTTTACCAAATCAAAAGTGAAATACGTACAATATCTCTGCCGAGATATACCTTGGCAGCAACACAACTATGTACCAATGATTCATAAAATGTAGTGTCATAAAAATCTTTTTTTCTTTTTTTTCATCACGTTTTCCTTTTCTCTGCCAAATGTGATACATGCACTACCAATTGTCCGCCTCGAATCAACACTGTGGCACCCGCAAACACAAAAGGAGCACCAAAGCTCAAGCGTTTCCACTCCTCCAATGCACCTGCCCACAGTTCATGCTTCACCTGCCCACAGTTCATTGACTGTGTTCTATACTACCGGGTCACATAATGCTACAGGAAAGCTAGCTCCAGTTGGAAGTGAAGCATACATTTCATTGGGTGGACTCGTTTTGAACGAGAAGCTCGCTGCTGGAATCGAGTATTAACGGCGCCCTAAACGGAACCGCTCAGTGGAATTTGACGTCACTCATAAGTGCTTCGCCGACTTTCGCCTTGTGTTTTTAGCGGGCAAAGCGGCGACGCCCAGTGACCGTTTTCTGAGTGCAAAACGAGTGCAGAACATGGTCATTGCTTCCCTCTTGCAAAACGAGTCCACCCACTGACAACTGGTAGCCGGCAGGTTCCTGGCATGCCATTAGGAGGAACTAACACAGTGATGAACCAAGGAGCCAACTGGATGAAGCCAACTAATAGCTGCTACATTATGGGGAGGATATGCTCTGTCTTGTCTGTTCTGTAGTGATCTTGATGATGTCTCTGTATGCACTAATTGTACGTCGCTTTGGATTAAAGCGTCTGCTAAATGAATGTAATGTAATGTAATGTAATGTAACTGGAGTCACACCTCTGTGGCCTCCTGGTCGTGGTTAGCTAATGGCATAGCCCAACGGTTGGACCTGCAATGTTTGGGCTATAGTGCTTTTAGTGCACTAACCACTCAGCCACCCTGTAAAAAGATATTTAAATGAAATAAAATAAAAGGCATATATGTACATGTGCTGGTCAGACACCAGTGGTGATGAGAGGTAGCTGCCCGCAGTCTGTGTTTGTGTCTACAGGTTTCCTCCTAGCCACAGTGATACTGTTCTCTATCAGCCCCACTGGTGTTTACATAACCAGATTACAACCTCACACAGCGTGCAGAAAGAGCAGCGAGGAATTTGTTCACCTTGAGGATTTATCACCAGCCATTTCTGGCCCGGGGGAGACCGTCTGAGACCGAGTCTGACTGTATTTGGTAAAGATTATTATGAGAGGCCAGCTGTGTCTAGACAGCACATTTTGTCAGGTTGGGCGCATATGTTTGACTGAGCGGGTGCCCTGGTGAGACGTAGTGCCAAAAAGCTGTCTGAAAGTGTTTTAAAAGCATCGTCCCTGATGTTATTTATGTCCGCCTGCACTTTACGGAATGGAAATGGTCGGACTGCAGCGGTCTTTGAGGAGATTGTGTGTGTGTTTGTGTGTATTTGTGTGTGTATGTGTGTGTGTGTTATAAAGTGATGCTGGAGACCGGAATGTGTTTTTCTTGTGGCTTAATTGTTTCATTGTTACACTGGTGTTTCAATATAGAGTGGATATGAACATACTGTATGAGTCATTTAAGCCTTCATAAATGTCTCTATGCAGCATGTGGTCATGAGGGAATTGGAACTGCTGCAAGGATCAGCACACGTTCATCGATCTGGATTGCCATCTATAATCAGTTATTACCGTCAGTGAGATGCTGCTTTCTCAGACTATGGCCGACTCCATACCCTGACCCCAGAACTGTTCCCTCCATACACTACACAACCCAACAGAGAACCTGAAAAGAAGCATTCAGCTCTACAAGGAGACTCGTAGCAGTGGAACAGTGTAGATAGGAAATGAATAAGTATCTGTGCTGGCAGTGGCCAGTGGTGGAAATAAAATCATACATCCAATCTCTGTGTTGTTGCCAGCCTGTGCATTGTTTTTTATTTTTTTATTTTAAATATTAATTTGCCGCCCAACTTGGGGCTGACGGTGTCCAATTCCCGCCATAATTTTAAATATCCAACTGTCTGTAACCGCAGCCACGTTCTTGTTCGAACCCCACTGCCATTTTGGGAGAGTGTGGACAACCACGGTTTTATTCTGAAACACACGGTGTTGCCAGCTGCTTCTTTTCACACCACAGACTACAGCTAAGCTCACATGGAGTGGAGTCGGAGGAAGGCCAATGGCTTTAACATGCAGTCTACGGGCGCCCCATCGACCAGCCGGGGTCGCTATAGTGATGAAACGCGAACCCCTAACTGACAGTACCTGTCTGCTACACGCCCATTCATTGAAGTAGCTTGCTTTTATAACCGGAATTGTGAGCTTAATAAATTTAAAATGACATCACAGAAGAAATAGAAACAGCAGAAATCCCCGAAAACTCACTCATAATATTTAATACACAATAAAAAAAACAACTTATTTAGATGGAGTGCTTATAAAATATGACATTTTCAGATTTGATGCAAGGGCCACGTACATTTCATGCAACCACCAGTTTGTATTCAATTTAAACTATTATGAAAATGCACACTCTGACTGTGTTAATGCAGGTGGCTTAGGAAATGTTGGTCATAGTAGATGTGACAGAATACACAGAGATCAGAAAAGAGGACATTACCAGAGGTAATTATGGACTAATACAACATTATTGGAGTGGAGTGGACTGAACACAGGCTGTTAAATGTTTCACATTTATCCATTTAAATTCAGGGATTATTCACAGCCATTATCTGCCATTTAAATATAAATTCCTGGGGCAGCAATAAGCCCCCATGGTTTAATGAGCTCATGAGGGTAAGACCTCTTTCCCCACATAATAATCATCATTATTAAACTGAGAACACAGAAATGTACACTGTAATAAATTGTCGGTGACTTCAACATAAAATAAATAAGTCAACACTCAATAAAACTTTGAGCAAACTGAACTTCTGGACACCAGTTGAGTTGATTAACTCAAAATATCAATTTAGACAAACGTATTAATTTGTGTTAGAACTAATGTTTTAGTTAGTACTTAGTAGTGTACTTGCAAACTTAAGTTGATATAACACATTAATAAATTTGACTAAATTGACATTTGGAGTTAATCAACTTTGTGTCCAGAAGTTCAGTTTACTCAAATTTTGTTGGCTTATTTCAGAATGTTGGCTTTTTTTTTTTTACGTTGAAGTCACCTACAATTTTTTTTCACAGTGTATGGCTTTTGACAAAAAACAATTGCATGTCACAAGAACAGATTTGTTTCGTATCAAATCAGGACCATGAAAGGATACTGAAGAAAATATGCTTCTAGACACAGCTGGATCACAAGCATTGCTTCCTCGGCCATAAATTAATAACAGACGGCGAATTATTTGGGTATTGCTAAAATGATGTCCAATGACTCCACAACCACACAGAGTTACTCAACTAGCTGCTGTACTGCATGGAAAAAATACCTTTATCTTTAGAGGGGATATGTTCTGGAACTGACCTTAAAAATCCCTGGTCCCTTAGCTGAGCGACCACAGTACAGAGAAAAATGTCCACATAAAAGCAGAACACTGTCCACTTCATCTGTAAAGCCCACTTACAGTTATCTCGGCATATCAATTTGAGCAGCCTCAGTTCTTACTTAGACTCTACGCTGTCCACAGGTTTTTAAGGGAGATACCATTTAGGCTGCTTTGGAACTCTGACTGCTTCCCATGATGCTCTCTACTGCTTCCATTAGTCAGCACTTTACTGTGAGCAGGAAAAGAAAGCTTCAGGGAATTTAGGAAGGAACTTTTCCGTTTGCTGCAAGGCCATTTTAAACTTTTGAAAGGCAGAAGTAAAGATGTAGCCTTTATACGAGCACTGAACTTTTCCTCAGTGTAACAGTACATGTGAATTTTTATATGGGCTTTTTTCCTATCATAACTACCTGCAATATAAAATGTTTTCTGCCAGTTTCAGCAGCATTCAGATGAGGAAAGAGGAAAGTTGGTATACAAACAGACAGGTGTATTTCACAAAGCAGGATTACTGAGTTAGCTGGATAACTGCACTAAAACCCGGAACCCTCCCAAATCTGGAACATGGACTCAAGTAAAAAGAGCTGTTTCAGACTTTCCTGATTTGAGTGCAGTTATCCAGCTAACTCAGTAATCCTGTTTTGTGAAATAACCTCCCCAGGTATCAACACCAGTAACATAAATAGTCAATAAATATCCTTCTCTACAACTTTCCCTGTGGGCAATGTTGGAATGCATGTGTTTGCTTTAGTGGAATACACTCACAAAATGCACATATGTACTCAACTTTCCACACGCAGAGTTTTTGCCCAGAGTGAAACCATCACGCACATCCTCACACCTTGTGTCACGCTGGATTCTGGGTGTCCAATCTTATCCGGAAAGGGCCAGTGTGGGTGCAGGTTTTTGTTTTAGCCCAGCACTACAACACCTGATTCAACTAATTAACTAATCGTGCTCCACCGGCCCTTTTCGGGTAAGATTGGACACCCCTGCTGTACACTATCTGCTTTTCAACATTACCCGTAGTTTAGAGTCACTCAGATTTCTGTCCTGAGTAAAACTCCTGTGCTGTTCCCGTCCACAGCCCTTGTTTCCACGGCATCTCCCAGACGTTGCTCTCATGCCGATTTCCCAGCTGCATCTGTAATGAAGAGATTGAAGCACGCAGCCAATCAGATGACCTGATGTGAACAGGGCACTTGCGCCGGCTGTATTGTGCACATCGCAATTTACTACGACATTTAACAGGATCTGCAACATCATCAATCAGCCCTACACTGGGGTGAAGGGTGCATGCACGTGGGGGTGATGGGATCAACATGTCATATCCTCTGATACCTTACATGTACTTTGGGTTTCTACCATTATACATTATACCATCATATAAGGGTCTCCTCTGTGGAATAATTGATGGAATAGTGCCTTCAGCCCCAAAGATGTTTTGTTTAAAACATCTATGGTTCTACATTTGTGGTTTTACTGTAATATTACTGTAAAATTGGAATCGCTATTTAATACCACTCTTGAAATCCTTGATACTATATTTAATGGTAGACTTAAGCATCTCCTCTCTTTCTTTTTCCAATATAAAAATATTTTGATTGCTTTTCATTTTTCATACTTTGCGAAGCACACACTTTATGTATTTGATCATTAGCATACTGTGCGTTTGCCACAACAAAGCATATTTTCAATGAGTTGGATTTTCATAGATTGTGAAAAAAAAATAAGGGGAACAGATGACATCTGCATTAACAGTAGAAAACCAACCGTTTCTCTCACGACCAAACTGGCAAGAGTTTCCCGTTTCATTTATTTATTTTCTTTCCTCCAGAGAAAGAGAGAGAGAGAGAGCGAGAGAGAGAGAGAGAGAAAGAGAGAGAAAGAGACTCTCTGGTGGCGGGACAGACCAATAATGGGCTCCATGCACAATTTAGCCCTTAACGGTGTGCTGAAATGCGAGCAATAACTCACATAACTCACAGAATGCCCACATATTCTTGACCAGTTCGAGGGGGGTACTGCCAAAATACCACCCAGGCGAAGGGCAAGGATGAAAAACAGGTTCTGTGGTGTATAATACCGGAGCCTGGTCGTGGAATGGGGTGTAATTACCACACATAGCTGCCAGAGACCACTTCAAAGTGGAAAAGGGCACAAGGCTGATTACTACAGGAGCAGTTAGTTTAAGCGTCCTGTTTAATTAGCTAGTCAATATGTCAAATTTAACTGGAAAGACCACCGCTGTAATTATCGCAGCACCCCGGCATGTCAAAGCACGGACGGGCTGGATGGGACAGATGTTCCCCCAGTGGGGTCGTGGCTTAGAGGCTGCACTTGTGGCCCAGACAGGGAAGTGGAAGTTTCTTATCCAAGCGTCAGTTTTACTCAACACCCACAGAGAGCAAGACGGCAGTGTGTGGTTTTTGAAACTGCACAATCAGATGCGTTTGACCTTCTGTAGAGCTTTTTGTGATGGGTGCAACTGTAAACAGTGATTTAGAGTTCTGGTTAACTGTTTCACAAAGACAGCGGGCAGTGCTCTGTTGTTCTGTCTTAGCGAGGGAGGAATCCATCTTGGCACCGATGCTCAACGCAGCACCACCTGTATAGAGCTTTTTGTGATGGGTGCAACTGTAAACAGTGATTTAGAGTTCTGGTTAACTGTTTCACAAAGACAGCGAGCAGTGCTCTGTTGTTCTGTCTTAGTGAGGGAGGAATCCATCTTGGCACCGATGCTCAACGCAGCACCACCTGTACATCAAAGCGAGAAGAGGCACGATTTGTTTTTCCCTAGCTTCGTAGTTTACTTATGAAATAGAATTGTGGTGCTCGCACTTGTTTATACAGTTGCTCAGACCTGTGACTGCAAAGCCTTGCTACCAATCCTGAATCCTGGGCGCCTGTCCTGTGCAATATGTTCGTTTTGCCAAAGTCTACTGGCTTTAACGAGATGCAGGAAAATAGTCTGTCTGGATACAGCTTATCCTGTTTTAACACTTATTTGCTGCCTGCTTTCCATGAAGTTATAATCACACCATGATGTGACTTTTACACAGAAGCACGAAATTCATTGTTAAATTTAAAATGACACATTGTACAGTCACAAGGGACATGTGCAATATTTATAGAGAACTTTCCTCAAGTAAGCTTAATTACAGTCATGGGAATCCTATTAATACATAGTACAAGATCATGTTCCACAAATGTTTTACCTCAAATGCCCCACCAAGACAAGTTTGGGCTCTCTCATTTGGCTTTAACCTCTTACGGAACATCCTAAGGGTACCCTCTTGGGATACATGCCACAAAGCAGGAGCCTCTTTTTTCCCTCTACTTTTTGTGCCTGGGAAAAAAAAACAAAAAAACATTTCACTGCTAACCACAACATCCTCCTGCCGAAATTCAGGCAACAAAACCACCCTGGCTGATGTGACCAAGCCGTCTTCCTGTGAAGAAATCATTCACAGCCCTCAGCAGTTCACCGCTCTCCTCTTTGGCCAGACATCACAAGCCTCAGCCAGACACCACAACATGATGTTTTTCTGCTATTTTCATAGAGTTTACCACAAACTGTAATTTTACAGAATTAATCGTCTAAAAGCAAAAGAAAAAAAAAGAAAAAAACATTCTGTGTGTACTCCGCTCTGCCCTGTTCTCAGAGCAAACATTACTGCAGTGGGCTGTTACTACCGTTGTTTATTTTACCGTCCTGACCCCATTCTCTGTGTGATTTCTTAATTAGTGTGCCGTGCTGCATTATAAAAGCTTGCAAAACCACGTTGCCTGCCTGCCCTGGGCATCTGCGATAATGAATACTTCTTTCTTGAGATGGTTTGTGGTCCGGGCACCATGATGGTAGGGCCTTCATCAGCCGCATTATATACTGAGATACAGGATTTTCAACTCGTCGGATATGTGGGAGTGTTGGCGAGTTGAAAATAACCAAGAGGAAAAAGGCCTTAATCAGAAAAAGAGTGATATGCTTACCTTACCCTGTCAGGCACAAAGGAAATTGCTTGTCACGACATCATTCTAATAAAAGAATGTGACAAGTAACAGAAGTGAGCACCCAATAATTTTCCAGGAGAGAGATTTTTATTAAAACATTACCTGGAAATTATCATCAAAATCCCATGTAACACTGAGGTAATATAAAATACAACAAATTTCTTAATTCCAGCTACAGTAGGTATGCATATCGTTCTAGAGACACCACCAGATGTGAGAAATGTCTTGAATATGTCGGGTACTAAGGATGAGTAATTTGGTTAAACCAAGACATTAATAACATAAGAGGTGTACAGTTCTCCTGATTGCACACCGTCTATGGTTTGGCAGCTTTTTGTTGAGTTACCAACTGTATGATTTCATGTAAAAAAAAAAAAAGAATTTAGCCAGACATTCACCCTTTAGATATTCAATATTTTATTAAAAGATTCTACTTTTCAGAAACTCCCGGGATCAACATGATGCAACAGGACACAAGCCGTGACAAGCTTCCAGACTATAGACGACAGCGACGTGGCTCTCCTCACTGAGCTAAATTAAATTTCATACATGCCAAAGTGGTGATGGCGGCTTTAGAGAAACGCTCTCTGGGTGTAATGCTGTTGTGTATAACGAGTACAGGATCAACAGGTGCAGGAGGGAGGCGCTTGAACCCGTTTGTTGTGCTCAATCATCCCCTCAGGTGTATAAAGGGAGTGCTGGTAGTAACCCAGCAGGCTTGCACAAGGTATGCAGCCTCAGCTGTGATCGTTACAATGAGTCACTTTGTGCACAAGGGAGGATCAGCAAAGATTCTCAAATTCGTACCACTGCAAAAACACAGTCAGGGAAAACAACAGGGGTGCGTCCCAATATACTTCACCTCACCTCCTTTCCTCAACTCCTCTCCTCCACTCATCTCCTACCCGGAAGTATGCAAAACTGCCTGTACGTTTCAAGTACAAGTAGTTGCATGTACGGTATACAATGTACCTGACATTCGCGGTTCGCGTCGAGACAATAATTAATATGTAACAATTAATATGAAATCAGCAACATTAGATTAGGACACAAAGATCAGTTTCCGGGGGCACGGAGGAGAGGAGGTGGTAGTGGAGGAAAGGAGGGTGCATTTTTCGAGTATTTGGATGCACCCCAGGAAGCCGACAAGAAGTTTGAAAGCCAGTAACCTTGAGAGCTTCAGAGGGCAGAATTGGCTACAGCTCAACTCAAAGTCACAAAAGTGATAATTGGCCAGAGGGTGGCACAGATCTAGGAAGGGCAGCCATTATAATAATAATAATAATAATAATAATAATAATAATAATAATATTTATTATTATTATTATTATTATTATTATTATTATTATTATTATTATTATTATTATTATTATTATAATCATAGTGACCATTGACCACAGTTTCATACCAATAGCTCATGTGAATCCTGAATGGATTAACTACATCAGCGAAAAGCAGTGAAATGATTGACAGGGGAAAAACAAAGCTGCATGTCTAAAGAGTGAACTCTTGGTCACCTGGACCTCAGGTGACATCTACCTTTTGTCCTCAGGACACCTGAGGTGGGCGCTTGGTTTGCTTTTTGCTGTTGGATGAGTAACTAAGGGAAGCCCCTGAAGGCCATACTGTAGATGGTAGCAGCACTATCACAGATTCTACAGAGCGTCGGGGGTCTGTCAGCCTCCCAGCAAGCCCATTCAACACATCTCTCAGGCTTCCTCACATAGATGATAACAGAAACGGAGAGAATGGGGCAGAGAAAAGGAGAAAAGAGAGAGGAAGAATAGAAAAAGAAATAAGTTATTTTTTGTGTGTGTGTGTGTTGATTGACACTGACTGCTTAATAAGGTCTATGCAATCCCTGACATTAAACACATTTGTGGCCTTTTGTTGTATGTTTGAATCTCAGGCAAGGAATTAAAGTGTGTGTGAGAGACAGACAGATCCTGGCCGCGACTGGCAGCCAGTGGAGTGACCTCAGCAGGGGGGTGACATGCGAGAACTTTGGGAGGAAAGGTATAACTGTCGTTTTTACCGTGCTGTTTTGTTGTTTTAAGGCATCGTGGCCAAATACTGCGGTTTATTATCCACCTATACTAGTGTGGATAATTTCAGCTTTAAAAGAGGATCACACACAAAATAAATAAAGGGCATTACAACAGACCATTAAGGCCAAAAAAGTATATCTTAGGTGGTCTTGGAAATCCCCTTGTCGGGAAAGTTCCCCAGCCACCCCCCCCCCCCCCCCCCCCCTCCCCTATTGAGATTTCTCATTAGGAATAGGACGGTAAATGACGCTGGAATTGGCTTCACTAAATGGATTATTTTGCATCAGCAGAGCATTGCAGATCTCTCAAGGAGCTCAACCACTCTTCTGGCTCCGCTTCCTGGATTTTTTTGTCCGACCATAATTCCCTTGTTCCTGAAAAACCCAGCAAGACAGACTGAGCAAAACCATCTCAAACTGCTCAATATTTTTTTTTCCCAAAATTAGAATTTCAGTACAAAGTGCTCTAGTTTCAAAGCAGGGGTTGACATGATTCCGCCAAAAAAAGGGCAAAGATATAACAGTTTTCTAATTGTTATTTTCAGAATTACAAGACTGATTGCTTGGGGCATGTTTCCCTTACAACATTATATGGCACATATGGCAGGACATTTTTCACTGAATTTATTTGTGTCATCAATCTGAGAGGTTAAATATTTTGTTAGAAGGTAAGGTGAGGGACAGCGGTGTGATTTATTTAGAAGCAAATTCTCTTTAGAAAATTTTTTCCTCAAGGCTGGGGAACCCGCTGAAGAGGGTAGCAATTGTAACTGGATTCGTCACCGTTAATTCTCAGTAATTATCAGTTATAAATCTCGTGCAGGAAAAGTAATCTTTCCAAATGTATTTTTAAATACGAAAAGGAAATGGAAGAAAACTACCTTCAAAGCCTTCTTTTGTACTTTCCCCCATCATCATGACGGAGGATAATGCAAGTGTGAAATTTGTGAAAGAATAATTATTGGTTTTAGCCCAGAATATTGTTGTAAAAGCTGCCCATTTTTCGCCGAAAGACAATGGCGTTCGAAATGAACACAGACAGAACAAATGCTCCGGGGCTGTTCCCTGTCCCGTGTCTGTGTGCATGCTAAATAACACTTTGGCGTTTCCAAATAAGAAAGAAGAAAGGAGTCCCACAGAAGGCAGAGAGTGAGATTTGTTCACTTCTGTCAAAGGAGGACAGAGGCCCTTTTTCCACCAGCAAACGACCACAGAGCCACTTCACAAGGGCTCGGAAGTCACCATTAAATCGTTTTACATTGGTTCTGACAGTCTGGCCGAAGATTTGTTGAAGAAGGCACATAAACACTATTATCCGTAAGCCTTTTCAGACTGAGATGCAATTCATTACGGCAAAAGAGCCAAGGGTCCTGTGGAGCTTCGTTTTGGGTAATACTGAGTCTTCTTTCACAGTATGGTCTATCAAGGGAATGGAAATCCCAAAAGTGATTAAGGAGAATTTGGTTCTATAGGAATCCACACACTCCAGTGAATCCTGTCAAGGGGAATATATGCAAACGGAATTTGTTCTTTCGAGACGTAAAACCCGGCATGCTATGAGGTGGCCAGTCTTTGATTCCCAGTATAGGTATCGGGGCTGAACGATCACCCCAGCTGTTTGTATGAAAGTTTCCTTGCTGTCCCACACAAGTACACGCACAGGAGTGTGTAATTGGGGCCTTTTAACCTGGCCCTCCAGGTCAATGACATGGAAAGATTGCTCTTTGGGAAAATTTATGTCAGCATCTAGGCAAAGTGGTCTTACCACATGTAAGGCTTTCAAGACAAATGGATTTTTGGCACCTGATAAATTATAACAATGGCAAAATCATACATACGGCCATACATTTGGCTTATTTTTCTTTGCACGTACTTGTTCTTATGCTGGGAAAAAAACATTGTGCCCAGTCTTGGTCAGCAGTCTCACCAGAGGTATATTTTAAAATGAAGTTACAGTTACTTATATTAAAAAAGCTATGCTGTGCATAATCCAGAGGAATTAGCCAGTCCCTATAGGGTGTCAGAGCTGAGGGAGCAGATTAAAAATGGTGTCAGGGTCCATTTGGCAATGTTGCACAGTATTTATGTTGCTAAAGCATTTATTTACCTGCTTATTCTCTCATTTCACCCCATCAGGTTTGATGAGAGGGCCCAGGTTACTCTGAATAAGCAGAAAAGACTACATGCAGAACGATGCCCTCAGTAACCTGTGAAGGAAAATTAGGCTGAAATTTAATTTTGAAATTAATTCCTACACAAAAGAACAGACATAAGGGGTAGGGTTTTACATGGCAACTACTGTTAAACCTTATGCTGATGGTACATGGCAATATTGCCTATATTGCAATATTGTACATGAATTAATGAATTAATTAAATTTTTATTTCGAACATGTAAAATAAAACTAAAAGAAATAATGATAAAAAATAATAAATGATGAATGACAAAAACAAACAAACAGATAAAAGCGAACAATAGCAATAAAGTAAATAAACACTAAACCAATAAACAAATATTCAAACAAAATAAATTGAATACTACATGTTCGAAAAGGAGTAGGTAGAAGTAAACACTTATCTGTTTCTACCCCTTTTTCATATATATTTAGACAATTATAAACAATTATCCCAATTCTATATACAACCCAATATAAACAATTCTAAACAACTATGCCAATTCTATATACAACCCAAAACAATTTATAAATATAAACAACTATCCCAATTTAATATACAACCCAATAAAAATATAAACAATTTACCCAATTCTATATACAACCCAATACAATATAAATATAAACATTATAAACAATTATAAACAATTATCCCAATTCTATATACAACCCAATACAATTTATAAATATAAACAACTATCCCAATTTAAAATACAGCCCAATACAATTCATAAGAAGTATAAACAAATAACCCAATTCAGTGTGCATACCAAATATCCACCTGGTGTCGATAAAATAAAACTTAAACAGTTAACACAACCCGTCCTCATCCATATACCTCTTTAGAAAAGTTTTTTTGTACATCTTTTTAAACTGATTTATATTTGTACTTTGTTTTAACTCCAACTCCAAACCATTCCACAAATTCACCCCATAGATTGAAATACACATACTTTTCATAGTTGTACGAATACTTCACTACATCTTTGTGAAGTATTATTGTGCCACATATGGAACTGAGAGCATAACCCCAAAACAAGTAATTGATTTAGAAGGTTACATTAAAAACCCTTTGCATTAAGACGGTGTCCAAGGAGTGTTCGGCGCCTTGAGTGCTTCTCTCTCCCATGCCCACTTTGGAGATAAACTGGCGTGCTGTTGTGAATTTGGGCGGCAGTGTAGTGTAATGGTTAAGGAACTGGGCTTGTAACTGAAAGGTTGCAGGTTTGATTCCCAGGTAGGACACTACCATTGTACCCTTGAGCATTCAGGTACTTAACCTGAATCACTTCAGTATATATCCAGCTGTGTAAATGGATAAATGTAATAAGAAGTTGTGTAAGTCGCTCTGGATAAGAGCGTCTGCTAAATGCCTGTAATGTAATGTAATGTAATATCACTTTCATGCCATTTGTTGCATTTGTCATGCTCTATTTCGGCAACAAAACAGAAAGTTACGTAACAAAAAAGGATTACGCTAGCTTCTTTACTGAGTGGATATTTTCAGAAGTGCTTACAAATTAATTTCAGGAGATGTCCCCTTAAAGTGGGACTCTGGAAAAAAAAAAAAACTATTGTGCTGTTTGGTCAAGGCCAAACAACTGAAGCTTTGTGAATCTGAACTATCAAAAGGGAAATACGAGAACATTACCTGTGGAGTCATACCCAGCTTGTCATGTGATTTCATTATAACAGGATTATTTTTGAAAACGGTAGATGAATTAAAGGTAACCAGAGAGATCTGTAGAAAGTTTTCATTTCCTTTTAGTTACCATATAAGCTGTTCATTGTCAAAGACGGGTGCTGAGTCCATATACAGCTGACCGCTTTTGAATAAGTCACTGCTGTTTTATGTACTGTATCCCATGTTGACCAGTGCTTCACTGGGCATAGCGCTGGAATTTAATCTTAGATTCAAATCTAAGTCAGGAATCTCAAGTCAGACTCTCAAAACACCAGCTGCTTCTTCTCACTGTGCG
The DNA here is from genome assembly GCA_029718625.1 of Synaphobranchus kaupii. NCBI lineage: Eukaryota > Metazoa > Chordata > Actinopteri > Anguilliformes > Synaphobranchidae > Synaphobranchus > Synaphobranchus kaupii. The sequence goes on from CM056378.1 coordinate 115,693,370, forward strand.
ATCCCCGCTGATGATGCGATGGCTACATCCTGGGACTTAGGGCCTCTAGGGCCGAGCCCTCAGACGCAGCTCGATGGGTTGAGACCGTAAAACCCTTGTGTGATGCGTAACGCCACGGCCCATGAGCTGCTCCGCTGCACTGCTAATGGCAGGCAGCTTCCAGCACCAGCACTTCTGGACCGGATCCCAAGACGTAGATCGCACCAGGGCAGGCCCCCACAAGACCCACAGCATGGGGAGCCCACGCAGGAGCCTGGAATGCATTGATATCAATGTAGCGCTTCCCATTTTTAACATGGGTTAATGCACTGGAAGGAGAGTGGAAAACAAAATGTGTCTGACAGGAGACCGATGATAGGAGATTTATGAGAATTATGGTCATACTTGCAACACATATTTTCCAGAGTAGAATTTATGATCAAAGCAGCAGCGTGAGTCATACTTATATAACCCTCATATACACAGATGGCACACCACCATTTCATTCTGCGACGACGACACAGATTCGGCAACACGGCAAGGTGTGTTGTGTCAGTATAGACTTGGAAAAATGCTTTTACAAAGTGTACTACATGAGAGGCAGTGCTTATAGGAGGGGATCTGCATCTCTCACCGATGGTAACCGGTAACGGGGCAGGTGTCTACAATGCATCGGCATTACAATCATTTAGCAGACATTCTTAGAGTGACTTGCAGTGTAAGGGAACATTAGTGCATCCAGCTGGGTTATATGAGCATCAGTGTCAGGCCTGGCTAACGACATTCCTGAACCCCTGAACCTATGAACCTATGAACCTATGAAACATCAGTGAACCACTAAATCTTGCACATGCTCTGAAGGGAGGGGGGGGGGGGGGGGGATTGTGGGGGTGGGGACACTGATGTCGTGGTAACCCGAAAAAACCAAGGCCGGAAGGGGCCAGGCCAGCTATGTCCGGCTGCTGCAGACTACCGGTCACAGTTAGTTAATGATATAGCAGCGACCTCAGACTACCACTGTCTGTCGGGCTGTGGGGATATCAGGACTCACACAGCCTCACTGTATGTACACTTCTTCATAGCTCGCTTTCAAGAAGACATTCAGATCTGCAAATAGCTGAGTGCTGTGTCTCGACTGCGAAAATATGCTGACGTCTACACATAACTTAGGAAGTTATATTGGCTACATGTGCCTTGTTGAATGTATAAAGCAGTTGAATGTAGATACGTAATTGCATGATGTATTTTTATGAAAAGGGGAGTTTTCTAATTCTGATTAATTATATATTTTCCACCAGATTTTGTGCATGTTTGCCAGGTTTGTGAATATCTCTTTGTGTACGATAAAAATGCATGTTAAGAGTAACACAGGTTAATCATTGCATGTCCTTCAGGCGTATGATGAATATGTCTTGAGCACCGAGCCCCAGCCATGATTTGTGGAGAATGTCTGGCTATGTTGCAATAGTGAAATCAAGTAGGTATGGAAATTATGCTATTTCATGACAGGTGTCATATAGATCATTTTCTAAACATAATGCAACCATAAAATAGCACATTAAAATTACAGAATCTTTGCCAAAGCCAGGCATATGTCTTGCGAGTTCATCAAATACCCTTGTCTAAAAGGATACACAATACAGCCTTATTTTTGTGGCTCGCTCTTTGACTGAACATAAAATCCTCCCGTTGTGTAATATGAAAATTTTGCCTTTTGTTTGCAAGCTTCATTCATTTCTATTGTGGCAAAGTACTAATTTCTGTGTGGAAAAAAAGATCATTGTTGTTCCTGAAAAGGAAACAAAGCTGTGGAAACGATTAGCATTTTTCTTTGTCTGTGTACGAGTGTGTAAGAGAGAGCTGAGCGTGTTTCTCCTGGGTTATTGGCTTTGAGATGATTTTGATGATTATTGACAATTATTAAAGGCAACTGAAACATTAATAGAGTTTCCCCAAATCATGCTAATATAGTCATTTTGAGGATAGAAAGCCTAGAGACCATTGCTATTCAACTATAGGATAATTCAGTGACAATACTATGGAAATAACTAGTGGTTCGGTGAGCGATAAGTCTCTCCTCAGGATGGTGCTAGCTCACCTGTAGTGCTGTGTAGCTTAAAGAAAGTATGCAGGCCTTTAATCATTGACTGCAGTGCTCCTTGCATCGTGGCACAGAGTTGACTTAAGAGGAACCAAGAGGATTCCAAATTTGAGAGGAAAAAAAAACAAAGACGGTATTGTGAAAACAAACATGGCAGTTCATTAAGATAGGATTAAAGTCCCCCTGTTATTCCCATAGTGCCAATACTGCACAATCTGTTTGTTTGCATGCAGGAACAGCTCTGTCAAATTTTATGACGTTACTATGGAAAAAACTATTGGACCTGAAACCAAATATTCATGACTTAATTTTCAGAGGTGGCTGCTCGTTGCTGTTTCCATCTGGGGCTCAACAGTGAAATTTGGAACGCACCTATGATTTGCCCTTCCCTTATTTCTCTCAGCCCTGCTGTAGACACACAGCACATTCCCAGAGGAAACTGACTCGTCTGTACTCGGGGCATGTGCACCCTGCTATTTTGAGTGACCCAGAAGGTGCTCTGAAAAGTAGGCGCTCTGAGGGCATGTAAAGTCTAATCCCAGTGAGCAAAAGCCCGAATCTAGACGTCTAGAGGGGTGGAAACCTAGGTTGAGAGACGTTTTGACATAAACGGACGAGGTTAACCCCATAGCTCAGGTTTTACCCTGATATAGCCTGGCTACATCCTAGTTGGCTAGAAGACGTTTCAACCATATGTAGTCAGGTTTTCATCTGAACGCGTAGATGGTGTTTCACTGACTTTTTACTACAAAAATGTTCGCTGGGATCACTACCCCCACCAATGCTGCGGTCCAGTGTGACATAATTTTAAACAAGCTGCTGTGCACTGGCCTTGTATGCGCTACTTACCAAGCCACCTATCCAATGAGTGTATGCGCTACTTATCAAGTCACCTATCCAATTGCATAATTCCTGAAATGAATAAAATGAAGGAAGTGGTAGATGATGCGGTGATCATAGCCAAAAAGACAAGGTCCATTACTTGAGTAATGCAATGTTATGTACATAGTGTAACGTAATGTATTGGGTAACTGTGTTGACAACATTGCAACAATCAAACGTCACGTTTATGCATGCTTGAAGAGAAAGCTTCAAAATCTTCCTTCCTATTAATATTATTTGTTACGACCCCGGAAATGGACTGGACCCAAATGCACTACTTGAACACAGGAATTCCAAAACTCAATATTTTATTGCTTGATCAGGGTAGTCCTGAGCAAGGGGAGAAAGGCAAAAGGTGGTTAACGTTCCAAGCCGTAATTGGATGAACAAGACAGACAGACAGAGCGCGTAGCTCTTAATAAATTATGCTTCGACCAATACTCCTGAAGCATAGGGAGAACATATATTACAGACAGTCCAGGTATGAGGCTGCGAGGGAGCAGTGGGAGCAGGAGAGGCCAGGGAAGGAGATGGAGACGGACAACCAGTTTGGTGGAGCAGGGGATGAGCGGGAGCGGGAGCAGGGCGGAGCGGAGTGGCAGAAGAGGTGCAGGACAGTGGAGCGGAGTCCGGGCAGGACGCAGGCATTGCAGCAGGGCAGTGGCAGTAGCGGCACAGCAACAGCAGAGCGGCAGCAGCGACAGCAGAGGCAGAAGCGACAGCACATCAACAGCAACACTGGCAGTAGGCGGGCACCGCCGCAGAGTGGAGGAACAGGAGCCCAGGCTACGTCAGGCGGAAGGCAGGGAAACCGCAGCACAGGCAGTGATAACAAACAACTGCAGGCTGGCAGACAGAAGCAGACAAAGTTAGTATAGCGAGGCAGGAATATTTGAACAGCGGGAAATGCCGTTCCAGACAGGAGCAGACTTCGACTTTAAACAGACAGGTAAGGCGAATTACGCCGGTACCGAACAAGACTTAGATTAACTGACTAGACTGGATACTAGGACTCAAGACAGACCAGAGGTTTCAGACAAAGAGCATTAACGAACTGGCACAGGACAGAGAACACCGGGTGACTAAATGCAAACATTAATTGGTATCAATTAGGTGCCGCGTGCGAATGTATGCGAGAGTGATTAACAGAGCGGAGAGTGTGGAATGCATGCGAAACGGGGAAATGGGACAGGCTGAGATAAGTGAAGTGAAACAGAGTGACACAAAGGAAACCTTTTGAAACCACGCCCAACCTGCAGCAAGGGGGAAACCGGACTATGGAGAGACGAACACGAGACAGGGGGAAAGGGAAAACACAGGAAACAATAGGACGGGAGTGAGAACATCACATTATTATTATTATTATTATTATTATTATTATTATTATTAATTTGCCAGATGTTTTTGTCCAGTGACTTACAGGGCATCTTGGTATGACACATAGAATGCCTAGCCTGTATATTCCGATGAAAATGGATTCACAAAATGACAAACATTTAATATTTCTAAATGTTCTAGAAATTTTGTTTTATTTTTTTCTCTTTTAATAATGCTGGGAACTTTTTCTTTTAACAAGTGTCCAAAGAAAACAAATTTAGCGGGCATTTAAAAAAAAGACAAAAAATGTTTACAGAGACCGGTCCCCCTCACGGAGATGAGCAGCGCTGTAATAAAGAAAACAAACCGGACTTTCCCTTGGTCCCTCTCATTACTCGGGTAGGTCCATCCCATCGTGTCAAAGGCTTCCACTCTCTGGCATGTTAGCATGGAGCATATTGACCTAATGTCCTCTGTGCCAACAGGACATGCAAACAGCTGGCTCTCCTGTAGAGGTGGCAAGACCTGAGAGAGTTATGGCTTTATGGCTGCCATTAATCTGGCAGCAAAAGAGACAAGCAGATGGTGCCAGGGGTTGCTTAGCAATCGCACAAGGGTAGGATGAGGTCGGGCTGGCCTAGAAGAAAGTTCTGGAACTTCTCAAAGTGTTGTGGGAACAGGGACGTGTACACAGCAACCCTGTCACAGAGACTGGTGTGCTGGATTTTTGGAGAGAGGTGCCAAAAAGGCAGCTTTTGGAAGAGCCACTCCAGGCAGGCCACCTGTGGGCCTGTTGCACAATTCTTTCACTGTGCTCAACATAAATCTCACGGCCATCTCTCTTAAGGTTGCTCTCCATTTTTTTCCCCAAGAAAGTTAAATATAGAATGTGAAATGTATCCTTCTTTCACACTTGAGAGGTAATGATATTTGTTGGAACATGCAGGAATAAAAGCAAGCACGGGACAATCTAGGAGAGTGATTCAGAAGAGAACCCATTTCTGAGGATTAGATATGTTATAAAGGGGCTTGGAAATGCAATTAGAAAGCCTTCGTTTTCTCAAAATAAGCTGCTTAAAAAAGAAACAAAAATACACATTCTTCATAGAAACAATCATATTGTTAAAAAAAACATTGGTTAAGCTTTTTACAGTCGCTGAATCATTTGTATAAAGTGTGACATAATTTACTGTAATGTACTGCATGCATAATTTAGTGCCAGTTTATGTCAGTGTAAAATTCAGGATTCGATTCGGTCAACAATTGAAAGGATAGCCAGAGAGTCATGTAAAAGTTAGATGTTTACAGTCGGTGAAGTGCTGCTGCTCATTACTCTCTTTTTCCAGGGAAGGAAAAACAAAGCTGTGATTGGGCGAACCACATTTCATTCCTCTTCTTTTCCCTGTAAGCAGTGCGTTATTTTTTCCTGTCCGTGTCCCCACCTCTGTCAGATTTAGAAAATAATGCTTGTGGCACAGGCAGGAGAATGTCTTAGTCAGTCCCTGTGGTGTGCAGGGTGAAACTGCAAATATTTGCGTGTTATTCTGGGAAAGATGTTCAGCGCCCGATTGCACAGGCCGTTTGACGCAAGGCATTACGATCAACCCTTGAACGTAGATTACCTAATCGGAATCTACCTACGCCAATAGTAGAGCGCAAACATTTAGTTTAGAGTTTGGCACAGGCACCAAGGGGTTTGGCGAGAAGGTGTTTGGCAGCTCCGAGCGTGCAGGGCAGCTTCCACCACACGTCCCAGCCAGCGTGGTTTTCCTGGCCGGGACGTGGGGCAGGCGGGTCGCTGCTGGGGAGCTGTGTTTGGGGTGATGTACGAGCGTGAGGGGAGCCATCGCTCACTAATGAAACCACATTCATTATGTCGCGTTACTGGGGGGTGATGGGGGGAGGGGGGATTTCGTACACAGCAGAGACCAGAAGACGCACACTGTCTCTCTGACCCTCTGACATCTTTGTTCCATGTTCCACTCACTTAATTACATTTCGACGCTAGCCTGGTTCAGTGATGTGCCGGGAGTGATGGATGTGTGGTGGTGCGCATTCGGACAGGTGCAGAACACTGCTGAATATTTAAACGTGTACGAGCAAACAATGTGGGACACATCGGCCCGAGCTTTGGGTTCCTGCCAAAGAAACGTTTTACGAGGTGCGCCGTTCAAAGAGATCGCTGCAGTGTCCGAGCACGCAAGTTACCTTTTTCCGCACCTTCGCATTATGAATCAAATTCGCTTCAAAACCCTGAGAACTTGCACTTTACACTTCACACTGTGTGCACACACTTTGAAAAATCTGGAGAACACAAAAAAGATAAACAGTCAAAGATCATTTTGGAAGCCAAAATGGTAAGCAGTCAGGTACATTAGGTGTGTGTATTGTAGAGTGTGTACTCTGTATCCCTGTCTGAACAGTTATTATTCTGTTAATATCATGGGGAGAATCTCAGTTCAGTACACTGGTAGTCAGAATTATTCCAAGCCATTTCAGCAGATTTCATCTATCCACACTTCAAAGAGTCAGAGAGAGTGGAAAAAAATCGGAATGGCAATATGTTGACTTTGGAACCATTATATTCGACCAGCGCTGACCGTTCAAAAAAACAGAGAGGCTTTACCCATAATTCTCAACCCCCAGACTGGTTCAGCCTGGCTTAATGTTTGGTAAAAACATCACATTGCTGTCTATAAAAAATTCTGAAGGATACTTCACAAGACTAAGACATCTATCATGGATCGGTGTTTTTTTGTTTGTTTTTGATAATTATATCATTTTTCAAAAAGGCTTGCTTTGCCAGCAAACACTGAATGGAAATCAATAGCAAAAGTAAATGCTTCACATCATCTATTGGTGGGAGCTGAAATATGATCTATATTACAAGTGTTTGCAGAAGTCTCTGCAATATTATTCATTATGGAATAAATATTCTGTTCTAGTATGGAATTTCTGTGGAAGAAAATACATTTTGTGGTAAATTCTGAAGATTTTCAGGAGCTCTAATTAACATGCCTCACCATGTCTGATTTACATGCCTGCTCTGCAGAAAAATAGGCAACACACAGGCAGGTGAGCAACAGACTACTTAAATACTCAGCTTCACATAGTTGCAACAATTAAGCCTCTACGCAGCTGTAGATTGGGGGAGGTTCACTGTATTTCAGCAGCTTGCATGTGCAGTTCATCCACAAGTCTGCCTCTGGTCCCTACACATCCAATGGACAACCTGGTCAGCTGACACCAGACATGTTAAACGCATGATGCATCACCCCAGCGCGTCCCCCTTTTTTTCCACGTCAAGCGGTGGAGATTTACCTGAAGAGCTTCCCACGACAGACACGACTGCCATAAAGCACACGATCACCAGGAGGAAAGAGGATGATGTCTGCCTGGTGACAACACAGTAATAACAGCCTGATTTACTGTACAGTAAGGGGAAGGCCCCCAGGGTGCTATTTCACTGCATGGTGTCTTGAACACTTTCCTGACGTTCTGGGGTGTAGGTCAGGGCTGCTGCGTGTTGTGTTTTGGGGGACAGTGCTATGTGCTCCTCTGCACACGAGAGGAAGGTATCTCACAGAGGCATGCTGAACAATGAGCCCTTTCTCTCTAAGGGTGTGAAATAAAACAACTATTATTTTATTATCTCAGAAACCCTAATGCCTCCGAGAGTATCTAAAGCCGTGATGTAGTCCTTCCTCTGTTCCGCCACCCAGAAACTCAAGGCTTTATATTTCCAACATGGGGACCTTTTCACCACCAACCAAATACTGTGAAAGTTCTCTGGTCTGCGCTGGACACGCATAATTGCGCCAGCTGTGCTTCTGACCCTGTCGTATGTGCATCCAGGGCTGTGGTCAGTATTGTTACGCCATGCACTGCCAGCCATTCCAAACATTTGTCTGCCGGTGCAGGAGCAGGTTCTAGACAACTGCCAAACTGCTTGCGCTCAACAAGCAGGTGGTGGGATCCTGGCGTCCAGTCGGTCGTGGTTCCTGTCAAAAGGGCCGATCGCCATGGCAACCACCGTTACACACCGCGCGGTTATGGCTACGCTCTTGAGCAAATAAATAGCACGACGGCTATGAAACAGCGGCCCATTTCACGTGGGGATTACGACACTTGGAAACTGTCTGAGGCGAGCTCTGCACGCGGAGCAGAAAGAAACGCAAAAACAGATCCAGTAATGCCGCACCGAATCTATGGGGTGCCAAATGTAAAGTAAAACACAACACGTTTTTCCTGTGTTTTTTTCTCAGATTTAGCATAAATGTGGCATTTTCCTAAGATTTATGCTAAATGTGAGTTTTTTCCCCAAGATTTTTTAGACATGCTAAATAAACCTTTTAGTTGATATTTTCAGATTTAATTGATAAATCTCAAATAAGCATTTCCTAAATATATAAATTAAATGTTAAATCTGAGTTTTCAAAAATAAATATTTAAAAAAATAAATATTTATTTATATCTTAAATCTTGCGTTGTAAAATAAATATTTATTTATATCTTAAATCTTGTGTTGTAAAATAAATATTTATTTATATCTTAAATCTTGCGTTGTAAAATAAATATGTATTTATATCTTAAATCTTGCGTTGTAAAATAAATATTTATTTATATCTTAAATCTTACGTTGTAAAATAAATATTTATTTATATCTTAAATCTTGCATTGTAAAATAAATATTTATTTATATCTTAAATCTTGCGTTTTTATAAAACCAAGATTTAACATTTAAATAAATATTTATTTATATCTTAAATCTTGCGTTCTAAAATAAATATTTATTTATATCTTAAATCTTGCGTTTTTATAAAAACCAAGATTTAACATTTAAATAAATATTTATTTATATCTTAAATCTTGCGTTCTAAAATAAATATTTATTTATATCTTAAATCTTGCGTTTTTATAAAAACCAAGATTTAACATTTAAATAAATATTTATTTATATCTTAAATCTTGCGTTCTAAAATAAATATTTAGAAAAAAATAAATATTTATTTATATCTTAAATCTTGCGTTTGTAAATTCAACATTTAGCTAAATCTAAATCTTTAGTTTAAATCTTTTGAAAGATATACTAATTAACCCCGCCCCTTGGTGACTGGTATCCAATGGAGGGAGGAGGGGAAATAGCTGGCTTTAGTGATGGGGGGTAATTGAGGGTCTTCTAGCGAAGTGTGAAACTTGACGTTAATTTCTATATTAATTCCTGTTTGACACACATTATTTACATAACCTACACACAGATAGCATCTGTTATAATCATGTATGATGTCCAGAGAACTAACTAGATAGCATAGGCTACATTTTGGGCATGTTGGCGTTTCCTTGACTGATTTCTTATGGTGAAGTTGAATATTGACAGCCAGCCAAGCCAAACAACAAACTCGCAGCTTGATTCAATAGATGGTTAGTGACCTAGCTCGCTAACCTGTCTGTCGGTAATGTCATAAAATAGCAGGATTCTTGAAACAAACTCGAAACATTAAAACTACCGTTTGCACTTAGGTCGCTAGCTAACGTTACTTGAGATAGGAAGCGAATTGACATTGACAAACTGCATGGGGGCCAGCAGTCTGACACGACTGGTTAATATAGTCGCGAGTGTCTGGCTAGGAAGGGGTTCGCCTACTAATGTTATTACACATTGATATGGTTACAATTGCCTAGAAATACAAGACAATACTTCTGCAAACCTTGCGTCTCCGTCAAGCTAATACGGGACTCGGTTTGTTCCGTATTTTATCTTCTACTGAAGTTTCTCAACAGGGGCACCAGAGGGCACTGGTGGACTTTAAGAGATGCTCATGCTGGGAGACAAAAAAGAAAGGTCGAGAGGTGGGCTATCGTGTTATAGAATTCATAGAATTTTTATTTTGAAAAACTGTACAGTCCATGTGTGTCAAATGGTGTAGGCACCGTGTGCCTCAGTAGGTCACTATAGCAGAAATCGCAGAACTTTCATAAACATTCTATTGTCGCGCTACATAGGCCTATACACTGTGGTCGTTGTCGTTCGCAAAAAGTATAAAGGCATTCCAGCGACAGTTTACACTCAGGGGACAATGGAGGAAGAAGCAGCTTTAATAGGCTAGCCTACATCTCATTATGACTTCTGCTTTACCCCTTTTTTGTCGGAGGCCTCTGAAATAAAGTTTATAAATATCCATTTCGAGGGCACCGTATATTGTTTGGAATGTCATTCACTGCGTCTTTCATACACTGTAGGATGTGGGTTTTGAACGAGGGTAGCAAATAAAACGTTTGTAATTAAACCTCAACATTACATTACAGTCATTTAGCAGACGCTTTTATCCAAAGCGACATACAATAAGTGCATACAGAAACGTCACTACAGAACAGATAAGACAAAGCACGTCCTTCCCATAACGTAGCAGCTATCCCTAGCAATGAACGTTGAATGTAGTTTACGGTAAGCTGTGGGTAAATCAGCTATACTACACTTCTATTCTAAATACTATTATATAGGGCTATAACATATAACATTGATGCAACTCATATTAAACGTTATTTAGTAGGAAAAGCACGCGGGCATAGCCTACGTTAGGGATGTAAATAGCTAGCTACAAGACGGGACTCATTGGGGGAGCAGCCTACAATAGTTAGAGAATGAGCTTCAAGAATGTGGAGTAGGCTAGCCTATTTCACTCGCTATCAGAATGCCACGGATCAGATGGGCTGTCACTGAGTCTAATCACTAAATTTAATCTGGCAAATCTAAGTTAGCCTACTGTGAAAGCAAATAACTTTGCAATGCATTCAAAATTAATGTTACTGAATGGTGTGAAGTGAGCCTATAGCTACTGTAAAAATCAACAGCGCTCTTTCGTCATGTCCACTTGTTTATTCTCTTCAGCTTAATGTATCATGATAATTTTTTTATATCAAACTCAACATTTTTCCAAATTTTCGGGAATTGAGTCAATGTCCATTCGAATTTTAGGCCTAAATTATGTGGTAAATTAGCGCCGCCCACCTTCCCAGAGTCCCTTATAGGCTAAATGTTATAAACTTTAAGACAAAATATTTCAGCGAATGACATAGGCTAGTAGGTGCGTTACTCTAAAAATGTGTCTTTTCCCCCACTCCAAAAGTGACGTGGTTTATGTAAATTTATCTGAAAAGCAAAGAAAATGTTGTTATTGTTAAATTTTTTTGGAATACCCAATAAAAGATCATTTTTTCTCCACTCGAAGCACGACCTGTGGGAGGCGAGGAACATCAAAGTCTACCAAAAAAAACAAACAACAATAGACCTGGTCACTCTTCGCAAGAGAATACAAAACCTCCGCAGGGACGGCGTTATGGTGGACCTCAATAAATATAAAAGACTGACAAAAGAGAAGTGGGGGGGGGGGGGGGGACGGACGTGGACGACTGGAAAAAAACTTGATCTCTAAAGACACACACAACCACATTTTACCGTTTTCATGGAAATTGAATAAATGACAATATATTACATTTCAATCGGAATTCAATAGTGTTTATTGTATTATTACACTTTATTATGATCATCATTATTATAGCTTGATGTAGGGACAGTGACCTTTTTTTAAACTAAAGGAATAAACTATAAAAGCACAGTAAAACGAATAGCATACATAATAAAAGCACAATAAAATAAAAAGACAAATATAGGACATTGAATTATTATTATTGTTTTATATTAATAACCACGTTCTGCACTTTGTATTTTATAGGCTACCGCGTAATTATTGTGGGAGCCGCTAGGCTAACTAAAATGTTATAATACTGACAAACATCTAAAAATGCGACGCAGACGATATAAAATCGGTAAACATTAAAACAAGCAAAATGACGGTGACATTGTTTTTCAACTCTATCCTTCACGTTGACAGATTATGATTTACTCTTGCAAACCACCGGTCCAAAAAATGGTCATAGCAACAAATTAAAGTAGACTAACCCTTGTCAAATTAAATATTTACTTGCAATTGTGATTCATGAATTCTGAAAAAGAGCATGCGGTGTGAGGAATGTCAGAAAGACAAAGAAAAACGAGAGAAATCGTTAATAACTGGTATTATCGCTAGCTGCTAGAAGCTGCCAGCTTGCGAGGTGGGAGCTGCCGGTGAGGTGCGAGGTCTGCGAGCTCACAGCTCGCACAGAAGGATTGTAACCGCTCTCCAGTGTTCTGTCCATAGTCACCGACACATCCACGCCTGCCTCCTGAAGTGTTTCTGATCTTTCAGACAGGTGTTTGGAGGTAGCATAGCAATGCATCTCATCGGTGAAGCCCTCTTAATCATTCTGCATTGAAATTATGAAATAAGAATATTTGAGTTCCACAACTGTTCAATTCAATTCAATTGTATTTGTATAGCGCTTTTTACAGAGAACTGTCACAAAGTGACAGTCACAAAGACGCTGCACAGAGAAACAGAAGGAAAATTGAGCACACAAAAAAAAACCCAGCCAGCAAAACGAGGTAAAAAAAACTCCCCGGTGGGAAGAAAAAGCACTCAACAGTGGCGAGAAAAAACTCCCCAATGGGAAGAAATCTCGGAAGGAACCTGGCTAGAGAGGGGGGGACCCATCCTACGCTGGCCGGCCCGGTTTTAAACTAAGGGTGGGAACAGTGGCGGCCGGCCTATAGAGGGCGCCGCCCCCACTCCCCCACATACAAAAAAAATAAAATAATAAAATAAATAAATAAATAAAAAAGTAAAATAAAAAGAATACAAATGTAGCTCAAACATGTTACAACATATAAATATGTTGGTCTTGTGTTGTCTAAAGTTGCCCTGCAATCGGCACATTAACCCCTGAAAATGTGTATTGTATAATACAGGAACCCCTGAATATGTATTGTATAATACGCAGGGCGCCGGTAACGTTAACTGAATCAGAACACTCATACTTTTTCAGGCGAGCCCCGCTGATTCTGTTGTCTGATTCGCTGCCAAGAAAGAAGCCCCCGGGACGCAGGCCTGTGCGCCCCGGACCCTCCTACCGTTTTCTGATTAGTTCTCATGGTTTAGGATAGTATTTAATTGGACGCAGCAGCACGTGTATCATTCCGCGAGCACTAGGGCACGGAATTCGAGTGGAATAATGGCGTCTTCGAGTAGAACACAAAACGAAGAAAATTCGGTTGTTTCTTTGCAAAAAGAGCCTTTTTCAAGGCGTTCATTTGAAGAAAAGAAAAGAGTGAAGGAGCTTGGACCACAGCGACTTTATTTGGACATTCACCAGCAAGCAAGTGATCGCGGTCGGGTTTATACACGGAGCTTCTCTCGCTCGTGTTACGACAAACGGAGTTGGCTAGCTGGATGTGTTGTGGGGTAATGCATTATATTGCTTTCCCTGTTTGCTATTTCAAACTGCTGGCACCGAACCGTTATGGACAACAACGGGGGTACGGGACCTAAAACATCTTGATGAAAACGTACAGCTGTTGAAGTTGCAAGCTCCTTAGCCATTATGATACACTTACGTTCAGTCATGCAGTCACAAAGACCTTGTTGACAAATTGCCTTTAAAACCGGGGTCTAATGGAATACTAAACTCGTGTTGTCAAAGTAGTTAAATATCCCACAATATGAAGTATTTCTACAAATTCTGAACAGTACTGCAATAGAGCATATAAACATTGTTCAAGAATTAGCTACGTAATATTGAAATTATAACAGAAAAATTCTAGGCCTAATTGTAAAATGTTTATCACAGAAAACTACATTGCTTTGTGTGGGGGTGTTTTATGTCACCGAATTCTTCCTAATTTATGAGCGTACCGCCGTTCTTGACAGCCAAAACAACTCAACCAGCTAATTACACTGCAAAAAAATGTGGGGGGAGGTGGCGGAAAACTTCCCTTTAAACTGATTATTGGTCTTAATCATTTTTCAATCAGTTTCCTTGATTAACAATAGGCTAGCCTACATCAGGCAAGTAGGCCTAATACAATTATTTTAACTTGCATCGCAAAATTGTGCAACATTATTATAATTATTATTGTTGTCAACATTATAATTATTTTTTTTATTTAGCACAACCTGCAATAAAAAAATAATCTAACAAAAGCTGAGCTTTAAGATCGTTTAATTTCCATGAATATTTTCGTAATTAAGTGCAGAGAACGAAGAGCACATGTATCCACAATTATAATGTTGATAAAAATGTGCACAATTTTGCGACGGAAGTTAAAATAATTTTATTACTTGCCTAATAGCCTAATTGAGGAGAACCGGCTACATTTGATGGCATTGAGTAATTGGTGAATTAAACGCTGATGTAGCCTATTGTTAATCAAGGAAACGGATTGAAAAATGAGACCAATAATCAGTTTAAAGGGAAGTTTTCCGCCCCCCCCCCCCCCCCCCCCCCCCCCCAATTTTCAGCTCAGGAGCCGCCACTGGGTGGGATGGATGGTAATATACTGTAATGAGAGATCTAATAGAACTAGCTGGTTATGGAAGCATATCCGCGGCAAAATTCTAATGAAAATGCAAATCGGCGATTGCATTTCGTTAACATACGATGCGCGCAAAAAAACCATGACATAATTCAAATGAAAATGCAAAAGGTGCACATTGCGTTTTCATTTGCAAGTTATTGTACGCACTTTATCTGACAATTTGAAAATGTTAATGCAAATCCATTTCACATTTAATTTTTCTCGCCCTCTACGACACAACCCTGCCATAATTTTAATGAAAAACCACATTTGCATTAGCAGTTTCTTGTTGCAATCGCATATTCCATGACAAAAAAGGAAATGATAATTCAATTCGCCATTTAACATATCGTTTTCATGCTTTTGCGGCACAAGAGTGACATAATTCAAATGCAATGGCATTGTATCCGTTTGCATTATCATTTCCGTGTGGTCACGCAAAAACCCTGCCAAAAATCCGAACTGAAAATGCAAACTGCAATGCAAACGCACACTGTCAAAGCTGCCCATCAAGGCGGGGCCTCGAAGAAAGGGGCGTTACAGGGGACTGTTCAAACCACTGAACATAATGGTTGTCTGTGATTTCGGTCGTCAGGCAGTTACCAGGCTAGATAGCGACATTTCCTAGTCCTCTGTGGGGATTATAGGCGAAATGATCGGAATTAAAAAGGAAACGAGGTAGCCTAAAAGTTACGACTAGCCATAGCCAGCCCAATGTTAACTAAATTAATTTCACAATTTAGCCTGCTTTCGTTAATGTGGTGTGGAAACTAGCAGCCTAATGTTACGGGTTTCCGTGGCCAAAACCAGCCGGCTATTCATGGCAGGCTATGCCTGCAAAATGTGCTACCTTTTTCACCGTGGGCATTTCCATCACGATTTCTATTAATTATTGTTTTCTTTTAGATAGCCTTACCCTTAGGCTATGTGCAGAGCAAAGGTAGCTAACGTAGTCCACAGAAAGCCTGAGACAGCGATCTGTACGTGACACAGCTTGAGCCTGCTACAGCCTAGCTACCAAAAACGGTGGATTTTGTATGGTGTAACGTACAGAATCTAGGCTAATTAAATAGAAATATAAAACTGTAATTAGGCCTATTCCGCATAGGCTATGTTGTGTAGTGGACTGTCATTCATGTCTTTACCCAGCAGATGGCAATAAAAGACTTGTAAAAACTGAATTACAGCTTCTTTTTTTATTTGGTGAAAAAACCACGTTCGTATATAGTTCTGTGGTGAAAACACTGGGGAAACGACCCCGGCGGGCAACCAAAGATTTTAGATATATGACACAACCGATTTTGATCTCCCTACTCACAAAGCCCGGCATCAACCTTGGGAATTTTACCTGTAGCCTCGGCTATTGTAATAATCTATATTTAGCCTATCATGAAGCAACATAGCCTACAGATGATTAAATATTTGTTTTAAATTATATTTTAATTGCATTATAACGTTACACCATAGGCTATCCTACAACACAATTCACCGTCTTTGGTAGGCTACTAGGTAGGCTATTCGCACAGTCTCTGGAGTTTCCAGATCTCAATGCTTTAAGATGAGGCGGTTAGCCTCTGACACTGATTTTCCTGTTGTAGCCTAGTTTACACAAAACATTTTAATTTGTTCAATTTAAATAGGATCTTGATTATTGAGAGAATGTAAAAATGTGTCTTTTTAGAGGGTGTGCGAATACAGTGAGTTCCGACAGTAGCCTAGCCTATATCCACACAGCTGTAAAAAATAAAATAATCCGTCAGTAGGCTATTGGCACAGTGCGATTATGCTCAGTCTTTTAAGAACATATGCTACAGAATCATTTTCATTTCAATAGGTCTACCACTCAGACACGATTAGAGACATAAGCACTTATTTTATTGATAGCCTGCTTATTTTATTTTAGTGACTGACATGGAATATAGGCTAAGCAATAGCCCAATGTTGGTTTATCACACAGCCCTGTCTAAGGCAACCCGGTGAACGGAAATCTATTGCCCTTACTGCTTAGGCTAGGCTACGCAAGTCCTCCCTGCTATTAAGGTTAAGTTAGTAGGAACAACGGGCTGGCTAGGATCATCGTAACGTTTATAGGCTAGCCTACCTCGTTTATAGTTTATAGCATTTAGCCTATAATCCCCAAACACAGAGAACAAGGAAATGTCGCTAATGCCGAAAACTTCCCTTTAAACTGATTATTGGTCTCATTTTTCAATCAGTTTCCTTGATTAACATTAGGCTACATCCGCGTTTAATTCACCAATTACTCAATGCCATCAAATGTAGCCGGTTCTCCTCAATTAGGCTATTAGGCAAGTAATACAATTATTTTAACTTCCGTCGCAAAATTGTGCACATTTTTATCAACATTATAATTGTGGATACATGTGCTCTTCGTTCTCTGCACTTAATTACGAACATATTCATGGAAATTAAACGATCTTAAAGCTCAGCTTTTGTTAGATTATTTTTTTATTGCAGGTAAATAAAAAAAATAATTATAATGTTGACAACAATAATAATTATAATAATGTTGCACAATTTTGCGATGCAAGTTAAAATAATTGTATTAGGCCTACTTGCCTGATGTAGGCTAGCCTATTGTTAATCAAGGAAACTGATTGAAAAATGATTAAGACCAATAATCAGTTTAAAGGGAAGTTTTCCGCCACCTCCCCCCACACATTTTTTTGCAGTGTAATTAGCTGGTTGAGTTGTTTTGGCTGTCAAGAACGGCGGTACGCTCATAAATTAGGAAGAATTCGGTGACATAAACACCCCCACACAAAGCAATGTAGTTTTCTGTGATAAACATTTTACAATTAGGCCTAGAATTTTTCTGTTATAATTTCAATATTATGTAGCTAATTCTTAAACAATGTTTATATGCTCTATTGCAGTACTGTTCAGAATTTGTAGAAATAGGCTACTTCATATTGTGGGATATTTAACTACTTTGACAACACGAGTTTAGTATTCCATTAGACCCGGTTTTAAAGGCAATTTGTCAACAAGGTCTTTGTGACTGCATGACTGAACGTAAGTGTATCATAATGGCTAAGGAGCTTGCAACTTCAACAGCTGTACGTTTTCATCAAGATGTTTTAGGTCCCGTACCCCCGTTGCTGTCCATAACGGTTCGGTGCCAGCAGTTTGAAATAGCAAACAGGGAAAGCAATATAATGCATTACCCACAACACATCCAGCTAGCCAACTCCGTTTGTCGTAACACGAGCGAGAGAAGCTCCGTGTATAAACCCGACCGCGATCACTTGCTTGCTGGTGAATGTCCAAATAAAGTCGCTGTGGTCCAAGCTCCTTCACTCTTTTCTTTTCTTCAAATGAACGCCTTGAAAAAGGCTCTTTTTGCAAAGAAACAACCGAATTTTCTTCGTTTTGTGTTCTACTCGAAGACGCCATTATTCCACTCGAATTCCGTGCCCTAGTGCTCGCGGAATGATACACGTGCTGCTGCGTCCAATTAAATACTATCCTAAACCATGAGAACTAATCAGAAAACGGTAGGAGGGTCCGGGGCGCACAGGCCTGCGTCCCGGGGGCTTCTTTCTTGGCAGCGAATCAGACAACAGAATCAGCGGGCTCGCCTGAAAAAGTATGAGTGTTCTGATTCAGTTAACGTTACCGGCGCCCTGCGTATTATACAATACATATTCAGGGGTTCCTGTATTATACAATACATTTTCAGGGGTTAATGTGCCGATTGCAGGGCAACTTTAGACAACACAAGACCAACATATTTATATGTTGTAACATGTTTGAGCTACATTTGTATTCTTTTTATTTTACTTTTTTATTTATTTATTTATTTTATTATTTTATTTTTTTTGTATGTGGGGGAGTGGGGGCGGCGCCCTAGCGCCCTCTATAGGCCGGCCGCCACTGTTCCCACCCTTAGTTTAAAACCGGGCCGGCCAGCGTAGGATGGGTCCCCCCTCTCTAGCCAGGTTCCTTCCGAGATGTCTTCCCATTGGGGAGTTTTTTCTCGCCACTGTTGAGTGCTTTTTCTTCCCACCGTTTTGCTGGCTGGGTTTTTTTTTTTGTGCTCAATTTTCCTTCTGTTTCTCTGTGCAGCGTCTTTGTGACTGTCACTTTGTGACAGTTCTCTGTAAAAAGCGCTATACAAATACAATTGAATTGAATTGAACAGTTGTGGAACACAAATATTATTCTTATTTCATAATTTCAATGCAGAATGATTAAGAGGGCTTCACCGATGAGATGCATTGCTATGCTACCTCCAAACACCTGTCTGAAAGATCAGAAACACTTCAGGAGGCAGGCGTGGATGTGTCGGTGACTATGGACAGAACACTGGAGAGTGGTTACAATCCTTCTGTGCGAGCTGTGAGCTCGCAGACCTCGCACCTCATCGGCAGCTCCCACCTCGCAAGCTGGCAGCTTCTAGCAGCTAGCGATAATACCAGTTATTAACGATTTCTCTCGTTTTTCTTTGTCTTTCTGACATTCCTCACACCGCATGCTCTTTTTCAGAATTCATGAATCACAATTGCAAGTAAATATTTAATTTGACAAGGGTTAGTCTACTTTAATTTGTTGCTATGACCATTTTGTGGACCGGTGGTTTGCAAGAGTAAATCATAATCTGTCAACGTGAAGGATAGAGTTGAAAAACAATGTCACCGTCATTTTGCTTGTTTTAATGTTTACCGATTTTATATCGTCTGCGTCGCATTTTTGGATGCTTGTCAGTATTATAACATTTTAGTTAGCCTAGCGGCTCCCACAATAATTACGCGGTAGCCTATAAAATACAAAGTGCAGAACGTGGTTATTAATATAAAACAATAATAATAATAATAAATCAATGTCCTATATTTGTCCTTTTATTTTATTGTGCTTTTATTATGTATGCTATTCGTTTTACTGTGCTTTTATAGTTTATTCCTTTAGTTAAAAAAAAGGTCACTGTCCCTACATCAAGCTATAATAATGATGATCATAATAAAGTGTAATAATACAATAGACACTATTGAATTCCGATTGAAATGTAATACATTGTCATTTATTCCATTTCCATGAAAACGGTAAAATGTGGTTGTGTGTGTCTTTAGAGATCAATTTTTTTTCCAGTCGTCCACGTCCCGTCCCCCCCCATTTCTCTTTTGTCAGTCTTTTATATTTATTGAGGTCCACCATAACGCCGTCCCTGCGGAGGTTTTGTATTCTCTTGCGAAGAGTGACCAGGTCTATTGTTGTTTTTTTTGGTAGACTTTGATGTTCCTCGCCTCCCACAGGTCGTGCTTCGAGTGGAGAAAAAATGATCTTTTATTGGGTATTCCAAAAAAATGTAACAATAACAACATTTTCTTTGCGTTTCAGATAAATTTACATAAACCACGTCACTTTTGGAGTGGGGGAAAAGACACATTTTTAGAGTAACGCACCTACTAGCCTATGTCATTTGCTAAAATATTTTGTCTTAAAGTTTATAACATTTAGCCTATAAGGGACTCTGGGAAGGTGGGCGGCGCTAATTTACCACATAATTTAGGCCTAAAAATCGAATGGACATTGACTCAATTCCCGAAAATTTGGAAAAATGTTGAGTTTGATGTAAAAAAATTATCATGATACATTAAGCTGAAGAGAATAAACAAGTGGACATGACGAAAGAGCGCTGTTGATTTTTACAGTAGCTATAGGCTCACTTCACACCATTCAGTAACATTAATTTTGAATGCATTGCAAAGTTATTTGCTTTCACAGTAGGCTAACTTAGATTTGCCAGATTAAATTTAGTGATTAGACTCAGTGACAGCCCATCTGATCCGTGGCATTCTGATAGCGAGTGAAATAGGCTACTCCACATTCTTGAAGCTCATTCTCTAACTAGAGAATTGTAGGCAGCTCCCCCAATGAGTCCCGTCTAGTAGCTAGCTATTTACATCCCTAACGTAGGCTATGTCCGCGTGCTTTTCCTACTAAATAACGTTTAATATGAGTTGCATCAATGTTATATGTTATAGCCCTATATAATAGTATTTAGAATAGAAGTGTAGTATAGCTGATTTACCCACAGCTTACCGTGAACTACATTCAACGTTCATTGCTAGGGATAGCTGCTACGTTATGGGTAGGACGTGCTTTGTCTTATCTGTTCTGTAGTGACGTTTCTGTATGCACTTATTGTATGTCGCTTTGGATAAAAGCGTCTGCTAAATGACTGTAATGTAATGTTGAGGTTTAATTACAAACGTTTTATTTGCTACCTCGTTCAAAACCCACGTCCTACAAGTGTATGAAAGACGCAGTGAATGACATTCCAAACAATATACGGTGCCCTCGAAATGGATATTTATAAACTTTATTTCAGAGGCCTCCGACAAAAAAGGGGTAAAGCAGAAGTCATAATGAGATGTAGGCTAGCCTATTAAAGCTGCTTCTTCCTCCATTGTCCCCTGAGTGTAAACTGTCGCTGGAATGCCTTTATACTTTTTGCGAACGACAACGACCACAGTGTATAGGCCTATGTAGCGCGACAATAGAATGTTTATGAAAGTTCTGCGATTTCTGCTATAGTGACCTACTGAGGCACACGGTGCCTACACCATTTGACACACATGGACTGTACAGTTTTTCAAAATAAAAATTCTATGAATTCTATAACACGATAGCCCACCTCTCGACCTTTCTTTTTTGTCTCCCAGCATGAGCATCTCTTAAAGTCCACCAGTGCCCTCTGGTGCCCCTGTTGAGAAACTTCAGTAGAAGATAAAATACGGAACAAACCGAGTCCCGTATTAGCTTGACGGAGACGCAAGGTTTGCAGAAGTATTTTCTGTATTTCTAGGCAATTGTAACCATATCAATGTGTAATAACATTAGTAGGCGAACCCCTTCCTAGCCAGACACTCACTAGGCTATATTAACCAGTCGTGTCAGACTGCTGGCCCCCATGCAATTTGTCAACGTCAATTCGCTTCCTATCTCAAGTAACGTTAGCTAGCGACCTAAGTGCAAACGGTAGTTTTAATGTTTCGAGTTTGTTTCAAGAATCCTGCTATTTTATGACATTACCGACAGACAGGTTAGCGA
Source organism: Synaphobranchus kaupii (assembly GCA_029718625.1). Taxonomy (NCBI): domain Eukaryota; kingdom Metazoa; phylum Chordata; class Actinopteri; order Anguilliformes; family Synaphobranchidae; genus Synaphobranchus; species Synaphobranchus kaupii. The sequence continues at coordinate 115,715,173 of CM056378.1, forward strand.
GCTAGGTCACTAACCATCTATTGAATCAAGCTGGGAGTTTGTTGTTTGGCTTGGCTGGCTGTCAATATTCAACTTCACCATAAGAAATCAGTCAAAAAAACGCCAACATGCCCAAAATGTAGCCTATGCTATCTAGTTAGTTCTCTGGACATCATACATGATTATAACAGATGCTATCTGTGTGTAGGTTATGTAAATAATGTGTGTCAAACAGGAATTAATATAGAAATTAACGTCAAGTTTCACACTTCCCTAGAAGACCCTCAATTACCCCCATCACTAAAGCCAGCTATTTCCCCTCCTCCCTCCATTGGATACCAGTCACCAAGGGGCGGGGTTAATTAGTATATCTTTCAAAAGATTTAAACTAAAGATTTAGATTTAGCTAAATGTTGAATTTACAAACGCCAGATTTAAGATATAAATAAATATTTATTTTTTTCTAAATATTTATTTTAGAACGCAAGATTTAAGATATAAATAAATATTTATTTAAATGTTAAATCTTGGTTTTTATAAAAACGCAAGATTTAAGATATAAATAAATATTTATTTTAGAACGCAAGATTTAAGATATAAATAAATATTTATTTAAATGTTAAATCTTGGTTTTTATAAAAACGCAAGATTTAAGATATAAATAAATATTTATTTTAGAACGCAAGATTTAAGATATAAATAAATATTTATTTAAATGTTAAATCTTGGTTTTATAAAAACGCAAGATTTAAGATATAAATAAATATTTATTTTACAACGCAAGATTTAAGATATAAATAAATATTTATTTTACAACGTAAGATTTAAGATATAAATAAATATTTATTTTACAACGCAAGATTTAAGATATAAATAAATATTTATTTTACAACGCAAGATTTAAGATATAAATAAATATTTATTTTACAACGCAAGATTTAAGATATAAATAAATATTTATTTTACAACGCAAGATTTAAGATATAAATAAATATTTATTTTTTTAAATATTTATTTTTGAAAACTCAGATTTAACATTTAAGTTATATATTTAGGAAATGCTTATTTGAGATTTATCAATTAAATCTGAAAATATCAAATAAAAGGTTTATTTAGCATGTCTGTAAAATCTTGGAAAAAAAACTCACATTTAGCATAAATCTTAGGAAAATGCCACATTTATGCTAAATCTGAGAAAAAAACACAGGAAAAACGTGTTGTGTTTTACTTTACATTTGGCACCCCATACGAATCCCTGTCAGATCGCACGCCAAACAGTGACACTTAAGCGCATGGTAGAAAAACGAATTTAACTACCTACGTGAAATATTGCGTATGGGAGGTCACTTGTCACGTAATGATTTTGGATTAGTAAAAAGAAATTAAGTGAAGAAAAATCATTGTAAAAAAAGGATTCATTCCTGAAGGAACTGAGGAGGCAGTCTCATTTCCCAAGGTCCCTGTCAAGTTTGAAAGTTCAAACTTTGATTTGTCAGCTGGCGGATGTGATAACTAATGAGGTGTTAAACTGCCTTTGTGTCGACACCAGCAAGTAATGTCATTACCAGGTCATCTTATGCGCCATGGTCTATCGTAAATCAGGGGTGTATAATAGCGTAAAGTACTAACGGTCACTAACAAGCTGCTATACTGGACAAAAAATTAACTTCTGTCATCCGTTGCTTGAGATATTTGTCCAGTCTGCCCCTCAGAATAAGTTGTTAACTACAGGAAGGATACTTGCAAATGATCTGCTTCAAATTAGTTTGTATACCTACCAATTTCTGAAAACACAGATCTAGACACATGTACTAATGAACACAAGTACTAATGGCCTCATCCTAAATGCCTTTCATATTGTTTTGCAATGAACAAATTGGTTTTATTGCTGAAAACGGGTTGAGACCGTCATTATATAAGCACTGTCAACAGAAAATATGCCTATCTGTCAGTCTTACAGCATATTTCTCAGTATTTATGGTGTTAATAATTTTTGCATTTTTAAATCCTTTCATGTAGTAATAATACCCGATTGCAGTGATATAGCGGCTTTTACAACATCAAATGAAAATTTACAATAAAGGAGGGAAGCTCACATCCAGCACCAAAAATATGTATCACTCATCTGACATTTTGAATAAGAATGGTTTCTATTACTAATTAATGTAATGCCTCATGTTTGATTAAACCTTCTCATAAAAATTTTTTATTTTGGATGTTTAACATTATCTAAAAAGCAGTGTATGAAAAGAAGAACACAGCTGTTGAGTCAAATTGCCGAACAGTGTTCTGAACCTCAGAAGAAAAAAATACAGTTATAATACTGAAAAGTATCTCCATTTTTGTTATACTTTTATACTTATACGTTATACATGTGAACATTTAAAAATTAAAAAATTAAAAAATTCTCGCAGCAATCAAAATGTGCCTCTGCTAAATGAAGGTCAGGCTGTGTGTATGAGCACACAAAATCAAACTGCCAACGGTAGCCTTAAGGCTATACTCTTCAGCTCACATTAACAGTGTATGAAGGCCTGGATTTTAACTCCTTCGCGACTAGAACGGCCCTATTAAAAATGGTTTGAATTCGAACCATAGCGTCATTTGTCTCTCTGCTATTGGTTAACCGTGGATTCCCGGTCGTTTTCATTTGAAAATGTTTTGGATAGTCAGCCAATGATTGCACAGATATTCTTGGCTGTGTGACGTGGTTCATTTACGCTGCACTGTTGACGCGCAATACGTCTTTACAAGCCTTTCCGAAATGGCTTCGGCCAGTGGTAAATGCCGGTTTACTGTAGACGAAGTTGCTGAAATATGCACTATGTGCAACGATGATAATGACAGTGACTTTGATTCTGAACATGGAGGAATGGAAAGTGGAGAAGAAAGTGAAAGTGAAACGTATTGCGCGTCAACAGTGCAGCGTAAATGAACCACGTCACACAGCCAAGAATATCTGTGCAATCATTGGCTGACTATCCAAAACATTTTCAAATGAAAACGACCGCGAATCCACGGTTAACCAATAGCAGAGAGACAAATGACGCTATGGTTCGAATTCGAACCATTTTTACTAGGGCCGTCGCGAAGGAGTTAAGACCATAAATCAAGGCTGTTCATGATTGCTTTTGCCTTGAATGTCATTAACAGCTGAAAAGATGATTCACTCATAACCCGACTGCACGGCTCGCTTTGCTACCAGACAGACAAATGACCCGTTTCAAGAAACCGTGAGAGAGCCAGCGAGACAGCACAAAACCGTTGATTTCATTTAATTGAAGGTGATCAACTTGAGGTACGGTTGAACAAATGAAGTTTGCGATGGTGTTTATCTTATCGAATAAAGAGGGAGATAGAAGCCATTATAGATAGATGACTTTGGGCTTTGGGTTTTGGTGACTGATTTATGAATGCAAATTGTCTGAGAGAACAATGGAAATATTTCCCTGACTATGTAGATCCACTGTTCTCAGGAATGATGAGGCTGTACACTGTGCAACGTTTCAAATGAGAGCAACAGTCCCATCTCCCCCCTTACTCAATGAACAAATCTGAGAAACGGTAATTTTAGAAAAACCCATTTTACTGCCTAATGTCACCATCTAGCCGCATTCTGCCCCCATTTTATTTTACAGGTGCTCCCCTAAATTCCTATATCGCTGTCCTGTTGACATGACCACGGGGGTCTCACCCTCGGTTTGTCCTCTTAAAATGATAGCCGCCTGAGGTTGGGAGAACATGAAGCCGCCTTGGTCAGAACTTTAGAAGGCGCTAATCCGTTAAACGAAGAGGCTGGCGTGAGGCTGCCAGACAGGGCCGTTTTACCAGCCTCCCGCCAGTAGCGCTGCATAAAGGCTTCGGACGGAGGGAGCTTCGGCGGCAGAAGGCGAGCGCGGCTGCAGCCGTCTGAGTCATGACTCGCGAGACTGGAGCCAGGAGGCAGCGGGAGGACAGAAACTCCGCCGGCTATGTTCCGTGCGGTAGCCCTCCCCCATCCAACACGACGGGATCAGTCAACGCACAGCTGTTCCGTGGTGTTCCTCTCTCTCTCTGGTTCAGACGCGAGGCAGTTGTTCCAGGTTCTCATGATGTAATGCCACAAGCGTGCAGACGGGCCCCGCTGCTCGCAGCTCAAAGGAGACTTCTCCATTTCTGCTGCCGCTGACCTCGGTCTGTGCGCATGTTTTAACGCCCGTCTGTCTCTGAGGTCAGCTTCTCCCTCGTGCAGTAAGATTCGTGTCACACAACAAATGTTTACTCTGGAATGTAAGGCCAGAGAGTTCAGTTAAAGCACTAGAAAAACTGTTAGAATATCATTACAGCCTGAGCTTCAACAGTGGATGAAGCATTAGCTTGAACAGTGGATGAAGCGTTAGCTTGAACAGTGGATGAAGCGTTAGCTTGAACAGTGGATGAAGCATTAGCTTGAACAGTGGATGAAGCGTTAGCTTGAACAGTGGATGAAGCATTAGCTTGAACAGTGGATGAAGCGTTAGCTTGAACAGTGGATGAAGCATTAGCTTGAACAGTGGATGAAGCGTTAGCTTGAACAGTGGATGAAGCGTTAGCTTGAACAGTGGATGAAGCGTTAGCTTGAACAGTGGATGAAGCATTAGCTTGAACAGTGGATGAAGCATTAGCTTGAACAGTGGATGAAGCGTTAGCTTGAACAGTGGATGAAGCCCTTAGCTTGAACAGTGGATGAAGCATTAGCTTGAACAGTGGATGAAGCATTAGCTTGAACAGTGGATGAAGCCCTTAGCTTGAACAGTGGATGAAGCATTAGCTTGAACAGTGGATGAAGCGTTAGCTTGAACAGTGGATGAAGCATTAGCTTGAACAGTGGATGAAGCGTTAGCTTGAACAGTGGATGAAGCGTTAGCTTGAACAGTGGATGAAGCGTTAGCTTGAACAGTGGATGAAGCGTTAGCTTGAACAGTGGATGAAGCATTAGCTTGAACAGTGGATGAAGCATTAGCTTGAACAGTGGATGAAGCATTAGCTTGAACAGTGGATGAAGCATTAGCTTGAACAGTGGATGAAGCATTAGCTTGAACAGTGGATGAAGCGTTAGCTTGAACAGTGGATGAAGCCCTTAGCTTGAACAGTGGATGAAGCATTAGCTTGAACAGTGGATGAAGCGTTAGCTTGAACAGTGGATGAAGCATTAGCTTGAACAGTGGATGAAGCGTTAGCTTGAACAGTGGATGAAGCATTAGCTTGAACAGTGGATGAAGCATTAGCTTGAACAGTGGATGAAGCGTTAGCTTGAACAGTGGATGAAGCCCTTAGCTTGAACAGTGGATGAAGCATTAGCTTGAACAGTGGATGAAGCGTTAGCTTGAACAGTGTATGAAGCCCTTAGCTTGAACAGTGGATGAAGCATTAGCTTGAACAGTGGATGAAGCGTTAGCTTGAACAGTGGATGAAGCATTAGCTTGAACAGTGGATGAAGCGTTAGCTTGAACAGTGGATGAAGCGTTAGCTTGAACAGTGGATGAAGCGTTAGCTTGAACAGTGGATGAAGCGTTAGCTTGAACAGTGGATGAAGCCCTTAGCTTGAACAGTGGATGAAACTCAACTGTGTTGGACTTCATGCAATTAATATATAATTCCATATTTCATATAGTGAAATTTGCTGTTGAAGGCACCCCAAATATATTTGCCAATATTTTGTCATTTTGCTTCATAGTACATTCTGTTATATTCGTATATATGCCACTGAGAACATTTTGTATAATAATTAGATTTTTCAAGATATTGTTCAATTAAATTCTGAATACAAATTATAATATATTGTATATTGTAAGTATGTATATTTTGCTCTCATATCATTGGTAGGTGAAGTTAAATTCTGAAAATATTATAAGAATAGCCTTCCTTTGTCAGTAAAAAAGACGCATCAAGAATGCCAAATGTTTAAATGTGTGGAAAAAATATATTGTTGCTGCATAAGGGAAGTTGCCCTGGATAAAGGCATCTGCTTACCTAATAAATAAGAATATATTGCGTTTCAGACTTTAGGTGATACTACATAAAACTGAAGGTGTATCTACAGGGGGTCCTTCACTGGGTGTTAGGAAAGCAGAAGACATTGTAACCTTGGAATTCTGTGAAGAGCAACCGGAATGCTATAAGTCAGAGGTTCTCAGCAATGCTTATACCACAGACAGTCAGACACATTTGATGAGGTAAGCAGACATCTTCTACCTCTTGTCAAGCATGAGTTATGCTAACAACTTCTCCAGGCAAGGCAGACCACAAATTAATACATCCACTCACGTCGCAGATAAACCATTACAAGTGCTATTCTCAGTGGGTCAGGATGGTGTGCAACAAAATGAGCGATGACACAAATATGGTACGTCTCTGTTGCAAACATTTCCTCTATTTATATTGCTGACAATTTCACTGTCTGTCATGTTTTTGACATGTACTGCTTCCTAAAGTAAATATGTAGTGGGGCGGCAGTGTAGTATGATGGTTAAGGAACTGGACTTGTAACCCAAAGGTTGCAGGTTCGATTCCCAGGTGGGACACTGCCGTTGTACCCTTGAGCAAGGTACTTAACCTGAATTGCTTCAGTATATATCCAGCTGTGTAAATGGATAAATGTAATAAGATGTTATAAGAAGTCGTGTACAGTAAGTCGCTCTGGATAAGAGCGTCTGCTAAACATCTGTAATGTAATTTAATCATCATATACAATATTGTCATTTGAGAATTGGCTTTCATGCCAATAAGACATTACTGCCAATAAGCATTACTCTGTATCTGGAGATTAATGGCGCATTATAAAAAATGTATTATTCAATAGATTTATTATTATTGATAAAACAACTGTTATTTTGAGGTACCATTAAAGACTTTAGATACTGAACATGATGCAATAAACATAAGATCCAGTTCAGTTTATTGGTTATGGAATAATTATTGGCTGGAGGAAGGAAAAAGAAAATATTTTGGAAAAAGATCAGGAAAGTTCTTCTCAGACCCCTAACTCAATAAAACAGTCCCAGCAAACCCATTCTTAAATCTGGTCACACAATAGAATTGCACAAACCTCAAACTTTGTATTGCACTGTATGTAGCTGTTTCTGGCTCTCCTCTGCCTCCACGTGTTTCGTACTGGCACCATTCAATAGATGTAATGGGTGTGAGGGTGAAAAACGTCCACGCCTTTCTCAGCCAAAAGGGCAATATTGAAACTAATCGGGCTGATACTCGGTCCAAGCAAAAAAAATTCACCAGGTGGGAATAAGCGGCGAGATGAAGAGGTCAATATTAACACCAGAAATATTTTCCCAACCTGATTCACTTTCAGCACCGTGACAAGGAACATTCTGACTGAAAGCTCGGCCAATGTCAGTCTCTCACATGCCAATTGTGTGCATCTGATTAAAGGTTGTTTTGTCCTACTGTCTAATTTTTTTGCAGGATCTGAATGCATCGTCTCTTCTGAATACGGGATAATAGGAGAGGTCCAAAGTTATTGGCCGGGCCTGGACGCTGGGAACAGAGAGCGAAAATACAGGCCTGTTTTTGGAACTGTTTGTCAAGTGTTGTTTTCTGCCAGAATTTTGCTTCCCAGGAAGGGGAAGCAAAAAAAACCTGAGTAAAAGCTGCCTTTCTTGGGTTTATTTGCTTTGGGAGAACAGCCCTTAGTCAAACTAACAAGGGCTATTGCTGAAAACGGCTACAAGATGAGAGTGGACAAAACGAGTGTACCTGTCCTCTTTTGTTGCGAAGATGTGGGACTCTACGTTTCTTTTTTCTCTTGCGAAACCCTTGCAACTCAAGTAGAGGAAGGTTTTCGAGAAAGCAGCAGACTTCAGACCATAGAGGCTTGCCGCTCAGGAAAACCAGAATAAATCTGGGAACTTAATTACTTAAGCAATATTTGCACTGTGTGTGTGTAGACTAGTTCTTAAAAATATGTGTATAGCAAGCTCTAGCAGGAATAACAGAAGTGAACTGTCATGCATATTGCAATGTATCGCTTCACCTCAATGACTCTGGATCCACAGCAGGAGGTCCCTTTGGGATAAGGGATGGAAAATAGAATAACGGAATGATTGATCCCAGAGGTAGAAATTTGGAATGTTCAAAAAATTTCTAAAGGAATGCAGCGCATGGATTCCATATTTTGTGTAATAACACAAAGGAATTCTGAGATCTTTGTTCGTGGGGAATGTCGCCGGGCGTCTGTCGGCTGATTGTTTCCACACATGTTTGAGGAGGGAAGGTGGAATGTCAGGCCAGACTTGCTTGGTTTTCCTGCTTCACGCTCTCTGCTTCACCATTCGACCCCATTTGCTTCAGCTTCAATCTGGGCTGCTTTATACCTTTGGACAGTGTGAGATCTTTACAACAAACCTTTTAGCCCAATGCTGAAAATTTGTCAGAAAAAAATTTGACCAATCACAATGACAATGCAGATAGTAACTCCAAAGCGCGGTTGTTGAGTCCATGCAGCTGTAGAGGGAGAGGGGCACCTGTTCTGGGTTTGCTTTTTGTTATTCTGTCATAAGCTGATGGGTCAATGATTCACCAAACTTTTCTATTATTTAACAGCCAGAAATTCCACACCTGGTATGACAGGTGCCTTGTTCTTATTCGTTACTTTACTGAAAGAATAAGTAGAATAATAGGAGAGTCAATACTATAACCATCAGTCGAGTTCTACTATGAGGTCACTGTCAGTACTATAACCATCAGTCGAGTTCTACTATGAGGTCACTGTCAGTACTGTAACCATCAGTCGAGTTCTACTATGAGGTCACTGTCAGTAACCATCAGTGAAGTTCTACTATGAGGTCACTGTCAGCACTTTTACTATCAGTCCAGTACTACTATGAGGTCACTGTCAGTACTATAACCATCAGTGAAGTTCTACTATGAGGTCACTGTCAGTAACCATCAGTGAAGTTCTACTATGAGGTCACTGTCAGCACTTTTACTATCAGTCCAGTACTACTATGAGGTCACTGTCAGTACTGTAACTATCAGTCCAATTATACTATGAGGTCACTGTCAGTAATGTAACCATCAGTCCAGTTCTACTATGAGTTCACTGTCAGTACTATAACCATCAGTCCAATTATACTATGAGGTCACTGTCAGTACTGTAATCATCAGTCTAATTATACTATGAGGTCACGGTCAGTACTGTAACCATCAGTCCAGTTCTACTATGAGGTCACTGTCAGTACTGTAACCATCAGTCCAGTTCTACTATGAGGTCACTGTCAGTACTATAACCATCAGTGAAGTTCTACTATGAGGTCACTGTCAGTACTATAACCATCAGGCCAGTTCTACTATGAGGTCACTGTCAGTAATGTAACCATCAGTCCAGTTCTACTATGAGGTCACTGTTAGTACTGTAACCATCAGTCCACTTATACTATGAGGTTACTGTCAGTACTATAACCATAAATCCTATTCTACTATGATGTCAATGTCAGTACTATAACCATCAGTCCAGTTCTACTATGAGGTCACTGTCAGTACTATAACCATCAGTGAAGTTCTACTATGAGGTCACTGTCAGTACTAGCAGTTACAGTATAGTGATGCCACTTGAATGCGCTTATCAGATCCACGGTGGACTACAGTTATTCCTCTCTTTTGTGTGCTTGTGTTTGAAAATGTGATAAAACTGTCTTTGTCTTTTTAAAATCTAAATTCTTGAGCTGTTCAATCCAATGCTGGGTTAAATTAATACTAAGCGCCCGCTTTTTTTACCCTGAGGCTTTAGAAATATGTATCTGGCTGCCTGTCTAGATTTAACACAGTACCCGGACGGAGACCCTCACCTCTTTCCTCTATAATCTGGGCTTCATTTAGTTCAAAGAAACTTCAGCTGTTATAAAAATATGACATATTTTCCTGTTGGAGGTCAGGAGTCTAGACTACATACTTTATCTACAATGCTCAGTGGAATATGCATACGCATATATAGTGTGTGTGTGTGTGTGTGTGTATATATATGTGTGTAGATATATACAGTATATATATATATATATACAACAATGAGATCCGAACGAGTAACATGATTGGCCGAGATGCATTCCACCAGTGCGGGTATTTAGCATAACCGCACTACCAGTGCGTAGACGCGTTCTATAGAGCGTTGCCTAGGAATCATAAACAACAACAATAGCAACAGCAACAGGGTGCTAGCAAGTTGGCAAATCCGAAATAAAGAATGAGTTCATCAAAAGTTATTGTTTCAATATTTTTTCATTACATGCTAAACATTTATGGTAACATTGTTGTATAAAAGCAAAAGATCACTCGAGGTTTGTGCGTTATTGGATATACGTACGTAAGCACTGCTGAGAGTAATCCGCAACTCGACCTACGGTCTCGTTGCTGTGACATCACAGCCGTCCTTATATTTCCAATAACGCACTCCCTCTCATGATCTAAGGTTCTATCATTTCTAAACGTTCATCCGATATGGATGAAAATACCCTCAAATTAAAGCTGACAGTCTACACATCAACCTCATTGTCATGGTATCCTTTCAAACTCAAAGTGCTAGAGTACAGAACCAAAATAACAACGAGATAATCAATGTCATTCACATGTCAGTGGTTTTAACGTTGTGGCTGATCGGTGTATATATACACACATTGTTTAATTTTTCTCACAGTAAAACTTTCCAGCATCTGCTTCAGATTCTTGTCCAGCCAGTAAAGCCGAATAAAATACAATAGTTTGAGGAAGGCCTTTGCTTGAGAAGTCCACAGCGTACTCTGCACCAGAAGGCAGCAGTAGAGCAAGTGGATGCATTGAAGCCAGCTGTGGGCTCAGCTCTGTGTAGAAAGCCTTGTCTCATCTCTCAGGGATCCCACTGTGGCACATAAAGCTGGCCTTTACTCTTATACTGCAGCACTTATTCCCCATCAAACAGAAAGCCTTTCCTGTACAGTGCGTATGCAGTCTAGACATTTCCCCATTCACAGCACGTGTTTAAAGGGGACGTGTCCTCAACAAAGTGTTTCAGCTGCCGTTAGCCGTCAAAGCTGCGAAAAGAAACCGCCAGCCAAAATTCAATAAACACGGCTATAGTGAAGAGTTTATTACCACCACACACACACACACACACACACACTGAATGGAGTTAATATGTTGAACTGATTTTTCAGGTGCAGAAATGGTGTGTAATGCATTAGCTGTTAATAATCTCACTGATCTTTCCTTAAAATCTAATACAGGTCTGTCTGTCTGTCTGTCTGTGTGTGTGTGTGTCTGTCTGTGTGTGTGTCTGTCTGTCTGTCTGTGTGTGTGTGTGTGTGTGTGTGTGCGAGTGTGTGTGTGTGTGTGTGTGTGTGTGTGTGTGTGTGTGTGTGTGTGTGTGTGTGTGTGTGTGTGTGTGTGTGTGTGTGCGAGCGTGTGCGAGCGTGTGTGTTATATGCACACGTATTGTGTATGTGCATGTGTGCTCAGCAGGTGGGTGCGCGCATGTAACAGGGGAGAAAAAACATTGAGAGTCTGTAGAGGAATATTTTCCAGTCTCAGTTATGATTTCAGGCACTCCTGAGCCTGTCTGGTGTGATGTTCCCTCCACACTCTTTGGGGATTTGAGAATTCAGTCACCAAGAAAAGGCCGTGCTTACACTGTGGTCACAGAAAGCTGCAAGTGATCTAATATTACTCAAGCCCACACACATCTGTCCATGCGCCTTTATCACAAAGGCCCACTTGTATCTGCTAGCCAGATAGCACACGTCTGCCCAATCAGAGCTTAGAAACGCCTTTCTGTTCGCTGTGAAGTCAGCACTCTGCCATCTGAAGGTAATGCCTATGCACAATGGCATGCTATAATTAGACTGTAGGTGTGTGCAGGCTTCTTTGATTAAAGGCAAGCAACGACTGAATGTAAAAGAAGAATGACCATTTCAAACCTGCGGTTTAATTTGGATCGTCTTTGATGTTTAGTTGAATCGGTAGACTCTAAAGTTTTGCTTTCCTCGTCACAGACACAGACTGGAGATGACCTGCAACCCGTCTCGAGGTGTAATTGAGGAAGGGTGGGCAAAGTGGTGAGGGACCGGCGTGGTCTGGCTGCCGTATTTAGGGAGAAATCTGGTATCATCGATCGCTGAGGAAAAACTTTTCATTTTCTTTTTCAGTTTTTAAATGATTTTCTTTGACAGTTCATTGAAAATTGTAATCATGGCTAAAGGTGTTTGGTGCCACTGCTCAAAGCACAAAGGGCATCTCCGTAATCGCGTACCGGCTCTCACGGTGTTTGCCGGTGTGAGGCTAATTCCCAACTCCTTCCAGATCTCATCCACGTTATTCTCCTCGCCTCTCGGGTGCTATCAGTAATTAAAATCATAACAAGCTGGCACAGTGCGCAAAATGAATTGCCTGATTATTATTGATATCATAGACCTGATGTTTGATTTATTTATTTTTTTATTGCTTCTCTCTCTCTCTTCGCACCGCTTATCAAAAGCAATGAGTTTAAGTGAAGACAGTGAACTGACTGAATTATCATGGTAGTAATTTAATAGAATAATAAGAGGAGTTTCCTCGGGGCAATAGCTGGGAATGTATTTGATGGAAGTGAGGGGGTTGTTTTTGAACCGTGTCCTGGATTGACCCCTGGCTTAATCTGCTGTTCTAGGAGCGCCGTGAGTGTACGGTGAGTTCCCGCCATGATGAAATTAGCAGTGCACTTGCGGCAGAGCGGAAATAACCACAGCTAAAGCGCCGTGTTATGGCTTCCAGTAAGGGTGAAATGCATATGGCGTGCCAATGAGCGAGTAAATACACCCGCAGTTCTGCTAAATTCTCACTGAGCGAAATGAACCCCTTTTCAGGTTCAAATCCCAGTTACGGCACGGCCATTGTGCCCTTGAGAAAGGAACTAGCCCACAACATAGCCCGTATCCCCGTAAATGGATAACGTCTAAATAAATAAGCTGTGCATAGGAGTATTACAGTCATCTGCTAAACAAACACATGGGGCCTGATTCACTGTACTTAGACCTTTAGCTGGTACAAAACCTTTTAGCACACAGGAAACTAATAAGACAACAAATGATTGGTGCAAAACAAATACCATGACCAATCATTTGTCATGTTATTGGTTTTGTGTGTGCTAAAAGGTTTTGCACTGACTAATGGTCTTAGTAAATCAGGCCCATAATGTATTAAATAAAACCAAAGAGAACAGAATATGCCAGATACATGATTTAGCATTGTGATTGTTTTCACTGTTGTACTGGCTTTAAATTTTGCTCATTGTTGATGTATTTTGGGATGTTGGCAGTTGGTGTGGCTGTGCGACGTTCACCATCAGTAGAAACTTATCCCGTTTGGCTTGGTGATCCCAGCAACTGCTTGATGTTGTTTCCATGTAAAAAAAAAAAAAAAAACCCGCACACTAGCAAATGTTCCTTTGTGGTTTATTCATGCTACACCACATAATAGTAGTGTGTGGGTATTCTTTATTATTCATTGTTTCACTCTTTTACCCTGCACCTGGCCTAGGTTGGATGTGCGTATACCACTACTATCTTTTACATTTATGTTGTTTCCAACCAGAAAACAGGTTTTAGCCAATATTCTTCACACAAAGGCCATGCTTTGAGTGTAAACAACACAGCAGATCCTCTCAAAGCAATAAAAGGATTTTTTTTTTTTACAGTCATTTGGCAAACATCTCTAGAATTTTGGATTATCAATATCATTTATTTGTTTGATTCCCTCTTCTATTTTACCTTCTCTTATAAAATGCTCTGAACTGTGTACGTCCGATTCAACACTGCATCGAGTTGAAGACTTATCTGAAGACTGGGTGAGCCTGACTCCATGGGCAATGTTAAGAATGTATTCTCTCGAATGCACAATTTGTGAAGCTCCTACTTAACAAATGAGTCGATGAGTCGTCATTATTTTCAGTGAACGGCACTCAACAGTGCATTCTACAATTACGCATAAATTAGTTCCAAAGTTCCAGCCATTGCGGTAAATGAATATGTCAACAACTCTTGGTCACATGACCTTGATGTCTTTGGAAACATGTCGCCTCTGTCCTGTCCCCAGACCCATGATCCCAGTTGTTGGTGAGTAATATTTGCAACGGATTGAACTCTGTTGCAATGGAAAAACCAACTGATAGAAAAACAAACAATTTGGATAATAACTCATATGTGGTAGCATTTATCCAAACTTGAACCAGAAAAAAAACATGGAAAATATTTAGCATCTTAGATTAAATTCCATGGCTGTGTTTCGCTCCCTGATGAAGATTTCAGGATGAGTGTGTGTAGCATTGTGTCCTCCATACTTCCCTACCTGAAAACAAGAGTTTTAAAGGATAGCAACATATAGTGTAGTAAAGTAACGTATAGTAAAATAGCTCAAAAAGTAAAAATTTCTCTGGTTACTATTGCTAGTTGTAATTACAACCCAAAGGTTTACGGTTCACAGATGGCATGAAAAGAGCTGTTGACAAACCCTTTAGCAAACATTTGTGACAAAAATAAAAAATATGGTTTATTCACAAACATTAGCAAACGTTTGTTGAATGCATGTCTGGACGTTACCTCCATCCTGCTTTAAAGACCAGTCTCAGTGATCAGAGACGACCAACGCGTAAAGCGTTTCCTTAAAAAAAAAGAGAGAGAGATTTGCCTACTCTTATTGTGATATTGCTCACGTAGACAAGTGTAGCCCAAAAGTAGTGTTATATTGTTCCTTAAGGTTTATCCAATGTAAAGGCATGGTCTGCTTACCCGTTTTCTCTGTCCGAGTGTCCGTTATTTTAATATATGTATATATATATTATATATATATATAATATATGTATATATAATATATACGACTGGGCCAGCCTATTTTTAAAAAAAATTCTGGTTGTCTTCAGCTTGCAGACAGTAGGAACCATTAATTCCTCAGTTGAACTGCTCATTGGTTTTGTGTTTATTCAGTTGGCCAAACGATTGCTTCATTTACCATGTGAAATTAATAAAGACGCAGCTGTGCAGAGCTTGCGGTTCTCACCGGCTCCAAGTTAACTTGTGGACACAAACATTAACAGGAAAGTATTCGTGTTGATGACACGGCCAGAAGATCAAAGTTCATAAATCACTCAAGCACAGATGTGGGAGAGATACGTTAAGGAAGAGGATGTCCCCGAGCACTGATATGCGTTTCAGCAGTCAAACCCACTCAAATTTATTTTCCATCTCATTAAACATTAAAGCGTGCATTTGTCATGATATTAATGATACACTGACAAACAGCCTTTTCCTGTTATTTTTCATTTTGTTATGCGCCTCACATATTGAACTGAGCAGTGAGTGTCAAAGTATATTTTATAACGTGTGCACCTGTGTTTGTCTCAGAGCCAATCATGTGCAGTCTGACCCAGACAATAAAGAATGCTCTTTTGAATTAGTCAGGTGTATTTTGCCAATGCTGCTGTTTAAGTTCCAGGACAGACAAAACCACAGCCAAGTTCTCCCAGATGCCTCCAACAAAAGCCTAATCTCAGAGAAACAGATAAAAACTCCCTCTGAACATATTTCTGTCCTTTCTGTCTCTGCCATTTTCAAACGGCTTTTCTTTGGCCAGCTTTGAGAACGGAGCAGCAAGCCTCCCAGAGGAAAGGGTTTCGGAGGACACTGAGTGAGATTGACTCCCATCTCTTCAAACAGAGCTGAACTATATGAAGCTTTGTTTTGACCATAAAATGCTCATTTTTTTATAGGCTATAGTACAAATCAAAAGCATATGTTTATCATTTTTTACTACCATGATATTTACAGGTTTTTTAAATGCGTGTGTGTGTGTGTGTGTGTGTGACTATGCTTAGGCCATTGGTATACAGGTATAGCATTAGGTGTCTAATGCAAATACTTTGTTGTAGAGAGAGCTGGCATCACAGGAAGGAATTAATCTGGTGAGCATGTCTTTGATGTTCACATTGGCAGCCGACATGCTTTTATCCGCAACCTGGAGATGTAAGCCCAGATGTCTGTTAATTTGTGTGCCGTAAAGTCTTGGCATCACAACATCCGCACATAATCGCTGATTATTGCACAGACATTACCTGTGCGTGCTCCCTACATTTGAGTTGATGCCCCTAAAAATATTATTGAAGCTTTTTTCTTGGTTTCTGAGAGCATGGGGGGTTTTTTTTCTTTCCAATGTGCTGATGACACGATGAATTATGAATGATCTGAGATGAAATTCTGTCGGCGAGTAATTATCCCTTCCCGCTCGTATCTCCTGCAACATTAATTATTTGTGTTCCATCAGACATTCAGATTTAAAAGGTACACGATGTCGGTCTGAGATTGAGTAATAAAGCTCAATACAGATATACAGTGCCCTCCACTATTATTGGCACCCCTGGTAAAGATGAGTAAAAAGGGTTATAAAAAATTCACCGTTTGGTGAATTAGTTTAATCTCATACTGAAAAAATTAGGAAAATCCAACCTTTGACTGAAGCAAATTTATTATGAGAAAAAATAATAATAATTCTCATCAAGAAATAATTATTTTTAACAAAACCATGTGTGCCACAATTATTGGCATTTATATATAGAATAAAGTAATCATTTTTAAACGGTGCAGCCGCTTCTATACGTGACGTGTGTCCGTCCGTCCGTCCTTCCATCCGTCCGTCCGTCCGTCCGTCTGTTCGTAGCATGAGATTTAAACCAATCAGGAGTCGCCTATGCGCCACATGCCCAGCAATACAATAGTAGCTTGAGAAAAGCATGCCCACCTTCAGACAGCTCTATCTCAAAAAATATACATGTCACAGCTTAGATATTCACACAGTAGGGATCCTGGGAACCACATGAACATTTTGATACATTATTATGTCTTATTATGTCTGTGTACCTTAAAAACTGTAGTCGTCATCACAAGTTAGAAAATGGGTTTGAAATTGAAATTACCAACTGCCGCTAGAGTGGAGTTTTGAACATTCCACCTGTTAGCAAGGTGAGTCGCCGTAGCAACCCCCCAAAGCAAAATCAATACAAAATCTACCACCAGTGTTCTGCTGGACCCAGTCAGTTATGGAATGGCCCAACAATCCATGCACCCTCTTGTTTGGAATTCCATTGTTATTGTTCACGTAATAACTGTAATCTTTCCTGTTTGTTATCAGAGTACTAACTGTCATATTTCCTGTTTCTTCTGAAATACCAATGGCTGTCCTTTTATCTCCAATATCACCAAACCAGAGGCCATTGTTTTTGTACATGTAAACAACACACACATTTTCTATTGCATTTTTTAATATGATTGCTCATAAACCTGCACCGCTTACTTCACCACCTGGGTGTGATTTTTTATATTTGGGTGCATATCCTTTGCATGCCATGACTTCCTGATGTCTGTGACCCAACAACATCAAAAGACTCTTGATATCTTATTTTCTGGTACTCTTACAGGCGATACTATAGCGTCTCTGCATTTGAATGGATCTCTATGGGAATCTCTTTTTACTCTTATCTTTACCAGGGGTGCCAATAATAGTGAAGGGCACTGTAGATTCTACAGCTCCATAAATCATGTTTATTTATCAAAGGGCAGCAACCAGGCAACTACATCCTAAAGAATTGGCTGTATCTTAAAATATGTTGTAATATGCTACAGAATATCAGTATCTCAAAATCAATGTTTTGCTGTAAGATGTCTTTACATTGTCACAAGATCTTGGGGATGTTCTTTCTAACCATTACTCAGAGGATGAGAATGTCTTTCACACCAATTAACTCCTCATACTGGGTTTGTGTTCTTGTTTGATTTCCGATGTTCGGCCCTTTTTACCCTCAACCTCATTTCATCTGGCTGGGAAGTGGGAAGATCAGTGCACATGTAAAAATGACTGTTTCTAATGTTCAGCAGGAACATGCAAAGAGGTGATGGTCAATGCCAACAACTGACCACAAGAGGGAACCTATGAATAAACGAGTTCAACAAGTGAGTGGTGAGATCCGACAGCCCTCAAGGCAAGTTCACAAGGGTGGCTTATATTTCTGCCTGTTAAGCTGTTGTTAAACTATTTACAGTTTGTTATGTTTATGTTATGTTATGTAACACTATTACTTCTAAAAATATTATAAAATCGGGCCCAGGAGAATTGTACCGAAAGAGGAAACAATGCTTTGAATAACATACCTTATAGCTCAAATATGTGTTCTACATACACTGTGAAAAATTGTAGGTGACTTCAACATAAAAAAAATAAGTCAACATTCTGCAAGCTAAATTCTTTGAGTAAACGGAACTTCTGGACACAAAGTTGATGAACTCAAAATATTAATTTAGTCAAACTTATTAGTGTGTTAGAACTGATGTTTTAAGTCCTTTGTACTTGAAAATGTTGAAAATGTTGTACTTGAATGTTGTACTTGAAAAAAAGGTTTCAAGTACAAAGGGCCTAAAACATCAGTTTTCACACACATTAATAAGTTTGACTAAATTGATATTTTGAGTTAATCAACTTTGTGTCCAGAAGTTCCGTTTACTCAAAATTTTGTTTGCAGACTTTTGGCTTATTTTTTTAAGTCACCTACAATGTTTTACAGTGTGTTGTGATACCCTTGATAGCACAGGAATCCATATTGTCCCTGAAATTATGATGGGTTATCATTCATGTCATATCACCAAGACAAACTGATCATTTAATTTATTTAAAGTGCAGTTTCGTCTGATTTAACATGCACTAGCTTTTAAGCCAACTGAAATGACAAAATGAGGTGAGACACGAGATGAGGTACTTTTGCGTGTTCAGGGGGGATGGCCTATATTTACTTTGATCACCTGCATTGTGTGCCAGGCCTCAGTAGTCCTTCATTTTGATTTGGAAATGGTGCCTCTCCAAGCAAACATTGTGCCACCTGTACTCACACCCACATGTGGAGCCCTGCAGCTGAGTGAGCTAATGACTATCAGAGGAGGAGGTTCTGATTGAATGCCCAAGAACACACATCAGTAACATCGGGGGACATGGTGGACATTTTCCAGAACATAAGTATTTAAAAGCCATCACATGCTAAATCACATTTTACCATCCACAATAAATTCATAAAGATAGCAGAGGAATTATGAGCACAGTCCCAGGGCCTTGTGTGTCAGATGAAAGACCCTGAAAGCAAGATTACATTTTATGCTAGGATGTGTAACCATAGTAAATTTTTCATGCATGAAATAAATGATCTTGCATATGCATGCGATATGTAGCCTATATAATTCAAATTGCAGTTGGCTGCCATTGTCTAACCTTTGGCTTTTGCTGGTTGCCTGTGGCTATCAACCACCTGACCTACACCCCTTTGTTACATCACTGGGATGTCAGGTGGTATATTTTGCTCATTAGCTTCGTCCATAACCAGGATGAAGATAATGCAGCTGGATTCTGGATTTGGTTTAGCATCACCAGAATCCAAGGTTAAACGTAATTTGGGTTGTGCAATACAGTGTAGTAGCCTGTGCCATATCCTCTGTAATTTATGTAATGGAATCCCAAACAACCGTTACACGAAGGAACCATGCCCTAGCCGATATGACCATATAGATGTTCTATTAATCGAGTATAAGTGGATGGAACCGATGTAGCCTCATGTTCAGTTTCTGGTATTGAAAAATAATAATTGAAGTCTAAAATAAACCAAGGAAGTGAGTAGGAACTGGCAAGAAACAGTGAGTAATGCGGCGATTGGTACTGAATACAACTTTCACTCACTATCAGATCAAAATGCCAGACAGAGACTCAAATGAATATTTGCATGAGAAAAATTGCCCACTGTGAGAATTCATTAAAAACAAGAACCTGTCACAGGCTTATGTAGAGTAATCACTTGAAGTCAGCATCATGGCTTGTGGATGAGCCAAGCCTGTAACTACCCTGGCACTGAGCTTTTCAGCGGGGTTTTGATGTAGCGGAATTTACAAGGGCAGCGAGGGAGGGAGAGTGAGTCTGCTCCAAGCTATGATTCACCGCCATTCCTTCAAGGGTGCCAGCTGAGCGTTTCAATCCAAATCACAGCTCTACCTTTCATAAATACTCCATTTTATATAGTTTCCCTCTAATGAAAACACATGACCGTTCTATAATAGCATGAGACTGTCAAAGGTACAACAACAATGCATACAATGGGGTTCTGGGGGTCAGGAGACCAGAGGGGAAGATCTTACGGGAGAGCTTGTCTACAGGTTTGTAAATACATAAACAACAAGGTGTCTTTTTAGGGCAAAATAACATTGTGAAATCGTAAAGAAAGAAAAAAAAATAATTTAAAACATGGAAGTGGACAGTAATACCTTTTACAACCTGTGATTTATGAGATGATCTGTCGATGACTGCATTCCTGAACGTGCTCCAAAACGATCTGGAGTTTGGGTCTCTAGCCTGTATGTGGCTCCTCACATATGTGACGAATTAGAGCGAGACCACAGACTTGATGAACCTGCACTGCTGGCATCCCCTGACACTTAAGTGAAATCAAATCAATTATCCTTTAACAGTGTTTCCTCGGCTGCTAATTAAAAGAATCAGCAGGACACCGTAACTGAAAAGCAGTTATTTTCTCTCCCAGAAAATATCCTCCTCAAACAAGTTACTAAGAGATTGAGTCTTTTCCTTTTTTAACTGTAAATGTTCTGTCATCAGATCTGTCACACACAAAAAAAAAACCCGTACGGCAAACATCTTCCATCCTCTGGACATTGTGGACAAGGTTAAATACGCATTCAGTGACACACTTACAGTACACACACGCAAACACACACACGCTCACATGGAAGCAAGATACAGAGACGAGCCTATTGACTGAGAAAGACAGTGTTTCTACACTGCAGTGGTAGGTTCAACACACATTCTTCCACCTCATCCCTCGCTTTCATTATCTAGTGATATATCATTCAGAGAAAACAAACAGTTTTTGTGTCAGACAGGGTCAGAGGTGAAGCCATTGTTCCAGAACCTTCTCTGGTCACAGGCTGTAGCCCCTGAACTCTCTGTATTACAGCAGGGTGAGCTGATTCTCAGTGTATTCTACAAGTCACCATGCAAATGTTCCCACAAGCTGCATTCAAATTAAGCTCATTAACATCAGAACAAGTACGACTTAAATTCTTACATGTAATAATTCAATGTCAGAATTACAATTACAACGCGTAAAAAACTTATGTACTCTTACATGTTCTAATTCAATTGCCGATGTTGGAAATTACTGGAATTAAAGTTGAAATAGCTTTCCATAGCACTTACTCTCACTGCAGAGGTGCCCCTTGTGGTTCAGAAGCAATCCTGACTTTCCTGCACCAATTGTGGCCACAGGTCCCTCGCGGTAATACGTAACTGGGTGCACCTGGGATTGGTATTAGAAATGTGTATTAGTAACACTGGTTAATAATAACTGTGTGCAAAGCTATGATAAGGAATATCCCAAGTCAAGGCAAGCCCTAGTCAAACGAATGAAAATGCAATGAAAGGACCCTTGCGCCACCTGGCGGCAGTACTTTGAAGTTTGGTACATTTTTGCAACTGTATTATTCATGAGACTTCCATAGTAACGTCTTCATATAACTATTATAACACATCTTTTAAACGTATACTTTCAAATATATTGAAAACTGGAAATATTTTGCAGAAATGAACAAAATTGTAAATGTGTTCATGTCGACATTGCGTGTACTGTTTATTTATTCTGAAATATGACGTTCCATAAGACATTGTTAAAAAAAATAATACTTTTGGAAACTATGACTTTATCCGTCATAGTTTAATAATTGCTTAAGGATAAAGCCCTCTTAGTATATTGTTCATTTTATGCAAATTGATAAATAATCTATTCTTTGTTTTCAAAATATGATAAAATGTGATCAACCACCATCTTATATGAAAAACAAGTTATCATAGTTTCCTTTACTTGGGGACTGTTCTGTTCTGTACTGTAACAGAAAGGCAAATGGAAGAGGTGAAAGAGGTGCTATAAACCAAATCAAGCTGCTTCTTACCCGTTATAGGCAATGCACACAATGCTACAGGTCATACGAGTAATACACACACACACACACACACACACACACACACACACTATGCACACCACACGTTGCACACACTTACGAGCATTGCATGAAGTCATGGCAGTTGCACCAGGCCCCGTTGTTGCATTTGGCATGTTACCCTGTAACTGAAATACACCCTATCACTTTATGTTACGCACAAAGATTTGACCAGGCCCAGTTGTTGCTGAAATATTTTTAATAATTTTTTAAATAATTATGACATCTTTGGATAAAAGAAATAATAACTATAAAATTGTCTGTCCTTCAAAGCTCCATAAACTCCAATGGGCCTGTGCCAACACCGCCTCTTGAAGAAGCCATCTATTGAGCGGTCGTTAAAATGTGTGTAACTGCAGTACCAGAATCATCTGAATTAGTCCTGCAATTATGCACAACAGCACATCAACTCACGGAGCCTTGCTTGTGGCAGTTGAGACATATTGCCTTGTTCCGTTCAGCTAATATGAGTGTCAAAATTATTAATTCACTAAGTGTAAAGTTTACTGGTTACCGGTAAGTTTTAGTACACTTTTAGTACTCTTTTTAGTGTAATTTAAGCAGTTAAAGTTTTGCATCTAAACTCAAATGGCACAAGGTAACAAATTAATAGTCAGAAGTTAAAAAGGAATCTCTAACAGGATAGTCACCTAAATTTTGGAGTTCATAAAAATATGAGCATATTTGGCTAAATAAACAGGTGAGCAAGTTCTTTGGCTAAATAAACAGGTGAGCAAGTTCTTTGGCTAAATAAACAGGTGAGGAAGTTCTTTGGCTAAATAAACAGGTGAGCAAGTTCTTTGGCTAAATAAACAGGTGAGCAAGTTCTTTGCATTTTCCCTGAAAAAGTAGAAGAAATAAAGAGAAGTAAAACAAGCTTTTTTGGGGCAAATTTGGCAGAAAGGTGAAGGAGAAGCAACCGACAAGTGCAGCACGTCTGTGGGAACTTCTAATAGGTGGCTATTCTGAGGAATCTACAATTTACATATTTCTTTATAAAATAAAAGGTGCATATTTCTTTCTCTTTTTATCTCTGATTGATTGAAAATTGCGGGTGTACTAAAACTTTTGACCAGTAGTGCACATTATGGACCAGTAACAAAATATGACTACCAAGTGATTTTGTTTTATTATTGCACGGATGAAATAATACAATGATCATCCATTTATTGAATAGAATAACAGCTGATGAAAAGTTGACAAAAAAATCAAGTTGCCTACTTTAGTCCCCATCATTACAATGTTCAAGGTTTTTCTTTAGGCTTTTAAACCTGACATAATGAAAGTTATTAACAGCATGGAAATTTTATGATTTATACACAAAATATGAACAATAAAACCAACGTGAAAACAGAGTATGCTATGGTGTATTTCAGCATACTTGAAGCCTATTAAAAGTTTATATAATTATACTTCAAGTATGCCCAAGTATAACATATTTTCACATGCGAAGTTCTGCCACTTGTGGTATGGAAATATGAAAATGGTGGATTCATAATGGTATGGAACACACTGGCATGGTTTGAGTACAGTAGTTACACCACTGGAACTATTTGTGCAAATATATTGTATGCAACTGTGCATACAGAACACAGGCCTGATATTGTGGCACAAGTTTTCTTCAAGAAAGGCTCACTTAAAGTATGTCTTTCACTAGAAGAATTGTAATCCATTTAGCCAACCATAAAATCGCCACAATTTAGTCGGTAGTCATGATTGTTATCGCGAGTAAAATGAATAAAACAGGTCTCACAACAGTTGTGATTTAAATTTACATTTGATTTATATGTCATACCAGCAGATATTGCAAAAAAACATTATACTATAATTCAAGGATGAAATTATTGCTGAAATTTCATTGGCCTATGGTGGCCACATAACATATGTGGTGCAAATAGGCCATGCACTTCATATGGAGTTCACATTAAGTATTTTATAAAATGATCACATAATGAGTCCTTGCAGCAAAATGGTTTCTTGGGAGAGGAGACCTCTACAAGAAACAAGTAATTTTTTCCGTAATTATTTGAATGATGAAAATGTATTTCACTGTTATAGAATCGGTGGGTGGTGCATTGAAATAAGTTTGGGAAATTTTACGCAGGTCAAAAATGTTTAGTAGGACATATTCCATCCAAGTTATACCTGCCACTTTATTGGTCGTACAAACCATAGTATTGTACTTGCATGTAAAATAACATGCTAAATAAAATAACTTTATAAAGGGCTTCCAAAGGATCAACCTGGCTAAATTTAATGCACATTGGTATTGTGGTTCTTCAGAAGATGTTTGCATACTGTAAGTAAGACACTGACTTGTACTTCTTCCATCCACATCTTTTAAAGTTTTCAAAGTGATACGGTGTGCTTGAGTCTATACACCAGTTGAGAAAACAAATGACCCAATGATGAATGAAGTACTTTAGATATGACTTGTGTTCCATGATACATAACAAAGAAGGATAACTGTTGTCTCCACACTACAGAAAATAAGACATTGAAGTCTAGCATGTGCTATCCACAATCTTAGGAAATTAGTATTGTGATGCATCCCAAACCAAAAATAAGCACATAGTTTAAAATGTATCGCCAATATAGGTTATACCGAGAAGGTGGGTATGAGAGATACAAGAGGAAACTGTCACGCCCCGTGCCTCTGTGTCTTGATTTTCTGGTTTTCCGTTTCTATGTGTATTCCGTTCCGTGTTTTCCCTTTTCCCCATTTTGTGTCTCCACTTCCCGCACCTGATATGTGTTTCCTCATGTTGTTTCGTTTCGCCTGTTCCTCGTTGTCTCGTCTCACCT